>CM061133.1:145853756-146453756 GCA_030789695.1 Scilla litardierei
AGCTCCTCCTTATTCATCTCCAGGCTATATATCTCCCTCTATAAGATGCCTTTGGGTTCTAGGGTTTTTGATTTCAAAGGAAAAATATTTTTTGTAATTTTAGCCTGTAAGGATCAATACACTAGAGGGGGTGAATAGTGTATATAAAAAAATGTCGCAAATAAAATGTTAGTAATATTTGCAAAGATGGCACAGAAAAAAAAGACAAGTACTGAAATTAAATCAATCGCAAACACAGAGATTTATCCTGGTTCAGATCCTTATGATCCTACTCCAGTCCTCTACCCCGTAGAGATTTTCAATCCACTATAATCACTTGCCCCGCAAGCACGAACTTACAAAAATGGCGACACTCCCCGTGTCCCAAACTTTGTACAATCTCTAACAGAGATTCAAACCTGTAAAATAAAGAAATAGAAAAACACATATAGCCTTGTTATAAATTTCAGAGAATGAATTCAAGGATGGTGTTTTAGAAGAAGAACTTCAAGATGTAAAAGATATGTAATGAAGAGCAACACTTGAAGTTCTCTGGTTCATAAAAGAAGAGAGAGATCAATTGATTTCTTCTTGCAATTATGAACACAAACAACCTTCCAAAATGATGTTGAAAATCCAAGTTCTTCTGTTCTTAAATGAAGAAGGAAATCTAATGATTTCTTCTTACAAATAAGAAAAGAACAACTAATGGCCTAAAGCTTTAGAAAAGAGAAGACTTGATTCCAACAAATAAGACAGTAAAGAAGAGGAAAGTGTGTGTAAGAAAAGAGAGGTTCTACCCCTTTATTTATAGTGTTTAGGGACGGTTGGGGACTGTAGTTAACGTTGGAAAACGGGCAGGAACCGTCCCTGAAAATTTGGGATCAAAACGGCTAGTTTTGAAATTGGTCGACCAAAAGGACAAATTGGTCGACCAAAATTTAGAGAGAGAATTTCGACCGTTGGAGGACATTTCTAGAATCTACACGGTTAGGGGAGTTTGCACATGTAATCCCATAACCAAATTCGAAGGTTTAAAATTGGTCGACCAAAATGGGGTTATTGGCTGCCAATTTTCAAAGTTGCGAATTTTCGAAATTGGGAAGTGTAGATCTCTGAGGAATGGAACCTAGACGACTAAGATATATTATCACAAGGCTTTATGACTCTAATAAAGTAAATTTTACATTGATTACATAAAGCCGTAGATAGGACTGCATCTGCAACTGAATCTGAGAAGCTTCTTTGCAGGAGATCCTTATCAAGTGATTATATATCCAAGTCATGGATTAGGTACCGTTGTCTTTCCAACTTCATGACTGGTATATCTGATTGAGTATGCATGAAGATATCTGATTGTGTGGAACTCAGCATTGATTTGTATCTGCATACATAGAGTTAGTAGCACTGAATGTGTTTGTCATATCAAAACCATATGGGAATAGAAATATGGAATTATGAAATTCCAACATTCTCCCCCTTTTTGATGATGAAAAACATTTAAACATATATATAGTTAAAAATTGAACATATCAGATATACTCCCCCTGAATATGTGGAGTTAGTGAATACTCCCCCTGAGTAGATGAAATATATTCTCCCCCTTTGGAATCCTCAAAAAGAGGCAAAGTAAAGAGTAGTTAATACGGGAAAAGATGAGGGGAATAGAAAATGCGGTCAAAGTAGATAGCCTAGTAAAAATTGAACCGAATGTGGCCAGAGTTGGAAAATGAGGTGTAGGCCAAAAAAATATGGAGGCCGTAATATTTAAGGGAGGCCGCAGTGAAATAATGAACAAAATATGGTCATTGGCATGGGCCGAAAGTTGCCTTAAAAATAATTAATGTACAAGGCAGGAAAAAAAATGTATAATAAGGCAGGCCGAAGTATAGTGGGTCTGAATGCCACGAAAACCATCGTGCATCTCACCCTGCATCTCACCCTGAAGATTCGGGAGAGGTCGGCTGGTTTCTTAGATTAGGGAGAAGGGGTGCGTTGGGAAAGAGAAAGAAATGGGCAGAGATATTTTGTGGGGACTTAACATTTCCCTAGGCAAGAATTAAATAGGGAAGAAAATCAGTTAAGGGTAGTTGTTGGAACGGATAGAATTCCAATCGGCAGAGAAGTTTAAGAAACGAATCCCACCAAAATTTGAAAACGAAAGGATGTGTTCAGTTTCTGAAACAAAATTGGAGGGAACGGATAACGAGAACAAGCGAGAAGACGAAGTAGTTACCGAAAAAGTTAAAAATAATAAAAAAATTCAAAAATTGACGACCAAAATTGAGGAATTGGTCGACCAATTTCAAAAAGAGCCAGAAAAAATTGAAAAAATTGAAAAAAAAATTAAAAACAAAATAAATAAGAATGTGTCATAAGTCCGATTCACTAATAATCCCTAAATTCCTACGAAGCTTAATAAAAGTATCTTCTTTCACTGGTTTGGTTAAGATATCAGCTGTCTGATGTTCAGTAGCTATAAATTTAAGAACTATATCTCCTTTCTGAACATGATCATCCAAAAAATGATGACGTACATCAATATGTTTTGTACGAGAATGATGCACAGGATTTTTAGAAAGATTAATAGCACTAGTATTATCACACATAATAGGGCAAGTGGAGCAATCAATACCATAGTCAGATATAGTTTGTTTCATCCATAAGATTTGAGCACATGCTAAACCGGCGCCAATATATTTTGCCTCGGTTGTAGATAATGAAACGGAGTTTTGCTTTTTGCTAAACCAAGAAACTAAAGAATGATCTAAAAAGTGGCAAGTACCACTGGTACTTTTACGATCTGATTTGCAACCAGCAAAGTCTGCATCACTATAGGATAATAAATCAAATGTGCTTGACTTGGGATAAAATAAACCAAAATCAGAAGTGTGCTTAACATATCTAATAATCCTTTTTACGGCAGTTAAGTGTGAAACTTTAGGATCTGCCTGAAAACGTGCACATAAACATACTGAAAACATAATGTCTGGTCTACTAGCAGTTAAATAGAGTAAAGAGCCAATCATACCTCTGTAAAGACGTTGATCAACACTCTTACCATTTAAGTCTTTGTCGAGAGATGTAGATGTACTCATGGGAGTACGTTTTTCTGCAGAACTTTCTAAACCAAAACGCTTGATGAGTTCTTTAGAGTACTTGCTTTGGTGAATGAAGATTACGTCCTTCAATTGTTTGATTTGAAGACCGAGGAAGTAATTGAGTTCACCCATGTGACTCATCTCAAATTCTTTCTGCATAATTTTAGAAAAATCTTGACAAAGAGTTTCATTAGTAGAACCAAAAATAATATCATCAACGTATATTTGAATAATGATTATGTTAGATTTAATATTTTTAATAAAAAGAGTGGAATCTATTTTACCAATATTATAACCAGAATTTGAAAGATAGCTTTTAAGTCTTTCATACCAAGCACGAGGTGCTTGTTTGAGACCATAAAGAGCTTTCTTTAATTTGAAAACATGATTTTCAAAATTTTCATGATGAAAACCAGGAGGTTGTTCAACATAAACTTCCTCCTTAAGAAATCCATTTAAAAAGCACTTTTGACATCCATTTGAAATAATTTAAAATCTTTAAAACATGCAAATGATAACAACATGCGAATGGACTCAAGACGAGCAACTGGTGCATAGGTTTCATCATAATAAATACCTTCTTCTTGATTATAACCTTGTGCAACCAATCGTGCCTTGTTTCTAATTACCTGACCAGATTCATCCAATTTATTTTTGAATACCCACTTGGTACCAATAATTGAATGATCTGTTGGTCTGGGAACTAATTCCCAAACATCATTTCGTTGAAATTGATTGAGTTCTTCCTGCATAGCGATAATCCATGAACTGTCTTCACATGCATCTTTGATGTTCTTTGGTTCAATGGATGAAAGGAAAGCACAATGCGACATTTGTTCAATTTGACGACGAGTTCTAACTCCATCTGTAATATCTCCAATGATTAATTCTGATGGATGATTTGGAACTTGTGCAAAAGCCTTGGGAAGATCTGTATTATCTGAAATAGACTCAACAGAATGATTAGTAGCATCAATTTCATCAAGTTTGATATTATCTAATGAATTAGATAAAGGTAATATATTTTCTTCATCATCAACAATGGGAGACTTAGATGAGGGATTCTCATCAAATGTGACATGTAGTGATTCTTCAACTGTTGAAGTTCTTTTGTTATATACTCTGTAGGCTTTGCTACGTGTTGAGTATCCAACAAAAATACCTTCATCAGATTTAGAATCAAATTTATCAAGTGCATCTTTAGTATTAAGAATAAAACATTTACATCCAAACACTTTAAAATATGATACACATGGAATACGATCAAAGAATAATTCAAAACATGTTTTATTAAGCAATGGCCTTATGAGAATTTTATTCATAATGTAACATGCAGTTGCAACAGCTTCACCCAAAAATATTTTGGTAAGTTACTATCACAAAGCATTGTTATTGCACATTCTTGTAAAGTTCTATTTTTCCTTTCAACTACTCCATTTTGAGGAGGAGCACGAGGAAAAGAAAAATTGTGAGTAATGCCATTTTCATTACAAAACTTGGTAAACAATTCATTTTCAAATTCTCCTCCATGATCACTACGAATAGTGACAATGTTAGAGGATTTGATTTTTTGTATCTTTTTACAAAATATTGCAAATTCTTCAAATGCATCATTCTTGTTTTGTAAGAATATAACCCAAGTATATCTAGAATAATCATCAACAATGACAAATGCATATCTATTTCTATTCAAAGAAGCTTCTCTTGAAGGACCAAACAAATCTAAGTGTAAGAGTTCTAATGGTCTCTTTGTTGAGATAACATCCTTTGATTTAAAAGAAGATTTGTGCATTTTTCCTTGTTGACAAGCATCACAAAAATGTTTGTGTTTGAAAGAAATATTTGGCATTCCATTTACTAATTTGTGTTTCGAAATGTGTGCTAGATTTTTGAAATTAGTGTGTCCAAAACGTTTATGCCATAAAAGTGTATCATCAGATGTAATCATTAAACAATGATTATTTGTGGTAACAGACATGCATAAAATATAAATGTTATTTTTACGCTTACCACAAAACAAAACAGATAACATATCAGAATCATAAATAATGCAATCATTTTGTTCAAAAACTATTTTGTAATTTTTATCGCATAACTGACTAATGGAAAGTAAATTATGTTTCAAACCGTCAACCAGGTGAACATTCTCAATGATAGGCTGATTTGTACTGCCAACTGTTCCAGTGCCTATGTTTTTTTCATTTCTTGTTGTCACCAAAGATAACTGTGCCTCCATCTTTATATTTAATGTTTGAAAGCAATTTGAAATTTCCTGTCATATGTTTTGAACATCCACTGTCCAAAATCCATCTTTCTTTCCTAGGTACCTGAAAGATAAAACATTAAGCATTGGTACCCTTTGTTTTGAGGGTTCTTGGGATTAGATTTTAGGAAGCCAAACCCAAGTGGAATTTGGCTTTCTAATGTAATCACTAGAATGAACAATAGAATGCATAAAATGAGAAATATAATAATTTCTATTTTCTAAGCATGTATTCTTAGGAACCCATACACTAATTGTAGTAGGTTTCCGAAGAGATGATTTTGAAATGTTAATAACATTTCTTTGTAAAGAAGAAGCATGAATGTTTACTTTCTTTGTGTAAATAAATGCGTGATTCTTCTTTTGAGGTTTAACAAAAGTAGTTATTCCACAAGAAGAAGAAGTGTTACAAGATTTGGGTGCATCCTTATGAGAATATCCCAGACCTTGTCTATGATTTGCTGGATATTGTATTTTTAGTAAATCATCAAGATTAGTCTTTCCTTTATTAAATTTATTAATATTGGAATACATCTCGTCGTATTTCATCTTTAGTGATGAAATATTTTTATCCATTTCGGATATTTGAGTATGTAGTTCTAGATTCTTAGTTTTGAGAATATCATTCTCTTTACTAAGATTTAAATTTTGAGAAGATGTATTCTCAATAGGTGTAGTGTTCTTAGAAGAAGATAATTCTTGATATTTAATAAGAAGATCATCATTATTCTGTTTCAAAGATTTATGTTGACTATTCAATTTTTTGAAACGAAAATAGAGATCTTTTAATGCATCAAGTAATTCTTCGTTATTAAAAGAACTTACCTCATCTTCATCATCTTGTGCCATAAAGCACATGTTGGCATTTTCATTTAGATCATCATCTTCATCATCTGAAGAATCATCCCATGTTGCTGCAAATGCCTTTTTCATTTTGTCAACCCCCCTTTCTCTTCTGGATTGATCATTATTGGAAGTTTTGAACTTTGTTTTGAGAAGAGGACAGTCTTTCTTCATATGTCCTGGCTTATTACAATTAAAGCAAAGAGAAGAAACGGTATTCTTAGATTTAAAATTATTATACTTACCTTTCTGAAAGAATTTTCTGAAGTTTTTGGCAAAAAATGCCATATCATCATCTGAATCTTCATTATCTGATGTTGCGTTGAAGGCAAGTACTTTCTTCTTTTGATCTGATTCTTCTTTCTCATCTTGTAGTGTAACTTCATGGGCCATTAAGTTACCAATAAGATTTTCCAAAGATAATGTGGAAAGATCATTGGCTTCCTCAATAGCGGTGATCTTTGGACGCCATACTGGGTTAAAGCTTTAAGAATTTTGCGCACCTGTTCATGAGAAGTGTAAGTTTTTCCAAGAGCATTCAAAGAATTTATAATATTAGTAAACCTGGTGTTCATTTCTCCAATTGTCTCTTGATCCTTCATCTTGAACAACTCGAATTTGTGAACCAAAACAGAAATCTTAGTTTCCTTCACTTTACTGGTTCCTTCATGAGTTACCTCAAGTATATGCCAAATCTCCTTAGCACTTTTGGCCTGAGATACTCGATTAAACTCATGTTTATCCATAGCACAAAATAAAGCATTCATGGCCTTTGAGTTGTTGGTTTTTACAGTTTTGTCATCGGTGGTCCAATCAGCAATAGGAGTAGTTGGCTTTTCGTATCCTGACTCTACGATGTCACAAATCTCATAATTCATACTTTGGAGATGAATCTCCATTCGTATTTTCCAATATGAGTAATTTGAACCATCAAATAGAGGAGGACGAGTTTGAGAGTGTCCTTCAGGATGCTGATTGTAGTTGTGTGAAACCGCGTTCATGTTTGAGGAACTTGCTGCCATCTTAACCTCGCTCTGATACCAAAGGTAATTTTAGCATGTAAGGAACAATACACTAGAGGGGGGGTGAATAGTGTATATAAAAAAATGTCGCAAATAAAATGTTAGTAATATTTGCAAAGATGGCACAGAAAAAAAAGACAAGTACTGAAATTAAATCAATCGCAAACACAGAGATTTATCCTGGTTCGGATCCTTGTGATCCTACTCCAGTCCTCTACCCCGTAGAGATTTTCAATCCACTATAATCACTTGCCCCGCAAGCACGAACTTACAAAAATGGCGACACTCCCCGTGTCCCAAACTTTGTACAATCTCTAACAGAGATTCAAACCTGTAAAATAATGAAGTAGAAAAACACCTATAGCCTTGTTATAAATTTCAGAGAATGAATTCAAGGATGGTGTTTTAGAAGAACTTCAAGATGTAAAAGATATGTAATGAAGAGCAACACTTGAAGTTCTCTGGTTCATAAAAGAAAGAGAGATCAATTGATTTCTTCTTGCAATTATGAACACAAACAACTTTCCAAAATGATGTTGAAAAATCCAAGTTCTTCCGTTCTTAAATGAAGAAGGAAATCTAATGATTTCTTCTTACAAATAAGAAAAGAACAACTAATGGCCTAAAGCTTTAGAAAAGAGAAGACTTGATTCCAACAAATAAGACAGTAAAGAAGAGGAAAGTGTGTGTAAGAAAAGAGAGGTTCTACCCCTTTATTTATAGTGTTTAGGGACGGTTGGGGACTGTAGTTAACGTTGGAAAACGGGCAGGAACCGTCCCTGAAAATTTGGGATCAAAACGGCTAGTTTTGAAATTGGTCGACCAAAAGGACAAATTGGTCGACCAAAATTTTGGAGAGAGAATTTCGACCGTTGGAGGACATTTCTAGAATCTACACGGTTAGGAGAGTTTGCACATATAATCCCATAACCAAATTCGAAGGTTTAAAATTGGTCGACCAAAATGGGGTTATTGGCTGCCAATTTTCAAAGCTGCGAATTTTCGAAATTGGGAAGTGTAGATCTCTGAGGAATGGAACCTAGATGACTAAGATATATTATCACAAGGCTTTGTGACTCTAATAAAGTAAATTTTACGTTGATTACATAAAGCCGTAGATAGGACTGCATCTGCAACTGAATCTGAGAAGCTTCTTTGCAGGAGATCCTTATCAAGTGATTATATATCCAAGTCGTGGATTAGGTGCCGTTGCCTTTCCAACTTCATGACTGGTATATCTGATTGAGTATGCATGAAGATATCTGATTGTGTGGAACTCAGCATTGATTTGTATCTGCATACATAGAGTTAGTAGCACTGAATGTGTTTGTCATATCAAAACCATATGGGAATAGAAATATGGAATTATGAAATTCCAACATTTTTCTTCTCAAAATTTCTTTGGTTTTCCTCGTCACTAAGTTTGGATTTACTGTTGAGCTTGGTTGCATTTGGTTTTCATATCCTTCCCTCCCGAGCAGCTGTAGTCGTCTCCCGGCGAGGAGGTGAGTCTCAATTTCTCACACCGGTCTTTAATCTTCAGTAAATCACTTTAATTCTATTATTGGCTTTAAATTAATTAATGTCCTTGCAATGTTGATGGTTAATCTGAGCTTTGGGCTTGGCAACGACCGTCGCTTCCGTCATGTCGCTTCGCATCTGTGCTATGTTAGTGACCATGCCGTTACTTTTGGGTTTCTACCATGAGCCTCTGCCCTCTTAGGCTTGCGATGCTCTGTTGGGGACTGTCCCCCTTACTATGGGTTACAGTGTCTTCTCCTTGGGCTTTTTGCCTCCAGCCGTAGTTGCTGTTGTACATGTCCCTATCGTGGCTGTTGGATCTGGATCCAAGCCTAAGTGGGTGAATAGGCTGATAAAAAATTCTCGTGCAACCCACGAGAAATCTCACGCAATTAAAAGCACAAGCAAAACAAATCAGAGACAATCACAGAGTACTCACAGATTTACCCCGGTTCGGTGTCGCCAACGACCTACGTCCAGCCCCAAGCAAATACTAGCATTAATAAGTTGCTTCTGTACACCTACAATGGGGTCCTAACTCCAATTCCCCACCTAGAATGTACCACACTCAACAAAGTGCAGAACTCTATCAACCTAGTAAATGCTTATTGTCACGCCCCGCTTCCCAAAAGATTGAGCAGCGAGGCATGGCCAGCCCGCATGGACTAGAGCCGTTGAGGCTCGGGGTCCAATAAGCGTCCATGGCAAGTTATGATGCGGAGGGGAAGGTCCGATCGAATGAATTAGCATGAAACAATAGAATTAGCAGTAAAAAGATATTATTCAAACGCAGAAGGTAACCAACAAAGAGTTTAACATAAAGACTAAAACTGTACGTACCGGAGGCAACTAAAGAGGAAAGAGTCTGAGGGGGGTCCTCAGGTTGTGGCAGCTCTGACAAGTCTGTGACATGTGCAAAACACATGTTAGCAACGAACTAATGAGACCATAAGTAAATGCAGTTATACAATTCTAGCAGTTCTAAATGGAATTTAAAAGACAACTACACAGGCAGTCCTAGAAAGCAGAAAATAAGTAATGGTTATTCTAATCGATCTGCTAGGGGTGTCCATCTAGTCAGATCGTCTAAGAGTTGTTCATGTAGTTTTGTCAATTTGCCAGGGGTGTCCATCTGGTCAGATTGTCCAAGTCTAGAAAAAGGTCAAACGGCTGGAAATGCATCCCTGCGAAGCAAACAGGAGTGCACCAACTGCGATACAAAGATAAAGCCTAAGGACTCAAGCTGCGTAGGCGGAGGGGAGCTACCCCCCAGGCCCAGCTAGACTCTTTTGTCCCACCCCACCCGCGAGTCGTTTGTGTTATGGACACGAGCCAACAAACGCTCCATCTAGACACGAGACAAGACAAGGATCACGAATGATACTGCGTATCATACCGGAACGTACCAGTCACGGGTGAGCCAAAGCTGGGGAGCACCAGTCCTCAATGGTCACCCACGTCGTCGATCCGAGACAAATCATTAATCATGAATGATACTGTGTATCATACCGGAGCGCACCAGTCACGGGTGAGCCAAAGCTGGGGAGCACCAGTTCTCAATGGTCACCCCCGTCATCGATTAACTATCCGTAAGCGAGACATTCCTGGACGAGCCAGCAAACGGTCCACATGTCCGTAAGCGAGCCGTCTCTGGGCTAGCCAGCAGACGCTCCACAAGAGTAGTGCCAACCTCTGTATAGGAGAGGCCCACGCCTGTGTTCTTCAACAAAGATCCACATAATTATAATGTCCGGCTTATTAATTAGCATGTGAGGTTTAAGTTGCATCTTAAAAGTGGGTTCGAGCAGAAAGTAGCATGCGATCATTTTCAAGTATTTTGTAGAAATAAATCTAGCAGTTCTAACATCAATTCTAGAAAAACATAAAAGCAGTAACTAAAGTCTCATTCCTTGCCTAAAAGATTCCGGTAAGGATGTAGTCCAGCAGAGTCCGGGTCAACCAACGGATCTACGGAACCTCAACACGGCGCGAAAGCTACACTGGCGTCGGGTAGGGACGCCAGGGGTTGGATTCCGGTTGCACGAACGTTTTGGAACAAAGGGTTCACTGCTGATAAAACACGGGTTCAATAAGTTGTTGACGGAACCCAAAATTGTTAGGCAACCTAAAACATCTATTAGTCCAATTTTAATTAAGTTTTCTATCTTAAGGTGGGTGACACATCATATCAACATACATTAAGCTACTAATATGTTAATTAGGTTAAGGTTGATTAGTATGCAAAGTATACAACAGCATCAAAACAGCCTAAGCTAATATTTTCTAATGGTTGAAAACAATTTATGGATGTCCCATAGATCATCACGTTGACCCCAATATATAGTATACTACTATCATAAAGGCATCGCCCCATTAAGCTACTAACCTATCTCCACTTATTAAAATTAATAACCTGGCATACACACTACACTGCTACCTTAACAATGATAATAAAGCATATCACTAGCAGTTACTCACCTCTCGCGTACTCGACTCACGCACGTGGCGCAACGACGAACAGCGAAGGCAGGAGGCGTTGGCCTTGCTACGGCATTGCGTGCCGGAGGGAGGACTCTGGCCATGGGACGATGGCAGCTTGAAGAGCTTGCGTGCAGTGGAGAACCTTCGACGGCGGGGAGCTCGTGGAGGAGTCACGGGGGTACGTCGGAGCACAGGGCGTCAGGTAGCGCGCACACACATCGACCGTCAGGAGCAGCTGCTCAAGGGTCCGCAGCGGCCACAAGATCGCCGGAGGCAGATCTGCGATGGGGGCGGCACAGGGCGGTGCGGGGTGAAGCCGTGAACAGCTCCGGGCGGCGCTACTGAGTTGTCGCAGTGCTGTAGTCACGGGGGCTTCACAGCCACGTGCTCGGGTGGAGTACAGCCGGCGAAGCCGCTGGGGGGAAGCTGACGTCGCGGGGGGTCGGACGGCGAGAGGTTGGCCACCGACGATCGTTGTCGCGAAGAACAGCAGCTGAGCTGCTCTTGACGGCGCCCAGGGAGGCGATTTCGGCGTAATACAGCGGGGTAAGGGCGGAGAACGACGGGGGTACGGCGGAGATGGGTCGAGGAGGCCGGTCGGCGGCAGACTAGGGCTGACGACGGAGGGAAGAAGTCGAGCGGGGTTCCTCCTTGCCGTTGCGTGCGGAAACAACAAAGGAGCGACGGTTGCTGATCTTTGGGTTTGCGTGAAACGCATGGGAGCGGCGGCTGCATGTTTGATGCTATGAAAAGAATGTGACCTAGGTTGCTTTTTAATAAAAGAGAATGGTGAGGCTCACGTGAGGGTTAGTAGGTGGAGGCGACTGTTATAAGTTATGGCCTGGGGTTGTTTAATAAGGTAGGGTTTCAAAGGGAATCACGTGAGGGCTATAGGGTCATCAATTCCTCTATTTTAATGCCCTATAGGATTTGCAAAAGCCCAGCAACCGAGCCCGGACATTCACGTGGGCGTGGGGGCCAGATCAGGCTTAAGGGGTGGCTGAAACGTGGGATAGGGGCTCATGTGAGGCTGACTAAGGGTTAGGGTACTAGGTTAGAGTTTGTAGTTCAAAAATTGTTATAGAAAGAAAATTCAAATTCTCGTTCTCTCTCCTACCTGATGTATGGCCAAAGCTAGGCAAGGGGTTGGGTTGAGTCCGGTTATGCTGATACAGCGGAAAATGCCGTATCAGATCAATACGCGTGATACTGCCGAGATACGTGTTCTGTTCGCGTACGCAGGGTCTCACTGGTCTACGGGGGTCGCCTACAGGTTCCTGGCATAAGTACGGTCATGTACGTGTGGTTCGTCCCAGAATCGCCCGTCGATTTGCGTGTATATAGCGTGTTGATCAAACGGTTGGTGCATAAAGCAATTCCAGCGTGAACGAGGTGTTGGCTTGGGTTGACACGTGTTCCCAAGTCAGACACGAGTCACGGAGGCTATCTACATGTTCAAGCAAGGTTCTAGGGTCCTACTGCGTGCACAGACGACATCTGCTATGCACACAGACCAAATCACTTTACGCACAGACCTAATTGCTGTGCACACACACACACACACAAAATTCAAATTGGCCCGAAAACAGGCCGTTACATCCTACCCACCTTAGTATAAAGTCCATCCTCGGACTTTCTTAATTTCAGGCATGGTTAGACTCCTCTAGTTAACTATAGTAACTACCCCGATCATTCCTAGCATAGTACTTCAACCAACATATAACCTAATACATCTATCTATATATATGCTCAGTAATAATATACATCAATTATTTCCCAACCATTATATCTTGTACTTATAGCTAGTTTAATATTATTCACACATATATTTCTAACTCATGGAAGTGCCTCCGCACGTCCATACCTACACACAATCATATTCCAACATTCAATAATCACCCCATCATATACAACCATTGTATTATACATATAGTACACATATACTAACCAGGGTATTTAAATTCATCACGAATTTAAAACCGAAAATACATATATCTACTAAATATAACCTACAAAGGGTATATTCCCTAGTATACATTCAACACATCAATCATAACAATAATACTTAGCTATATTACCACTATTCGCCACAACACCAAATGACAAACAATTTCTTATTTCAAGCAATACATAATCACACTATCACGTTAATCTATTCCTACAAACACAATGCATCCAGATAACTATGCATACAGCACATTTCACTCCTAGTTCAACTAACACATACTCATTCAAACATGCAAACCCTTCATTCATAACTATAGAATAAATCGGTATCTATATATGGTGTAGCTACGCACGTCCAGGTGTGTAGCGTAACCCAGCACAAACACCTATATAACTACATTCACCATATTCTATCATGCACGGATATATATATAAGACTATACTCACATCCGCAAACCACAACCACATTTATAAAATACTTACTGAGCATACTCACTCGCTCTCGAGTGAGATTCCAAGATACATACCAAACAATATACAATCTATGTACTTATACACACACTCCTATATATCTATATGACACGACTCATCATATGTAGCCTTAGTAAATAGCTAGACCTCACTATACAATCATTCTCACATCAGAACACATAATTCATACTTATCCCATATATACGTACTAGTCATAACCCGTGCCCGCGGGCACAGTTCAATAAAGATTTTCCCCCGCAAAATCTGTGTTCCCCAAAAAATTATTTCCACGGTCAAAATTGCGTGGAACAACAAATTTGCGTAAAAATATTTAGCGACATGGACACATTCGGCATGAAACAACAAATTCGGCGTAGAACAACAAATTAGTGTAAAAACATTTAGCGGGCGCCTTCGACGCGGAACAACAAATTAGTTTAAAAATCGGCGCGGGCGCGGTTCAATTAAGATTTTCCCCCGCAAAATCTTTGTTCCCCAAAAAATTATTTCCACTGTCAAAATTGCGCGGAACAACAAATTTGCTAAAAATATTTAGTGACATGGACACATTCGGCATGAAACAACAAATTCGGCGTGGAACAACAAATTAGTGTAAAAACATTTAGCGGGCGCCTTCGGCGCGGAACAACAAATTAGTTTAAAAATCGGTGCGGGCGCCTTCGGCGCAGGCGCGGTTCAATTAAGATTTTCCCCCGTAATATCTTTGTTCCTCAAAAAATTATTTCCACGGTCAAAATTACGCAGAACAACAAATTTGCGTAAAAATATTTAGCGACATGGACGCATTCGGCATGAAACAACAAATTCGGCGCGGAACAACAAATTAGTGTAAAAACATGTAGCGGGCGCCTTCGGCGCAGAACAAATTAGTTTAAAAAAATTTAGCGGGCGCCTTCTTCGGCGCGGGCGCCACTTGCTTTACATATTACATTGACATCACTGGAGCCAATTCTACTTGTTTCCAACACGTCTCGACACAACATGGCATAGTATATTGACAAAAGTTCGAATTCACATATTACATATTACATTGACATACAACAATGAAAGTCAAAATTTCGAATTCACATATTAAGAACACGTCTCGACACAACATGGCATAGTATATTGACAAAAGTTCGAATTCACATATTACATATTACATTAACATACGATATGTTATAATAACTAAACCGATAAAGACCACAAACACAACATTGAATGTCATCTACCAATTGTTGTAAACCGGGAATTCTATACAACAATGAAAGTCAAAATTGATATAATTGTATGAATATTTCTGCAATATGCAAATGTTGCGCAAAATTACAGAATACAAACATGATCCTCTAGAATTTGCACCACATCCAGCAAAAAAATTATACATCACTTTAACACATTTTATTTTTCTCCATTTTCTTTTTCTGCAGTAATACAATATCCATTATACAATTCTCAGTTCTCTCACTTTTCATTTCTCACGTTTGATTTCTCAGCATCATCAGCTACTCTTGTGATTTTGCTCTTGTGATATCCTCACTTGTATATGCACATGTAATATCTACAAATATTAATTTGTCACCAGTTAGTAATTCCAAAAAAACTTAAAACAAAACAAAACAAAAACAAAGATTGATACTTACAAAATAAAGCTAACACTACTAACGGCAATACAAAACTGGAAAAATAAAAACAAAAACCACCAGGATAAGTGTACACTATGGAATTTTAGAAACGGATGCAGTACATATAATGGGATGCAGTACATATAATGGGATGCAGTACATAATGGAATTTTAGAAACCTGTAATAACATTGTCTTAATTCAATAAAACGACAATAGAAAATGTGGCACCTTTATGTTTTTTGCCTGAGTAGTTGTAGGCCCTTGCTTTTCACATCGCAATGGCCAAATGCATTTTATTTTCCCTCTTCAGAAATCAGAAATCAGAAGATTCAGTAATGAAAGTATCATAAAACTGCAACCCTTACTTAAAAAATCAACTTTGGTTCCATGAAAAAAAATACTTTTAACTTGGGGAAAAGTTTATATTTTAATTTCCCTCCACATATATGCTTGCAGGTTCCAACTTCCAGGAGTGCATCTCAAACAGATATGAGATGTCATAATATGGAGAAATAGGATGCAACAATTTGAAGATAGGAAATCTAGCAGGAAGGATTGACTGAAGTTTTAATTTTTGGCCTAGTCTTAGTTTTACATGTTCTCCACTGATGTGAGTATGTTTCAACGGCACAACAGTCAGCTAGGTCTCCATTAGCTTCTCTGTTTGCTCTCGCTCCTCCTCACTCGAATCCTTAAAGAAAGTAATGTTTAAGCTTCTAATTTTGTTGGTTTCATGGGTATCCAGATTTTGCATGTTAGTGTTTTAAACATGAAAGTAATGTTTATGCTAAAGAATGTGTGTGCATGTGTGCCCATTTGCGTGTGTAATTGGGGAAAAAGGTGGGTATGGGTTGGGTTGGGCTTTGGGAAAAATTAGTTGAATGTCATCTCTAGCTTGAATGAGCTAATTCAGGTTGGCTATTTTCAACCCAGATACAATAAGCCCCAACCAGCCCAGATACAATAAGTGCCCCTTTAAAACACATCGTATTTACTAAAATATGGGCATAATCTCTATAACAATGATAGCAAATTCCAAACAATACACTATGTAACAAACTATGTCAATATACTTGCACCAGGATGACTGTAATCATGAGGTAGTAAACTGGATATTAGACTTAGAGCACTCAATTAACTAAAATGCACTTGAACATCTACAAATTTGTATAAAAACTTTATATGGTAGTGTAATTACTTTCAGCATACTTACATGCATTTTGACATCTATGATTGGCTCCACTATGAACTCCGATACCCTTGAATATCAATCAAGAACTTCCTCCAATTTTAAATTATTAAAGTAATTATCAATTCACAAACAAATTAATTATGTATATGGGCATAATCTTTACAACAATGATAGCAAATTCCAGAAAATACACTCTGCAACAAAATATGTCAATATAATTGCACCAGGATGACATTAATCATAAGCTAGGAAACCAAAAAAATTCTAATTAACATTGACTTCTAATCATAAGATAGAAAATACAATCTGCAACAATTCTAATCATAAGCTAGAAAATACGCTCTGCATACACAACATTAACTTCTAATTTTTTGCGATGCAACATACCCAGGAAACCAAAAAAAATCAATCAACATTCTGCATTCAAAAAAAAATAAAAAAATTATGCTTAGTGATGAGTGAGTGAGTTAATTATCAGTCCCAGTGTAACCCCTAAGCTAATAATAAACTTATTACACACAACTAATTACACACAACACTTGAAAATAACAAACTAACAAACTAATTACACACAACTCAAACCGGATTTTGTGTTCTACTCTTGCACATAACAATCTTGCAAGCAACAAAATACCAAAGCCAAATAATCTTGCACCAAATACCAAACTGCAGAAGTTGAGAGCAAGCGGGGTACCAAATATTTTTTTGCACCAAATACCAAAGAATTGAGAGCAAGCTGCACATAAACAACACTTTGCCGAAGACCAAACTGCACATAAAGAATTGAGAATTTGCAAATATTGTAGAGCAAGCTGGATTTGCACATAAAGAATCAGAGAGCAAGCTGGATTTTTCCCAAAAAATGGCAATTGTAGAGCAAGCTGAATTTGCACAAAAAAAATAAGACCAAGCAATTTGAATTCAACCCAGTCACTTATTCGTGAATTCAACCCATTCACTTATTCGTGCATGTGAACGTGGAATTCAACCAAGCAATTTGTTAAGGATTTCTCCCAATACATCATTGTAGACAAAAAATAAGACCCAGCAATTTCAATGCCTTTAACCAAAAAGAATTGAGAAAGGTTGCAATAGTAAAAATACAAAAAAATGGCAAAAAATAGCTAAAATGACCAAAAATTACCTGGCTGCGAGATTTGAAATGGCAAAAATCTCAGCTTGGCTCTGCAAACATAAAAAATAAAAAAAATGAGCTAAAATTGTTTGAAAGGGCGAAAATCACCTGGCTGCGAGATTTGAAAGGGCAAGTTGGCGAGATTATTCGAGGTTTGGGGACAGTTGCGATGTGGGGGGAAGGCGATGACCTGCGATAATCAGTGCACCCAAATAAAACAGATCATCATGCTACACCAATCACTATGGTAATGGGGAAGGATTTTGAGCAAAACAATGAAATTATTACCCATTTGATGAACTATTCCTTCGTTTAATTTTCATATTATATTGATGTATATAGGTTTTAGTAGCAATTGTTATTGGAGGGTAAATCATGGACTGGTTATATATATTATCTATTTTTCTTTCTGTAAATAACCTGCATTGAAAATTCTAATTGAATTGGGGATTCTTTCTTTTAGGATAACTATAGGATAACACTTCCTTGACTGAGTTCCTAACAGACCATTAGTTAATCTGGACTAAATGGACAGACTAACAGCGAGAGTTTGACTGTCCATTACATAAAAAAATAATAAACATGGAATGTATGGGTATATATAGGCACAAATTATCTACCCTTATAAGGGCTTACCTTAAAGATTTGGAACATTAAGTTGACTTGGCATGGTCTTGCGAATAATTAAATCATATGATTACCCTATATTCCTTCAGGCTCAATCACCCTTTGCTCATATAAATAGTGAAGGCCTTATTTGGCTACATGTTTTTTGAAATTAGGGGTTTATTAAAATTAATATGAAATCAAGGTTTGTATTCATAAAAATCTTAAGTTTCTCACAGTTTTTGAAAATCTAATCTATTTTGATTTTTCCAAACTCCAGTCACATGAGATTTGAAAGCCTCAGACTCTGACAACCCCAGTTTATGAAACTAAACCTTTTTGCCAAATGATGCCAAAGAAACTCAAGAATGTGGATGGGTACAATAATCCTAAAATCAATTATACATAAACAAAAATAAAAACTTGGCCCATAATGTTGGCATGGCTAACAACATCAACCAAAAAAACAATTTAAGCCAAAATATTATCCATCCGATCAAAAACAATGACCCATGAAGAACAGGTTTCTTCACGCAGGAACCCACAAATAACAATACAAACCTGATGCTATCAGCTTGCCTCTTGCAGAGCTTGCCTCTTGTTGTTAGAAGAAGAATTCCAGAAACCTGGGTTGAGTTGGGTTTAGCTTGCCCCTTGCTGTGAGAAGAAGGGGTTTAATTTCACAAAAAAAGCTTGGTTTCTAACAGAAATTGAACAGAAAAAGCTTGGTCTCAAGCAATAAACCCTAACTGAACCCTAAAATGAATTTGGAAGGAGGCGAGGCTAGAGGGTTACCTGCGAGATTGATGCTTGCTACGTGGAGGTGGAAAATGGTTGCGAGGATCCATGGATTTGGGGGTTTTTGTGCATGTAGATCCGGGTGAAGATCCGTGGGGAGGAGTCGAGGCAACGTGGGGAGGATTCGAGGGGTTGAGGGGGGAGCCGAGGCGAGATTGATGCGTGCTGTGGGAGGATTTGGGGGTTTCTTATTGTCAGCTGATCCAACGAAACCCAAATAGTAACCCTCTCTGTGTTGTCAGCTGACCCCACCACCCAACGAAACCCAAGCGTGCTGTGGGGAGTAAATTTGTTTTCTTTCTTTGTTGAACTGATCCATCTAAATTCCATCAACCCATCTCAACCGTTGATTTCCCTAGATATAATCTCAGCCGTCTTTTATCTTGTCCTAGTCAGCCCTAGGATTCAAAAAACTCTGTCAAATGTATAATAGATATACAATCACGCAACACATTCTTATCCTAGTATCTATAAGCATGTCCACTCGTACTCGAGGGAACACTAAGACTTATATGTGTTCACAGGCATTATATTCACACCTATTATCTTACATAAGTATCTATACGTATTCATGTACTATATACACAGAATCATTACATTCATCGCAATAACATATTCCATTATTCATCCGTAAGCTCACATATACCTAAGTAATAATACCAAGTATGCCCGACAATGATATATATATTCACACGAGCCGGGTAATCCTCCTCTTGGATCTACGGGGAAGGCAGAACAAACACAAGGCTCTAATGTGCAGCACTTCCAATATTTGTCATCTAGGGTGGTCAAACAACCTCCAACTAACCAGCCCTAATTGGCTGGTCCCAATCATTTTAAACACCAATAAAATTTCCAACTCAAAAGCACGTTCATGAGAACCTGTTATAATGATCATGTTGTTCTCCGCTTCAATTGGTTCTTGGCTCAGCTGCCTCTAGGAATCTCTAAAGTGAAACTACCAACCAATTCTAGATTTTCGGGCGTCAGACTTACTTACGATTTCCTTTTCAATCCAAACAACCAAGGCAATCTACTAACTCTTTTCCCATATTTCCTGATCCTTGAGCACTCGTAAAACCAAACACGCTCACTTGACTTGATCTAGAATTTTCATTGACACTTAAACTGCTAGTCACTATTGACTATAATCCATCCACATGATCTGGAGAAGTCATCGCTTTTCACCATTTCGTAAACTGTAACTGGAATCCAGTGATCAGCACGCACTCGATGCGTATTCGAACGGTCGACTTTGAAACTCCCATGACATTCCCAAGATCCTTAATTCATTTAAATCACTGTGTCCAAAACAGATCATGTTGTCGATCTTATACAATCCATCATAAGATCAATCTCGTCTTCACATTATCACTCTGAATCTCTTCTGTTCATCTCTAATGATCATATTATTTACTTCAACCACGTTACTTCAAAACCCAGGTTATACTGTTGCTACTCGGCTTATATATAAATATGCTCATAATATCCGATGCATTACATTTCACTTGATCGATATAGGTCTACGCCTTTAGTCGTTAAGACAAGACTTCTAACCACCACACTTCTATCACGAGCAGTATACTAAGAGTCGATCTCATTCCCTCGATTCAATGTTCTCGCTTCCATGGTTCCTTGTCAAGTCGAGAATCCAACCTTATAACTATCCAATGTGTTAGAAATACATCACTTTAAACTTCATCTTATTCATGTATTCTTACTCAAATCCAAACTAAGGGGGCCAAGGAACTAGTCCAAACCTAACTAACTTATGTTAGACTCAATTATTGTTGGTCGTTTGAATAGTTACTGTAGCACTATTGTTTCGATAAATCATTCTATCAAGACCTGCATGGGCCACCACAAAAACTGTCACGCCCCGCTTCCCAAAAGATTGAGCAGCGAGGCATGGCCAGCCCGCATGGACTAGAGCCGTTGAGGCTCGGGGTCCAATAAGCGTCCATGGCAAGTTATGATAAGGAGGGGAAGGTCCGATCGAATGAATTAGCATGAAACAATAGAATTAGCAGTAAAAAGATATTATTCAAACGCAGAAGGTAACCAACAAAGAGTTTAACATAAAGACTAAAACTGTACGTACCGGAGGCAACTAAAGAGGAAAGAGTCCGCGGGGGGTCCTCAGGTGGTGGCAGCTCTGACAAGTCTGTGACATGTGCAAAACACATGTTAGCAACGAACTAATGAGACCATAAGTAAATGCAGTTATACAATTCTAGCAGTTCTAAATGGAATTTAAAAGACAACTACACAGGCAGTCCTAGAAAGCAGGAAATAAGTAATGGTTATTCTAATCGATCTGCTAGGGGTGTCCATCTAGTCAGATCGTCTAAGAGTTGTTCATGTAGTTCTGTCAATCTGCCAGGGGTGTCCATCTGGTCAGATTGTCCAAATCTAGAAAAAGGTCAAACGACCGGAAATGCATCCCTGCGAAGCAAACAGGAGTGCACCAACTGCGATACAAAGATAAAGCCTAAGGACTCAAGCTGCGTAGGCGGAGGGGAGCTACCCCCCAGGCCCAGCTAGACTCTTTTGTCCCACCCCACCCGCGAGTCGTTTGTGTTATGGACACGCGCCAATAAACGCTCCATCTAGACACGAGACAAGACAAGGATCACGAATGATACTGCGTATCATACCGGAACGTACCAGTCACGTGTGAGCCAAAGCTGGGGAGCACCAGTCTTCAATGGTCACCCCCGTCATCGATCCGAGACAAATCATTAATCATGAATGATACTGCGTATCATACCGGAGCGCACCAGTCACGGGTGAGCCAAAGCTGGGGAGCACCAGTTCTCAATGGTCACCCCCGTCATCGATTAACTATCCGTAAGCGAGACATTCTTGGACGAGCCAGCAAACGCTCCACAAGTCCGTAAGCGAGCCGTCTCTGGGCTAGCCAACAGACGCTCCACAAGAGTAGTGCCAACCTCCGTATAGGAGAGGCCCACGCCTGTGTTCTTCAACAAAGATCCACATAATTATAATGTCTGGCTTATTAATTAGCATGTGAGGTTTAAGTTGCATCTTAAAAGTGGGTTCGAGCAGAAAGTAGCATGCGATCATTTTCAAGTATTTTGCAGAAATAAATCTAGCAGTTCTAACATCAATTCTAGAAAAGCATAAAGCAGTAACTAAAGTCTCATTCCTTGCCTGAAAGAAATCCATAGTGATTCGGACTCCGAGGTAGTCCAGTCACGAAATCCATAGTGATGTGCTGCCACTTCCATTCCGGAATCGGAATCAGAATCGGTTGTAGCAACCCGGCCGAACGCTGATGCTCCGCCTTCACTTGATAGCAAACCAAGCACTTGGCTACACTCTGAGCCACGCTCCTCTTCATACCATGCCACCAATAATTCAGACGAAGATCCTGGTACATCTTGGTGCCACTAGGATGCACAGAATACGGCGAACTGTGTGCCTCCACCATCAATTCCTCTCTAATATCCCCAGCTGGCACACACAACCTGGCTCCAAACCTCAGCGAGCCATCCTCATGAATCAAAAAGTCAGTCCGCAGACCGGCTTCCACCTGCTCCCGAATCCTCACCAGCTTCGGATCCTCAGCCTGGCCAGCCTTAATCCGATCCATGATCGTCGACTGTACCTGCATGTACATCAACGACGAAGCCTCTCCAGGAAGAACAATCTCCACACCAGACTCGCAAAAATCCTGCTGCAATCTCCACTGCGAGGTCAAAATCATCACCGCTGGAAGCCTACTCAACGCATCCGGAACCACATTCACCTTGACAGGGTGATACTGCAAATCAATCTCATAATCCGCCATAAGCTCCAACCATCGACGCTGTCGCATGTTGAGCTCCTTCTGAGTGAAAATGTACTTCAAGCTTTTGTGATCGGTGAAAATCTTCACTTTCTCACTCAGCAAGAAGTGCCTCCAAATCTTAAGAGCAAACACAACGGCAGCCAACTCCAAGTCATGCGTCGGATAATTCTTCTCATGAACCTTAAGCTGACGAGACGCATACGCCACAACATGCCCGTGCTGATGCAACACACAACCGAGACCCTTGCCAGAAGCATCGCAAAAGATCTCAAATCCACCGCTGCGATCAGGCACAACCAAAATAGGGGCAGTCGTCAACCTCTCCTTCAGAACACCAAAAGCACTCTCACAATCACCCGACCAATCATAAGCAACATCCTTCCGCGTCAACCAGGTCATCGGCTCGGCAATACGAGAAAAGTCCTTAATGAATCGCCGATAATAACCAGCAAGCCCAAGAAAACTCCGAATCTCAGATACTGACGACGGAACAGGCCACTCCCTGATGGCCCGAATCTTCTCGGGATCCACTGAAATACCATCTCCAGTCACCACATGCCCGAGAAAAGCAACTCTATCCAGCCAAAACTCGCACTTCGAAAACTTAGCATACAACCGATGCTTCCTCAAAATCTCCAACACCGTCCTTAAGTGCGAGGCATGCTCTTCCTCCGACTTCGAATAGATCAGAATGTCGTCAATAAAGATAACGACAAACTTATCCAAGAAGTCGTAGAAAATCAGGTTCATCAGATTCATGAAAACTGTGGGCGCGTTAGTTACGCCGAAAGGCATAACCACGAACTCATAGTGTCCATACTTCGTCCTGAACGCTGTCTTCGGAACATCTCCCTTCTTCACCTTCAACTGATGGTAACCACTCCTCAAATCCAATTTAGAAAACACCCTCGAACCTCCAAGCTGATCAAAAATATCATCGATGCGAGGCAACGGGTATTTATTCTTAATGGTCACCGCATTCAACTCCCGATAATCCACGCACATGCGACGCGAACCATCCTTCTTCTTAACCAGCAACACCGGTGCTCCCCACGGAGACACGCTAGGATTAATATAACCCTTCTGCAAAAGCTCATCCAACTGCTTCCGCAACTCTTCCAACTCTGCAGGTGCCATACGATACGGCGCCTTCGAAATCGGCTGCGCACCTGGAACAAGATCGATAGAAAATTCCAGAGCCCGATCAGGCGGCAAACCAGACATCTCTTCGGGGAAGACGTCGCCAAAATCACGCACCACAGCTGGCCACTCCAGCTCCATCTGCATAGCCACAGCCTCCACCGGTCTGGCCCGAAATCTGACAGGACCAAGCGAACGGCTACCACGACTGAACTCGAACACTGGATGTCCGGGAATCTCGAACACCACCTTCTTCCTCCGACAGTCGATCGTAGCATAGAAGCTCGCCAGCCAATCCATCCCAAAAACTGCATCATAGTTGATGATGTCGTGGACAATGAAATCCGCAAAAAGCTCATGTCCACAGACCACCAACGAGCAAGAATTGCAACCACGATGCACCGAGACCACACCATTCCCTGTGACGATATTCCAACTCTTGGGAAGAGGGGACGTCGACAAGGAATGCCTCTCCACGAAGCTCCGAGAAATAATGCACATCGATGCACCAGAGTCAAAAAGGACTCGTGCAGGAAATGTGCACACCAAAATCACACCTAATCAATCAATTAACAATCAAACCCTATTCTAGCAAACAACCATGTTCAAGCAACCAACTCAATTAAACAATCAAAACCAGCTAGGAAAGTAACAGCTAGAGTGAGGATTACCTGCGATAACCTCATCCACAGCCGCGCTCTCCGCAGCGGTCATCAGAAAAGCCTGCCTCCTCGGCGGAACAGCCTGCCGAAAAGCCTGCCTCTGCGGAACAAGAGCTGCTCCACGTCCAGCAGGAACAGGCGCTCGCTGCTGCAACGGCTGAGCTGCAACAGGAGCCCTCCTCAGCGGATCCGCATGCCGACAATCCTTCACGACATGAGAAGCATCACTGCAAATCAAACACTGGCCCAGAAACTTCCGACACTGATCCTTGATGTGACCAGGCCTGCCGCAGAAATGGCAAAACTTCGGAATCGGCCCTCCTGGCCTCTTAAACTGAGCGGACTGATTAGGCCTGAATCCAGGTCTAACCACAGCTCTCGCCTGTTCCACAGGCCACTTCCCAGCACCAACAACAGACCCCTTCCTCTGGTTCACGAGCAGCTCCTGACTCTTGGCAGCGACCAGAACCTTCTGATAAGATTCCCGGTCAGAAGAGGTCACAAAACTCTGGAGCTCCGAAGCAATCCCCTGCAGAAACCTCTGAGCTCTCTCCTCAGCGTCCTGCACCATCTTCGGCGCAAACCGACTAAGCCTCATGAACTCTTGGTGATACATGTCCACCGACGAGTTCCCCTGCTTCAGATCGATAAAACGCTGCAGCATCTCCTCCTTGGCAGCCTTCGGGAAGAACTCACCCTCAAATCTGGCTTTGAAGGTAGCCCAAGCTACCGGCTCCACCAACAACTTCTCTTCCGCATCCCACCAATTCCTGGCGTTATCCTTCAGCTGCCTCTTCGCCAAATCAACCCATCCAGCCGGGGTGATCTTGGCCATCTTCAGATTGTCCTCGACGTTCCGAATCCACTCATCGGCAGCCAGAGGACCCTCAGAACCATCAAAATATGCGGGACCCAGCTCCCGAAATTGCTTCGCTCCTGGCTCAGAGCGAGGGGCATCCGGAAGAGCCCGGGTAGCTCGAGCAAGTGGAGCATTATGGACTTGCAGAAGCACGTCCTGCTGCACTTGCATCATCTGCAACATCATCCGCATCATCTCACCGCTGGTGGGTTCCCGCTCAGGCTCCTCATCATGAGGGAGCGCACCACAGCCTCCACCGCGGGTGAAACGCCTTCCTGCCATCTAGTGACACAGAAAACGAATCAGATTAGACTCATAGCTTATGACATCGGACGTCGAACTTAGTTTATGGGACATTCTAATATTATTATCGCTATTCCAAAAATCGCAGTTACAGAGGGACCTGCATGGGCCACCACTAAAACCTGTCACGACCCGCTTCCCTAAAATGGAGGCGAGACGTGAAAAGGTCCGCACGAGAGTGGAGCTGTGAAGCCCCAAACCCGATAAGCGTCCACAATACATAAACAGGTCCCTGTAACCACAACAGAATAACAATAATAACACAAGGCGAGGCTGAAATAAAATTCCGCATCTCTCAAATTGTCCAACATCAACAAAAGTCCAACATCCAGAAAAGCCACCAGGCTAAAAGAAAAGAGTCTAAGGGCCCAGAACAAGGCCAAACAAAAGCAACGACATAACGGAGTATAGGTGCTACGCACCGAATACAAAACAACTGTCTAACAAAAGTAAAACACACGATGACACTAGGTCTGGTCCCCAGTGTCCACGTGCTCCCCGTCAAACACAAGCTCGGGCTCGGCGTCAGCAAACACCTCGTCCTCAACGAGGTACTCGGGCTCAGGTTCTAACATGTGTCACCCAAAAGAGTAAAGGGGCACATGTCAGCAAGTCTAAAAAGACTTGGGCAAGGAAACTGAAAGTGAGGCATCTAGCAACCTAGCAGTTTAGTATGCATGACATGGCAGTTATAACATGAATGCACAATTAAATCATGGCAAGACAATTTGTACAAGGGAACAATTTATCGGGACAAGACAAGAGTAGCCAAGCTACTATCAATTCAATCAAATCACATTTTGTAGGTGTTTATGCCATTCGCTGAATGGCATAGCATTTCAGACCGATCGGCACTAAACACTACCCAATACTCACACGATATGGAGCCTGGGGTCCCTACACATTGAGCTCATCTAGTGAGCCTAGGGTTGCCCCGCACATTGAGCTCGCATTCTTAGTTCACAATTCATTACAACGAGTCTTGGGGTTTCCAACTCATTATGCTCGCTTCTGGTCACGAGCCAGGAAACACAAGTATGGCGTAGGGAACACCTAGCCGGAACACGCAATTCGGGCATTGGCTATCAACCAACACATGGCCCGCTTCTGGAACACGAGCCAGGAACACAACATTGTAGCGAAGCTACGCAATCACAGCAATACCTAAAGAATGCGAGGTCATGACAATTTATTTGCGTACAGTTAATTAAATTAAACGTGACAGGCGAAATGCAATGACATGAACATATTCGCGTACCGCTGATGGAAAGTAAACATGACAGGCAAAGATGCAGTGATGATATGAACAGATAATTGCGTACCGTTAATTGAAAGTAAACGTGACATGGTAATTGTGCAACATGCTAAAAGTCGGAACTAGCTTCGTTGTCAAGCTAGTTCCCCAATTTGCGCCTAGGCGAGTATCATTTCGTCGCCTAGCCTCTTTTACGCCTACAACAAGCAAATGGCCTAAAACATGGCCTAAACCCTAAGTGGCAAGTTTCACTTGCCTAGCACCGGGGATGACGACCACTTCGTCACACGGATGCTATCTACGGGGGAAATTGTTGTTATGGGGGAAACAACACCAAACAACATGAATTTTATTAGGGTTTCACAAAAATTATAAATAATTTATGAAAACAACGGTAGAACGATTTCTTACCAAGAGGAGGCGGAAGAAACACTCCGGGGAACCCTAGGATCAGATCTGGAAAAGATTGGAGAAGTTTGGGGAAACTAGGGTTTTAGGGGATTTGGGGATTTTGATGGGTTTTGATGGAGATTTGGGGAAGATGAGGGGTAGATAAAGTAGATGGATGGATTGGATGATGGATTTAGGGCTTGGAATGAAGGAATGGAGCTTGGAGGAAGATGGGGGGCTGAAGAGGGAAGTTTTTAGGGTTTTGGGTCGTGTTGGAGAAGAAGAAGTCGTTTGGGAGGGGTATTTATAGGTTGAGCTAGCGGCTGCCCAGAAATTAGGGTTTTAACACTAGTTAGTCGGTCAAAGAGCAACCACTGACCGACTAGTTTGGCAACTAGTCGGTCGGTCGACCAACGCAGACCGACTAAGTGCAAACAGTAACTCCTGAATGAAAATAGGATTCTAGAGTTAGTCGGTCCATGAACAAGTACTGACCGACTAGTTTAGAATCTAGTCGGTCGATGAACGTTCTTAGACCGACTAGTTTAGAATCTAGTCGGTCGATGAACGTTCTTAGACCGACTAAGAGTGAACAGTAACTGATACAAAAAATAATTTGATGAGTTAGTCGGTTCAAGAAGCATTGCTGACCGACTAGTTTGCAACCTAGTCGGTCAACCAACGTTCTTAGACCGACTAACGATAAACAGTAACTCCTGAGAAATTTAGAAAGCTAACTAGTCGGTCCAAGAAGGATTGCCGACCGACTGGATCGTCATCTAGTCGGTCGGTGGCCCTTCTTACACCGGCTAATGAGCACAGAAAGTACCGATACGGAGCGCGGGGCCCCGGGATCGATTCCTAAGACTCCTAGGCTTGATCTAACAGTTAGATACGACCGTTATGAAGTCCGTCACGAGCGACATACTTCGAAATCGACAATCCTAAGAAAGAAGCGAGAAAATACGACGAATCGATCGAAAATGAAAACTACGGAGACGAAAACCACACATGAGGAGAAAATCCACCAAAACATATATTATAATATATAAAATCCAGATACATGAAAAGCAGTCGTTACATCCTCCCCAACTTAAGAAAAATTCCGTCCTCGGAATTTCCAAAAACTCACGAGTCCGGAAACAAAAGTGGAAAACGCTCTCGCATCTCATCCTCATTCTCCCAAGTAGACTCTCCAGGTGAACCGTGTCGCCACATCACCCTCACAAGATTGACAACCTTGTTACGAAGCGATTTCTGACGCCTGTCCAGAATCTGCACTGGATGCTGGTCATACGTCATATCGGGGCGAACGGTAATCTCCGAAAAATCCACCGCATGAGACGGATCGCTAATGTATCGACGAAGCTGCGACACATGGAAAACATTGTGAACTCCTTCCAAAGATGGCGGCAAGGCCAAGCGATAAGCTACCTCGCCAACCCTCTCCAAAACGTCAAACGGTCCAATGTATCGCGGGCTCAACTTTCCACGCTTCCCGAAACGAATCACACCACGATTCGGGGAAATCTTCAAGAACACATGGTCGCCCGGCTGTAACTCCAAAGGACGACGTTTAGCATCCGCCCAATGCTTAAAACGGTCCTGAGCAATTCTCAACCTCTCCCGAATATTCCTGACGATATCCACGGCCTCCACGATCATTTCAGGCCCCAACAACTCCCGATCACCAACGTCATCCCAACTCAATGGCGATCGACATTTCCTCCCATAAAGAGCGGCGAAAGGCGCCATGCCAATACTCGCCTGGAAGCTGTTGTTGTAAGAGAACTCCACCAAATGCAGATGGTCCTCCCACGAACCCTTGAAATCCAACATGCACGCCCTCAGCATGTCTTCCAAAATCTGAATCGTCCTCTCGGACTGGCCATCCGTCTGCGGATGGTACGCCGTGCTGAAACTCAGACGCGTACCCAAGCTCTTCTGCAAACTCTGCCAGAACTGAGATGTGAACCTCGTGTCTCGGTCAGACACGATACTCACGGGGACTCCATGAAGTCGCACAACTTCCTGCACGATTCACGTTACATCACTATCCAAACTAGGAAAAGGAAATAAAACGGAGAGTAAAAGAATTTTACCTCCATATATCTCCTTGCTAGCGCCTCAGTGGACTGTCTCACCCGGAACGGAATAAAATGCGCAGATTTGGTCAACCGATCCACGATTACCCAAATCGCGTCATTCTGCTTCGGACTCCGAGGTAGTCCAGTCACGAAATCCATAGTGATGTGCTGCCACTTCCATTCCGGAATCGGAAGCGGTTGTAACAACCCGGCCGAACGCTGATGCTCCGCCTTCACTTGATGGCAAACCAAGCACTTGGCTACACTCCGAGCCACGCTCCTCTTCATACCATGCCACCAATAATTCAGACGAAGATCCTGGTACATCTTGGTGCCACCAGGATGCACAGAATACAGCGAACTGTGTGCCTCCACCATCAATTCCTCTCTAATATCCCCAGCTGGCACACACAACCTGGCTCCAAACCTCAGCGAGCCATCCTCATGAATCAAAAATTCAGTCCGCAGACCGGCTTCCACCTGCTCCCGAATCCTCACCAGCTTCGGATCCTCAGCCTGGCCAGCCTTAATCCGATCCATGATCGTCGACTGTACCTGCATGTACATCAACGACGAAGCCTCTCCAAGAAGAACAATCTCCACACCAGACTCGTAAAAATCCTGCTGCAATCTCCACTGCGAGGTCAAAATCATCACCGCCGGAAGCCTACTCAACGCATCCGGAACCACATTCACCTTGCCAGGGTGATACTGCAAATCAATCTCATAATCCGCCATAAGCTCCAACCATCGACGCTGTCGCATGTTGAGCTCCTTCTGAGTGAAAATGTACTTCAAGCTTTTGTGATCGGTGAAAATCTTCACTTTCTCACTCAGCAAGAAGTGCCTCCAAATCTTAAGAGCAAACACAACGGCAGCCAACTCCAAGTCATGCGTCGGATAATTCTTCTCATGAACCTTAAGCTGACGAGACGCATACGCCACAACATGCCCGTGCTGATGCAACACACAACCGAGACCCTTGCCAGAAGCATCGCAAAAGATCTCAAATCCACCGCTGCGATCAGGCACAACCAAAATAGGGGCAGTCGTCAACCTCTCCTTCAGAACACCAAAAGCACTCTCACAATCACCCGACCAATCATAAGCAACATCCTTCCGCGTCAACCTGGTCATCGGCTCGGCAATACGAGAAAAGTCCTTAATGAATCGCCGATAATAACCAGCAAGCCCAAGAAAACTCCGAATCTCAGATGCTGACGACGGAACAGGCCACTCCCTGATGGCCCGAATCTTCTCGGGATCCACTGAAATACCATCTCCAGTCACCACATGCCCGAGAAAAGCAACTCTATCCAGCCAAAACTCGCACTTCGAAAACTTAGCATACAACCGATGCTTCCTCAAAATCTCCAACACCGTCCTTAAGTGCGAGGCATGCTCTTCCTCCGACTTCGAATAGATCAGAATGTCGTCAATAAAGATAACGACAAACTTATCCAAGAAGTCGTAGAAAATCAGGTTCATCAGATTCATGAAAACTGCGGGCGCGTTAGTTACGCCGAAAGGCATAACCACGAACTCATAGTGTCCATACTTCGTCCTGAACGCTGTCTTCGGAACATCTCCCTTCTTCACCTTCAACTGATGGTAACCACTCCTCAAATCCAATTTAGAAAACACCCTCGAACCTCCAAGCTGATCAAAAATATCATCGATGCGAGGCAACGGGTATTTATTCTTAATGGTCACCGCATTCAACTCCCGATAATCCACGCACATGCGACGCGAACCATCCTTCTTCTTAACCAGCAACACCGGTGCTCCCCACGGAGACACGCTAGGATTAATATAACCCTTCTGCAAAAGCTCATCCAACTGCTTCCGCAACTCTTCCAACTCTGCAGGTGCCATACGATACGGCGCCTTCGAAATCGGCTGCGCACCTGGAACAAGATCGATAGAAAATTCCAGAGCCCGATCAGGCGGCAAACCAGACATCTCTTCGGGGAAGACGTCGCCAAAATCACGCACCACAGCTGGCCACTCCAGCTCCATCTGCATAGCCACAGCCTCCACCGGTCTGGCCCGAAATCTGACAGGACCAAGCGAACGGCTACCACGACTGAACTCGAACACTGGATGTCCGGGAATCTCGAACACCACCTTCTTCCTCCGACAGTCAATCGTAGCATAGAAGCTCGCCAGCCAATCCATCCCAAGAACTGCATCATAGTTGATGATGTCGTGGACAATGAAATCCGCAAAAAGCTCATGTCCACAGACCACCAACGAGCAAGAATTGCAACCACGATGCACCGAGACCACACCATTCCCTGTGAAGATATTCCAACTCTTGGGAAGAGGGGACGTCGACAAGGAATGCCTCTCCACGAAGCTCCGAGAAATAATGCACATCGATGCACCAGAGTCAAAAAGGACTCGTGCAGGAAATGTGCACACCAAAATCACACCTAATCAATCAATTAACAATCAAACCCTATTCTAGCAAACAACCATGTTCAAGCAACCAACTCAATTAAACAATCAAAACCAGCTAGGAAAGTAACAGCTAGATTGAGGATTACCTGCGATAACCTCATCCACAGCCGCGCTCTCCGCAGCGGTCATCAGAAAAGCCTGCCTCCTCGGCGGAACAGCCTGCCGAAAAGCCTGCCTCTGCGGAACAAGAGCTGCTCCACGTCCAGCAGGAACAGGCGCTCGCTGCTGCAACGGCTGAGCTGCAACAGGAGCCCTCCTCAGCGGATCCGCATGCCGACAATCCTTCACGACATGAGAAGCATCACCGCAAATCAAACACTGGCCCAGAAACTTCCGACACTGATCCTTGACGTGACCAGGCCTGCCGCAGAAATGGCAAAACTTCGGAATCGGCCCTCCTGGCCTCTTAAACTGAGCGGACTGATTAGGCCTGAATCCAGGTCTAACCACAGCTCTCGCCTGTTCCACAGGCCTCTTCCCAGCACCAACAACAGACCACTTCCTCTGGTTCACGAGCAGCTCCTGCCTCTTGGCAGCGACCAGAACCTTCTGATAAGATTCCCAGTCAGAAGAGGTCACAAAACTCTGGAGCTCTGAAGCAATCCCCTGCAGAAACCTCTGAGCTCTCTCCTCAGCGGCCTGCACCATCTTCGGCGCAAACCGACTAAGCCTCATGAACTCTTGGTGATACATGTCCACCGACGAGTTCCCCTGCTTCAGATCGATAAAACGCTGCAGCATCTCCTCCTTGGCAGCCTTCGGGAAGAACTCACCCTCAAATCTGGCTTTGAAGGTAGCCCAAGCTACCGGCTCCACCAACAACTTCTCTTCCGCATCCCACCAATTCCTGGCGTTATCCTTCAGCTGCCTCTTCGCCAAATCAACCCATCCAGCCGGGGTGATCTTGGCCATCTTCAGATTGTCCTCGACGTTCCGAATCCACTCATCGGCAGCCAGAGGACCCTCAGAACCATCAAAATATGCGGGACCCAGCTCCCGAAATTGCTTCGCTCCTGGCTCAGAGCGAGGGGCATCCGGAAGAGCCCGGGCAGCTCGAGCAAGTCGAGCATTATGGACTTGCAGAAGCACGCCCTGCTGCACTTGCATCATCTACAACATCATCCGCATCATCTCACCGCTGGTGGGTTCCCGCTCAGGCTCCTCATCATGAGGGAGCGCACCACAGCCTCCACCGCGAGTGAAACGCCTTCCTGCCATCTAGTGACACAGAAAACGAATCAGATTAGACTCATAGCTTATGACATCGGACGTCGAACTTAGTTTATGGGACATTCTAATATTATTATCGCTATTCCAAAAATCGCAATTACAGAGGGACCTGCATGGGCCACCACTAAAACCTGTCACGACCCGCTTCCCTAAAATGGAGGCGAGACGTGAAAAGGTCCGCACGAGAGTGGAGCTGTGAAGCCCCAAACCCGATAAGCGTCCACAATACATAAACAGGTCCCTGTAACCACAACAGAATAACAATAATAACACAAGGCGAGGCTGAAATAAAATTCCGCATCTCTCAAATTGTCCAACATCAACAAAAGTCCAACATCCAGAAAAGCCACCAGGCTAAAAGAAAAGAGTCTAAGGGCCCAGAACAAGGCCAAACAAAAGCAACGACATAACGGAGTATAGGTGCTACGCACCGAATACAAAACAACTGTCTAACAAAAGTAAAACACACGATGACACTAGGTCTGGTCCCCAGTGTCCACGTGCTCCCCGTCAAACACAAGCTCGGGCTCGGCGTCAGCAAACACCTCGTCCTCAACGAGGTACTCGGGCTCAGGTTCTAACATGTGTCACCCAAAAGAGTAAAGGGGCACATGTCAGCAAGTCTAAAAAGACTTGGGCAAGGAAACTGAAAGTGAGGCATCTAGCAACCTAGCAGTTTAGTATGCATGACATGGCAGTTATAACATGAATGCACAATTAAATCATGGCAAGACAATTTGTACAAGGGAACAATTTATCGGGACAAGACAAGAGTAGCCAAGCTACTATCAATTCAATCAAATCACATTTTGTAGGTGTTTATGCCATTCGCTGAATGGCATAGCATTTCAGACCGATCGGCACTAAACACTACCCAATACTCACACGATATGGAGCCTGGGGTCCCTGCACATTGAGCTCATCTAGTGAGCCTAGGGTTGCCCCGCACATTGAGCTCGCATTCTTAGTTCACAATTCATTACAACGAGCGTTGGGGTTTCCAACTCATTATGCTCGCTTCTGGTCACGAGCCAGGAAACACAAGTATGGCGTAGGGAACACCTAGCCGGAACACGCAATTCGGGCATTGGCTATCAACCAACACATGGCCCGCTTCTGGAACACGAGCCAGGAACACAACATTGTAGCGAAGCTACGCAATCACAGCAATACCTAAAGAATGCGAGGTCATGACAATTTATTTGCGTACAGTTAATTAAATTAAACGTGACAGGCGAAATGCAATGACATGAACATATTCGCGTACCGCTGATGGAAAGTAAACATGACAGGCAAAGATGCAGTGATGATATGAACAGATAATTGCGTACCGTTAATTGAAAGTAAACGTGACATGGTAATTGTGCAACATGCTAAAAGTCGGAACTAGCTTCGTTGTCAAGCTAGTTCCCCAATTTGCGCCTAGGCGAGTATCATTTCGTCGCCTAGCCTCTTTTACGCCTACAACAAGCAAATGGCCTAAAACATGGCCTAAACCCTAAGTGGCAAGTTTCACTTGCCTAGCACCGGGGATGACGACCACTTCGTCACACGGATGCTATCTACGGGGGGAAATTGCTGTTATGGGGGAAACAACACCAAACAACATGAATTTTATTAGGGTTTCACAAAAATTATAAATAATTTATGAAAACAACGGTAGAACGATTTCTTACCAAGAGGAGGCGGAAGAAACACTCCGGGGAACCCTAGGATCAGATCTGGAAAAGATTGGAGAAGTTTGGGGAAACTAGGGTTTTAGGGGATTTGGGGATTTTGATGGGTTTTGATGGAGATTTGGGGAAGATGAGGGGTAGATAGAGTAGATGGATGGATTGGATGATGGATTTAGGGCTTGGAATGAAGGAATGGAGCTTGGAGGAAGATGGGGGCTGAAGAGGGAAGTTTTTAGGGTTTTGGGTCGTGTTGGAGAAGAAGAAGTCGTTTGGGAGGGGTATTTATAGGTTGAGCTGGCGGCTGCCCAGAAATTAGGGTTTTAACACTAGTTAGTCGGTCAAAGAGCAACCACTGACCGACTAGTTTGGCAACTAGTCGGTCGGTCGACCAACGCAGACCGACTAAGTGCAAACAGTAACTCCTGAATGAAAATAGGATTCTAGAGTTAGTCGGTCCATGAACAAGTACTGACCGACTAGTTTAGAATCTAGTCGGTCGATGAACGTTCTTAGACCGACTAAGAGTGAACAGTAACTGATACAAAAATAATTTGATGAGTTAGTCGGTTCAAGAAGCATTGCTGACCGACTAGTTTGCAACTTAGTCGGTCAACCAACGTTCTTAGACCGACTAACGATAAACAGTAACTCCTGAGAAATTTAGAAAGCTAACTAGTCGGTCCAAGAAGGATTGCCGACCGACTGGATCGTCATCTAGTCGGTCGGTGGCCCTTCTTACACCGGCTAATGAGCACAGAAAGTACCGATACGGAGCGCGGGGCCCCGGGATCGATTCCTAAGACTCCTAGGCTTGATCTAACAGTTAGATACGACCGTTATGAAGTCCGTCACGAGCGACATACTTCGAAATCGACAATCCTAAGAAAGAAGCGAGAAAATACGACGAATCGATCGAAAATGAAAACTACGGAGACGAAAACCACACATGAGGAGAAAATCCACCAAAACATATATTATAATATATAAAATCCAGATACATGAAAAGCAGTCGTTACAGCCTTCGACGGCGAGGAGCTCCTGGAGGAGTCACGGGGGTACGTCGGAGCACAGGGCGTCGGGTAGCGCGCACACACATCGGCCGTCAGGAGCAGCTGCTCAAGGGTCTGCAACGGCCACAAGATCGCCGGAGGCAGATCTGCAATGGGGGCGGCACAGGGCGGCACGGGGCGGAGCCGTGAACAGCTCCGGGCGGCGCTGCTGAGTTATCGCGGCGCTGCAGTCGCGGGGGCTTCACAGCCGCGTGCTCGGGCGGAGTACAGCCGGCGAAGCCACTGGGGGGAAGCTGACGTCGTGGGGGGTCGGACGGCGAGAGGTTGGCCGTCGACGATCGTTGTCACGAAGAACAGCAGCTGAGCTGCTCTTGACGACGCCCAGGGAGGCGATTTCGGCGTGATACAGCGGGGTAAGGGCGGAGAACAACGGGGGTACGGCGGAGATGGGTCGAGGAGGCCGGTCGGCGGCGGACTAGGGCTGACGACGGAGGGAAGAAGTCGAGCGGGGTTCCTCCTTGCCGTTGCGTGCGGAAACAACGAAGGAGCGACGGTTGCTGATCTTTGGGTTTGCGTGAAACGCATGGGAGCGACGGCTGCGTGTTTGATGCTGTGAAAAGAATGTGACCTAGGTTGCTTTTTAATAAAAGAGAATGGTGAGGCTCACGTGAGTGTTAGTAGGTGGAGGCGACTGTTATAAGTTATGGCCGGGGGTTGTTTAATAAGGTAGGGTTTCAAAGGGAATCACGTGAGGGCTATAGGGTCATCAATTCCTCTATTTTAATGCCCTATAGGATTTGCAAAAGCCCAGCAACCGAGCCCGGACATTCACATGGGCTTGGGGGCCAGATCAGGCTTAAGGGGTGGCTGAAACATGGGATAGGGGCTCATGTGAGGCTGACTAAGGGTTAGGGTACTAGGTTAGAGTTTGTAGTTCAAAAATTGTTATAGAAAGAAAATTCAAATTCCCGTTCTCTCTCCTACCTGATGTATGGCCAAAGCTAGGCAAGGGGTTGGGTTGAGTCCGGTTATGCTGATACAGCGGAAAACGCCGTATCGGATCAATACGCGTGATACTGCCGAGATACGCGTTCTGTTCGCGCACGCGGGGTCTCACTGGTCTACGGGGGTCGCCTACAGGTTCCTGGCATAAGTACGGTCATGTACGTGTGGTTCGTCCCAGAATCGCCCGTCGATTTGCGTGTATATAGCGTGTTGATCAAACGGTCAGTGCATAAAGCAATTCCAGTGTGAACGAGGTGTTGGCTTTGGTTGACACGTGTTCCCAAGTCGGACACGAGTCACGGAGGCTATCTACAGGTTCAAGCAAGGTTCTTGGGTCCTACTGTGTGCACAGACGACATCTGTTATGCACACAGACCAAATCACTTTACGCACAGACCTAATTGCTGTGCACACACACAAAATTCAAATTGGCCCGAAAACAGGCCGTTACACTTATCTTGACTGTTACTACACGTCAAGACCCTCCTTTCTAGTCCCAATTAGACAAGTCCAAAATAGTCACAAAATATGGTAAAAGTTTCTCCTACGAAGATCTAGCAACTACTACACAAAACAATAAACAACAGAGTTTAGAAGGCTCAGTTTGTGTAGCATCGTCGTCTTCGTCAATCAGCACAGGCCAGAAGTCGTCTGGCAAGTAGTAGTGGTCTCCTCGGCAACGGTAACTCAAGTTGCGGCCTCGGCACTTTCTGATGGTGCGGCTTTGTCCTTCTTTTCAATGTTGCGGCACTTGCACTAAGACAAAGATCGGCACTTGGTAGCTCCCTTGATGGCACTTGCAGTTGCAATGAGGATGGCTTGATGATTTGATGAAAAGCTTTGAAACTTGCTTTTGACTTGACCTTGCATGAATGCTTGAAGAACCTGTAACCATCAACCAATTTGTTAGCAAGAAATTGTAAACTGTGTGCGTGAGTGGATAAAGAATAAAATAGTGTGCTGTTTTTTTTCTTTATGTTTTGCTACAATTTGATAATTGGCTAGAACATAGAGCAAAGTTGTGGCATGTGCCAAGGGATCTTCAAGCCTGCGGCAGTACAAGGAGTTCAGCTTTCTTTCTTTGCATGTAGGTCAACAATGTCCGTTGATTATCCTGCAGAACAAAACCCCAAGGTTAATACAAATGTATAATAGAGACAATCAATAAGCCAAAAATAGCAAGTCTCTCTCTCTCTCTCTCTTTAGTGCTTTGAAAAGCACAGCCTCCTCCTTTTTGATTGCCTTGAGAATCTTGTTTTGGCCGGCCTTAAGTATGTGTGGCCGCATGAATTGATTTCGGGAGAGTTGTGACTTTGGGACTTTTCAAAAAATAATCCGGCCTTTCTTCAAAAATTATCAATGAAACAATTCAAAAACTCCTTGATACATGTACTACGGGATACATGTGTTGCGGCCTTGATTCTTCCTGGGTATGCGTGGCCTGCAAAAAAAAAGTTAGAAATTAAAAACAACAACAACTGCATGTGAAGAGGTGGAATTAAATAAGTGAATACAAAAGCCTTTCTCTCTCCCTTCCTCTCTCTTTATTTCTTTGTAGTTGCATGAACCTTTTTTTAGTGGGATTTGTATCCAGCAAGTGCACGCAAGCCTGTCCCTGCAAAAAACAAAGTTAAAGAAAATTAGTGGGTTAGCAAAAATCAAGTTACTTGCAAACCATTTTCGCTTTCATTCTTTCTTCATGCAACTCTCCTCTTTCTTTCTTTTTCGATTCTCTTCACATGCGCCGTCCGAAGTTGTGTTGCAGGTGGGAGAGGTTAATGGCCGGCCTCTTCCCCTTGTTTGCAGCCGCAATTTGTTTGCCTTGGTGCCCTTTTTTTTCCTCTCCGCAGACTTATATAGAGTTGTAGCCGACTTAAACTTTTGTTGGGAAATTACAAGTTCACCCTTCTCATTTGGTGCACCAATGTGATTCGGCCATCTGGCCTTTATTATTTTTGGTATGACGTTTATCTTTTCCTCTTCAAAAAAAATTTGATTGGCCACCAGTTTTGAATTGGACATACTATTGTTTTGCCCTGCAAAAACCAAACACTTAATTAGTTAATTAAAACAAACAAAATTGTACTTAGCTTTGTTGAATTGATGAGATGTATCTTTTATTTTTGTTTGAAGCACAAGTCCCATTTGCTTCTCCTTTCAATTTCGAATCTATTTCAACTCTGAAAATTTCTGAGACATCCTCGTTATCTCCCCCATGATCCAGGGTCATGGTTGATATTTTATAACGTCGTGAAAATGACCAAAATGCCCTTTTGATTTTCCGAACTCTTTTCAACCTGAAAATACGTAACACACATCAAAACATTCACACACGTTTGTTATCATCAAACACGAAATCATCGATCGTTGTATCCAACTACACGTTGTATCCAATAGTGGCCTCTGTTTAGGGCCTAGCCCCTTGCAGTGGCCCCCGCTTTGGGCTCCTTGCCCTTGTCATGACCCCCATTGAGCCATGTTGATGATGTTTTGGGATGGTGTTGGTATTTGGCTTGGCTTGGTGATGTTCTACTGGCGTTGGTTCGGTTATGTGAGTGTTGGGAGGTTCTGTTGGTGATTTGTCATGTTCGTGTGGAGTGGTTGGTGTTGTTTAGTGATGGCCTGGTTGGTGTTAGTGCTAGATGCTGGTTCTCTACCCTGTTGTTTGCCTGGACTTGGACTTTTGCCCTTCTTACTTGCTGGTCCCTTAGGGCTTTGCCCCATATTGTTTGCTTGGACTTTAGCCCTATTGATGGTTGGACATCAAATTTTACACTCGCCTTATATTCATGCTTATAAAATACTGAAATCATCCTTGATGATAATGTCTGCTGGTGACATTAAAGAATGAATAAATGGATATGACATTTAGAATGATCAATGATAAGAATGTTTTGGGATCACCACAGTTGTTCCTTCCCCTTTATTACTCGTCATATGTACCGATTGCTACATCATTTTCTATGTGCTATCTAGGTTAGAATGTTATTTTGTTTACAGCCTGCTTTCCATGTTTAGATATTATATCACTTGCTACATATGTTGAGAATGTTATGTCACATGCTTAACCATTATCTCATTTGTTGCACGTTATTCTTGTTAGCTTTTTATATCACCAGCTACATGTTATCTCGTAACATCAAAATTAGTAACATGTTAAATGTGATATGATGGAAAAATAATCTTGGACAAATTGCTACATTTCATGTAACATAACATGTTACCTAGATGTCACCTTATCAGTGGCATACACTCCTGAAACCTGAAGGAATCATGATACTTGACTGGACTTGGATCACATAGCACACACCAACCATATTATCTAGTTTTGATGCGACTCCTAGACTTGTTTCATAATGCATGTTTTGCTAATATTGTACCTTAGACAACACATGTACAACACCATTGTGAGACTGAGAGATATATACCTTGACATGCAATTGGCAATTCAAGGTGGCCAAATGGCCCGCCGGCCCGGAGCCCGACCCGCCCGGCCCGGAGCCCGGCCCGGTTTTCGGGCCGGGCCGGGCCGTTGACCAGGCCCGGCCCGCTCGGCGGGCCGGGCATTTGCCCACCCCGCGGCCCGTCGGGCCGGGCCGGCCCGTGGCCCGGCGGGCCGCGGGCCGGGCCGGCCCGCCCGGCCAGCCCCGCCTCCCAACAGCCATATTATGGCTGTTGGGGGGATTTTTTTGGTCTTTTTGACCAAAATACCCCCCCAACAGCCATAAACAGCTATATTGGGGGGGTAGTTAGGTCAATTTCTGCCAAAATGACCAAAAAAACCGTCCCAACAGCCATAAAACAGTCATATTGGAGGGTTATTTTGGTCTTTTGGGCCTTAAAAATCCTATAAATACCGCACACATTCATACCAATTTCTTCACAACTCTAAAATTCTCTACTCTCAAATTTTACTATAATCTCAGGCTATTGCTCTCATCTCACGGCGCTCTCAAGATACGGCTGCTACCTCTACACTTCCGCATCTCAAATTCAAGCTCCGACTCAGGGATCCGATCAGCTGCTAGACCGCTACCTCACTGCGGCTCTATCTGCAATCAGGTTCCTACTTCCTATTATTGTTAAATTAGCATAATGGCCGGATCAAACAACCCACGTAGATCTGTTACCGCTAATTTTAACACTGAAGAATATGGTTTTTTTCAAAATTTGCTGAACAATCCTATTGAAACACCGGACTTTCCGGAAATGACTCCAAATGAACAACATGAATGGCACGATAGTAATAGCCCCATAGTGGATACACCGGGATTTTCTGGTTCTGCACACACTTCAACCCCTTCTACTACTGTTGGCCTCACTGCTTCACAAGCAACCCAAGGCAGAAAACAGAAATCTGCTGTTTGGGATAACTATTCACTAGAAACAGTGCCTGGAAAAGGACTTAGGGCTTTTTGCAAAATCTGTAGATCAGATTTCAATTGCGCAGCCAAAGATGGCACAACACATCTAAAAAGACACATAGAAGCACATAAAAAAAGAGAGGCTAGACAGACAACGTTAAACTTAACAGCTAATTCTAGCTCTCTGTCTGCTTTTTCGTATTCTTCTGAAACAATGCGAAAGGAGATGGCTAGACTAGTTCTTTGTCAAGAATTACCTTTAAGTTATGGGGAAAGCTCCTCAGTAGAACGTTTTAACCAATTAGCCCTGAACCCCGCATTTAAAAAGGTGCCGAGAACCACACTTAGAAGAGATGTTATGGCAGCTTTTGAAGCTGGCAAAGCCAAATTGATTCAAACTTTTGCGGCCTTAAAATCTAGGATAGCTTTAACGTCCGACATATGGACAACAAAATGGGGGTTATCCTACATTTGTGTTACGGCCCATTATGTAGACAACGACTATATTATTCATAAGATGATTATTGGATTTAAATTGTTACCCTTTGGTCATACTGGTGTTGTTATTGCTAATGCGATTATGCCTGTTATTCGTGAGTATGGCATTTCTGATAAAATCATTTCATTTACACTTGATAATGCCTCTAACAATACAACTGCAATATCATTTTTAAAAACACATCTGAACCCTGATCTGGATGGTCTTTTATTTCATCAGCGATGTGCTTGTCACATCTTAAACTTGATAGTACAGGATGAGCTTAAATATGCTGCTGATTGGGTAGAAAAGGGTAGAAACCTTATGTTATACATACAATCTTCTACCAATAAGAGAGCTTTATATAAAGAACTATGTAGAAATTGCCAACTTCCTTACCGGAAGTTTACATATAGTGTTCCACATAGGTGGAACTCAACGTATCTTATGATGCGTTGCTTGCTTAAAAACAAGATGCAACTGACTTATTTTGCTAGCACCCACATTCCGTATGAGACGGATTTCAACCTTACTGAATTAGAGTGGAAAACAATTGAGCAGCTTTGTGATTCTTTTGAGGGTTTTTATTATACTACAAACAAATTTTCGGGTATGTATTACTCAACATCCTTTTTAGGGCTTGGTCAATTAGTTATAATTTCTGACACTTTAGCTATGTATAGAGACACTACAGACACTACCCTCATTCTTCAACCGATGATCGAAGAAATGGATACTAAATTAGCAAAATATTGGAATCCTGTTCCTTTGCTTTATTCATTAGCTAAGGTTTTTGATCCACGATATAAAGAGGATGGAGTAGCTGGATTATTAGAAACGTTTTATGAAAACATGCAATTTGAAGTTGAAGATCATATAATGCATTTTAAAACTAGCTTAAGAGCTCTGTTTGCAACGTATGAAGCTAGATATGGAACTTCATCAAACACTTCTTCTGTTCCGGCTAGTTCTAATATTACATGCAAACTGAGGCAGATTTTGGGGAAGAAAAAACAAAAAACCGTAGCTTCAGAAAGTTCGTCAAATGAGTTGTCCAAGTATTTAGAAATTTCTTATCCTTTCACTGAGGAAGAATTGGATGATCCAAATTTTGACATTTTGGGATGGTGGAAAATGTATGAACCTAGGTTTCCAATTCTTACCATTATGGCTCGTGATCTGTTATCAATCCCTATTTCTACTATTGCGTCCGAGTCTGCTTTTAGTGCAAGTGGCAGGGTTCTGAGTGACAGGAGATCAAGGCTTAAAGAAGATGTAGTTGAAGCTGCGGTATGTGCAAAGGACTGGTTTCATGCTGAAGACCGCTCGCAAGACAAACAGGACCTTTCAGAAGATTCTGAGGACAAAGGGACTGACGCTGAATGATTTTCTTTTTTTTCATGTATTGTTATTTTCTATCTTGTATTAGCTTGTAGAAGTCCTATGTGTTGGCCATTGTACGTGGGATAAGGCTGGCCAATGTAAGTCCCCCCCCCCCTCAAAAAAAATTTTAATTAATGAAATTTAAAGGTTCAACCCGGGACCTTCGTGAATTTCGGGCTAAAAATTAATTTAAAATGATTTAATAATTTTTAAAAGATTTTTAAATTTTTTTCTTTTTTTTAATTATTGGGCAAAAAACCGGGCCGGCCCGTGACCGGCCCGCTTGGCCCGCGGCCCGCCGGGCCGCGGGCTGCGGGCCGGGCTTTGGGGGGTTTTCACCCCCCGGGCCGGGCCGGACCGGCCCGGCTTGTAAATCAAGCCGGGTCGGGCTGGCCCGTGGCTCGGCCAGGCCCGGCGGGCTTCGGGCCGGGCCGGGCCGGGCCGGCCCGACGGCCACATTGATTGGCAATACAGACTCACTGGGTTTTAGTGTAATCATCTTAGAGAGAGTGCGGGCGCAACTGGAGCCATGCTTTTGATTATATGATCGCATCTACCGGGTCACATCATGCATCCTTTGTTGTCTTTTTAGTATTGTCGCACAAAATTTTGAGTCCCTCCAATTTCTATTTTGGACTGAGAACCCTTCCTGTTTCTATGTAAGGGCCAGGCCCGGTTGAGTGTCCATGTTGAACAAGAAGGACTCCTGGTTGCTTACTATGCTCTCCAATATAATTCACGGCCAATGATTAGTATATCTGCTAAAAGCATGATAGTATAACTCTAAACTGTAAATTGTCCTACATGCTTGTTTTACTTACTTGTTTTCAGTTTCTGTTTTTAGTTAGCTTTTAATTATGCTCGTACAGCTCTTTAATTTCAAATTCTAGAATTATTGTGATTTACTCCTGACATGCGGGTGGTTCTCCGTTTTTGTTGTACTGTCAGGTGCTGAGATGGAACCAGAGGATCCCCCCTCCCCCTACCGCCTTTGAGGAAGCTGAGTTGCCATAGAGACCGCAGACTTGTAAGATGTGAAGTTGTGAGAGTTTCATGTTGTATCTTTTATGTATTTTGAATAGTATAATGTTTTGACTTTTGTAACTCTCAAGTATTGCTGAAATTTTCATAAAAGCATTTTGGTACACATCTATTCATGGCCTATATTGTTTTCACTTGTTATCCACAGAAGCTGCCAATTATTGCGAAAAACAGCCGTGTCCTGGTTGCGGGGCGTGACATAGGTACATGGGCTTACCCCACTTTGTATTGCCAATGTTTTCATTTCCTAAAGAATATCATAAAGAAAGGGAACTTTGTCCAACCGTGTAAATGCAAAATGTTTGAATGGAAACACATACCGGTCTTTGCAGCTGCATTGATGCATGTGCATTCAGTTTGCTTGTAGGCAAATCAGAATAGATAAAGCTATGTTGGTAGATTGATTCAAGGACGCCATACAGTTTGAATAGTTCTAAACCCGACAGTGATAGACAGTGATTCTGTGTTGAGAAATTTCCATCTTACACCGTGTATTACTGTATGAGGTGGGATCAAATGACCCCCAAAAATAACCCCAAAAATGACCCCCTATAAAAAATCCTACGCCCCCCATTTTTTCGTAAGATCCGAACCGTTCATCTTGATCTCCATCCTCTAAATACCTGATCCACCAATTTTCAACCCGATCCCATGTGTTTTGCCCGTTCATCAACCATTCGCAAAAGTTCTGTTCATGTGAAACCGTTAAATTTGGGTCGGATGAATGAACATGCAAAACACATGGGATCGGGTTGAAAATTGGTGGGTCAGGTATTTAGAGGGTGGAGATCAAGATGAACGGTTCGGATCTTCCGAAAAAATGAGGGGCATAGGATTTTTGATAGGGGGGTCATTTTTGGGGGTTATTTTTGGGGGTCATTTGATCCCACCTCTTACTGTATCGTGTTATCTTCTGTATTATTTTTCCCTTGCAATTGAAAGAACCAAAATATTTTGATATTGATGATATAATCACTCCCTACAACTTCAATTACTAGCACGATCCATTCGGTTCTCAAGCTCATAGAGGGATGATAAACGCATTACGTATCAATAATAACCCGCAAATTATGGTTCCTTTTAGAATCGACAAGTAATTAGTGAGATCCTACATGTGCAGCGTCCACATTCACTGTATCATGTGCTTATTTATACTACGAGCAAGGGAGAGAAAAATCATCAAGTTCTCTTACACTCTTTCCACTCTATAAATTGTATCCAGGCATCTGATGCTACAAATAGTCTACTCGCTAAATAACGACTAGGAATGAAAGAAACAATTAATCTAAGGGAATGGAAAATCCTAATACATTTAATCTAAGGAATAATAAACTAAGAAATAACTTTCTTTCACAATTTTTCCGATCACACTACTCTGGGCTGGCTGGCCTCTTATAACCCCGACTGTAGTGCGCAAAGCAATTCTCTCCCAACTTATTGTGTGCATAGAAATTTCCCTCCAAATATCAGCCGCATCACCACTCCGCCCCTGAAAATCCACCTTGTCCTCAAGGTGGTGCATGATGTCCGTGGGCCATCCATTCCAAGTAAATTGCCAGCCTCCTCCCGGGTCAAACGGATGAGATTAGTCTCCACCGCTTTCAATGACGTTCGGCAAAATATCGTCAGGCCAAGGTGGGACCCGAAAGGCGTTGTCGAGCCCCCACAATGCTAGCATCCTCCTCCGGGCCCTTCCAGTATCTAAAAATATGGTGTATGAGCTGTTCGATCCGCATATTGTGCCACAGGTGGCACTGACGAGGTCGGAGGGTGCTATCGGGCCCAGCGGAAGTGCGGCAGGCCCACCTGCATGGTGGGCGTCCCTCGGAAGGGGACGCGCTGGCTGGACGAAGCCACCCACGGGGGCGACGGTGCCTGTCAGCCCAAATTTTGGGTCGACAGTCCTCCGCCGATGCGCCGGGGGCTGCTGCAGCCCCTGGAGGGGCGGGTGGCACTTGCCGCCCCTCCTGGGGTTTGCTGGCCCCCCAAAAGGCTGCCGGAGGGGTGGCCGCCCCCTTCCGGTGGCCGACACACCTCCCCGTGGCGGGGAGGTCGCCGAAAATGTTCCCCAATCATCTGGATCTGGTACTGAAAATTTCAGATCTGGATCTGGAGAAAATTTCAGATCTGATATGATAATTTCAGATCTTGATCACCGACAGCCGCAAGCTTCAGATCTGTCTTTGTCTTCGCAGGAGAATGGTAGCGACGATCGATCTTTACCTTGCGATTCTGCATAAAGGCTTTCTCCATCGCTTGATTCATTCTGTCTTCACATCTCTCCAGCACCGCCCACAATTCTTTCTTTAGAGAGGCAAACTTTCTTGACGTCGCCATAGGATCTATGCTCCGATATCAATTGATGTGTTTCCGGATCAAGATCTAGAAATTTGAAATTATAAAGTAGCTACTACAAATAGTCTACTCGCTAAATAATGATTAGGAATGAAAAAAACAATTAATCTAAGTGAATGGGAAATCCTAATACATTTAATCTAATGAATAATAAACTAAGAAATAACTTTCTTTCACAATTTTTCTGATCCCACTACTCTAGGGCAGATTGGCCTCTTATAACTCCGATTGTAGTGTGCAAAGAAATTCTATCACAGCTTGTTGTGTGCATAGCAATTTCCATCCAAATATCAGCCGCATCAGTATCACAGCTATGATCCTCTCAAAACCTAATCCTAATTAAAAAATTTCAAAAAAAAGTGATCGGTTTCACGCGTCTTCAAGATTTTACTTTCCACCACCAACCACATCACCACCTATCGTCGAGGTCACTGCTATGCCTTTACCTTCATCCCCTTGATATTTTCCCTTCTTCTTCTTCTTTGTTTTGTTCTCTGATTCAAATATGAACTTTTTAGTCCAATCTGAACATATAAAACTTATTATAGCAGGTCGGGTCTAAATTGTTCTCTGATCTGATCTGAAACAATATGCAAACACTACTTTTCATTTATTTCTTATGTTATTCTGTGTATAAAATATACTGATAAATCCCAGGAAGGGTCTTTAGTTAGTGTATTTGATCGCAATAGATGATCGTGATAAATTAAACGTGAGGGTGGGATCCTAAAGGAGGATCACATGTAAAAGACCATAATCTAGGTTAGAAAGGCTATTGCTATTAGTATGGCTGACACAAAACATGGTGTTCATGAGCTTACATTTAAATAGATCACAGATCAGAAGGTGGACAACACTAATTTCTTACAGTGACATGCACTAATGGAGAGTTATATTATCAATAAGGGAAAGAGAAGCACCTTATTGATAATCCTCTAGAACTAAAGATAGACGAATTGTCACACAATGCTTCCTAAAATATCTCGAACGTAAGACATGATAAGCCCGCAACATATTTTTGCCAAAAGGAAAACCCTTTTGACACGAATATGCTAAGCATCAATCCGTTACATAGCAGGTTCTTCTACATAGTTAATGTAATAAATACGCAATTACAATAATTCATTTAAAGTCTACATATCAAATTAAAAGACTATAACAAGATGGTATAAAGAATATGATAATTTGAATAGATAGACATGACAAGGATACGAATGATTAGTGAATGACTAAATAAAAAGCTGAATGCTAATAATTAAAATAAAAGAGCAGTTGAATTTCACTAATATGAGCAGAGCTGGTCTTTGATAAACCTCATTTCTGTAAACACTTTTGTAAAGGTGTTGTCTAAAGCTAAAACTGTTACTTGAAGGAAATATAGAAATATCCATCAACAAGCTATGCTTGTGTAAGTTTCCCAATCTGGTAAAATGATAATAAAACATCAAGCACAATAAATCTGAAAAACCAAACTACAAGATAATGAATAAATAGATAGCATGATCGATATACAATAGTGCAGTAATGAAGCATGGCAAATGTTAGCATGTCAATATGTAAGGTGGTGTGTACCATTAAGTTCAAATATATTCGATGATTAAATACTATTAAATAATATCAAATACAATCAAATACGGTCAAGGACTATCAAGCCGTAAAAGAATCAAAACCACTATGTTATACCACTGCCTAGTTAATGATCATAGTCTAGCGATAAACTCATGTCCAAGGACACAATATGCAACATACAAGTCAACCTTTATAACTGGGGCTCTCAGCAGGGTAATCTCATTACCTCCAGTATGGATGGTGGATCCTAATATCATCACCTCCAAGTATGTACAGTGGGTTGTGTCTGTAATTGGTTGCTACAGTCATTCCTGTGTTTTCAGTAACAACGAGTTTCCTCAATCCAGCATGACATGTTAGTATCATATGTTTCAATACAATATCCAGTACGATAAGCAAGGACAGTAATCATGTACAATATTCAGGTAAAGTAATCATGAATGGCATTCAATCCGTGGTTTAATAGACGTTTACAAGAGACTACAATTACTTTGCAAGTGAATACAAACGCGTTGAGGTTAAACATTATTTGAAAATGATTCAACAAATATGGTGTTATAGACCCACTGTAAAGGGATTTGCAAGTAACTTGCTCAAAAATCCAAAAGAGAAAGAAATGGACTAATTATGTTATATGGTGTAAAAGGCAAAGAAAATGATTTCAAATGGACACACAACAAAAAATCAGTCTTAAGCTTTAGAAGTTCAAGTAATATACATATCCTTAGTATTCAAATCATGCAATCTGCAAGTGAAAGTACACAGGTGTGATCCATCAACGGTATCAAATGGAACAAAAACTCAATTCAAAATTGAACAATGGCTAGAAAATGCTTCCCTACCTAATATTTTAACTAAATTATGTTGTTGATCCTATAGGGAGAAAATAGAAACTGGTCCAAAGGAACCATCATATGCAGTAGATGGTAAATGTAACTAGAAATGTCACCATGCTCATCTTTAAATATATATAATTTTGGTTATCATACCAAGTTCAAATATATGATTTGCTTACATGCACACCAATAATATTACACATTCTTGGAAAATATGAAAACTTCTCATTATGCATGGAAAAAAAATCAAAAGATTGAGTAAACAACTTTCAAAGCAAAATAGAGTTCATTGACCTCTTTAGATTAAACAACTAGATAGGCTCATTCAACATAACAAAATACCAAGCACACATCAATCATGACACCTTTATAGAGATTCGAATTGTGTGATAAAGTGATCCGTGATCAAAGTGAAGCCAATATAAATGTCAAATCTCTTACAAAGCATTAAGAAACTGATTCATTTATAAATAAGATACCAAAACTATAAATTAAATATAAGGGAGAGGGAAACTTACCTTTAACCGTTGCAGAAATACACGAAAAACTTGGCATGCATTGCTGTTTTTTGTACCGGTGTTGCTGTTTTTGTGCTGATGTGATGATGCATGATGCTGCACTTCTGTCGCTGCTGTTGTTGTGTTGTTGATGTTGTAGAGATAGCAGGAAGGAGGGGGATTATATTGATGATGATGAAGCCAGAGAGATCTGTGTGTGTCATGTCCCGCTGCCCTAAATTTCTAAGGTAGTGGACACATAACAAGCCCACGATGCATTCAAGCCAAAAAGAGACTATGCTTGGCTTAAATATGTTTAAAATGATAGAAATTATTTAAAACTATTTGAGGTATTATAACAATTGATCGCAATACTACATTCTATCCCCCTTACAAAGAATACCATCCTCAGATTTCTGAAACCTAGAATGAAAAAACAAAAGGTATGCAGATGCAGTTTGCGGGCCAATGGCTCCGCCTCTTTGGCAGTCATGGTTAACCTCGGACGCCTCTGTGAGTTCTGTTATGCCTGTTGGAAGGCATATTGATGGAGTGACAGAGTTTGTCTTTGCTTATTGATTACTGATAGAGGTGCAGCATATACTTCGCCAAAGGCAATCTCTGATGACGATGCTCCACAAATCAAACATAGCATATTCCAGTACTGACAGTTCTCCTTTATGTGTCCTGGTTTGTGACAGTAGTTACACACCACTGATCGATGAGCGTTAGCTGGCTTCTTAAATTGCATAGTATGCGTCAACTGAATGGCACACTTCTCTAGTTTTTAGGACACTTGTTACCTTCAGTTTGCACTGCATTGCAATGTTTGTCAACAACCTCAACTCCTTAACACCGACAATGCATCATCATAAGTGTTCATTTTCACAGCAATCAGTTGTTTATAGATGCCAACGCCCAGATCTTGTTAGAACTACCTTGCACAAGCAAGAGGAGTCACAATATCTGAGGCAAATTTGCAATCAACAAGAGAGTTATTCGAGAAAATTATGATGAAATTAACAAAAATATCTTAGAATTGTTAGAAGCCATTTACCAGCTAAGCATTGAAAACTCAATATCATAAGCATCCATGGTCATTGAGCCCTAGATCAAATTGATGAACATTTTTTCCAACTCCATATCAGCCTCTAGTTGAATGTAAATAACGTTAAAATACCCCTTGAATGTATCCCAAAAGATGGGTCATTCCAAATGACCTTCCTCTGTTTGCCACCAAACCCGAGCATTGTCAATCAGCTAAAAATTAGCAATATATACACATCCATCTTCTGCAATGCGAGCGGTCCTCAAGTTATCATCCCTGCTTCGAAACCATTACTCAGCCCGCAAGGGTTCCTCTCTGTAATGCCCCGGTTTCCGAGGGCCATTACAATTTTCAAGAAATTACAGGTACTGTTGTTTAGCGGTCATGTTGTTTAGAGTAAAAACAATATATGTGAAATAAAAATATACCGTAAAACATAAGAGGAGGAGTAGTAGTCTCAGAAACTTTGTGCATGGCTCAAAGAGATGTAAGCTTATCCTAAAGCGCTGAAGCTTCCTTCTATACCTAAAAATGGATCACTGAATTAAAAGTAGAATATATCTAATCCAAGCAAAGGGTTTATAGGCGAAGCAAAATAATATACTACACAACAACGAGACATGTAAAGTAAACTGCAAAACTAAAATGTAACAGGTAAAAGCATACTACTATAAACTATGGAGCAACATGTGTAAGAATGTTTCAATGTCAAATATTTCTAGGTCATGGTTAAAGTTTTAGTTATCTGATTATAAGCTTAACTCATAATGGAGAGTAGGATATGCAACCCGAAGACCACCTTGTACCATGGGTGTGCTATTCGAGCTTGGATCCATCTGACATGACAGTTCTGGGTCGTCTAGAAATACGAACCCGATCGGGCAAAGACAATAGTAAGATCCATCTAAAAATACCTAAAGCATGGCTCCAGTCGCTCCCGCACTCTCTCAGTCATGAGTGTCCCAAACCCTAGTAAGTCAAGTGTAATGTTGTTAAGTAATCAATTTTGTGTCAAGTGTAATGTCAGTGCATTGTACATTCAATAGATGTTTTTAGTAGTTCACAGTCTTCCTGTCACAAGGGTCAATGTCATGTAATACTCAGAATTATCATGTGATTAATTATCATGCATTATAAAATGTCAGGAAGTAATATGTTCTTATAGAGTGTCCAGATTCATGTCATCTTAAATTACGTAGCTAGGGATCATGTGTATGAGTCTATGTTCTAGTCATGTTATCGTCGGTAATAGCAAGTCATGTGTTAATTGCCAATGTCACGTCACAAGAAAAGTAGTTCCAATATCAATGTTCACGGTCCTTTAACTATGCAATTAAGTAATGTAGTTTAGTAGTTCTGTTTATTGCATGCTTGCTAAGTAATTCTACAATCAATTCAATTAACAGTGTCAAGTCATACACTGATCCAAAAGTAATTTCTTTATTTAATCCATTATTTTCCAACCAATGACAATCATCTAGAACAATTTTATTTTCCCACGCAGATGAATCTTGAAAATTATCTAAACTAGGAAAAGAAAACTCAAATATGCAGAATCAGATTCACCTTCTCAGTAACTCAAATTGTTTTCAGTTTACCAGTATAGATGATGTTTTTTCCACGACTTAAATATGTATGAATAGTAACAAACCCACGGCCCAACCAATTCAACAAAAAGGCCCAATCCTATAAACCCAAGTGGCAATCAGAAATTCTAAGGAAACTTAATAAGCCCAACTAACCAAACAGCCAATAGATGGGAAAGCCCAAGAAGCACGTTACGCAAGGGTCAAGCCCACAAAAGGAAACGGCAACAAACTGGGCCACGAACCATCACGATTGGCTTCACCTACAGGGATCGCCTGCATCGGCGATAGGAAACGACACCCCACTTCTGGCGGCTAACTGAGGCTTAACTGAAAATAAAAACGAAGATGGCAGAGCGAGGTCGCCACGGAGCTGTTTTATTTGCTGAGAACTCCTTATTTTGCAAAAGGAAAAATTTTCAGAAAATTAACCAAGAAAGTAAACCGTGGACTTGGAGAAGATAAGAATATATTGTGCACCGAAGTGGCCAAGAAAATCTAAGAAATCTGAAAGCCCCAGAAAATCGGATCAATTTCTAATTCAAAAGAATTTTGAAGAAAGAGAGAAATTTCGCATAAAACAAACCTTATAAATTAACATCGTTTAGGGCATGTTCTTTTTGTCCAAAATTTGAGATAGGATTCCAAATTTTACCCTGTTCACCTACTGTTCCTAAGAATCCAACTTCACAATCTTTACGGCTGTTCTTTTGCGTTTTGATTTTGTTTCGATCACAATCCTACGTGGCGGCCAAACCCGGAATCTCCAGCCCATTTTTGCGTTCTCAGCGATTTGAGCGGATTATGCTGGAATCCCAATTCGCGCCCAATCAAAGCGCAGCTTTCTTTTTTTTCATTCGGTTGCAGCAGAGGAACGAAATGAATTGGTGGCACTTTGATATTCAAACTGTTGATTACACTGTTCATACTTGTTTCTGCTATTTTCCGTAGAACACATTGATAGTATTGAGGGTGCGGGGTCAACGCGGTCAAAGGGGGACACGCGGGACCCTCGCGTTGCCGTGGCAGTCGCGTGAGACGGAGCTGACCGGTGGGGTCGGCCGATGGCGCGTTCGCTCGAGCGGGAAGGCGCGGCTCCGTTCTTTGGCGGGCCGAGGGGTAGCCTCGGCGTGACGACGACCTCCGGGATCGGTTGAAGGCAGAGTCGCTCATCGCGGGACGCGCGGCGCTAGAAGGAGGGCCTGAACCTCCGATGGATCTCCTGAACACATTGAAGGGGTAGCCTCGGCGGGACGACGACCTCCGGGATCGGTTGAAGGCGGAGTCGCTCATCGCGGGTCGCGCGGATCCTCGCGTCGGCTCGGCGAGGGGTGGCCTCGGCAGAGCGACATCCTCGTGGTGGAGGAGACGAACGGGCTCGGGGACGTGGGCGCTCGGCTCCGGTTGGAAGGACGCTGAGGGGTAGCCTCGGCGTCGCTGGATCTTCTGGACCTGAATAGACGAGGGAGCTCGTCAGGGGGGTCGGACCTTGGTTCCGACCAATTCCCCTCCGATGCCTAAGTCAGAACGGATCTGTGTAAGGGCTCGGTGGGATCGAGTATGGCTCGCGGAGAGACCGATACCCGATCCTGGGGCCGAGTTATGGAGGAGAAATATAGAGGTGGAAGAAGGAGTAAAAGTGATAGTATACGATACCATGGTTGTCGATCGCCAAGATCCCCCTTTTCAAATGATGCCCGCCCCCTCCTCATATAGACGAATCATGCTCATAATGTGCCATGACGTGACATCATGGCCGCCATTCATGGGGTGGTGCAAATGGGGAAGTGTTGACCCCCTCTAATTGCGCTCACTTGATGACGCCATGAAGGTGGAGTCATGGCCATGAGTGATTTGCCATAATTGACGGGCCATGAAGGCTGGAGTAAGAGGCATTGCGGTTGCCATAACTGGCGGGCCATAATGGCAGGGGAGTGATGGCCATTAAGTCTGGCCATGAAAGTCGAGCCTTGATGGCTAGATGGCCATTTAAGTCGGACCATCATTGGCAAGTTATGGCCATGAAGATGGTTGCCATGTCTTACGAGCCATAATGGCTAAAATGATGGCCGTTAAGTTGGGCCATCATTTCATCCACTATGAAAGTGGGTAATCTTTTTGGGCCTTCGTATTGGGGGGAGAAGTGCGGCCCGCCCGTAGGACCCTTGGGCTGGGGCCCCAAGGCCGTAGTAGACCCGGCCCGTTCAGGCCCGGTCAAAATAGCCCGATCAATTGCCCCCATCTTCTGAGCTCTACCATTGTTAAGGTGGAGGTCGAGAGATGTAGTATAAGAGGGGAGAAGATGCTCCTTTTGTAAAATCGGTCCGGCTTACTGAGCCGACTAGTGACAATAAGTTGTTGCGATTCGTTCGGTGGCGAGGTGAGTTGCCCCTCGGCTTACGGCCAACGAAGGAGATTCGCTCGGTGGCGGGGGAGTTGCCCCTCGGCTTACGGCCGACGAAGGAGATCCGCTCGGTGGCGAGGTGAGTTGCCCCTCGGCTTACGGCCGGCGAAGGAGATCCGCTCGGTGGCGAGGTGGGTTGCCCTCGGCTCACGGCCGGCGAAGGAGATCCGCTCGGTGGCGAGGGGGGTTGCCCCTCGGCTCACGGCCGGCGAAGGAGATCCGCTCGGTGGCGAGGGGGGTTGCCCCTCGGCTCACGGCCGGCGAAGGAGATCCGCTCGGTGGCGAGGGGGGTTGCCCCTCGGCTCACGGCCGGCGAAGGAGATCCGCTCGGTGGCGAGGGGGGTTTCCCCTCGGCTCACGGCCGGCGAAGGAGTGATCGACCTGCTGGGGGGTTGCCCCCAGCCCTTTGACCGATCTGTTCGTTCGGTTGCGAAGGGAGTTGCCCCTCGACTTATGGCCGACGAAAAGGGTGAAGACCTTGTGAAGCCTTTCGAAGATTCCATGGTGGCGCTTTGCCATTGCTTCGTCCAGATCGGTGTATGCAGGAGTTGTTCGGCAAGCGGGGACCCAGCAGCATGGTCGGAGGAGCGATCTGGGTGCTTGAACTTGGACGGGGGTGCTTCGGCCAGATCGGCTTGGCCAGGATGAGGATGACTTTGAGACAAGGTGGCTCGGAGGCTTGGAAGGGTGGTCCGACTCGTCTGGCCGGACCGGTCGGCCTCCTCTGGGGTCGGCCTCGGTCTCAGCCTGAACTGGTCGGCCTCGATCGGAGGAGCTGCTTGGTTGCTCGAATTCAGACGGTGGTGCTTCGGCCAGACGGCTCGGCCATGGTCGGAGGAGCGGTCTGGATGCTCGAACTCGGACGGTGGTGCTTCGGCCAGATCGGCTCGGCCATGGTCAGAGAAGCGGTCTGGATGCTCGACTGGTTCAACAGCTCTGTCGCAGTGGGGATAACTTTGTAAGCTCGACAAGGTGGCTTGGCGTTGAGACTCCGATACTTGGCAAGGTGGTCGGACTCGTCTGGTCGGCCTCCTCCTGGGTTGTCTAAACTGGTGTGGTCGGCCTCATCAGACACAGCTCCAGTTCCATTTCCAACTTCAGCTCCAGCTCCAGCTCTGACTTTTGTCTGGATCGTATCTCCTGCTCCAGCTCTGGCTCCAGCTCCAGCTCCAGCTTTTGTCTGGATCCTAGCTCCGACTCCAGCTCCAGCTCCAGCTTTTGTCTGGATCCTAGCTCCGGCTCCGGCTCCAGCTCTAGCTTTAGCTCTTGTCCGTTCGGCGTCACGACCAAGGTAGCTCGGCAGGGGTGGCGCAGCGATGGGAGCTCAGCCCATATGTTTGGCGATGGTAGCACGGTGTTGGCATGACGGACGTCGAGACAATGAGGTTGGGCAGCTCGGACCGATGCTTTGGAGCCCTGAACGACCCACGGCGAGATGCAGCAAGTCGAGCTTGACGTCCAGAAGTTCTCTTCTACTCATGGTGGGATGTGGTGAGTCTGAGGCAGATCTGATTGGCCCTCGGTGCAACGAGCCGAATGAAAACTCCGTCGAAGCATTTGATTCCGTCAGTGGAGCTTCGGTCGGTGAGTCGGTCATGGCCATCAAAACCACAAGAGGGTTGATCGAGCTCCTCTTGATAAGAAGAGGGTCGAGCGTTCCCGTCATCGTCCAGAGGAGAGTGTGAGAGTTGTTGCCGTCGACCCGGAGGATGGCCAGAGATGTTGTCGTGCCGCTTGTCGCTGATTGGCTCTCAAGCCCGGTGAGTTCTGATCTGGGTTGATGACTGTCCGAACGAGGCCCGTCGAAGAATGGAACCCGGGTCGAACGGTGATCTCTCCTTCAAGGTGAAGACGTTCGGTTGATGATGCTAGCGCGGAGCAGCAACCATGGTTGGACGGTGCAGGCACAAAAATCGACCGAAGGGTCGATTGTTAAGTTCCACGGGTCAGACCCCTTGGGTCGGGCGCCTGCTCTGTACGACGGGCTTCACCAGATTCGAATCCCCTTTGTTCGGAGACCGAGCTCGGATGATTGGCTACACCCCGGCTCGGCAAGGCGACTCGGATGCTCTTGTAGGCGACAGAGAGCTTTGCATGATGAGGGTGTTGTCCTTGTAAGATTCTTCCCCAAGGGTGTCCAGCTCTGCGATCGCTTCATTAAACACCTGCTTGGCCAAAGTGCAGGCTCTGTCATGGGAGTTAAGAATCTTGCCGGCGAGATAACGGCGAGTCTGATTTGTAAGATCGGAGGGAGTGTCTTGGATCAGGCAAGGGTCAGCTTGGGTCGAGCCGAAGGAGGTGGTGGAAGAAGCCGGGCCGTGCTTGACCATGGTGGTGTTGTGTCGAACTCCGGGGTGAAGCCGATCTTCAAGACCGAGCTCCCAGTAGCTATCGATCTCGAGGTGGAAGCCACCGAACATCTGCAGGTCGCTGGAGGGGCTCGACAGGCGGGCCCGGCTCCACACCACCTAGATTCCATCACCTCGCTCGGGAGCATGATAGACCCTTCTCCCTGTCCAACCAATGATAAGAATTGAGGGGCCGCTGCATCGGAAATCAGCTAGAAGATCATATAGAATGTGAAGATTTGTAAGAGGAACTTATCTGGAAGATCATTTCCGAGCTCCAAAGTCTATTTGTTCGAGACTCTTGGGTTGGCTGTCTCTCTTCGCCTTTCTCACTCGGCTCTTGATGCGAAGCTTGCCGAGGATCAATCAAGCTCGGGCGTAGCTCGACGTTGCTTGATCGATCGGCTGCGTCATTCGAGTTGGAAGAGGGGTTCGACCGCCGTGCAGAGCCAATTGAGCCTCCGGAGCTAGGGATTAGTGACACTCTTGCGTCGGTGTCAGTGGAGGATGAGGCAGCCGTCGCTCACTCGCAAATCCAGCACTCTCCGGCCCGACGATCGGAACTCGGGAACAAGTTCTCTGTCGTTGGAGCCCAGGACTCCATGAAGCCTTAAAAATGGGGGGCAGAAGCCGCTCGGAAATGATGACTTCGGCGTTCGGAAGAAGGGACTCCGTCCGGACGAAGACGTCCAGATCTGGCAATCATCGTCCGGATCTGAGTGCGAGCTGTGGCCCTAGTGATGATCGGTCCGGGGCTGGATTGGCAGCTCGAGCATGGGTCCGTCCGCAGTGATTCTCCTCTCTCTGGCTGTTCCCGCCATTGACTAGCAGCACGAACCTGACAGATCTCTTGACGACGTGATCCACTGTCGTCGTCATCTTGACGAGGCTCAATCGCGATTACGAAGTTGCCGTCGAGCACTCTGATTCGTGCCCCCCGGTCGGCGGTGGTCTTCTGCTTCTGGCCGGTTCCATCCGTCGAAGAGGGAGTTGAGAGGGCTTCGATCGACGCCACTGAGGTCAGGTTGACACCTTGCGAGCTTCATTGTTTCGAGGTTACTCCGATTGACACTAGTGAGCTCGGATCAAGATCTGTCGGAGGGAGACCCTGTGGAAGCCTTCGCTTTTCGGTTTCGGGGTCGGAGGATCTCCGAGCTTGGATCGGAGCTCGGATTTCTCAAGTCGGTGAGCCTCGGACTTGGATCGGTGACATGGACATTCGGAGCATGAGGATGGCCGTGGAGCGTTTTCCGTTAATGCTGCCACCCGCGTGACTGCCACTTGCCTAAAAACGATTAAATGCTCTTTAATTGCATTAATACGAGGCTGCCAGTGCTTTCTTCAATTGCCTCTGTAATTGGCAAAACAATTGATATTTTAATGCTCTTTGATTGTTATTGTTGTCATTTGTGCGAGGTTGGGAGGGGTCCAACCCCTTGTTAGCAATACGTAATACGGAAAATATTCGGGACGTGAATAAAACGTGTTTAATTCGATCAATTTCAAAAGACGTTTGGTCAAAAATTCGTTCAAATATGCGCAATACGGGAATAATACGTAAACGTGGTAAATTGTGTTTAATTCGTTAACCCGGATAAAAAACGCGACTAAAAATACGAACATTGTCAAGATATCATTCATCCAAATGAACGTAAAAATCAACAATATCAATATGAAATAAGAGTAAAATAAGTTCTATTATATTCATGATTTAAATTGTATTCATAGTTTTAACCAAAATGACAGGGTCATACTATTATATTACATGTAGCATGCACTAAACCAAAGTATGATCATTAAATCATAGTTCAAAATGATTTAAAAGTGCCCCTAAAATGTGTTTGAAACGCATAAAATGCGCAATACGGAAATAAAACGCGTTTTATTCGTCAACTCCTAAAAAAGCGTGTATTTTTCCGAATAATTCAAATGGACGACTATTTAATATGGGAACCATTTTAGACGGGTTTTAAACGTAAAAAACATAAAAATTCGCGTTTTTTACTAACAAGGGTCCAACCCAGGTGGGGTTGACCAATCCTCTGCTTGATCTGGTTCAAGGCAGGGGACTGCCTTCCGATCTATTTCGGGACTTGTTGGATCTTCCAAGTTTTTAATTAACAGAACAAGTCGTTGCACGTGTGGTTGACCTCGTGGATGTTGACTCGTTCCCACAGACGGCGCCAAATGTTTCTGCTATTTTCCGCAGAACACATTGATAGTGTTGAGGGTGCGGGGTCAACGCGGTCAAAGGGGGACACGCGGGACCCTCGCGTTGCCGTGGCAGTCGCGTGAGACGGAGCTGACCGGTGGGGTCGGCCGATGGCGCGTTCGCTCGAGCGGGAAGGCGCGGCTCCGTTCTTTGGCGGGCCGAGGGGTAGCCTCGGCGTGACGACGACCTCCGGGATCGGTTGAAGGCAGAGTCGCTCATCGCGGGACGCGCGGCGCTAGAAGGAGGGCCTGAACCTCCGATGGATCTCCTGAACACATTGAAGGGGTAGCCTCGGCGGGACGACGACCTCCGGGATCGGTTGAAGGCGGAGTCGCTCATCGCGGGTCGCGCGGATCCTCGCGTCGGCTCGGTGAGGGGTGGCCTCGGCAGAGCGACATCCTCGTGGTGGAGGAGACGAACGGGCTCGGGGACGTGGGCGCTCGGCTCCGGTTGGAAGGACGCTGAGGGGTAGCCTCGGCGTCGCTGGATCTCCTGGACCTGAATAGACGAGGGAGCTCGTCAGGGGGGTCGGACCTTGGTTCCGACCAATTCCCCTCCGATGCCTAAGTCAGAACGGATCTGTGTAAGGGCTCGGTGGGATCGAGTATGGCTCGCGGAGAGACCGATACCCGATCCTCGGGCCGAGTTATGGAGGAGAAATATAGAGGTGGAAGAAGGAGTAAAAGTGATAGTATACGATACCATGGTTGTCGATCGCCAAGATCCCCCTTTTCAAATGACGCCCGCCCCCTCCTCATATAGACGAATCATGCTCATAATGTGCCATGACGTGACATCATGACCGCCATTCATGGGGTGGTGCAAATGGGGAAGTGTTGACCCCCTCTAATTGCGCCCACTTGATGACGCCATGAAGGTGGAGTCATGGCCATGAGTGATTTGCCATAATTGACGGGCCATGAAGGCTGGAGTAAGGGGCATTGCGGTTGCCATAACTGGCGGGCCATAATGGCAGGGGAGTGATGGCCATTAAGTCTGGCCATGAAATTCGAGCCTTGATGGCTAAATGACCATTTAAGTCGGACCATCATTGACAAGTTATGGCCATGAAGATGGTTGCCATGTCTTACGAGCCATGATGGCTAAAATGATGGCCGTTAAGTTGGGCCATCATTTCATCCACTATGAAAGTGGGTAATCTTTTTGGGCCTTCGTATTGGGGGGAGAAGTGCGGCCCGCCCGTAGGACCCTTGGGCCGGGGCCCCAAGGCCGTAGTAGACCCGGCCCGTTCAGGCCCGGTCAAAATAGCCCGATCAATACTCATTTAATTGTATTTAGTATTAAATAAATAATATATTAAGTAGTTATTTTAGTTTTAAGTATTTAGTTTAGATATAAATAGCACATATTAAACTTGAGTGGACCACACACCACTTTCTTCATCCAACTTTTTTCATCCAAAAGAACACACTACACGGAGTGGGACCCATCTCAACTTTCCAACACCACAATCCAATCCTACATTCCAACAAAAAATACACTACACACAAATTTCTCTCTCATTAGATTCCTAACTTCTCAACTTTCCCAATTTTACTTTCCTACAAAAGAACATGCCCTTAGATAGAAGAAGGGAAGGGTATAGAAGTAAATCGTACGACCTGATAGCGAAGATGATAAGGAGTTCGAATTAGACTCCTTGTATGAGATGCGGCGGCGAGTTTGAAGAGGAGAGGGTTGCGATTTCTGTTCACTTGCGAGAGGAAAGGAGCATAGATTTTTTTTCTAAGAATTTAGAAAAAAAATAGCTAGAAAAATCCTAAAAATTCAGTAAAATTTCTAGCAATCCTTCTAAATTACGTTGGGCTATTAGTACAAGGAGAAAGGCCGTATTCAATTTGTGCAAAGACGAGAGAACTTACCATTCCTTGGGAAGAGACGAGAAAATGAAAGCGCTATAATAGCGATTGAAGTATACATCAATGAAGTAGATAGTTTGGTTCTTATAGTTGAAGAGAAAGAAGAAAGAACTTGTAGGGACAGTTGGTTGTTATATTCAAGATGCGCATACCATATGTGATTGATGGCAGAGTGGTCCAATAGGTACGAGCTAAAAGTGATGATGACTCTAGTTGATGGTAGCATCTTAAAATAGAGGACATTGCCTCGACAAGATTGAGGATGTTCAATGGGAGTAAGAATATGCTTAGATACGTAATGTATGTAATGGGACTAGAGAAGAATCTCATCTTGCTTGGGAAACTTGATCGAAAGGGAATTAGACATACAGATAAAAGTTTGTGTAGGGCGCCGGTCATGATTAAAGGGTAAAGATGTCAATAAAACTTTATCGTTTGGTGGGAGGTTTCATGCCAATGGAGTAGACTGTTAAGCAAGGTAGAGCATCCAGTAACAACCGTAAGAAGATAGAAACAACTCGATAGGTGTGTTTTGTCGAAGCCAAAGATGAATGTAATTCAAGCCAATAAGAAGATTGGAGTCACGTCTCAAATTTAGTTTCTAAAGTGAATGAAACCATGACAAAGTTATAAGCCGAACTAGTGAAGAAAGGAGGCCAGCATATAAGGGTCAACTTTACAAAGTTACAGGTACCTGCATATGTGGAATCTAGAAATAAGCCATATACAGTTAAAAAAATCTTACACCATCTTTCCAACGAGTCCAAAATTGTACAAATAAAGGTTACAATCACACCATGTTAGGTGTATCAAGCTATCCAGAACCAATCTAATCGCGCATAAGATTTCAGTTTTAGCTATAGTCATAGTTAGAACTGGGTTAAGGTCTCTAATTTGAGTATGATTTCTAATAAAATAATTGAGATGGATTGATCTCAAATAATTTAAGTTTCTCGAGGCTTGAAAATCACGAAATCTAAAACTATATAAGGTGGGTAGTTGTTGCAAAATAGAAAAGAGGCCAGGAAAAGAAATAAAGAGTTTATAATTCATTGCAAGGGTGGTAGTTGAACAACAAATTGCTCCTAAATTTTAAGAGATTGTTATTGTATTATGAAAATTTGAATGATGAGAGTTTCTCGAAGAGTCTCCTATTTGTAATTCTCACTGATAAAGTGCAATCTTTAGCACAATAGCAAAACCACCCGTTAACTTAAGTGTCATACATTATTCTGATTTGTTGTCACACTCCAAATAATTTTAGACGGGAATCAGAAAATATCCATTTCCCATAACAGAGATAATGAAATTTGATAATACTGATTTTAGGCCAAGATGCCTGTCCATTTCTTGATAGGATCTTAGGAGAGGCTCGGGAAAAGATGTAGATATACCAATTGCGAAAGAAGAAGAAAAATATAATAGATAATAAATATTATGTAAATTTCAAAGCAGCAGAGGTTCTTCCTTGACAGATTTTTCAACTTCTTAAATAAAAGAAGACGGTATTTCTCTTCTATCTTCCATCTATAACAAAATGCACTGAACAGCCGATCAAAATTAAAATTCTGTACGGCTAGCTCAAGATATAGAGATCAGTATAGTTTAATTTGTATGAAAGTTTCAAGAGCACAGCAAACATCCTTGCTGCATCCTTTGATATTATTAGAATGATCGGAAGAATTCTTACTCCAATAATCTATAATTCTATTAGGTAAAAATAAGAAGATTTATATGCAAAGTGCATTGACATACCAGGTGATCTTAAATAGATTACCCAGTATGGCAGGCAAGAAGTTATTTCTTGGCCAGTTGGAAATTGTTCCAATCGTAACAGCAAAGTTTCATTGATAATCTAGGAGTGAGGGAGAGACATGAAATATAACATGGAAAATTCAAAATAAAAAAGTGGAAACGGCATAGAGGAGGCAAAGCCGCATCATGCAAGAGATCAGTTTGAAGTTGTCCTAAAAATGGCAAACATGTTTTCACGTAGAACTCATACCTACATTTTAGTATTTTCTTTTTACAAAGATTGTGTCAAAGTTCTATGGAACTCGAATTGATCCAGGAAAGATTTTCCATGTTTTCTAGTTTTTAGATATTTTAATTATCTGACTTTCTCAGTTATCTTATGAATATAGGAATAGATAAGATACTCCACCAACAAATTTTAATGGATCCATTGTCGAGAATTTTATGTCCATATTGTCCTCCATCACGTGGAAGAAATAAAAAAGATCTGCCTTATTTATATATAATCACTTAAGCAATTTAAAATTCATAACACAATCAAATCAATTCTCAAACTCACATATTGAGGAGAAATGCAGAATATATCACTACTGAGAATAAAATTATGGTGCCTACGCAATATAGTTACCACAATCAGTAGCATATTAGCAAAATATCCTAAGGACAGCTATAACAAAGAAAGAAAATTCTAATGCCAGCTTTAACAAAGAAAGTAATCTAGCCCCCATGCTTTACCTCACACCATGTCGCCTGATAATGGAAAACAATCTGAAGGAGACCGTCCTAACTTCGTCAGAGCAGTCAATCCAGCTAAAGTCTCATACATGTCCTCAGAATGGGGATGAGACTCGTCAGAGGAAATGAATTCATGCAATGTACCATTAACTTCCATCTGACTACAACCTCGAACCTTTCCTAAGTTTCTTTCCTTCATTGATCTCCTCAGGTTTGCGGCTTCCTCCCACTTCCCAGAACAAGTGTAGATGTTTGCTAAGCGGGCATATCCACCACTATCATGTGGATACATCTCAACAATATATTTTCCAATTTTCTCGCCCAAAACAAAATGTTCATGTATCATGCAAGCACTACACAAAGCACCCAAGATACCAGCATTTGGTTCCATAGGCATCCTTTCAATTAGCGTCAAAGCTTCCTCCAAATGCCCTGCCCTTCCTAGTAGGTCAACCATACAACCAAAGTGCTCTAACTTTGGTTTGATGCCATATTCTTCAAACATGCCACCAAAGTACATCCGTCCTTGATCCACAAGTCCTCCATGAGAACATGCACAAAGAACTCCTAAGAATGTGATGTCATTCGGTTTAACTCCTTCCTTTAACATACGAGAGAAAATATCCAAAGCCTGAAAGGGAAGTCCATGCATGGCCAAGCCATTGATCAAAGCAGTCCATGTATACACATTTTTCAGCGACAAACCATGAAAGATTCTGAACGCATCATCTATGCATCCACACTTCACATACATATCGATCAATGCCGTTCCAACAACAGGATTCAATCTTAATCCATTCATCTCAATGTAACAGTGAACCCATCTTCCTTGTTCCAATGCTCCTAGTTGACCACATGCAGTAAGAACGCTTGTCAAAGTCATTAGATTCGGTTGGAAACATTCAACAAGCATGTTTTGGAAGACCGATATAGAATCTCTGAACCTACTGCACTGCACATAACCTGAAATTAGCGAAGTCCACGAAACAACATTTCTTAGAGGCATTTCGTCGAACACTTTCCTTGCATCGTCACAATGACCACATTTGCCATACATATCAATCAAAGCACTTCCAACATAAACGTCCCATTTCACTCTCCCACACTCCACATAAAAACCATGAATACATCGACCCAACGCAATATTCCCAATCATTCCACAGCCGTTGAGCACGCTCACAACAACAATTTCACAAATTTCAACACCCGAACGTCTCATCTCATAGAACAGACTCATACCATCACTGGGTCGACCATTCTTCACACACCCATGAATTATAGAGGTCCAAGAGATCGAATCCATGTGAGACATTTCATCAAACAAGTGGCAAGCACTAGCCATATCCCCACATTTTGCATAACCGGCAACCAAGGAGTTCTGAGCGAATGTATCTGAACCGAACCCAAATTTTAATATGTGAGCATGAATTTGAATTGGGCTTTGATTTGGAGAGTTTGAGAGAGATTTGAGGAGAGATGGGTGAGTGTGCTCGTTAGGGATCAGTCCTTGTCGAAGCAAATGGATGTATTTCTTAATGGGTTTCTCATGTTGAGAGCGGATAATGGAGAGAGATTTCGACATTTTGTGGTCCATGAGGAAGACGATACAACGGTAGAAGGGACCCCCGCGTTGGCCGCGTGCATGAGAAATGTTGTTCAAATATGACACGATAAAAAATAAATGTTTTTTCAAATTAAAAATAGTGTTATGAACGAGAAACAGATTTGGAGAAGGGTTGATGCTAGGAAACCCCTAGCCTCCTTTATATAGTATTCATAATGAGTACTCATGTGGGTGGATACCCAATAGGCCCAATGGGTCCTATTCATAACACTTCCACTTATCCAACCAACGTGGTATACTCGACTTTATGAATACTGAATGATTCATTAGTACTACTGAGTATCATAAGTGGTGGATACTTCTGGATCCAAGTTAAGGGTAACTGCCTCGTTAAAAACCCTTAGCTATGGAAAACCCTGTGGGAAAAACCGATAGCGAAGGGAAAAGAGTACAGCACTCCATAACTTCCCCTGATTTGGGGATGTGTCGAGGGGTGGATACTTCTGGATCCAGAGTCAATGTGGTTGCCTCATTAAAACCTTGACTATGGAAAACCCTGTGGGAAAACCCACTAGCCAAGGAAAAAGAGTACAATTCTACAGTTGACTCCCCCTAATCTGATCAAGCTTCAGGCTTGCAGATCTCCTATATATCTATACATTTATCTCCTATGTGTCTATACATCCATCTCATCTGCAACATTCTGAAAGCAAAAGTAAAGTACAAGCATCACTCATCTATACAAGTTTCACTCATATAAGGCATTAGCTGAAACTAAAGGAGCGCTAGCAAACTTGGTAGACAGCTCCACGTCTCAATCGTCATTGTCTACGAGGTACTTCAGGACATGGCTTTGTATGTTCTTGAACTGTACCTTGGGTGATGAGCTTCTCGGGATGGTGGAAGGATGTAGACTTGGAAGGATTCTGTGTAGATCTTCAGGAGGTGGACGTCCCTTTTATGCCATTCATCGCGATGATCTGTAACCTGCATATGCAAATACATTTAACATAGAGGATTTTTCCTCGACCCTTGGAGATAGCGCAGAAGCTACATATCTCTGGTCCAGTGGCGCGCTGCAGGCGCTGCACTGTACCTGGCTAATAGCTATACTGCTAACGCTCAAAAGAGACGCATGTAGTTGGCCAGGTAAAAGAGTGTTTCAAAGACACTTAAGGTACTTCTGGACCATATATATTCTTCCCCTCTTCCAGCTAACGGAAAGGGGTCTTTTAATGTATATCCATACAACCAAATATGTGTATTTGGTGGAGAATGAAATTAATGTTTCTTCATCAATCATCATTGTATGAAGTTTACATCTTCGGGATGATTAATTAACGTCATCTTCAGGATGATAGTTCATTTCCAGGATAATAGTTCATCTTCAGGATGATGGTTCATCTTCAGGATGATTAATGTTCTGTAAGCCTAGAATTTATGCCTAGCTAGGGCTTTCATATCATATCATATCTGATAGATAGGCTTTAACAGATATTTCGGTAATTTCTCCTCAGGAGATCCGATAATATTTTGAGTCATTAAAATAATCTCAATTCTTTTAATTTGCTCTCTTAAGAACAATACTGTTTTTAAGAGGTGCAAACAACAACCTTTTAGTATGAGTCCTTTGAGGATCTTTGTCTAGGTTGTCTTTCCTTTAATCATATTATTAATATGTGTCCCAAAAAGAAAGGAAAGTAAAGAAAAAATTTGTACATGCAGTTGAAGAAATTTTATATAGGTGATGTTGTCACATCCAAAAGCAACATCAACCAAAAATTCTCTCTTTTTGCCATTCGTTGGGTTACGCCTTGACATAAACCAGTCGATGCATCAGATTCATCTTGTAAGTGAGTTCAGCTCATCTTACTTGATTACTTCCTGGTTTGAGCGATTTATACCTCTAAAAACTATATCAAATTAAAATGCTTATATCTAACGATTTTATTTTAATTCTCCTTCAATACTCAGTTATCCCACAGGATTTGATATCATTTTTGATACCAGGACTTCAGGTCCAACACCTCATATTTCATAAGTGAGTCCAGCTCACCTTATTATTGCCTCATTCCACATTATTATAATTTGGCCAAATCTCTATCTTTGCTTCATGCAAAGCAGAGTTGTGGAAACGATATTTTATTTTTAACTGGCAAAATGAAATATGAGAGAATTTGTCGACAAAAGGTGTTCTTTCTTGTCCAAAACTCACCCCGTACGTACTATAATCATTTGATTTCTCCCAGAGGTGTCTCCTTCACGACGCGTTTAAAGAAGTGAAGGTTCTGGGACGGGTAAAGAATATGGACAGATCCAGAATTGGTCCTTAGCAACCAAGTTGCAATAAGGTTCTGGATTTGAGCTCACTTTCCTGTGGTGGTATTGTTTTTTCGGTCTCCAGGAGTAGATCTCTCTTTTTGGAGCCTAGTGGTATGTCCTCTCATCCATTGAGGATATCCACTTCTGCTACTGGTGGATTGCATCCAATATATTTGGTATGTCAATCCTAGCTGGATTTTTAGTAGCAGGGATGTGAAAGTTTTGACAATATCTATATTGTCAGTAACTATGTCTGATAACTGTTTTAACAGTTTCATAAGTGTGGATCTTCAGGATCTCATCACATTTCATGATAATCAGATCATAGGTATTAATGATTTAAATGGTCATTTGAGCTTTAGGCTCATGGATGATTGTAGTATTTCTGTTGAAACTGATTCTGGGACATTAAAGTTTTGAGGGATCTTCAGGATCGCATCAAATCTTTAAAATAGGATCATCGATGCACGGCTTAGGAGAAGTGAATTTGAATGCTTCCCCTGTTCAGCGTGCTCAGACTCTATTTATCTGGGATATTTACTTCCGATAAATAGTTCTGCATTTTGATGGTCTATAGTGGTGATATGGGGGGGTCTACTCATCATGGCACAATCTATAAGATGTGCTCTAAACGCTTCCCCCGTCAGGGGTTTTCGGAAACTGTTTATATGAGGTGATCAGAATCATATAAATAGGTTCTAAGGATGCGTTTTGATGGTTTGCAATGTAATTGCATGTTCCCATGTGGTCACCTACAACTGGATTTTTAATGGATAAGAAATCCATTTAAATCATTTTAATGATTTATCGTACCCATCTTTGGGTGTGAACACAGTCTTCAGGGTGTTCGTTATTTTTCCAGTTGTAAAACATTTAAATTTCCCAGTGTTATCCAAAGTTACCACATTTTTATAAAAGAATGTGGTTGGATAATGACCATTTATTTAGAGGATATATTGATGAGTACACCAAGGGTACATCATCAGTCCGGTTAAGGGAGTGGACGAAGCCTATTTATATCCCTTAAATACTCTCAAGAGACCTAAAGATTTTCATTATCTTTAATGATGATAGTATATCATCTTAAATTCATTTGAGGAAGTGGGGAGAGTCAATGTCCATGTGAATGGAGATGATCTCATTATCATTTTTCCCTTTTGAATAGGACAATGAAAGTTTCACCCTTTTTGAAGAATCTTCAGGTTCGTCTGGTTGATGATGTCTTGCATCATCAATCCAGGGTGATATCGATCCAAAATTTGGTCGATTCTGGACACTTCTGGTGTTCCAAAATAATTTCTCTTTTGAATTTATGTGGCACTTTTGAAAAGTCCATTAAAATGCTCAAGTTAATTTTTTGTCCGGTAATAGTTGAACTGTGTTCAAAGTGTGAAGGATTACATCTTCACTTTGACTATTGTGCGGACCATTTTGGGACAAAGCTTCAGGCTTCATTTATTTCTTGAGTCATTAGGGATTTCGTTTTGACGAATATCCTTTTTGAAACTGTATAAGTTTCAGAGAGTATATGGCATCCTCATTTTATTTTTTAGGGGTATTCAAGATAGCAAAACATATGTAGTAAAAATGTATTAAAACAACAAGAGAATAATACTGATGATAAGTCAACAAGTGACATAGTGTGATGTGTGCTCTTGAAAACATACAACAATAATTATGCTCATTTAAGACTTATGTTATGACAACAGATAATTTTTGATTTCAAAATTTATTTGTCCTCGGGGAGTAGCCAAATATACATAAGGTCAATTAGACTTTCGTCGTTTTGACTAGATATGTATGTATTTTTATATGGCATAAGTTAATGCACATTCATGTTTGCAAAAACATTATTGCTCTTATCAGAACTTCCGGTCTGATTTTGGCTTGCCATTGCTTACTCCATGTCGAGGTATATCGTATCTTCACTTTCCCATTTAATCCAAGACTTCCCCTGTTTTGAGTTTTCCTTATTTTTATTTCAGGTCATGTTTGATCCTGAACTTCCCCTGATTTCAATATTCCTTATTTATAAAGGACAATGAAAATTAGTCTTACTAAGGAGACATAAGCAGGGGTTTGAGCAAATTATTTATACTTCCACTTTTCTAATTAATAAGGGACTTTTAAAAAGTCTATTTGAATGCTCGAGTATAGCTTCAGGCCTTTTACTTGAGTCGTTCAAATTTTATGTGGATAGTTTACCATGCTCAGAGGGGAACAAATACGTGGGTGCGTAATATATTTCTCACTTATTCATTAAGCCACGACTTCAGGCGTATGCTTATATTCAAGGCTAGAAAAAAATCTTTCCTTGTAAGAATAAATGAGAGAACTCCTTTAAAGAGTTTAGTGGTATTATGGAAAACTTCTGGTGTCCATATTGGATTATATAGATCATAGATCTTATATATCTGTTTACCGCAAAGTGTGCATCTTTTGTAAAGATAGCAATTATAATTTTCGCATAAACCATCGTATTTATTTTATTAGGAAGAGAGAGTGTTGACTTTTGATTTGATTTTGAACTTCAGGTTCATTTTGTCAAAATGGATATGATATTAAACTTTTTGAAATCATTATTGTCTTATTGTCATAAATATCGTCATATCATGAGCCCATCATACATATAATGTAAAGCTTTTTAAACTAAAGATTATGTTCAATTGAAATGAAACAAGTATGATGTACACATGCTATTTATATGCTGCAGGCATTTAAAAAAAAAATTTATCGCAGGTATATAGTCTAGCAATAGGCATTGAACTATATTTACGTGATTTTAGCATGCTTTTTGACAGTTTCATTATAACATTAACATGGTATTAAAATAATTAACATCCACGCAATTAATGCATAAGCAATGAAAACTAAAATGACTTAGGACTATGGGGATCAGCCAGCCGACACCGAAAGAAAAAAGTACAGTCTGAAGTTACATCAAAATAAATGCATGAAAAATAAAGTACAACTCGGGAACTTCAGAGAGAAGCCCCTATCTTTATTGAGCGAACGCCTTCAGCTTCTTTTTGGTGTCCTTCGGTCTTCTTTTTACATTTTCATCCTCACATACAAAATTTCTCTCAAAAAAAAGAAAAATTGCAGGAAATTAAAAGGTGTCGGAAACCTGGCTGATCCCTAAAAACATAGCCTAATTTGCACATCCACGCAGATAATATATTGGAAACATACAACCACGCAGATAATCAATCACAGGCATGTAAAGATTAATTTAAATAATCTAAACTGTGACGTGCAAAAATTTATTTTGAAAAACTTTTACCTTTGATCCATATTTTAATGTTTTGTTTACAGCTTTAAAACTCTTTTAAATTTTCTTTAAATTATTTTGGCCTTTTTAGGGCCAAAAATAAAGAAAGAAAAATTATTTATGTAAATGGGCTAATTTTCTGGCCTTTTGGGCCATGAAAACAACCCATTAGGGTTAATTTGGGCCTCCCCTAAAAAATTGGCCCGTTTAGGGTTAAGGTTTCGGAAAACCCTAGGGGGGCCCGCGGCGTGTCGCCGCGACGGCTGGCCGCGCAGAACGCGGCAGCCGTGGCGACGGCGGGCCGCGGCGGCGGGCCGCGGCCGACGCAGCGGCGGGCCGCGGCCTGCAGGCCGCGGCACGGGGCCGCGGCTTCAGGCCGCGGCTGCTTGCCGCGGCTTCAGGCCGCGGCCGCTGCGGCCTATGGCCGCGGCGTTTATTTGCCGCCGGCGGCGCTTGTGAGGCGCCGCCGATTCGCCTTACGGCGTGCGGAGATTTTGGATCAAAGGGGGGTAAAAACCGGATTTTTCAAGGATTTAGATCGCTAAAAAACAGATTTTTATTGTTTTTAGGCATGCGGATCTAAAAAAAATATTGATTTTTACCGTGTTTTTAAACTTTTTTTTTAATCCTAAAACATGCAGATCTAACGTGAAAAGCAAGTTTAGATCTAAAAAGTTTTGATTTTTACCTCTAGATTCGACAAAGGAATCTAGTCGACGGTTGGTGAAGGATGCCCTTTTCGCTCCCTGTTGAGAAGATTACGATCTTCTTGAATCTGAGCGATTGATGTATCTTTTTCCCCGCGAGCCGCCGTCTCCTCCTACGAGCGTGATCGTGCTGATAACTTGTTATGAACGAGAAACAGATTTGGAGAAGGGTTGATGCTAGGAAACCCCTAGCCTCCTTTATATAGTATTCATAATGGGTACTCATGTGGGTGGATACCCAATAGGCCCAATGGGTCCTATTCATAACAAATAGCAAATTGTTATGAATCATCATCTGAGAGAGGAACTCACAACTCTTTATTTATAGCATATAGAGTAGCGTACATAGATAGGATACAGAAGATATGGGCATATCTATAAGATAGCCGTGATCCTAACCAACTCTGTTACTATGGTATTATTCATTCACAACACTCCACATTATCCAGTCATGGGTGTGGACTCTGCTCGTGAATACTTCAGGATTCTGAGCGTAGTAGGAGTCTCACATGGGATGTAGACTTCAGTATCCTGAGTTGGTGAGGTTTGCCTCCTTAAAACCTTTAGTTTTGGAAAACCTTGTGGGAGAAACCATAGTTAAGGAAAAAGAGTACAAACGCTCTCTACCTCCCTCTGATTTGTACAAGCGACTCTGCTCATGAACACTTCGGGATTCTGAGCGTCACGAATGGGTGGATACTTCAGGATCCAAAATTGATGTGATTTTGCCTCGTTAAAACCTTTGGCTATGGAAAACTCTGTGGGAAAAACCATAGCTTAGGAAAAAGAGTACAAATTCCATCAACTCCCCCTGATCTGTAAAAGCCATTAGGCTTTCAGATCTCTTAGGCTTATCTCATCACTCCTATTTACAACATTCCGAAGATATACACAGATTACAAATATTATCACCATTAAGCAGCTGCTGAATCCATGAACTCTGGAGAGGTGTGCAAAGTTTCGTCGCCTCTGATGTGGTCTTCAGACTATGTGGTCAGTTCCACAATACCAGCCTCTATCCCAATCGTCACTGGGATGTGATATACCACCGGGCGCCCTTAAATACACCATTGGTGTGGTGAGGATCTCGGAATGATAGGATGATGATGCCTTCATAATTTGCTTTGCAGATCTGCAGTAGATGGCCATCGTACTATGGGTACTCAGTTTGTGATTTCTCAGTATATGGATCAGACCTGTTAAACTGCATTTGCATAAACATGGAGGATGATACTTTATAATGTAAGCTCAAATCTTTCGACCCTTGAAAGAAGCACAGAAGATGCTTAACTCCGGTCTAATGGCTCTTTTAGGTGCCTAATTATCTCTGGCTAATGAGTTTACTGCAACTGCTATATCAGGACGCATACAGTTAGCCATGAGTACCTGATTGCACTTAGATAAGGGACTTTAGGACCAATTATATTCTTCCCCTCTTCCAGCGATCGGAAGGGGTCTTTTTGTACATCCATAGAGTGTACTATCATAGGCGTACTTTAGATGACAATGGTCCTTTTAATTTCTTCAACGCACTTCTGGGCGTATGTAACATGATTCTATTAAGATAATAAATCTGTGAGCCATGACTTAATTTATTTTTACCTAGATCTTTCATTTCATGTTTAATAGTCAGGCTTGAACAGATATTTCGGTTTTCTCTTCAGGAGATCCGATGAGATTTAAGTTGTTTACAACTATGATCTCAAATCATGTTCTTTGCTTAGATGCAAAGACAACCCTCAGTAGGAATAATTGCTTTGTCAAGTGATTCTCTTGGTTGTATATTATTTATTATTCTTATGGTTTTTCTTCAATAGAGTAGACGTCCCGAAGTCTATTCAGGCATTTAAGGAAATGTAGAATCTATCTTTACCAAGATATCCACAAAGGTATGCTGTCACAACATCCAATAACAGCATATCCAAAATTTCCTTTGCCAAATCGTAAGGTATTTGTATCTGATAACATAGGGAATCTGTTGCATCATTTATGAGTCATGCCCATTTTAATTTGTTCATTCCCTAATTTCAGCGAAATTTTCCTTGGGCTATAGGTTGTACCTTATAACATACGATCTTGTATTTATTTTTCTTATGTGTGCAATACTTATTTTACCCACAGGTTTGACACCTTTTGATGTCCGGACTTCAGGTCAGAACATTTCACGTTTCATAAATGAGTCCAGCTCATCTTTTATTGTCACATTCCATATTTGGCCAATCTCTACGTTTGCATTTTAGCAATGGAGTATGGAACGATATTATATAAATATCATCGCTTTTGCGATGTATATAGCAATAAGATACATGAATACATTGTCGACAATTATGTTCTTTCTGTCCAACACCTCCCCAGTACCTACAACATTTACTTTCATTTCAGTTTTTCCCGGCAGTTCCTCTGCAATGGATTCCGGTTAGGGTGAGGTTGTGGACATAAGCTCATTGTCCTGTGGAAGTATTGTCTCAAGGTCTCCAGGTACTATTCTTTTTCTTAGATTTCTGTCCTTGGAGCCTATTGGTCTGGATCTTTTCTGTTGAGGATCAGCCACTTCTGCTGCTCGTGGATTGCATCCATTCTCGGGGATGTCAATCCTAGCTGGAGTATTTGCAGCAGGGATGTGTGATCTGACAATCTTTTGTTTGTCAGTAAATGATTCCGGTAATTGGTGAACAGTGTTCTATATGTGGAGGATCTTCAAGATCTCATCTTCATATTGTCTTGTTACCGGATCATAGTGGGTTAAACTTTTTGTATCCCACGTTATAATTTACTTCGCACCAGATTTCCAGTATCTGGGCCTATTTTGGGGAAACTCGTCTCATCAAAATCATAGTCTTCAAGATGTGCCTTAAATGCGTCCCCCATTTGGGGTTCTAGGTATCTTATAATTGCGGGTTAGTCAAACCATACATAGATATCTAAGCGACGTTAATGACCCATCTTTGTCCTCTGTGGTGGTGCGATATGGATTTAAACTGCGCGACCGAAGGTTCTCAAGTGAGAAATGTTCGGTGGCATTTCATATGCAAGTTGCATTGGAGACTCTGACCTCCAGATGGTCTTATTTTCATTTATGATGCAGCATGCAGAATTTGCATGTCCCCATGCATCCACCGGCAATTGGGATTTCATTAACAATGAATGTGCAATCCATTGGAGTCTATTTCTCAGTGACTCTGTCGACCCATTTTGGGTATGAACATGCGGCACTGTATGTTCATGTTCTATTCATGTTGCTTGGCAGTACTCTTGAAATGACCGGGAGGTAAATTCTCCAATATTAACCAGACTTATTTTCTTTATTTGATTGTCTGGAAAATGTGCATGTAACATTATTAATTGTGCCAATAGCTTTGGAAAATCTAGGTTGCGGGTCGATAGTAGACACACATATGAATATTTTGAGAATGCAATTATCAGTACAATAAAGTACCGAAATAGCCCACTAGGGGGTGGATTTGTCCACATCTATCTTCTTATATTCTTTTTGAGTAAGCATGAAGATTCTTTGTCAACCTTTAGAGATGACCTTGTAATTTATTTTCCCTTATATCAAGGGATGCGAGGAAATTCTCCCTTCTAAAGAATCTTCTGGTTCTTCAAATCATACTCATAGGATAAGATGCGGTGCATCATCACTGATACAGGGTGGCCAAGTCTATCATGCCAAAATAAAAACTTGGCTGATATCGGGCACTTCAGGTGCTTCATTAAATTCGCTTCATCTCTCCGAATCTTTGTATGGTAGAGGCCTGAAAGGCTCTCAAAATGTTCAAGTTTGGATTTTACTCCTTTTTTCTTGAGACGTTACATACAGTAATTCTTTTTCATTTACATTTGCTGTTTCCAAATGGAATCCGTTGAAATGGATGTCCTTGAAACTTAGTAAGTTTCGGTTGGAATTCGGAGAGATTAGTGCATCCTTTATTTTTGTGTCGTTTGGGAGCAACATTGTTGCGTTCCCAGAACCTTCAATATGGCCCTGATATTGGTCTTTGATTTGAAGGATCGTATGTGTTTATTTATTGTCTACTAATCAGTTATGAGAGCAGTTCATCTATTGAAAGATGAATCATATAGGCACATTTTCATAGAAACATTTTCATTCAAAATCAAATTACATAATTCAAAAAGCTCTCATGACATGAAATGTTCTTAAAACAAGTAGCTAAGATAAAAATAGAAGGCTAATCAAGCAGGTCTTCATTTTCGAAGTCATCAGCTGTAAACTTGACTGGAGCATCAGATGTCACCGGGTTTCTTTCATCTTTATTTTTTCTTGTTTTCTTTATTCAAATCCTGGAGATGCTGCAGAGTTCGGCACACTCTGGACACCAGTGGCCTTTCATGCCATAGCTATGGCACTGGTCTTCCCAATCCCTCTTGGGTGAGGGTGCATCATTTCTATTTTTGTCATTTCTGCGCCAAGTGAACTTCCGCCTCCATTCATTTCTTTGTTGCTGGACTTGGCCCCTGGCCCTTTTGTTCTGTTCCCTTTCCGTGGTCTTTCTTTTCGTTTATTGCCTCTATTCTTTTTGGAAAAAGAATATGCATTGTGAGCTTCTGGTATGGGGGCAATGCCCGGGGGCGCATGTTGTAAGTGGCAAAGAGAAGCTCTCTGTTTTGTTCAGCCATGAGTAAACATGACAGCAGCGCAGAATACTTGGTGAATTTGCGTTCACGGTATTGCTGCATTAGTATCGTATCTGTCTCATGGAAAGACGTGTACGTCTTTTCCAACATGCGATCTTCTGAGACTTTTTCACCACACAACTTCAGGCGTGAGGTGATGCTAAAGAGAGCTGAGTTGTACTCAGCTATGGACTTAAAGTCATGTAGTCTCCCACTCATATCGTGCCCTTGGTAGTATAACATCGTTTTGATGTTTATACTTATCCTCAAGGGCAGTACACAGCTCAAATGGATCGTCGATCGTAAGGTATTCAACCTTTAGGGTCTTGTCCACATGGCGACGAACATGGATAATGACTTGCGCCTTTTCTATATCGCTTACATTTTCATTATTAGTCACAGCAGAAATGAGGGACTTAGCCCACAAATGAAACTTCACATTGAGCTGCCAGCTCAGATAGTTTCGTCTTGATGTATCCAGCACTTCGAAATCGACACTTGCGATTTTAATTATCTAGCATAGCACAAATTTGCATGAATTAATAATTTAAACAATAAACATTTTCATGCGGAGGCAATTTTTTATATGAAGATCTAATTGCGTGGATCGGCCAGTCCCACATAAATAAAAAGTCCAAAGTCCATTACAGTCCATATTACACAAATGAAAGCTTAAAAAAGAAATTACAACATTTGGAAACCCCTTGGATCCCATATAAGATCTTCAGCTTCAATTGTGGCCTCCATCTCAATGGAAAGTGGTCTTCGGTCTTGGACATTTACATAAATTCCTCACTACATTTTCTCTCAAAAGTAAAAGAAAAGTGCTGGAAATAAAATGTAGGACTTAAACAGCCGATCCAAAACCGCAATTAGCCATCCATGCAAAAATTTGTGCTCAGCAAACATTTTCATCAGACATTTCATCAGACATTTTCATCACAGGCACCACAGGCATTTATATTCACAGAAAGGATAAAGGATTTAATTACTTAATAATTATTGGACCACTGGGCAACGTCATACACCGTTAGGTTAGCTGACTAAGGGCAGAACGGTCGCATGATCTTCCTAATTATTAAGTTTTAATATTTGCATAACCAAAACATAGTTTAACCGCAGAATAAGCCAAAAATGATGCGAAGCATATATTAATGATTCTACAAAGGGTATCATATAATGCAAAGGTTGTGCTAGTTGGTTTTATTCAAAAACATTGAAAAAGAGCGCATAATTTGACATGTTCTTCGTAAAAGGAAGAAATTTTCCTTTTTAAATCATCCCCAAATCATCCCCAAAAGTCCTCAAAACTCCCCTTATTGCCTCATAATTTATCATGATTTTTCACGGATTTTTAGGTCCACAAACACCATTTTTAATTAATTTTTAGCTCCAAAAGCCTTTAAAGCTTATTTTAGCCCCCTCCCTTTTTTCGGAAAAGAAAATTGGCATGCAGGCCTGAAGCCCGCAGCGCAGTCAAAAACCTAATTTTTTTGTGAAAAATAGGCATGCGGGCATGTGGCCCGCAGTTTTCCTGCAGGCTTCAGGCCCGCAAGGCTGCAAATTTTTTTTGTCTGGGCTTCGGGCCCATAGGAAATAGGGTTGAGGGGCGGTGGCTAGGGTTAGCCGCCGCCGCCCCTCAGTCTGCTGCCGCTGGGGCGGCCCCCTTCGGAGGGGGGAACACGAGGCGGCGCCGGGGGCACCAACCCCCTTCGGGGGAGGGGGGACACAGCGGCGCCGGGGCAGCCCCCCTTCGGGGGGGGGGGTTAGGTGCGGTGGCCCCCTTCAGGGAGGGAGATGCGGTGGCCCCCCTTCGGGGGGGGACTTACGGCAGCGCTCCCCCTTGGGGGGTAGATGCGGCTCCCCCCTTCGGAGGTGGGGTGGTGGGGTGGGGGAAAACGCAGAGGGTCGGGGGTGCGGGCTGGAATCGGGTTTAAACCCTATTTTTTCTTATTTTCAAAATATAAAACATGTTAAAAACATGATTTTTGGGTGATTAGTCCAGGTTCCAATTCGATCTTGCGAGATCTATGGAAAATACTAACATACGTATGATAAAAACGACATTTTTAGCGAGATTTACCTATATATCTGTCCTCCGGATATAGCGACGGTTGAACGAGGTCTACGCGGGTGACTATGCTCGTTTGATGAAGCTTGATGCTGCGCCCGTGGATCTCCCGCCTTTCTTCGCTTTCGCAACGATCGATTTTGTGTGAAAAATTTGTTTAAAGGATCATACTGATAACGTGTTATGAATCATCATCGGGAGGAGGAACCCCCAGCTCTTTATTTATAGCATATATAGGAGCGTACATAGATAGGATACAGAAGATATGGGCCTATATATAAGATAGCCGTGATCCTAACCAACTCTAACCAACTCTGGTATTATCCATTCATAGCACAGATATTGTTATGAAGATGTCGACTACTGAAACCGTAGCCCTGTATTTATTGGAAAACGATTACATAATGGGTGGATACCCTAAACACAAGTGGGCTCCAAAAGGGCCTACAAAAACCCATTCATAATACTTCCCCTTATCCATCCATTGTTGTAAGCTTGATATATGAATACTTCAGGATTCATAGAGCTTATCTGATCACGGGAATATGGATACTCCTGGATCCTAAGTTAGGAGGTCTTGCCTCGTTAAAACCTTTGGCTATGGAAAACCCAGTGGGAAAAACCAATAGCTAAGGAAAAAGAGTGCAAGTCTCCTTAACTTTCCCTGATCAGTGGATATCACTAGGGGTGGATACTTCTGGATCCCGAGTTGATGTGGTTGCCTCGTTAAAACATTTGGCTATGGAAAACCCAATGGGAAAAACCAATAGCTAAGGGGAAAAGAGTACAACACAACATTAACTCTCCCTATTGTGTACAAGCTTCAGGCTTGTAAGTCTCTCAACTGTCTCATGTAATCCCTATTACAGGTTTTCTAAAGGTACAACGAGGTAATGCTTTAGTAAATAGATCTGCCAGGTTGTTGCAAGACTAGATCTGCTGGATGTCGATCTTTTTGTCTTCTTGTAGTTCGTGCGTCTAGAAAAGCTTGGAGGAAATATGCTTCGTCATGTCTCCTTTGATGTAGCCACATCGTAGTTGAGCTATGCATGCTGCATTGTCTTTGTATATGGTGGTTGGTTCAAGGTCGCCCAGTCTTCAGGCTGATCGTCACCAAGATGTGGTGAATGAATGAATGTAGCCAAAAACATTCTCTGCTAGCTTCATGGATCGCAATGAGTTCAGAGTGGTTGGATGAGGTTGCTGTCGAGGTCTGCTTCACAGATCTACATGAAATGGCTGTTCCACTGTATGTGAATACAAAACCAGTCTGGGACTTACATGTTGAATATTGGACTCCCCGGATTTGGTTTTGGATGATGAGCAAACATAAATAATTCATGAACTAACAATTTGTGAGCGCAGTATTGGAGATCGTCGCCAATTTCACGTGAACATTCAAAGCGACATCTCAACACTTTCCAAAGCTCATATTCATGCCTAAAGCTTCGTTGAAGCTCTTGCGACGCTTTGGAAAATATGAAGATTCAATCGAAGCTATCGAAGACCGTTTATTAAGGTTTTATTTATAGTCTTTTAGCTTCGATATATAGAATGTTAAGATTTGAGTATATCTTACGTCTATATCTTCATTACGCTCATTTCGTAGCTCTAGGATCCTTGCACAAGTTCATTCTAACTTCCTCGAAGCGTCGCGCTTCGATTCGGACTTTGTTGTGCATGTTAGTTGGTACAAGAACAAGTACTGACCGACTAGATGGTGATCTAGTCGGTCGGCAACTGTTCTTGGACCGACTAGTTTGATTCCTTAATTTCTTGGACTTTACTGTTTACAGTTAGTCGGTCTACGTTGACTCACCGACCGACTAGTTTGTGAACTAGTCGGTCAGTGATGCTTCTTTGACCGACTAGTTGTGACTTACTGTTCACTCTAAAATTCTCCTAAGCTACTGTTTACCGTTAGTCGGTCTAAGAACGTTTGGTGACCGACTAGTTGACCATCTAGTCGGTCAACTTTTGTTCTTGGACCGACTAAGTCAACTTGCCTTCAGACTATGTTGTTTTGCCTCTTAGTCGGTCTACGTTCATTGGATGACTGACTAGTTGTGAAACTAGTCGGTCAGACAGTGTTCTTGGACCGACTAGATTTCTAGGTCTGAAATTCTATCTCTTCTCAGATCTGCTCTTAGTCGGTCCATGCTTTGTGACTGACCGACTAGTTGATGAACTAGTCGGTCAGTGAGTGTTCTTTGACCGACTAATTCTCACAGATTTCTTTCCGTTGGAGATTGACCTAACTTGTGTTTTTGGGTTCCTATAAATACGAACCTAGGTCATTTCTATCTTCAATAGAGCTGCCATTAAGAGATTCATTGAGTTCTAAAGAGATAGCTATTCTCCCTCAAATCTAAAGCTCTCTTCCTCACAAGAAACCTATTCTCTCTCATTTCTAGATCTAGAGAGAAGCTTGTTCTTGGTGAGCTCTTCAAGCTATTGCTTGATTCAAGTTTCCAAATCTTCCCTAGGCACCCATTGCTGCTCATTTCCTTGGTGCTAGGGTTTGGTAACTTCATCTTCCTCAAATCCTTCATTCCACCTATTGGGTAAGAAAAACTCAAGGTATAGGATTTTGTGGTAAGAGTATTTATTTCATATTAAACTCTTTAATATTGCTTTGTGATTCTCTCGGTTGTGAGAGAAGGTTGTGATCCCGGGTTGTGGGATTCACATTTGCTATTGCATGTATGATTTGATCTTGTGAAGGTTTTTCACAAGATATTCATAGTGGAAATCTTGAGTTAGGGTTTCTAACTCAAGTATCCGGAAGGGATCCGGGTGGTTGGGACGTAGGATCACCGGGAACAAGTCGGGGAGACTTGGGTGGATCCGAACCCATTAACATCGTTTGTTAGCATTGTTAATTTCATTGTTGTCATTCAATTTAAGCTTCCGCAAATTGATCTGGTAGTTGTGTGCAATTTAATTTGGAATTATACGCCTTATTATTTTAAAGTACTATTCACCCCCTCTAGTACTTGTGCAGTAGCTGGTAGGGCATTACATTTGGTATCAGAGCCAGATACTCAGCTATGTCTGCCAACGACAACAAGACCGTGCCTCCACCTTCCAACTACGACACCTTCAGGAACCGTGAAGGAGCGTCATCGGTGATGGAAGGACATTCCTCTACAAGGCCTCCATTCTTCAACGGTACCAACTACGGGTACTGGAAATGTCGGATGGAAACCTTCCTCCGAAGTGCATCTTTATGGAGGACTACAATGAAGGAGTACATCGAGCCCGAAGAAGAAGATTTTGAGAAATGGACTACCGCGGAGGTCGCCGCGGAGGTAAGCAATGCCAAGGCAATGAACGCCTTGCAATGCGCATTGGAGCCCGAGGACTTCAATAAGATATGCACATGTAAGAGTGCATATCAAATTTGGAACTCTCTCCTCATACTACATGAAGGGACGAGTCGGGTAAGAGACTCTAAACTCGTTGTCGTAACCAAAGATTACGAAATGTTTCATATGCAACAGGGCGAGAAGATGAAAGAATATTACGCTCGCTTCGTTGACATAATAAACGAGTTAGAGGCCCTCGGCAAGATCTACACTCAAAAGGAGAAGTGCTTAAAGCTTATTGAAGGACTTCCCTCTTCTTGGGAAAAACGTACCTTCGCCATCGAGGAAGGTAATGACATGAACAAATATACCGTAGTTCAACTAATGGGTACTTTGATGTCATACGAGGTACGCAAAGATAGCAAGGTGAAGCTACAAGAAAAGATGAAGTCATATTTGAACCTAGATGCGCCTAAGAAAAAGGCGATTGCATTCAAGGCGGCTTCATCCACATCTTCCGATGATGAAGACTCGGAAAACGAGTTGGACTTGGAGTCCATGGCACTCATGGCCAAGAAGTTCAACCGTTTCTTCCGGAAAGGTAACTTCAAGACCAAAGGTAAATTTGGTTCTTCTAACGCCTCTTCCTCTCCTTTGTGTTTCAAGTGCAATAAGCCAGGACACATGAAAGCGGAGTGTCCTCTCAACAAACAAAAGGAGAAGTGGAAGGCGCCAAAATTCGATAAGTCCAAGAAATACAAAAAGGGGTACAAGAAAGGACTTGTCGGAGCAACATTCACCGACTCCGAGGATTCCTCAAGCGGAGAGTCGGATGATGAGAAAGTGGAGCAAGCACATATGTGCTTCGTGGCAAGAGAGGAGAACGATCAAGGATCCTCCTCTTCCGATGATAGTAATGACGAAAGCGATGATGTAACGATGGATGATCTTAGAAATGCTAACTCTCAACTTTGGTCAAAATACACTAAGTTAGTAAATAGATATACTAAGGTAAAAGATGACCTAGCTAGCATTCAAACATCGCCTAAGAATATCATCACCAACAACGACACCGTTGTTGAAGAGTTAAGAAATGAGATTGCGAATCTCAAATCTAAACTCGAACATGTTAGCATTGAGGATGCGGAAGAACATGAGATAGCGGATTTAACTTCTCAAAACTCGACTTTGAGTATTGAGAACGAGAATCTTAAATCTTGTGTTTATGTGCTCACTTCGCAAATATCCACTTTGGATACTTCTTTGCGTTCTCTCAAAGAGAAATATGAGAACACATTGGGCCGAATCAACGAATTCAATAAGGGTAAAGGCCATTTGGATAATATCCTAAAAGATTTATTTCCGGCCAAACACCACATTGGCTTGGGGTATATGATGGGAAATTCATCCAAGTCGGTCACTACTTTTGTTAGGCCAACTTCCGAAGCCTCAACGAGTGGGAGCAAACACTCTATTGGAAGTTCATCTTCCAATGGTGCTTCCACCTCGTCCACACCCTCTTTCGGAAAGAAACCCACATTGGGTGGACCTCCAAAGAAGGGGCATGCTTACATGTACACCAATACCATGCCACGTAGGAACACACGTCCTACCCCACCGTCTCACACTTATGATGATTTTTATGCAACACATTCTCGGGCACGTGCACACCAAGTGAGACACCCTCACGCACGTGTTCCCACACATGCATATGTACACCCACCTCATCATATGAATAATTCTCGTCGTGCACCATTCCATCATGTCCCGTATGCCTATCCACAACATGCATCACGTAGAAATCAACGTAGCATGCATGCACCCAATAGGATGATGGCTCCCAAAATATTCACTATTTGGAGCCCAAAGGACACAAGCATGGACGAAAAACAAATGTACATGAATGCTTATTTTTCGGATGTTGTGTATAGTAAGAATTATGTGGGGAAGTCTAAGTCCACTTGGACTTGGCTTCCAAAGGTCTAATCCCTTGGACCCAATGACCTTGGGTACCATGATATGAAAGTGTCTATCTTTAGGTACTCAAGGAAAAGAAAAAGAAAAGGAGCATCAAATTTAAATTTAGCTCCAAAGGGAATTGGATACTCGATAGCGGGTGCTCCAAACACATGACGGGTGACGCTCGTTTGCTCTCCGGAGTGGTTCCCATTGTGAATGGAAACCGCGTCGTATTTGGAGGCAACGAGAGCGGAACCATCATAGGTGTTGGTAAAGTCGGTAACCCTTCTAAACCATTAATTAGTGATGTTTATCTTGTTAGTGGTTTAAATCATAATCTTATTTCAATAAGTCAACTTTGTGACAAAGGTTACAAAGTTAGCTTTGCGAAAGGATTGTGTCATATTTTAAGAAAGGATAATGAAAAATTATTATTTTCTGGAACTCGTCGTAAAGACATTTATATTTTGGATCTTCCTAAGTCATATGAACAATGTCTCGTTGCCAACACAAGTGAACAACACTTATGGCATCGACGCTTTGGACATGTGAACTTTGGAACACTATATAAGCTTTCAAAATTGAATTCTATTAAAGGTTTTCCGAAGCTTGTTTTTGAAAAGAAAAGTTTTTGTGATTGTTGTCAACGCGGCAAGCTTCCTAAATCTTCATTTAAACCTAAGAAAAGCATCTCTACTAAACGTCCACTAGAGCTATTACATCTAGATTTATTTGGGCCAACTAGAGTAGCTTCCTTAGGAAATGCAAGGTATGGACTTGTCATCGTAGATGACTATTCAAGATTTACTTGGGTATTTTCATTGTGTAATAAAAATGAAGCTTTTGAAAACTTCACAATTTTTGTTAAGAAAGTACAAAATCTCTTAGGAACCACCATTGTCACTATTCGTAGTGATCATGGAGGTGAATTTGAGAATGAGTCTTTTGAGACATTTTGTGATGAAGTTGGTATTACTCACACCTTCTCTTTCCCTCGTGCACCTCCTCAAAATGGTGTAGTTGAGAGAAAGAATAGGACGCTAGTGGAGTGTGCTCGCACTATGCTTGATGATAGCCAACTTGGCCATCAATTTTGGGCGGAAGCGGTACACACCGCTTGCTATGTGTTTAATAGAATACTTTTGAGGCCCGGCACTAAACAAACTTGTTATGAATTGTTGTTTGGTAGGTTGCCTCAAGTTAAACATTTTCGTGTTTTTGGTTCGAAATGTTTTATTAAGAACACATATGGTAGTTTGGACAAATTCGATCCGAGATCCGATGAGGGGATTTTTGTTGGATATTCTACGCGTAGCAAAGCCTACAGGATATTCAATAAACGAACCTCAACGATCGAGGAATCGCTTCATGTCTCATTTAATGAAGGATTTGTTCCAACTAGAATTTCAAATGATAATGATTCTATGGATGTTTTATGTGATTCGTTTGATAATTCTAAGTCTATTGATTCTATTGATTCTATTGAGACTAACCCAACTAATGAAGTTGTTGAGAATGTTCCAAGTGATCAAGGTATTCCCAAACGGCTTCATTCGGTTCGTGACCATCCCCATGAGCAAGTCATTGGCAATATCTATGATAGTGTCAAGACGAGATCGCAAGTTCACCACTTCGCAAATTGTGCCTTTGCCTCATCGATAGAGCCAAAGAATATTAATGAAGCATGCGAAGATAGCGCTTGGATCTTAGCCATGGAGGAGGAGCTCATTCAATTCGAGAGGAATGAAGTTTGGGAGCTTGTTCCATTGCCATCGAAGAACCACACCGTCATAGGGACAAAGTGGATCTTCAAGAACAAAACCGACGAAAACCAAGTCGTCGTCCGGAACAAAGCTCGGTTAGTAGCTCAAGGCTATCGTCAAGAGGAAGGTATCGATTTCGAAGAATCTTTCGCTCCGGTAGCTAGATTAGAATCAATTAGATTACTTTTGTCTTTTGCATGCCATAAGAATTTTAAATTATTTCAAATGGATGTTAAAAGTGCATTTTTAAACGGAGATGTCGTTGAGGAAGTTTACGTTTCTCGACCTCCGGGCTTCGTAAATGAAAAATTTCCAAATCACGTTTTTAAACTAAAGAAAGCTCTTTATGGTTTGAGACAAGCTCCTCGAGCTTGGTATGATCGCCTAAAGAATTTTCTTTTGGATTTGAATTTTAAAATGGGCGAAGCCGATTCAACACTTTTTATTAAGCATGCGAATAATGATATTTTATTAGTTCAAATTTATGTTGATGATATCATTTTCGGTGCTACTAACTTCGCTCTTTGCGAAGAGTTTTCTAATGTGATGAAGGAACAATTTGAGATGAGCCACATGGGCGAACTCAAATATTTCTTAGGACTCCAAATTCGCCAAATGAACGATGCAATCTTCATCCACCAAACGAAGTACACGGTGGAGTTGCTAAAGCGATTTGGAATGGAGAATGCCTCCGGGAAAAAGACTCCAATGAGCACGACTACGCATCTTGACAAGGATACGGGCGGTAAGGATGTAGACATTCGTCTATATCGAGGTATGATAGGTAGTTTGCTTTATCTTACCGCAAGTAGGCCCGATATTATGTTTGCAGTATGTATATGTGCTCGTTATCAGTCTCAACCTAAGGAGTCTCACTTAGTAGCGGTAAAGCGTATTTTTCGCTATCTAAGTTACACATTAGATTTTGGATTACTTTATCCGAGATCTAGCACATATGAGTTAGTCTAATATAGTGACGCTGATTATGCGGGATGCAAATCCGACAGGAAAAGTACTAGTGGCACTTGCCATTTTCTAGGAAATTCTCTTGTCTCTTGGTTTTCCAAGAAGCAAAATTCGGTATCACTTTCATCCACCGAGGCAGAATATATTGCCGCCGGTGCCGCTTGTGCCCAGGTTCTTTGGATGAGACACACATTGAAGGATTTTGGTATTCATTGTGATACTAGCCCTATCATGGTGGATAACCAAAGTGCTATTTGTCTTTCAAAGAATCCGGTGCACCATTCCTGATCGAAACACATAGATGTCCGACACCATTTCTTAGATGATCATGTTGCTAAAAAGGACATCATTTTAGTGTACGTTGAAACCCAAAAGCAAATCGCCGATATTTTCACGAAACCCCTAAAGGAGGACTCCTTTGTGCGGTTACGTCGAGAATTGGGGATTATGGGTGAATCCGAGATATAGGATTCATATTTAAATTCAATCATCTTGCATGCTAATATATTTCGCGATATTTCATTCATGCTAGATTAATTAAATTTTTGGGAATTTTATGTGATTTATTTGAATTTATGATCGAATTCGTATTTCAATGTCGTATTTAAGATTTCGACGTTTTATGGGGTAATTTAGATGACTAATGAGTGAGTTAGGATGTTTCATCCAAGTGGTTTGTGAAGAGAAATCAAATTTCTACTTTTGGACTCTTCTAGTCGGTTTCAGTACACTTGTCAACCGACTAGATGCTCATCTAGTCGGTCAGTCAATGAACTCAGACCGACTAGATCATGCAAATATCCATCTCCTATCATTTTCTTTCGTTAGTCGGTCATAGTACACTTTCCGACCGACTAGATTGAAAACTAGTCGGTCAGTAAGTATACTGCGACCGACTAAATCCAGCCCTAAAAATCACTCTGAGCTACTGTTTCGACTTAGTCGGTTCAAGCTCATTGACCGACCGACTAGATCGTAATCTAGTCGGTCAGTGCTTGAACTGTGACCGACTAAGTGTGTTAGGGCAGTTGAGTCTTTTCGTCTTCCAACCGACTTATACTCATTTTTCATCCGACTAATTTCATTTTTAGTCGGTTTCCTCTCAGCTCAAACTCGAAAACCCCAATCCCCCTCTCGAAACCCTTCGTCTTCCGGCCGTTCCTCCGTCGATCGCCGCCGTCCGCCGCCGTCGACTCCACCCCCTAGGTATCTCCCTCCCTCTCCTAGGTCGATTTCCTATTCTAGGGTTGTCTCTCCTTGTTTTCAAGCTCTAGATCCTAGGGTTTCAATTTCTAACCTAGGGCTTGTGATTTTCGAATTTTCTTGATCTCTAGGGTTGTTAGCTTGTGATCTCTAGGTTGTTAGTGACCTAGTCTTCGATTGCTTGTGCTCGTAGTGCTATGGCTAAGACTCGTATTCCGATCGCCTCTTCCGGGGCTTCTCCTATGACCGTAGGGCCTTCCGACCCTAGGAATCCCCCGAAGCCTAAGCGTCGTGCCAAGTCTACCCAAGGCTCTCCATCTTCGCCTCCTCCTAAGAAGCCTAGGACTGCCATAGTTAAACCCCGTAAATCCAAGACCAAAAAGCCTATTCTTCACACTCCGGCTACTCCTCCCGATTCCGATACTGATTTTATCCCAGAGGATGAGCCTACTAGGGAACCTACCCCTCCTCCGAAGACCCGTAAGGCCAAGGGTAAAGCTCATATGCCAGTTGGCGGTGTAGACATATCGTTGTGCCGCGATGACCCTCAGTGTCTCGCCGCGTACAACCGTATAGAACACTGTCCACTGTTGTTGGAGCATTACGTTCAGTTCTCTGATTTTCTCGGCCTTGCTGATCTTCTCTCTTATAGTGGCCTTCTAGACTATCTCCGATACGACCCCAAGGCCAATCCCAAACCGTACCCTCGCCTCGTGAAATTATTCTATGCCAACCGTATTCGAGGCCAGTACGACGCCAGCCACTCCATTGAGACGACTGTCTTGGGAACTCCTATAGTTCTCACGGCAGCAATCTTGGGGGAGATCCTTGGTTGTGCGTCGTGTGGTCTCCTCCCCTCGGACATTTCCGTAGACGACATTTCTTCCTTGGATCAGTCTATTCTTTCAGAGATTTTCCAGGTTATCCCCTCCGCATTCATTGGTGTTCCATCGAAATCTTTTAAGCCGAATGCGTGGGTTCTTAACCTGATTTTGAAGTCGTGTCTCCTCCCTAAGTATGGATCCTCTTCACTCCCCTCTCAGCCGTTTTTGAAGCTCATATACGCTCTTTTCTTGGGGTGCGAGATAAATTGGGCTCGCGTGATACTCGATAAGATGGATTCTTTCGAGTGTATACGCAAGACCAATAAGTCTGCGCACATTCCATACCCCTTCTTGTTGACCCTCGTATTCCGTCATTTTCGAGTTCCCCTCCCTCCTGACGATGAGCGTCCTTTGGGTACGCCTCTGAACGCGACGGCCGTGAAGAAATCTCTAGCGGCTCTTCGTCACGTGCAGAGGTCTACCGCATCTGCTTCTCAGTCTACTCCGTCAGCTGCTGCAGCCTCGTCTTCCCCTGCTACATTGGACGATGTCGTACGCCTACTTCGTCAGCACGACTCCCGTTTGGCTCGTACTGAGGAGGTAGTCTGCCGTATGGCTCGTATGATGGGGATTGAGCTTCCTCCTTCAGTGTCTGAGGCCGAGGAGATGGACGATGAGGAGCTTGACGAGCTTGCTACTTCTTTTGCCCGTGGCGATGAGGCCACTGCTGCTGCTGTTGCTGGTACTTCCACTTCTGCTCCTGGAGTTGGCACCACTTCCGATGTTCCAGAGCCTTCTGCTTCAGCACTTCAGTCTTCTGAGCCTGCTGTAGACCCTGTTGCTGAGCCTGCTGATATTCCTGCTGACACATCTGCTGTCGAGACTCATGCTGCTGTTGAGCCTGTTCCTGAGCTCTCGACTCCTGCCCCGACGATTCCATCTGTTGAGACACCTCTACTCCCTGCAGATCCTGAGTCCACTCCGTCGACTGGACCCACGGACGCTGCAGATCCAGCCTCCTCCTCGTGATCGTCTGTTCCGAGGACTCTCCATATACGCTTTGGATGATATATTTTTAGTGAGAGTGTTTTGGGTTAGGATGGGGTTGAGAGATGCTTTGATGTATTTTTTTTGTGCTTTCTGGTTGTCGGTGTTGGATTTTATGATATGACAATGTTGATGATGATGATGTATTTTTTGTTGTTTATATAGATGATGTATCTCACTTCATATGATGTACCTCATATATTCGATGTGATATCTCTTTGGATGTACTCATGTTGTCTATATATATATATATGTTCATCATCGTTCACTTTGTCTTTTATTCGTCGTGCAAATTTTAATATTCGTTGAATATATTTGAAATGTGATTTCGTCGCTCGACGCATAAAAACTTGGTTAAATGGATTTAGATTCTGTAATTTTATAGAATTGTTTTCCATGCACAAAATTAACCAAGAATATTGAATATTGAAGAGTATGTTTCTTTATTCAAGAATTGAATAATGATTTGGTGTTTTTGATGATTTTGATTTTTTTTGATAATGGAAAATTTGGCACACCTTGTTTTGATTTCCACAATTTTTCCCTTGGTGTCAAGTTGGTCCATTGCCTTTGTCTACGACTCCCGATGTTGGATTTTACATTTCCTAATTGTTGTCGTTGTATGCCCCCCATTTTTGGGATAATGCCAAAGGGGGAGAGATAATGATAATAAAATAGCGCAAATGAAAATTTAACTCAATTTCCAAGAATCTAGTTTGATATGTTAGATTCAGGGGGAGTTAAGATACATATAAGGATTTTCAAAATCCGATATTTCAAAAATCAATTCATTTTATTTATCTTACTCGTCTGCTTGATGCAATTCATTTATATTCATTTTGGAATTAACGTGTCATCAATGCAGGGGGAGTAAGTATTTTACATTTGAATTATTATCTTTGATTATTATTTATGTTGGTTTGTCATCACCAAAAAGGGGGAGAATGTTGAATATTGGACTCCCCGGATTTGGTTTTGGATGATGAGCAAACATAAATAATTCATGAACTAACAATTTGTGAGCGCAGTATTGGAGATCGTCGCCAATTTCACGTGAACATTCAAAGCGACATCTCAACACTTTCCAAAGCTCATATTCATGCCTAAAGCTTCGTTGAAGCTCTTGCGACGCTTTGGAAAATATGAAGATTCAATCGAAGCTATCGAAGACCGTTTATTAAGGTTTTATTTATAGTCTTTTAGCTTCGATATATAGAATGTTAAGCTTTGAGTATATCTTACGTCTATATCTTCATTACGCTCATTTCGTAGCTCTAGGATCCTTGCACAAGTTCATTCTAACTTCCTCGAAGCGTCGCGCTTCGATTCGGACTTTGTTGTGCATGTTAGTTGGTACAAGAACAAGTACTGACCGACTAGATGGTGATCTAGTCGGTCGGCAACTGTTCTTGGACCGACTAGTTTGATTCCTTAATTTCTTGGACTTTACTGTTTACAGTTAGTCGGTCTACGTTGACTCACCGACCGACTAGTTTGTGAACTAGTCGGTCAGTGATGCTTCTTTGACCGACTAGTTGTGACTTACTGTTCACTCTAAAATTCTCCTAAGCTACTGTTTACCGTTAGTCGGTCTAAGAACGTTTGGTGACCGACTAGTTGACCATCTAGTCGGTCAACTTTTGTTCTTGGACCGACTAAGTCAACTTGCCTTCAGACTATGTTGTTTTGCCTCTTAGTCGGTCTACGTTCATTGGATGACAGACTAGTTGTGAAACTAGTCAGTCAGACAGTGTTCTTGGACCGACTAGATTTCTAGGTCTGAAATTCTATCTCTTCTCAGATCTGCTCTTAGTCGGTCCATGCTTTGTGACTGACCGACTAGTTGATGAACTAGTCGGTCAGTGAGTGTTCTTTGACCGACTAATTCTCACAGATTTCTTTCCGTTGGAGATTGACCTAACTTGTGTTTTTGGGTTCCTATAAATACGAACCTAGGTCATTTCTATCTTCAATAGAGCTGCCATTAAGAGATTCATTGAGTTCTAAAGAGATAGCTATTCTCCCTCAAATCTAAAGCTCTCTTCCTCACAAGAAACCCATTCTCTCTCATTTCTAGATCTAGAGAGAAGCTTGTTCTTGGTGAGCTCTTCAAGCTATTGCTTGATTCAAGTTTCCAAATCTTCCCTAGGCACCCATTGCTGCTCATTTCCTTGGTGCTAGGGTTTGGTAACTTCATCTTCCTCAAATCCTTCATTCCACCTATTGGGTAAGAAAAACTCAAGGTATAGGATTTTGTGGTAAGAGTATTTATTTCATATTAAACTCTTTAATATTGCTTTGTGATTCTCTCGGTTGTGAGAGAAGGTTGTGATCCCGGGTTGTGGGATTCACGTTTGCTATTGCATGTATGATTTGATCTTGTGAAGGTTTTTCACAAGATATTCATAGTGGAAATCTTGAGTTAGGGTTTCTAACTCAAGTATCCGGAAGGGATCCGGGTGGTTGGGACGTAGGATCACCGGGAACAAGTCGGGGAGACTTGGGTGGATCCGAACCCATTAACATCGTTTGTTAGCATTGTTAATTTCATTGTTGTCATTCAATTTAAGCTTCCGCAAATTGATCTGGTAGTTGTGTGCAATTTAATTTGGAATTATACGCCTTATTATTTTAAAGTACTATTCACCCCCCCTCTAGTACTTGTGCAGTAGCTGGTAGGGCATTACATTACAGTGTGGGGATCTGATCTGTAGCATGCATCTACAAAACCAACTAAGTTGGAGGATACGCCTTTCTGGTAGTATAGTCCCAGGTCTACTGACCCTTGAAGGTAGTGCAGAAGGTGCTTCACTCCGTTCCATTGGCGCTTTTTGGTCGCTGAACTGTATCTGGCTAGTAGGTTGACTGCAAACGCTATATCGGGACACGTGTAGTTTGCCAGATAGAGGAGTGCTCCAATGCCACTTAGGTAAGGTACATCAGGACCAAGTGTTTCCTCCCCCTCTTCCAGCAGACGGAAGGGGACTTTATCAACATCTAATGATTTAACGACCATTGGTGTACTCAGCGGGTGACATTTGTCTATTTGGGAATTTTTCAGTAATTTCCTTGTATAAGTGGATTGATGTAACATGATTCTTCCGCTGAGATGTTCAATTTGTAAGCCAAGGCAGAATTTGGTTTTGCCAAGGTCTTTCATCTCAAAAGTCTGTGTAAGGCTTTTGGATATCTCATCTATCTCTTCAGGAGATCCAATGAGATTTAAATCGTCTACGTAGACGGTAATTATTACAAATCCTATTCCCTTTGCTCTTATAAAGATGCAAGGACAGACTTCATTATTGGTGAATCCTTGTTGCACGAGGAATTTACTGAGTATGTTATACCACATTCTGACCGATTGTTTTAGACCATACAATGATCTTTGGAGTTTGACAGATTAGACGTCCCGAGGTCTATCTGTCATTTTTGTTGGCCGTTTATATCCGTCTGAAAGTTTCATATAGATGTCTTTATCTATGTTCCCATATAAGTATGCAGTTACAACGTCCATAAGCTGCATATCCAGGCCTTCCGTAACTGTTAAGCAAATTATGAATCAGAAAGTGATCGCATCCATGACCGGAGAATATGTCTCATTATAATCTATTCCTGGTCGTTGGGAAAAGCCTTGTGCAACAAGGCATGATTTGTAGATCTGATTATTTTCGTTTCTCTTTCTTACAAATACCTATTTATATTCCACACATTTTACACCTTTTGGTGTTGGGACTACAGGTCCAAAAACTTTGTGTTTCAAGAGTGAGTCCAGCTCTACTCCTATTGCCCCGTTCCATTTTGGCCAATCCTCTCTGCGTTTACATTCTTCTAGAGAGCATGGATTGATATCATCGTCATATTCAGTGACGTGATTAGCAATAACGAATGCAAAGTCGTCATTGTCACTTCCCGCTTCCCAAAAATACGGAGGCGAAGCGTGACTAATGCCCGCTTGGGCCGGAGCTGTGAAGCCTGGGCCCAATAAGCGTCTGTGGGGGGTACCATTTTAAAATTTTCAGGTTCTTGCATTTATAAAGTTCGAAACAACAGAAAGTACAGAAAGAAAGTTGCATTCATTAAAATAAAGAGTTAATATCCAGCGAGTACAAAAGTCTAAAAGAGGGAAGCCTAAGCATGGCAACAACTATCGAAAGAGAGAAGCTAAAAGTAGTAACCTCTGAACGTCTGTGTTAGAAGAGACCTCTAAGTCTGGTCCTCGTCTGGTACGTCCTCTGGGTCTACGTCCTCCGGCTCAACGTACTCTGGCAGGTCTGCCTCGTCTACGTACTCTGGCTCCACACCTGACGTACAACACCCAAAAGAAAGGAACTGTACGTCAGGTAAAGTCTACAAAAAGGGTCAGACTCTACTGCAAGTGTACCGAACTATTAAACAACAGTTTACTGGTTGATTAGCATGATGGGGTTATAACGGAGTGACGAAAGAAAGTAAACTCAGCGGGAAAGTAAAGCGTAGCAAGCAGTAGTTGTAGCGTGTGCTACCGACTACGGGACTAACCTAAACGGGTCGTGACAAAGCGTGACAAGACAAGCAAGACATGACAGGACAAGACAAGACAAGACACATGTGACTCGAAGGGTTCACGCCTTACGGTTCGAGGGAGATCAGACCCTCTCCCCGTGCGCACGCTCAACCCTACCCCAAACCCAAGTGCTCAAGACAAGACAATATAGGGCCACTCACTCTGCTAGGTGAGTGCCTTTATCCCCACGGTCGGTAGCGTATCTCTCACTCTGCTAGGTGAGCGACGGACGCCTCGTAGGTGAAACTGTACTACTGTATAGGACCACTCACTCTGCTAGGTGAGAGTCTCTATCCTCTCAGTCTGCTGGGACACTCACTCTGCTAGGTGGGTGCCGAGCTTCCCGTAGGTGTTCCGTAACAAAGATCACCCACTCTGCTAGGTGAGAGTCTCATTGCCCACAGGCTACATAAGACACGATGTGCAAGATGTTCATGACATGGCAAGGGCAAAGTTGTTCTAGGGTGTCCACACACACGCATACACAGATGAAACCTATGTTAGCAGTTGTTGATTCTAGAGGGTCCACACACACGCACACACAAGATAACCCTATGGTGTCAAAAGTAGTTGTTGTTGCGCTCAGACTTCGTCGTCAAGTCTAAGTCGTCAGGGGCGTTGATCGGTCCATATTTTACACCTTTTTTCTGCATATTTGCATGCCATTTTGGTTGCTCATATTGCGATTTTCACGATTATTCGATGATATTGTGTTACTTTTCACTATTTCTTGTTTTTGTCGGATTTCAGTAAATATGAGCAATTGGGAGCAAAAATGAGCTTAAAAGACTTGCACGTGTAACAGAGCATCGCTCATGGACTTATTGAGGACCTATCAGCGAAAGAAGACGAGTGGAAGAAGAAAGAACGTCGTAGGAGCGACGAGGAAGCAAAATGATGAATATTGGTTATTTTCAGCATGCCACTCAGCCGAGTGAAGGAGTCACTCGGCCGAGCAAAGAATCCTGCTCGGTCGGCCAGATCGGACACGCAATTACTTGAAGATTAGCATGCACTCCGCCGAGTGACGACATCCCACTCGTCCGAGTATGGAGACACCACTCGCCCGAGTGGCACACGAACGACGACATCCAAAAGACCAGACTTACTGTAATCCGTCAGTCGACTACGAGCTCTGACTCGGCCAAGTACCAAAAGCCCCTCGGCCGAGTGACATTTGCCGCTCGGTCGAGTGATGCCGAGGACACGCAGCGCCCAGATTTTCAGACAGCCTCCCACTCTTTTGAAATCTGCTATCATTCCAGCAATCAAAGTATTTTTCTCATATTTTTTATGGATAGTAGACTTCATGATGATTCCAACGCCGCCAAGAACGCGCAAATCGGAGGTCATATGAAATCTGGGGAATTTCTGCAAGTTGATACTACAGTGCTGGAATTTCCACTCGGCCGGGTCACATGTTCCACTCGGCCGAGTGCAGCCTGGGCCCAGATTTTAAGTTGCGGTTTGGGCTGTTTTTGGGCACGAATTTGAGGGGTTTTCTAGGGTTATTTGCTAGGGTTTTGGGAGACTATATAAGGGTTTTGTAGCCACCATTAGAGGGAGTTCCCACATGTTTTCTTAGGGATTATTTTAGAGGTTAGGCCATGCCCTAGGCCCCCTCTTGGATCTAAAAGCTTGTATTTGGATTGAAGATCTTCATTAAAGCTAAGTATTTTGTTCTTATTTTTTGAATCTTTGTTTTGATATCTTTATGTATGCAAGCAATGTTTTTTATCGATTTCTCCATCGTTATTGCTATGCTTGAGTAGAATCGGTGTTCTAGGGCATAGGAATGAACCCTATGGATCTAATTTCAGATTTATGATGAATGAATTTCTAAATTACTAGAATTGCTAGGAGGTTTGGTTGTGATCGATTTATTACGGATAGCCAGGGATTTCCATCGATTGGGGTTTGCAAGAGATTGGATTCTAATCGATGGGAAGGCCAAGATATTCGATTTATGTTTATAATCGAGATTCTCTAGACTTGGTTTGCAAGAGATTGGACCAAAGCTAGGATTTTTATTATAAATCTATACACATATTCGTTTGCAATAGATTGGACGAATACGAACTATCACAACATAGATCGTAACTCGAGTTTGCACGAGAGTGGGCTCGAGGGGCGATTGAACGATGATGTCGATCCTAATGCTAGCGGCTTAGGCTAGGGTTTGCAAGAGATTGGGCCCTATCCTAGGGTTGCTATAGACCGGCAATAGCGTGAGAGCGTGAGCCTGGTTCTCTATTCAGTTACGACTAGTTCACCTCAACACAAGTCTAGTAATATTGAGATTCACTATTTACAATGATGTATGACGATCCGTAGTAGGGATTTCCTAGCCCTAGACACTTCTATTATATTATATTTGAATCGATATTTTATCCGACTTCTTTATCACCGACACCGACATCCACCACCATTTCCATTACATCATACCATTCCCATCTCCACCAATAAAACATTCGTAGTCGAGCCAACCTAGGATAGATTGGAACCAACACCACCTCCTCGTGTTTGATACCTGCTCGCCACTTGACCGTGCGCTTGCGGTAAAACTACAATCATTCTCCGGGTGTGTATCCTGGGCCGATCAAGTTTTTGGCGCCGTTGCCAGGGAGGTGTTTCCCATTGGGTGCCAATTTGTCACAATTAGGTTGATTAGACTACGAAATTTTTTTTAACTAAAGGGAATTTTCACCCCCGCCACCATTACTACCATTTCTATATTCTTTTGTGCCACTGATATTTTTCTCCAGGTATTTATCTTTGTTTATCAGGTGTTATGGATGGTATTATGTGGAACACAGATTTTGAAGAGGAAGCATTCCAGAGCTTATTGTAGGGCCTCTTGGAGTCAGTGAGGTTCACCGGTTCAGAGAGCATTACAGCAGGTGATGCATTTGATCTACGATTTGCAGATTTTGTTATGAACCATGTTTCAGCTGCAGGAACAATTGAGAAGGACATCCATGTCAGTCTTGAGGGGGATAGATTAAATTTTTGGATTGCTCATGGGCATTCCCCTCCACATGATGCATCCTCACAAGTTGACACACATGCGCAGCCAGCATCACCATTCCAGAGAGAGCCTACATAGATAGTTCACGAGGAGGCATCACATGTGGAGCCAGAGCATTGCATTACGGAGGCAGCACTTTGGGACGAGGGTAACTTCATTCAGATAAATCCAGAGTCTTGCCCACCGGTAGTTGAGCTTCCGCAGCCACCTCTACTTTCTGCTGAGGCTGTGATCATATGGACCACACATTTTTATGCGTACCTGGATGAGATTCTTGGACGGCAGGCTGAGGACATTGATGCTTCCACCTCTGAGGAGACAACGGTACCAGGCACAGATGCAGCCACTTCTGATGAGAGAACTGCGGTGAGACACTCGAGACGTGTTGCTGCAGAGCTGAGTTGCACCGTCATCACTCCCCCACCCACAGATACAGCCAGTCCATACGATGAGTGGATGGATGGAGATGATTCAGATGGAGAAGACATTGAGGTTATTTACCTCGTAGAGCCGAAGCATGCTTTTGAGGAGGCATTACACACGGAGCCAGAGTTTATCGCCGAGGAGGTCGTGCATCAGGACGAGGACATAGCCATTCATGAGGATCCCGAGCACTACCCTCCTCCATTTGAGCTTCCGCTACCACCTCATCCTTCCATTGACGCCGAGGACTATCCCACAGAGCTTATGGCTCCCTTTCAGGGAGATCTCTTCACCCCCTCACCTCCTACATTTGATTCCCATCCCGTGTATGATGTTTTTTGTGATTCAGATTTTGACGACTCATCGTGCCTTTTGCATGATACACATACATATGAACAAAAGGTACAATGGGATGTATACGAGGAGGAGAGCGAGGAGTTAGCACCCATGGACGCATATGAATATGATCAAGAGGTGCGCTGGGATGAGTCTGATGATGATGAGGATCATCTTGATGAGGTCCACACCTATGATCTAGATTTACCTAAGCAGCATAGAGAAGACACCATAGAGACAGCTATCACGGCACGTGAGGATATTGGATTATTTCCAGGGAAGTATCGTCCACCATTATTTATTCCATATATTTCTATAGACGATCCTCTTTGGGATACTTTTATTACGAGGGTGAATTTTTTGCAGCGAACTGATGCATCCTATTCTCTGCAGGGTACAGGTGGAGTACTTGTGGGAATACTGGAGGATGCATTGCTGGAGTTCGTTGGAGTCCGTGGACACACGCATCTGACAGAGCCACGGAAGGAGCAGTTGGAGCAATTGCCTGTACCGGCAAAGATACTGGATCCGCCTTTTGCTATAGGTGATATCAATCCAGTAGTGTAGAAATTTTTATGCTTTAAATAAATACGAATTCTCTCGACAACGAGAGGACCGTATAGATTTGTTTGAATAAATATCGCCTCATATGACAGCCACAAAAATCTTTTACACCCTAAACCCATTATATATATTAATTCCCCTCTCCATATTTTGATACGCCACATCCTTTTGCTCACCACCATCGAGCATTTCTTTCAAGTGAATACTCACTTTCTTATTCATTTGACTTGATCACGCTTTGCAAAGCCATGATATTTTTGGTCAAGTCATTTGAATAGGATTGTTTGGTATAAGCTTGGGGGAAGGCGCTCTCATGCATCATTGTATGTGCATGTAGTGGCATTAGGATTTCATGTCATTCATTTCATCATTTTTCATTCACCCCCTTATTATTATCGTTGTTCCTCATATTCTTTCATTATGATCACATTGAGGACAATGTGAAGTTTAAGCTTGGGGGAGTGCATTTCCATGCCATTTAGACGCATTAGTTGCATTTTTACTTTATTTTAGGGGGGTTTTAGAATTTTTCAAAATTTTGCATCATCTTTTTGAATTTTCCATCTTATTTTCCTTTTATGTGTGTTCATGCATTATGTTGTGTGCTTGTTTTTCTTTTCTTTCCTCTCTTTTATTTTTTCTCATTTCTTTATTTTCCTTTATCTTCTTTTGCTAGATGCGTTCCTTATGATGATATATCTTATTGCTTTGGTAGCCATCACGATACTTATTATTCCTTGCCATGCTACTTAGAGTATTCCATAGTCGTGCTATTGTCATGTGCTTGCAAATTTATTTCTTTTGATGATTTCTCTACATGAATGCATGATATTAATTGAAACTGAATGCATGGATTAGTGTTTAGTATGCTTTTGTTGGAAATGCACCAAGATTCACGCATCATTAGTATATCTGAAGCATTAGTTTTATTGTCTTATTCACCTTCTGTTGCATGCCTGATTTGGTTGTAAACTTTACTGCTTGACTTCACTATTTATTGAAATGATTGAGAATATCCATGCTTACATATGAGTTTTAGTTGAAGTATTATTTTATTGAACCGTTCGTGCACATCTTAAAGTGAACCGAGTGCTACATTATTTCTTTCTCAACATATATCTTTTTATTCTCTACATGTCACTTGAGTTCACCTCCTAAAGCTACTTATATCACATCTATTTGCCAAAAATCCCCACAAAAGAAAAAGTTAGCTCCAAAAGTCCAAAAAGCCAAAAAGGAGCCAAAATCCAAAAATACAAATCATATAGCTCCTACAAAAATCCAAAAAGAAAAATGAGAAACAAAGTCCAAAAGAAAAAAAAAGATATTTCTCTATCTCATCATTGGAGCCACAAAATACTTTGGAAAACCAAGGCAAAAATCCCATTTTCCACTATCATATTCCTTTAGATGCGATGCCTCAAGCTATGCTGGGGGGGGGGGGTGAACTCGTTTGACCATATGAGTGAGTACGACATTAGAGTGGAGAGGTGCACGAATGTGAAAATTTGATAATGCTGAAACTTAGCAAAATACTTTAGTTATGACAATTTCTTATGAATCGATATAAATATGTGAATGCCATGATTTATTCCATTCTCCATTGCATGTTTGGTGTGATTCTTATATGCTTCATTTATAACTTTTGATTGAAAAGTGCATCGCCAACATTTTTATATTAAATTCTTTGAAATGCATGATGTGGATATAAGTTGATTGCATGAATTTAGGGAGTCCATTCCTTTGTTCTTAAAAGCTTGCAAGTGCCATGTTTAAATAAGATATGAAATCTTTATAGTATGTGATTTGTATTTTCCAAGTTATCGTGATGTGTAGCTTATGGCTTGAGATCTGAGAGAAGAATCTAGCGACCCCTTCCACCTCGTGTTCTTTCTTTTTCATTTCATTTTCTTTATTTTCATCTCCCGAGTTCGTCTCTCTACTTATCTTCCTCGAGAACGAGTAAGAGGTAAGCTTGGGGGATTTTGATCGGTCCATATTTTACACCTTTTTTCTGCATATTTGCATGCCATTTCGGTTGCTCATATTGCGATTTTCACGATTATTCGATGATATTGTGTTACTTTTCACTATTTCTTGTTTTTGTCGGATTTCAGGAAATATGAGCAATTGGGAGCAAAAATGAGCTTAAAGGACTTGCACGCGTAACGGATCATCACTCATGGACTTATTGAGGACCTATCAGCGATAGAAGACGAGTTGAAGAAGAAAGAACGTCGTAGGAGCGACGAGGAAGCGAAATGATGAAGATTGGGCATTTTCAGCATGCCACTCGACCGAGTGAAGGAGTCACTTGGCCGAGGAAAGAAGCTTGCTCGGTCGGCCAGATCGGACACGCAATTACTTGAAGATTAGCGTGCACTCGGCCGAGTGACGACATCCCACTCGTTCGAGTATGGAGACACCACTCGCCCGAGTGGCATACGAACGACGGCATCAGAAAGACTAGACTTACTGTAATCCGTCAGTCGACTACGTGCTCTGACTCGGCCGAGTACCAAAAGCCCCTCGGCCGAGTGACATTTTCCGCTCGGCCGAGTGATGCCGAGGACACGCAGCGCCCAGATTTTCAGACAGCCTCCCACTCTTTTGAAATATGCCATCATTCCAGCAATCAAAGTATTTTTATCATATTTTTTTATGGATAGTAGACTTCATGACAATTCCAACGCCGCCAAGAACGTGCAAATCGGAGGTCGGATGAAATCTGGGGAATTTCTGCAAGTTGATGCTGCGGTGCTGAAATTTCCACTCGACCGGGTCACATGTTCCACTCGGCCGAGTGCGGCCTGGGCCCAGATTTTAAGTTGCGGTTTGGGCTGTTTTTGGGCACGAATTTGAGGGGTTTTCTAGGGTTATTTGCTAGGGTTTTGGGAGACTATATAAGGGTTTTGTAGCCACCATTAGAGGGAGTTCCCACATGTTTTCTTAGGGATTATTTTAGAGGTTAGGCCATGCCCTAGGCCCCCTCTTGGATCTAAAAGCTTGTATTTGGATTGAAGATCTTCATCAAAGCTAAGTATTTTGTTCTTATTGTTTGAATCTTTGTTTTGATATCTTTATGTATGCAATCAATGTTTTTTATCGATTTCTCCATCGTTATTGCTATGCTTGAGTAGAATCGGTGTTCTAGGGCATAGGAATGAACCCTATGGATCTAATTTCAGATTTGTGATGAATGAATTTCTAAATTGCTAGAATTGCTAGGAGGTTAGGTTGTGATCGATTTATTACGGATAGCTAGGGATTTCCATCGATTGGGGTTTGCAAGAGATTGGATTCTAATCGATGGGAAGGCCTAGATATTCGATTTAGGTTTATAATCGAGATTCTCTAGACTTGGTTTGCAAGAGATTGGACCAAAGCTAGGATTTTTATTATAAATCTATACCCATATTCGTTTGCAAGAGATTGGACGAATACGAACTATCACAACCTAGATCCTAACTCGAGTTTGCACGAGAGTGGGCTCGAGGGGCGATTGAACGATGATGTCGATCCTAATGCTAGCGGCTTAGGCTAGGGTTTGCAAGAGATTGGGCCCTATCCTAGGGTTGCTATAGACCGGAAATAGCGAGAGAGCGTGAGCCTGGTTCTCTATTCAGTTACGACTAGTTCACCTCAACACAAGTCTAGTAATATTGAGATTCACTATTTACAATGATGTATGACGATCTGTAGTGGGGATTTCCTAGCCCTAGACACTTCTATTATATTATATTTGAATCGATACTTTATCTGACTTCTTTATCACCGACACCGACATCCACCACCATTTCCATTACATCATACCATTCCCATCTCCACCAATAAAACATTCGTAGTCGAGCCAACCTAGGATAGATTGGAATCAACACCACCTCCTCATGTTCGATACCCGCTCGCCACTTGACCGTACGCTTGCGGTAAAACTACAATCGTTCTCTGGGTGTGTATCCGGGGCCGATCAGGCGTCCCGGACGCTATCATTTCACGTCCGGTTCTATTTGTTCACAGTCTAATAGTTCTAGCAATCTAAGACCCAAGCATGGTCAAAAACGCAAGTGAATACACTTGCCTGCGGTAGCGAGTGTGTCGTCCGTCCGGGGCGTCTCGTCCAGGCGTCGCGTTCGCGGTAGTCCGTCTGAAACAGTGTCACGGCGACGGTGTCAGGTCGCGATTTTCATCAAGTCCTATTAGGGTTTGTTTCTAGATTATCGGGACTATCCAAATTGTCATAAGTCACGTTTTGGTGTTTCGTTCAACCTAGATCGACTTCTACCCTATGTGCACAGAAAGTGAGTCCTTCGTCGATGTCTAATATTTTGCAACGTTTTAAAGGTGCGGAAAGGAAATTGAGTTGTTGTTGACAATTTTTAGATTAGGTTTTCATTTTGCTACAGTGGGGGTTCTTACTATGTGTTAAAGGACTAACCTTTTGACGTCGATCAAAAGCAGATGTCGGGTCTGAACGGTAAAGGATCGGTCACCTCCGCTCCCGGAATGTCTTGTCACGGTCCTTGGTGATCGTAATGAAGGGCGTATTCTATCTGCAAGGTTGGGTTTTAATTTAAAAGTCTCCATAACGGATTAACCATATTATTAAGTTCTATCATTATATGATTATCATACACAAAATGTCCATAAAACTAACACAATCTTACTAATCCTAATACTAACCTCTCCTATTACTAAATACAGTAAGTACTATTATTAGGGTACTAACCATTTACACTAATTAAGCTGTGTCATATTACACTATAACTACCTCATATATATGACAGTCGGTACGTATACTACAACTTCATATACAACCTAAAATATGTTATAGATTACAGTAGGGATATTATAACCTATACTTGCAAAAATCACCATGGTTGTCCATAATAAGTTATAGATTACAGTAGGGATATTATAACCTATACTTGTAAAAATCACCATGGGTACAGTTTGCATGAGAAACGTGAAACTCACATCTTCGTCGCTTGCCGTAGGGTGAGGCCACGGCTGGGGCGTCGCCGTCGGATCTGGTGGTTTACGGGGATCGGGCGAGGGTGTGCTCGACGTCAAAGCAGGGTGCTGGTCTCGTGAGCTCGGCGAGGTCGTCGGAGAGAGCTGTGGAAGGGTGCTCGAAGGTGGCGTGGCATTGGTGTTGAAGACGCTGTTGGAGCTCGGGGGCACTACGGGTCAGGGGACAGCGGTACGACCAAGGGGCGGCCTTCGCCATCGGAGGGAGCCCCGGCGAGCTCGAGCCCAGTGGTGACGGTGGCAAAACGAAGGAGGCGAGGAGCTTGACTGCTCGGAGGGTAGCCCTAGCGGAGGGGATCATCGGCGATGGCGAGAAGAAAAGGATGGCGGCAGGTTTTGATTGCCATAGGAGGGAGGAGGACGTCGGAAGATCGGACGGGGGTTGGCAGCTTCAGGGTACATCAGCAGTAGCAATTAGCAGTCGCGGTTGTCGTTGACTGAAGAGCGCCCGTCGAGGTTGCAGCATTGGCCGGAGGGGACATGCGGCGGTCGACGGCTTGAGAAGGTAGCGAGATAGCGGCCGGTCTGAGGTGCTAGCAGCCGACAATGGCGACGAGACAAGGGGTCTCCGGCGATCAGGACGGTGGAGAGGAGAGACAAGGGGTCTCCGGCGATCAGGACGGTGGAGAGGAGAGGCGCGACAGCTCCGATGGGTTAAGGGGAGAGAGAGAGAGAGAGAGAGAGAGAGAGAGAGAGAGAGAGAAGTTGTTTGAACTGGGAAATAAAAAGAATATGCTGCTGTTGTTAAATTTCTCCGCACATGAACTCTAGTGAAGTCTAGGGTATGCCTATAGCTATTAATAGAGCAAAGAGGGAGAGAGTCAAATACATGTGAGGAGATAATGGTTAGCAGCGTGCGGCTGTTACGAGTTGAAGGGGGAGACGTGACCACGTGCGTTGGGCTAACATGAAGTGAGGGTCTGATATGGAGATCTGGTCAAAAGGTAAGATTTGATAAACAGAAAGATTTCTACGGGTTGATTAAAAAAACTAATTATTAGGATAAGAGATAATCGTTCAAATAAGAAAATTTGGTTTGCTTAACTTCCTTAACAACGCTCACACACAGAAACTCTTATTTTAAAATTCTAAATAAAAGAAATTTTCATTTAAAAAAAAAGTAAGACCCTCTTTTTTTTCCAAAACAACCTATAGCACTAAGGGTTATTAGGGCTTAAGGTGGGATATAAGGGTAACATTAAGTTTGGTTTAAGGAAATAAAAGAAACGCACTGAACCCATTTCGAATTAAAATTAATAATAAAAAAATGTTTTTAATAATAAAAAGTGTGTTAAGCAGAAAGGTCGACAGACATCAAAAATATAAAAAGAAAGTACTAGGGTGATCGCGCCTTCGAGAGGATTGTGAATACGGTGTTCGGTCGCGCGCTAGGCCTACCGAGATCAAAAATATAAATAAAGTACGGAAAATACTCGTATAACTCAAAATATGTGCAAAAATCCGAACGGTCGGAAAGCGGCCGTTACAGTCATAGATTATAGTGCTTTTTTGTCCAGTACCTCCCCAGTACGTACATAATTTAATGATATTTCTCCTATATTTTCCTCTTCTGGGGATTTTAGGAGGGGAGAGGTGTCTGGGCTGAGCTCAGCATCCTGTGGTGGTTTCGTAATATTTTCTCCAGGAGTTTTCCTCTTTCGAGGGAACTTATCCTTGGAGCTGGGGGGTTGTAACGACCGGTATTCACCGTACATATTTCGTATGTATTTTGTGGTGTATTGATTTGCTCGGATTATGATTTTTAGTCTGTATGTGTGATCCATTGCCGTATTTGTGACCCACTCGGCATCACGATCGCACTGACACTAATTTCGTCATTTTTGGGCATCATTGGCATGAGATGGCAAAACTGTAATAATTTGGATGTTGTTAACCATATTCCTAACCCAATCATCTCTTATACGTTAATAAATCTTAAAGGATTTTAAGAGATCTAATTCAAACTCTAACAAATATTTTCCTTAATCATAGAATATCCTAACTAATATCTCACGTAGACCCGATTTCATGCAATCGTAACCAACCCTATCTCTACGCATCCACGCCCTTTTCAGTAACCCACGCACGCGAAAACTCACGGGAATCTTAACAAACCAAGTATGATGCATGGCATTCAAATCTCAAACCAAAACAACTCTAAATCACAACAACCTCGATCTACTCTCTTCTACTCCATCTATTTCTTCTTAAAACCCAAAACCCACATCATTCTCCTTAAAATAAACAAGCCATGTCCTTTTTCTTCATAAAAATCAAAACCCAGCAGCCTCTCGATATCTCTGAGTTCCCATCGCCAGTGCCTCAACCCAGGCGAACCCTTCGCCAGCGCCTCATCAGTCACGAAACCCATCCCCTTATCCATTCCAAACTCATCGACCCCTTCCATGTCGCAACCATAGCAACCACGCCGCTCCAGTGACACCTTCAGCCCTCAGTGCAAACCTCTTCATCGCCACTCCAAGCCACCGCAACCTCAAACCCTGAGGCCTCCGCCATCCTCACAACATCACCTTCGACTCAAAACTCCGGCACAACCTTCCCTTCGACGACAGCAACCCCATGCCCCAACCCCTCTCCGAGCTTTCCTCCTCAGCCTTACAAAACCCCTCGCCGAAAACTACTCCCCCGCCTTCGACTCAGACCTTCGAGCGCAGCGCCTCTCACCCTGACTCACCCAGCACCCCGCCTATGCCCCGACTCCCGCCCCCACCAAACCCTCCAGTGCCGCCTGTAGAGACCCCACAGCCCCTCCTCCATCATCGTCGGCCTTTCCTCCACCTCCTACGTGACTCCGACAGACCACCATTGCCGTCCGCCCTCCATCGCCCCGTCCGCCGCTTGAACTCGCAGTCGTCGCTCGAGACTGCCGCATAGCCGCCGCGTAGACGCCGTCGTCCGACCCATCGTCGCCTCAGCCTGCACGGAGCAACGAACAACTCGCATACACGTAAGTTGACGTAATACCCCATGTTATTATATAACAGTTAGATAATAGTTGGTAGTAAATATATGTTAGTTTAATATTATATTTATAATATTAGTTTTATCATATTTTAATGTTAATTTTATAACTATCAGTTAAATAGAATGTAACTATATATTAATTTTATAACTATCAGTATATAATGTAACTGTATATTAGTAATAGGTTAGTTTTTTGGGTTTTTAGCATATCTGTTCCTTAAATCTTACGTATTTTGATATCTGTCCCTCAAATCTTGTTATTTGCTCTCAAATCCCTTAAATTTTAAACTTGTAATCTTGATAGTCCATCTCTCTAAATTTCTGTTAAAATCTAACGGAATGGGAATATTCTGTTAGATTAAGTGGTTAATTGGGGGTTGGGGTTGTGGTTAGGGTTAGGGTTAGGGTTAGGAGGGGGAGGGGCGCCGCCCCTCCCCCTATTTTCTGGGGGGAGGGGCGGAACCACCTCCCCCTTTGCCGCAAACGAGACGGAGGGGGAGGGGGGCGGTGCCCCTGCCCTTGTTTTTTGGGGGGAGGGGCGGCGCCCCCTCACCCTCCGCCTTGTCTGAGGCGGAGGGGGAGGGGGCGCTGCCCCTTCCCCCTGTTTTCATGGGAGAGGGGTGGCACCCCCTCCTCCTCCACTGTCTGAGGCAGAGGGGTAGGGGCGATGCCCCTCCCCCTCTGCCTCGTCTGCGATGGAGGGGGACGGGGCGCCGCCCCCTCCCCCTGTTTTTTTGGGGGCGGTGCCGCCACCCCCTTCCCCTGTTTTCTGGGGGGAGGGGGCTGTGCCCCATCCGCCTCAGACGAGGCGGAGGGGGAGGCGGCGTCGCCCCCTCCCCCTGTTTTTTGGGTGGGGGTAATTAACCCTTAATTAGGGGGGTTTAATGATTAATTAAACGTAATTTCTTAATTAACTAACTGTAATCATTAATTAATCATTAATTAATATATCTTTTTAACAGAAAACGGGTTGGATGGACTATTAATGTTAACGTTTAAAATTTGAGGGACTTATGAGCAAATACGAAGATATGAGGGACACATATCAAAATATGCAATATTTAAGGGACAGATATGCTAAAACCCTAGTTTTTTAATGCCATGTGTTACTATGTTAATGAACCTAGGCTAACTGTAATATTGGCCGCATGTTAATATCAGTACACTCGTGTGAGGTACAATAAATAATATAAATATTAAGCATGTTACATATTATATAAGCATTATAATATGAATCAGTGAATAAAGCAACTAGGTACTAGTAAAACCTAGAGTTGTGACTAATTCATTAAGAACCATTTATCTGACATGAAAACCAACTTGCAGATAAACCGCACCTCCAGTTACAACCACTTGGACACCCAATACCATCCTCAGGCAAGTATTTTATTTTAAATGAATTGCAAACCATAACTGCTCAGCATCAACATATGCCGAAATCTGTTATTGATACACACGTGGACTTTAAGACTGAATTATATGCTTTCTTTTCGTAATTGTTTTTTTATGAATGGACATGTAACATAAAGTCGTTGCTGAGAACAAATTTACTATCTGTTTGCGAACAAAACGAACCAAATTGAACAGAGGGTAGGACCCAACCCTCGAACGAACATATGTAACACCATCGAATACAGATGGGATGAACCTAGTCGAATGACTAAAAAGACATGTGGGTGGGGTTGGTTCATGTAGTAGAGTTTGTAAGTGTGTCTTGTACATCTCACGGCTACTTCCATAGCACACTAATGGAAGCAAGCATCTTGGCCATTTTCCAGGTTAGGGATGGCAAGAAGCGTCACGGTAAACCCCCGATGATAGGGTGTATCGAGAACACTATACCTACTCAGACATGAACTTACATGAGCATAAATGACTGCGAATATTCTATTTAAAAATGTGTTAACTTCCTTAAAATGCAACTTACATGTCCAATTAATTCAGCATGTTTAACTTTACTTTACACACTTGTTTATCATATCTGCGTCTGACGTTTCTTTTCTGTTGCTAAATTTATTGTTTCAATTACTATAAAATCTTGCCGAGGCTTTTCGCTGACATATATTTCAATGGACTATGAAATATATGTTAGGTGAAGAAATAGAGTATAGCGAGGACCATATGATCGCGCCGGGATATACACCCGGAAAACGACTTGTAGTCTTACCGTAATCGCACGGCGTAGTGGCGAGCGGGTATCGAACACAGGGAGGACAAATGACAGTATCCTACTTTGATTACCTAGCTATCAAGAGAATAAGAATAGTTTTGGTGTAATCGTCACAATCGTTCAAATATCAAGAAATATCAATATAATAAAGCGTCTAGGGATAGGAAATCCCCACTACGGACCGTTTCTTATCCTTGTGAATGATAAATTTCATTGTTGCTAAACTTGAATATAGGTGAACTAGTCTCAACTTAATGTAGAACCAAGCTCACGCTCTCGCGCTATTGTCGGTCTATAACAAACCTAGAATAGAGCCCACTCTCGTGCAAACTTTTCCCTAAGTCGCTAGCGTGAAGATCGACATCATCGTCCAATCGCATCTCGAGCCCACTCTCGTGCAAACTCGAGCTAAGATCTAGGTTATGATAGTTCGTATTCGTCCAATCTCTTGCAAACAAATATGGATATAGATTTATAATTAAAAATCCTAGCTTTGGTCCAATCTCTTACAAACCAAATATAGAGAATTTCAATTATTAATCTAAATCGAATATCTAGGCCTTCCTATCAATTGAGATCCAATCTCTTGCAAATCCCAATCGATATGAATTCCTAGCTACTCATAATAAATCAATCACAACCTAACCATTATCAATTCTAGCAACAAATCTATGAATTCATCACAATTCAAAGATTGGGTCCATAGGGTTCATCCCCATGTCCTAGAACGACGGAACTACTCACTAATCATCATAAAAATCTCAGAAAAATAGCAATTGATCATAGCACAATTCATTGCAAAGAAGAAACAATTCATAAAAATGAGTTTTTAACAAGAAAGAACAAACCAACGTTGTCGCCAATGATCTCCAGCTGAGATTTCATAAAAGAATAGCCTTCAAAAACCTAATAGAAGTCTCTAAAAAATAGTTCAAGCCTCTTCCTAAAACTAGGTCAAAAACTAGGTTTAAATACAAGCCAAAATAGTCCAAAAATTTGTGACAAAACTGCCCCTGCGTAGCCCATAAATTCAAATCCACGTAGCAGTCAGAGAGGGTCACTCGGCCGAGTGGCTCATGTCACTTGGCTGAGTGACAGGCCTGACGAAAAACAGAGAGTTCGTGACCTTCAGGGGTCTGTCTCTCTGGGTGACTCGGCCGAGTGGGCTTCTTTACTCGGCCGAGTGAAAAATCATGCTCGGCCAAGTAGGCTTCCTCAGAAATTCCAGTAACTTGGGCCTTTCTCTGGACGAATTCTCTGTACCACTCGGGCGAGTGAGCTTTCTCACTCGGCCGAGTAAACGATGAAAATTTGCGATGCGTATCCATTTTACTCGGCCGAGTACATCTTCTGATTTGGCCGAGTGAGTAGTCTACTCGGCCGAGTGGGCTGTATCTTGGCTCCTTTCTTTCATTCTCGCCTCCTCGTCGATCCTATGGAATTCCTTCTTCTTCCGCTCATCCTCTATTGCTGATGAGTCCTCAAATAAGCCATGGGTAACACTCTGAAGTGTGCAAAAAAATCCTTTGATCTCATTTTTGTTCCAAATCGCTCCATATCTCCTGAAATACGACAAAAATAAGAAATAGTGAAAAGCATCGCGATATCGTCGAATAATCGTGAGAAACGCAATATGGGCGATCAAAACATCATGACAACATGCAGAAAAAAGGTGTAAAATAAGAAGTGATCAAAATCCCCCCAAGCTTACCTCTTACTCGTCCTCGAGGAAAATGAGTAAAAGGCGAACCCGATGGGTAAAAATAAGGAAAAGGAAAAAAGAAATAGAAAATAGATAAGAAAACAAAGAGGGAGGTGCTAGATCATTTTCTCAGGACGTGGACTTGCTTACTCAAATAGTATACGGCGAATATAACACATGCCAAAGATTTTTATCTCGATATCATAATCATATAGGGATGCATTCAACATAGAAACCCCAAGAATATCAAAATAGTATGAAATATGGAATCATTCTAGAATTAGCATCGTCTGGAGCATCTAAAGCAATATACATAATCATAGACCACACACTTTTCAATTGATTGCTGTCTATTTGGAGTATAAGAAGTATAACATAATATGAAGCAATAAGAATAGAAAGGAGTGGGTTTCATGAGATGCGTGCTAAGTTTCAATTCCTGGACTTCGTAAAATTTTTAGTAATCTTACCGAGTATAGAAAATTACTTAGCTTATGTTGTCATGCACAGTCAAGTAGTCACACTCTCACACATCATTGGATCCTCTCCCCAAGCTTATCTATAAGCGTGGTGGCATAAGATAAATCAATAAGCTTATTCCCTATTTTTGAAGCTCCAAAAAATAAAAATAAAAACAAAAGGGATGAAAGAGAGAAATAGTATGAGATGGGAGCATGTATGAACTTCTTTTCTCTTTTTTTCTCTTTTTTTTTCAATCATATAAATACAACCGTGATCCCAAATCAAAAGACAGAGAGATATACAAGAATATTTTTTTTGATTTTGGGGGTGTTGGAGCATGTATTTTTATAGCGGGGGAATATGCCAATATAAGTTTCGCTAAAGGGAGTTTCACCAATGATTTTAAGTATATAAATAATGCTCAAGATATGTGGAGAAAGAAATATATGTAACACTCGGTTCACTCTATAGAATGTGCAAGACAACTTTCAGCAGGGTAATGTAATCTACTCAGTTTAATCACAAAAAGTAAACTAATCCAGTTATATCAACATAGCATACAACCAATCGACCTGAAAGTGAAGCGTACAATTTTCACGCAATAAGAAGTGATATAAGATAGCAAAGCAGTACTCCAAATATAAGCAATCAATGCGTGAAGCTTGGTGTGTTTTTCATGAAGAGTATACAGTAAAAATCATCAAACTCGGCTTAATAAAAGAACTTCATCCACATTCATACATGAAAGTGCGGGTTACTACCTCGAATGCATAGCAAGACATAGCATATGATATCTGAAATTAAAACTATGGCATGACAAGATAATATGCATATAGAGATAAGCTTGTAACGGTCGCTTTCCGATTGTACCTTGTTCGTGCACGTGCTTTTGACCGTGCACGTATTTGTTTTAGATCTTGTTTGTTTTTGAACACCTTGGTGTGATATGTCGTTGTGATCATCTCTGAGAGTATTAAATTATGGCATTAATTTGGAACATCATTTCACGGGTCGTTCTCCCACGATATGACTTCGTTTGAAGAGACGTCACGATTTTCACTTTTGTTGCGAGGCCTTTCTATTTTTAGTTTCGTTTCTCGTCATCAAAATTGTGATCCGTCTTCTTTGTCCTGTTTCTCTCATTGACACGGTCACCCCAGTATTTATTTCATAATTTTAGGGCCACGTTTGACCCACTTTCACTTTCCTATTAATTATAGCTAATCCCATTATTAATAATATTCTTATCCTAAGCCCATCAGATTTTTAAACCTTCTAAATATTATTTATTAGTTATAATCAACTCTTATTGAAACCATAGTCTCTAAGCCTTAAGGCCGAACCCACTCCTAGCCCATCACCCACGCACAACACTAAATTGGGCCTTTTAAATCTTTATAAGGAGAGAAACAACAATTATTTTAACCCTAGCTAACCACCTATATCCTAGGCCCACGTGATGGTGCCTCTCCCCTTTATTTAAATAGCATTAGGGTTATTATATTAGAACCCTAGCCAATTCTTATTTCGCAGCAAACAACCTGCCGCCACCCTCCGTGCTTTTCTCCACGCGAGGGAGAGCAACCCAACGCCGTAACCCATGTGCCTCCGACTCCCATCCCTTCGCCGGACCTCCCCGACCGCCGTGGCCGCCTGCGCACTCCGCCTCGCGATGGCAGCTCAGCCTGGAGCACGCACGGCGCCGCCCGGCCTGGAAACAGGCCTCTGCCGCTGTTTCTTCGAGCTGCTGTCGCTAGCGGCTTTACCCCTGACGTCGATCACCTCTCCGGCGACGTGCTCTGGCCTTCACCTCCCTTCGCAAGGCCGCACCCCCGCCTACAGACATCATCCCCTGCTTCACAACAAAATAGAGAAACCCGCCGTCGCAAGCCCTCAGCCGTCCCGACGCCACCGTAGCCTCGCCCTCCCTTGTAACGGCCTGTTTCTATCGTACCCTCCTCGTGCATGTGCTTTTGATCGTGCACGTGTTTATTTTAGACATTATTTGTTTTTGGAACGTTTTTGTGTGATATGTCGTCGTGATCGTCTCTGAAAATATTAGATTGTGGAATAACTTGGGAACGACATATCTCGAGTCGTTCTTCCGTGATACTAACTTATTTGACGTGACGTCGCGACTTTCTGTTTTGACGCGAGACGTTTCTATTTTTTGTTTCGTCTCTCGACGTCAAAATTTATATCCGTCTTCTCCACTCTCTTTCTTTAGTCGTCCCGAACACCCCAGAATTATTTTACAATTTTTGGACTTAATTTGACCTATTTTCCCTTTTTTTGAAAGTTTTTAATAATTTTAAAACCTATTTTTATAAGAGTTTTAATTACAATAAAATTCCTATATTATAATAACGTATTAAGGAATTTTTAGGCAAAATTTTAGAATTTTTGGCCGCACCTATTTCGCGTGAGGGAGAGGAGAGTAATTTTAACTAAATTAATTATTTTAAATTATTTTAATTACGTTTTTCTTAACCCAAACCCTAATCCTAACTCTTTTATATTTAAATAAACCCTAGGCTAGGTTATTTTCGCAGCCACACAAACCCTAGCCGTCAAAAACCCCTCCCGACGTTCGTCGCAACGTTGCGACGATCGCAACGTGCACGACCGACGGCCACCCCCGCAAATCTCAGCGCACGACCGGAGCAAGCCCCCGCATCGCCGCTTGCAGCGCCCGCTGCATCGCCCCCCCACTGTCGCCCGCTCCGACCGAGAGCACCGCTCGGTCAGACCGAGCGCCCGCTCCGCACAGCCGCTTGGCCCGCTCCGCTGCACCCGCTAGCGTCCGACCGATGGCTTCGCCCGCTGTGACCGAGAGGCCGCTCCGCATCGCCCAAGCGCTGCACGCCCGCACCCGCAGCTCGCACGACCGACGGGATCTGTCGGTCTGACCGACAAATTCCCTCGCACCAACGCTGTGCCGACCTCCCCCGCATCGCAGCTCGCACGACCGAGAGCTTCTCTCGGTCTGACCGAGAGAAACCCTCGCACCGAGGGTGAACGACCGACAGAACTTCATCGCAAGTGGGTTTCTCCCACACCAACTTCTGTGGTGGGCCCCCCAAGTGCTCCTGAGGTGTTGTGGGCCCCCCTTGGACCCCTAGCTCTGTTGTGGGCCCCACTTGGACGTGCCACTTCGCGGATTTGCCGTCTACGACGTTGCGACACGTCGTAGGCCATCGTCGCAAGTTCGAACTTTTGGAGAGACGTGCGAGGACCAGATCTGAAGCCGAGGAGTTCTCCGATCAGACCCGACATCCAATCTACAGCAAACTCCGGTTCAGGTTGGTTCCCCGAAACTCGTAGAAACCCCCATAGTAGCTGACTGAACCCTAAACTAAAAACCGTCAACTTGAACTAAATTTAATTTTCAGCTCCTGTAAAACGTTGTACGAACATAGAAAATCGATGAACGGACTAATTTGACTGTGCACATAGGATAGATCGTCGATTAGGTTGATACATCAAAAAGTGACTTTTGACGAATAGGATAGTCCCGAAAACCTAGAAATGAAACCTAATAGGATTTGATAAATTTGAGACCTGACATCGTCTCCGTGGCGATATTTCAGACGGACTTCTGCGGACGAGACGCTTGGACGAGACGCTTCGAGAGGACGACACACTCGCCATTTCAGGCAAGTGTACCCACTTGCGTTTTTGACCGTGCTTTGGTCGTAGATTGCTAGAACTGTTAGACTGTGAATAAATAGAACCGGACGTGAAATGATAGCGTCCGGGACGACTCCTGACGGCTCAGACTTGACGACGAAGTCTGAGCCTGACAACAACTTTGATGCTGTAGGGCTATCATGTGTGTGCGTGTGTGTGGACACCCTAGAATAACAACTTCCTACACTTGTCATGTCCGGTCCTGTTACACAAAAAGCCTTCGGACGTTTCGGATGCTTTCATAGCGGAAGTGATCCCCGTGATACAAAAAGCCTTCGGGCGTTTCGGATGCTCTCCATGCGAGAGTGATCCCCGTGACTGTTATACAAAAAGCCTGCGGGCGTTTCGGATGCTTTCCTTGCGGAAGTGATCCCTGTTATACAAAAAGCCTGCGGGCGTTTCGGATGCTTTCCTTGCAGAAGTGATCCCTGTTATACAAAAAGCCTGCGGGCGTTTCGGATGCTTCCCTAGCGGAAGTGATCCCTGTACTTCTTGTCCTGAGTTCCTGGGGTTGGGGTAGGGTTGAGCGTGCGCACGGCAAGAGGGTCTGATCCCCCTCGAACCGTAAGGCGTGAACCCTTCGTGTCACACTTGTCTTGTCTTGTCCCGTCCTGTTTGTCCCGTCTTGTCCCGCCACGTCCTGACTTGTCTTGACACCTGTAGGTTAGTCCCCGTAGTTGGTAGCACACGCTACGACTACTACTTGTCCCGTTTTACTTTCATGTTACGTTACCTCCTGTTGTGTTACCCTGTTATAACCACAACATGCTAATCAACCAGTAAACTGTTGTGTAAAGAACCTCAGCATGTTAATCAACCAGTAAACCGTTGTTTAAATTTCGGTGCACTTGCAGTAAAGTCTAACCCTTCTTGTAGACTTTACCTGACGTACAGTTCCTTTTTCTTGGGTGCTGTACGTCAGGTATTTAGCCAGAGTTCGTGGACGGGGCAGTCTCACTGGAGTACGAGGAGCCGAGGACGTCGACCCAGAGCACGTGCCTGACGAGGACCAGACCTTGAGGTCTTTTAGTCGCCACTTTCAGAGGTTACTACTTTCCGTTCTTTTAGATAGTTTTGTTGCCACGCTTAGGCTTCTTTTTTTAGACTTTGTACTTGTTGGATATCATATCTCTAATTTAGTGAATGCAAATTTCCTTTCTGTACTTTTGTTGTTTCGAACCATAAAAATGCAAGAACCTGAAAATCTTTTAAAATGGTACCTCTACAGACGCTTATTGGGTCCGAGCTTCTCAGCTCTGGCCTAAGCGGGCCTCGTCACGTCTCGCTTTTGTCCATTTTGGGAAGCGGGGCGTGACAGGTTTTAGTGGTGGCCCATGCAGGTCTTGCAAAAGTTCGGAACAATAAAAGTACCGCATTCATTTGATATCCACGTACAAGTCTGAATTAGTCTCCCAGTCTTAGATAGTAGGAAGACTTAGATAGATACCTAGGTTGATAGTCGGACGCCTTGGTTAAGATTTAGTTGTTCTCGTCCTAGACTATGTTAGCATCCCCATTTGATCCTGATCGTATTAGATATTTAGAGTCCTTCTTTTAGTTAGTCGCTCGCCCAGCTCCATCGACTTCGGGCCCAGCAGAACGTAACCTCGATTCTCCTAGGAACCTTCTCTTTAGATCCTGATTATATTCTAGCTCATTAGAAAGTCTTAGAGCTGAGATATCCTAAATCTTTAGACGACCCGATGATTAGAACCCTTGTCCTCTAGCATCCCTCTGATCCTTGTAAATTTTTGTGCTATCGGCCATAGAGTCCCATCGTAGCCCTTCACGATTCATATCTTACGCGTAATCTTCATGCGATCATTTTTCCTTTCTCTCGATTCTCATGATCGTTTCCTAATGATCATCATTGATCCTTCGAATCCCTTCCCTGACAAATTCTACCTTCCCCAAAATTATTTTCGACTTTCCTTATTAAGTTTTTGCTCTAGCCTGATTTCTTTGAAAACCCCTATATTGTAAATTTAAAATTTGCTGTTTTGGATCGAGTTAAAACTTTTAATTGACTTGGAGCTTTCTTGGATGTAAATGTTTTAAGTCAATATCTCGCATTATTTTCCTTGTTTCCAAAATATATATATTACTTTTATAAACTACACAATATATTTCTACTATCTTGTATTTATTTTCAAAATTTCCCCTTTCCCAAAACCTGCTTCCTTTAAAAGTATTTTCGAAATTCATTATTAAATTCTCCGCCGAATTTGACTTCCTTGAAAACTTTTATTAATTATTTAAAATTTCTTATTTTCGGTTAAGTTAAAATTCTTTCGCAAATTTTGAAACCTTTCGGTCGTAAAAGTTTTAAGTTACGACCTCGTACTTATTTTCGAATCAGTATCCATCGTATTTTAGTTTTAAAACTTTGTTATCATTTCGGGAATTCAATATATCATTTTTCATCCCACTTTTATTTCCTTTATTTCTTGTTTTCGAAACCCATTATTAAATTCTTCGCTCGGTTTAACTTCCTTGAAAACCCTTTATTATATATATTTAAAATTTATTGCTTTTCGATTGAAAGCTCCTTCTTAGATTTTGAAATCTCCTTGGTCGTCAATTTTCAAGTTACTATCTGGTAATTATTTCAAATCGGTATCTTTCATGTTTTCATTTTCAAAACCGTGTTAACATTTTGATAATTCAATTTATATTTTTCTGGGCTACAAGATCTATTTCTAAATCACTTACCGTGCATACTTTTTTTTGTTTCTAAACCAGGGGGAACTTCAATTATTTTATTATTATTATATCTGTTCTATGTTTCTCGTGACCACATTTCAAAATCTTTGTGAAAACTTATTTCCATTTGCAAAACAATCGTTTTACACCCAACCAACTACCTCCTTATCTTGCCTTATTTGAACTCGTTCCTTCCGATCTTATTTCGTTCCGCTTTTGATTTAGTTTTCCTTCCTTCTTTTATCTAGACATTAGACCTTGTAGATATCCATGTTATCTCAGGTTTAGGAGTAGGCCCTTTGGTAGGTGATGTCGTCATGGTGCATGAGTTTAGGTAGAGTGCGTAGACCCATATGAATGTGTGTTCTTTAGGATTCCGATGATTGCCTTTTGTGTCTTGAATGTGTACTCGTCGTTAACCATGGTATGCTGGAAGTTGTCTGAATGACGGTATTCATACTTATATGAATGGCGTCATCGCAGGCAGATCCTTAGACTGAGTTCTAATTTTAATGAATGGTTTATCTTGGTTGAATGTGAATCATATCAAAACTTTTTTTTAAAACCAAATCTTTAAAGTTTTAAAACTAGCTCACAAGATCACAAATCACTTAACTTCCCTCATCCATTACCGCAACGCCACACGTTTTTCCAAATGTTTTAAAATATTTCTTTGGCCTTAAAGTCTCTCTTTCTCTTCTCTTCTTTCTTCCTTAAACAAAAATTTTCATGTTTATGATTGTTATATTAATTGGGCCTAGCTATTATCATTGTAGGATTTTGTTTGCGGGTAGGCTCAGGGAGTGAGATGAGTTTTATTATGGCAATGATTAATTGATTTTGGGAACACAAGGATGATGGATTAGAATATCTTTTGGATGAAAGGAATGGACTGTCCAAAGACTTGTTTACAAAACCGGAGTGTGGCAGACTCAATGGAGAATTCTGTTTGAATGAGATTAAATGCGAGGAGAGGATGACTCAACAGACTTGAGGCTTAGACGGGTAGTAGATAGGAGTAACTACGGAGAATAGTATGAGTTAGGGTGATCATGAGATTGAGTAGAGCTTATATTAGCATTGAGACTGATTGATGAATTGATGTGAGAAGACTTTGAGAATAACACGGCGTGTTGAGATAAATGGATGATTAGGCAGTCGGACTTAATATTGGTTGGGAGTAGTTATAGTGAGCAGGATGAGGTGTAATTCTGACAGATCAAAATATTTGGTGGATGAATTTATGGGGAGATATGACGAGAAAGTATTGAAGACACGACGATTGCTGATTGGTGAAGGTATTATAGGATAGACAAATGTTTTTTTTGTCTTGGATTGGTGGATGACTATAATCTCATTTTTGGAGATTTATTAATGTTGGGAAAAGATTTAGAAATTCAAAAGATATTAATGAGCGATGATGATGCTTAGTGGAGTGGTACAATATCAGAAGATGATTATTATTTTTATGAGAACAAGGAGTTGGAAATTGGAACGGTAGTGATGGATCTATATTATTAGGAGGTGAGTTTAGTCGTGGCTTTGCCTAGTGAAAAGATGGATGGTGAGGGATTATTGAGAAAATGTTGTTCGAAGTTACAGGATTAGAATCCTTTTTTTGAGTAGGTATGATAGTCGCGGGTATAAGGTTATATGAGTAATTATAACTAGTGTGAGTGATTCCGAGGGCGGAATCATTTCTAAGGTGGGTAGAATGTAACGGCCTGTTTCTATCGTACCCTCCTCGTGCACGTGCTTTTGATCGTGCACGTGTTTATTTTAGACTTTATTTGTTTTTGGAACGTTTTTGTGTGATATGTCGTCGTGATCGTCTCTGAAAATATTAGATTGTGGAATAACTTGGGAACGACATATCTCGAGTCGTTCTTCCGTGATACTAACTTATTTGACGTGACGTCGCGACTTTCTGTTTTGACGCGAGACGTTTCTATTTTTTGTTTCGTCTCTCGACGTCAAAATTTAGATCCGTCTTCTCCACTCTCTTTCTTTAGTCGTCCCGAACACCCCAGAATTATTTTACAATTTTTGGACTTAATTTGACCTATTTTCCATTTTTTTGAAAGTTTTTAATAATTTTAAAACCTATTTTTATAAGAGTTTTAATTACAATAAAATTCCTATATTATAATAACGTATTAAGGAATTTTTAGGCAAAATTTTAGAATTTTTGGCCGCACCTATTTCGCGTGAGGGAGAGGAGAGTAATTTTAACTAAATTAATTATTTTAAATTATTTTAATTACGTTTTTCTTAACCCAAACCCTAATCCTAACTCTTTTATATTTAAATAAACCCTAGGCTAGGTTATTTTCGCAGCCACACAAACCCTAGCCGTCAAAAACCCCTCCCGACGTTCGTCGCAACGTTGCGACGATCGCAACGTGCACGACCGACGGCCACCCCCGCAAATCTCAGCGCACGACCGGAGCAAGCCTCCGCATCGCCGCTTGCAGCGCCCGCTGCATCGCCCCCCCCGCTGTCGCCCGCTCCGACCGAGAGCACCGCTCGGTCAGACCGAGCGCCCGCTCCGCACAGCCGCTTGGCCCGCTCCGCTGCACCCGCTAGCGTCCGACCGATGGCTTCGCCCGCTGTGACCGAGAGGCCGCTCCGCATCGCCCAAGCGCTGCACGCCCGCACCCGCAGCTCGCACGACCGACGGGATCTGTCGGTCTGACCGACAAATTCCCTCGCACCAACGCTGTGCCGACCTCCCCCGCATCGCAGCTCGCACGACCGAGAGCTTCTCTCGGTCTGACCGAGAGAAACCCTCGCACCGAGGGTGAACGACCGACAGAACTTCGTCGCAAGTGGGTTTCTCCCACACCAACTTCTGTGGTGGGCCCCCCAAGTGCTCCTGAGGTGTTGTGGGCCCCCATTGGACCCCTAGCTCTGCTGTGGGCCCCACTTGGACGTGCCACTTCGCGGATTTGCCGTCTACGACGTTGCGACACGTCGTAGGCCATCGTCGCAAGTTCGAACTTTTGGAGAGACGTGCGAGGACCAGATCTGAAGCCGGGGAGTTCTCCGATCAGACCCGACATCCAATCTACAGCAAACTCCGGTTCAGGTTGGTTCCCCGAAACTCGTAGAAACCCCCACAGTAGCTGACTGAACCCTAAACTAAAAACCGTCAACTTGAACTAAATTTAATTTTCAGCTCCTGTAAAACGTTGTACGAACATAGAAAATCGACGAACGGGCTAATTTGACTGTGCACATAGGATAGATCGTCGATTAGGTTGATACATCAAAAAGTGACTTTTGACGAATAGGATAGTCTCGAAAACCTAGAAATGAAACCTAATAGGATTTGATAAATTTGAGACCTGACATCGTCGCCGTGGCGATATTTCAGACGGACTTCTGCGGACGAGACGCTTGGACGAGACGCTTCGAGAGGACGACACACTCGCCATTTCAGGCAAGTGTACCCACTTGCGTTTTTGACCGTGCTTTGGTCGTAGATTGCTAGAACTGTTAGACTGTGAATAAATAGAACCGGACGTGAAATGATAGCGTCCGGGACGACTCCTGACGGCTCAGACTTGACGACGAAGTCTGAGCCTGACAACAACTTTGATGCTGTAGGGCTATCATGTGTGTGCGTGTGTGTGGACACCCTAGAATAACAACTTCCTACACTTGTCATGTCCTGTCCTGTTACACAAAAAGCCTTCGGACGTTTCGGATGCTTTCCTAGCGGAAGTGATCCCCGTGATACAAAAAGCCTTCGGGCGTTTCGGATGCTCTCCATGCGAGAGTGATCCCCGTGACTGTTATACAAAAAGCCTGCGGGCGTTTCGGATGCTTTCCTTGCGGAAGTGATCCCTGTTATACAAAAAGCCTGCGGGCGTTTTGGATGCTTTCCTTGCGGAAGTGATCCCTGTTATACAAAAAGCCTGCGGGCGTTTCGGATGCTTCCCTAGCGGAAGCGATCCCTGTACTTCTTGTCCTGAGTTCCTGGGGTTGGGGTAGGGTTGAGCGTGCGCACGGCAAGAGGGTCTGATCCCCCTCGAACCGTAAGGCGTGAACCCTTCGTGTCACACTTGTCTTGTCTTGTCCCGTCCTGTTTGTCCCGTCTTGTCCCGCCACGTCCTGACTTGTCTTGACACCTGTAGGTTAGTCCCCGTAGTTGGTAGCACACGCTACGACTACTACTTGTCCCGTTTTACTTTCCTGTTACGTTACTTCCTGTTGTGTTACCCTGTTATAACCACAGCATGCTAATCAACCAGTAAACTGTTGTGTAAAGAACCTCAGCATGTTAATCAACCAGTAAACCGTTGTTTAAATTTCGGTGCACTTGCAGTAAAGTCTAACCCTTCTTGTAGACTTTACCTGACGTACAGTTCCTTTTTCTTGGGTGCTGTACGTCAGGTATTTAGCCAGAGTTCGTGGACGGGGCAGTCTCACTGGAGTACGAGGAGCCGAGGACGTCGACCCAGAGCACGTGCCTGACGAGGACCAGACCTTGAGGTCTTTTAGTCGCCACTTTCAGAGGTTACTACTTTCCGTTCTTTTAGATAGTTTTGTTGCCACGCTTAGGCTTCTTTTTTAGACTTTGTACTTGTTGGATATCATATCTCTAATTTAGTGAATGCAAATTTCCTTTCTGTACTTTTGTTGTTTCGAACTATAAAAATGCAAGAACATGAAAATCTTTTAAAATGGTACCTCTACAGACGCTTATTGGGTCCGAGCTTCTCAGCTCTGGCCTAAGCGGGCCTCGTCACGTCTCGCTTCCGTCCATTTTGGGAAGCGGGGCGTGACATCCCTACCTCCGACCACCTCGCCACCCTGCGCAACACCCTCACCGGCCATCCCCCCTTCTTTCGACAAGCTCCGGCCTGCACCTTCCCATTGCTCCAGGATGCCTCCGACCACCGGTTGCCGTCGACTTCCAACCGCCATCACCTGTAAGCAGGGGCAGCGTGACAACGTTAATGGGTGAGTTTGATTGTTGACTTATTATTAAATACGCATACAGTAAACATTGTACTACATTGATGCAATTTTATATATTTACAAATATTGCAAGTAAGTTTATAAGTTTGATTATTAATAGGGATTTCCTTATAAATAGAACTATTGTAAACAGAACCCTGCTTTTAACTCCCAAGTAAACCGAAGCCTACATATATATAAGCTAACGAATGTCACGTTTAGGCCATTATGATGTACAACACCTTAGTTTAATGTTTTAACAATATTATATTAGTTAGTTCTCAGATGCCTATACTAATTAGCCTAGTTTTAGTTCCTATATGTAATGACTTATATGAGGCCATATCACAAATGAGTTATTCTTGATAATTCTATATGAAATAACAGCATGTCCTAGGTTAGATACTCATACGATAATATTTGATGATGAAGGGTAGGACATGAATCTCCCTAGGTTAGAGGACCTAAAAAAATGATTTACATTTAGATATGTTGGAGTGTACTAATTCAGAGTTTTTAATCAAACAGTGAACCGGTCGTCCCATAACGTAACGCTCGGCGAGACGAACCCACGTCAACCGACATCACCGGAATCCAACCCCTGGCGTCGCTACCCGATGCCAGAGTAGCTCTCGCGTCGTGTTGAGGTAAGATCTGCCCGTAGGAATCACCACTTGCCTGCTAATCAACTAAATATTGGTAATGTTTGATGGTTGTGTTTCACTAATCAAGATTAATAAATTGGGATGTAGGCTGGTCTGCGAACTGAACACATAGGTAGTTTGGACTCTGATTGATCGTGACTTTAGCTTGGTCGTTCAGGCAAGTGAAACTTGCCAACCTTGCCACTTCCTTGCTTTTAGCATAAAAGAGACTAGACAGTGAAATGATAGCTGTCGTGACGCAACTTTAAGATCTAGCTTGACAACGAAGCTAGATCTGTCACCCTGCCATGTCATTCATGCATTGTTATCTGCCATGTTTAAATTCCTTATCTGTACGCACTTAAACTGTTATCTGCCATGCATTGCATTTTACATGTCATCCAAGTTGAATGTTGCATTCGTAGCACACGCTACAATACTAGTACTTCCTTGTTCAGGCTAGGTGCACCCCTATGCCATCATGAAAAACACTTCCTGGCTCGTGATCCAGAAGATGGACGCCAGTCCATATACACGTGGAGGGGTAGGGATAAGCGATCACTTGAGCTTAGGAGTTGGCTCGATCAGTCACTCTAGCCAAAAGGCGTAATCTCTGTGCACGACGTGCTTACTAGACTTGTCCTTGTACTGGTGTTTGTTCTTGCAAAACTTGACATCCATGCCATGATTTGAATGCCATGCTCATACTTTACTTTACTTGTTGCACTCATGCTATATCTGCCATGTCATTGCATCATGCTAGAACTGCTAGGTTGTTTACTTTTACTTTCAGTTTCCTTGCATAAGTCTCTTGTAGACTTGCTGACATGTGCCCCTTGCTCTTTTGGGTGCCACATGTTAGACCCTGAGCCAGAGACCGTTGCTGAGGACGTGGTAATTGCTGATGCTGAGCCTGAGCCCAAGTCTGTCCAGGAGGAGTTTTTGTGGACACCGGTGACTAGTCTTAGTGACCTTGCTGAGCTTCTTTTGTTTTAGGATTGCTATTAGTTGTCGGTGCATGGCACCTTTACTTTGTTCGTTGTACTTTTGTTGGCCATGCTGGGGCCTTTTAGACTCTTTTCTTTTAGCCTGGTGGCTTTTTCTGTGATGTTGAAACTTATTTTATGGATATTCTGAGATTGCTTTTGTCTCATTTCCCTTATTATTATCTTCGTTTCATATCGCATTTGCAAGGACATGCCATTTGAAGTTTATTAACGCTTATCAGACTTGCAGCTTCACAGCTTCAAGTCTGAGCGGACCTACTCACGTCTCGCCTCCATATTTTTGGGAAGCGGGGTGTGACAAAGCTAACATCACATCATCATCATCACAGAAAATTCATCTCTAGCAAAAAGGATAAAAGAAATAAGGGTAAACGAAAAATAAAAACTACTGTGCATATGCAACACACACAAAAAGTAAGAAAACATGATGCATGAAAGAAAAATAAAAAATGAAAAAGTGGGCGAAAATAGTGTAAAAGCAAAGAAATGTGAGAAAATAAAAATAAAAGGCGGTAAAAATAAAAAGTGCGTGAGAACTCACTCCCCCAAGCTAAAGTGCACAGTGTCCTCAATGTGCAAAGTATGGCACACTGAGAGACAAAATATGGGTGGGGAGGGTGAGGATGCATGCGTGATGAAGATAAAATAAAAATGAGATGGGTATGCAAATGATGCATGCAGAGATCAAACTAGTACCATGTAAGTGTCCCCAAAAAATAATCCCTATCTTCCAAAAAGATATAGACAGATACGACCAAAAAGTGACCAAAACGTGTGTGGAGGAGGGGTGCATAATCAGCAGGCTCAAAACATCCATCGTAAAAGCAGCAAAAATATGGAAGGCATCCAGAGTGTGCTTAGGTGGGTGGTGGGGCACCAGCACCGTCCTGTGGCGGAGGTGGTGGTCGAGGTGGCTGCTGGGTAGGGGTAGGTGGCTGAGGCAGTCGCACAAGAATCTGGTTCAGGCAAGCCTGAATACCAGGAAGTAAAGCAACGCGAGACTGGACAGCACTGACGGTAGCGAAGAGAGCCCAGAAATCTCCTCTAAGCCCACTAACTGCCCCCCTCTAGAGCACGGATATGCTGAATTAGGGTGTCGGGGGGAGGTGGAGCAGAGGGTCGAACAAGTGAAGAACGGGGCTGTCTCGCACGGCTACCGTAAAGGATAGGTGCAACTGTGGGGTGGTGCAGTGGTGCTGTGCTCACAGGAAGATGCTCAGCCTCTGTAGGAGGCTGAGACGCAGTAATAGAAGAAGAGGATTGAGCAAAAGCAGAAGCAGAAGTGGTGACAGACGACGAGGCGGGCGGAGAGGTCAGTGACACAAACGTGGGGACAGACGTCACGACACTCTCAGTGAAGATAGTGGCAGTAGAGACAGTAAGGTCGACGACTGGGGGGTCGTGAAGTGTGAAGGAAATGACTCTCCAGGGGTCGAGAACAAGAAAGAGGAAAGGGTCTCCACTGCGGAGGCAAAAGAGGGCTCGCCGCTCTCAATAATGGTAGGGGGACACTCGGGGCTCACCGCAGAAATATGATCTATGGACATGGGCACAGCGGTGGTGGTATGGGTGGGGGGGGGGGGGCTCAGCTAAAGTGCTCCCGACACTAACAGATGTGTGGACAGAGGTGTTGGGAGGTGCAGACAGGTCAGGCACATGCTGAGGTATCACGGGGTCAAGGGGTGGAAGGAGGGGCTCCTGCTGAGCACCCTCAGGCTCAAGCACGTACGCGGCGGGGATGAGGAGATCCATGGCTGGAATCTACTCCCCGCCCACGGGTCCAATATGTGTCCGAGCTGGGCTCGGAAGAATCATATAATCGGCACTATGGGGACCGTGCAGCCACACCCAGTGGTGCTGACCATGAGGACGAAGCATCCTCATCCGGGCCATAACATCTATGGAAAAAGTGGGGCCCGAGGTCTCAGCAAGCCAGCAGGGAGGTCAACTCCGCATAAGAGGGCCAGGAGGGTAATCAGACCGCCGCAACAGATGGGCGTCCTAGCACCGACAGAAATAATGATGCGGTCGATGTACCAACTGGCAATGTCAATCTCGATGGCGGGGACCAAAACGTCTCCTCCTCACTCGTAGGCCCACGATCATGTCATCGCGTAGAGCATGTAAAGCTCTGGTGTCGACAACGACCTCGGCTCATACCTCAATAAGAAAGTGGTCGGTATAAGGTGCTGTGCAATGCGGAGGCATGGGTGGAGGATGGCAGAGGCCTTGGCCCGACTAGGGTCAAAGGAGAGGGGAGATCCCGTGATACGTGTCCAAAAAGCGTGTGTGTCGAATGATGGCAGTGGGATGTGCGTGGGACTGTAAGCTCGGTAAGGTCTGGGACAGGTGGCCACTGTAAGAATGCTCAGAGCATGTCGAGAGTGACCTCGCACTCTCGATCCATCAGGTGAAATGAGCATCCTCTAGGGATCCGAGCAATAGAACTGAGGACCTCTAGTGTCGGGCGGATATAAGTGTCCGCCGACACCGACAAGAAATCACGCCATCCCATGTTGTCATACAACTGGAGTAGCCCCTCTAGTACCCCTAGGGGCTCAAAGTCAGCTATGTGCATGAACCTAGTGGGTACGATCGAGCAATGGGAGATACGCTCAAATCTGGCATGCTGAGCGTCATCTCTGAACTTGATCCCCTTCGCATCGATAGCGGGGGCGGGCTGTGCCTGTGGTAGAATGGGTGTAGTAGGAGGTGGTTGTGTGGGTGGTGGTGGGCTAGGTGGAGGGGGGTCCTCCCTAGCGGAAGAAGAGCCATGATCGCCTGACCTCTTCCGCTTGAAAGCGGGCTCCCATGTGCGTGGCCTAAGACGTGGGGGCATGTGGCCCGTGAGTCGTGCCCACCCAAGCGAAAATGCGCAGTGCTAAAATAATGGAACGAGTATACCTGAGCACGAAATGAGAGCAAGTAATGTGAGCATGCGAAGAATCGCCTCCTCCGAGAAGCTCCAAGGCGTCCTGAATCTCCCCCAAGCTCCCCCAAGCTAGCCTGAAAAGCAAATAATCGAATCAACAATGAATATCAATATATATTGGGAAAGGTAGGGGATAATAGATATATATGAGAATTAATTTCAATTTGGGGCTTAAGGGGCATATGGATCAGAGAAAAAGGCGAGAAATAGGAATTTTGGGATGCAATGGAGGCGAAACGGCGAAGTGGCGGCGACGCCGACGGGTGCAGGCGCTGGCGGATCGTCGGCGACCGGGGACGGTTGTCGACGATGGCAGGCGGCTCGGGTGAGGAAAGAGGGATTCGGGCGAGGGGGTGTCGAAGAGGCTCGGGCATAGCGGAGAAATTTGGGAAAATTTGAGCGTTTTTTAGAAAATCGTGCCCGCCCGGTGGGTATATAAAGTTGAGTCACTCGGGCGAGTGACGCGTTCACTGGGCCGAGTGGCTCAGCGTTACAATTTTTTTTGAAAATCTCCCTATAGTTACAACTCGGCCGAGTAGCTTTTCCCACTCGGCCGAATGGACAAGTTCCACTCGGTCGAGTGGCAAGGCCACTCAGTGATTATAAAGCGTGGATGGTATCGGATTCACTCGGCCGAGTGGCATATAAATTATAGTAAAGGACATAGAGTAGGTTTCTGGATCTTCCCTGATCAATACCCTACTCGGTCGAGTAGGGTCTTCGCTCGGCCGAGTGACATGTACACTCGGCCGAGTGGCTTGCTATTTTCTGCAGCGGCTCTTTGTTTTTGCTCCACTCTCTGTTTTTCTTCTTTCCGTCAGTCCCTTCCTTCTCCTGGGGCCTGAGCATGTTCCAGGAGCGCTCTCCCTTGTCATGGTCATCCTCCATATTAATGATTTCTCATTCTCCATCTACTGTCATGAAAAATAGAGCCCGTTATCACGATTTTTATTGACTCTAGACTCTAAACACTAAGAAAAATCTTAAAAAAAAATAGAATCAACTAAAAATAATATAAAACCATCGGGTTGCCTCCCGACAAGCGCTCATTTAAGGTCTTGAGCTAGACCCCTTAAGATATTCATTTAGTGCTCGATATTCGATGCGTGTGAGATGCGCGCGTCAAGCTTGCCGAGAAGGCACTTAGATTTAATTTTTGTTGTTGTTCATTGGCGTTCCTCAGCTTCCCCTCATCATGAGTAGTGTTGGGGGATAAGTCCCCCAAGCTTAAGCTTGTAACATTCTTTTTCTTCACCGGTGATAATATTTTCTTGTCCGACGGAGCTTTCTTCAAATTGTTGGCCGTGGAGAGCTTGCATAGCTCCCTAATTCTTGCGACATAAGCGTCGTCTTTTTCATCAACCATAGAATAATCCGACGGGTCCTCCAACTTTTCTTCATCACTAGAAGATTGGCCTTCTTCAAGGCCGTCATTGTGCAAGGCGCCGATAGAATGTGGCATAGCTTCATCAATCACCTCATCGAGGATGTATGCAAGATCATTAGATATATGCTATTTACTTCACCGGTTGGGGCTCCTTTGGAATAATGCTTGAGCCGTTGTCTATTTACCTTGAATGTGACACCGTCTTTTCCTTCCAACTCAAAGGCTTCCCCCGGTTGTATGTGCCTAATGGTGAAGGGCCCGGACCATCACGATCTTAGCTTTCCGTAATGGTGATGCGTAACGGTGATTTGCTTGTCACCGACCTTGAAGTCCGTAATGGTGATGCGTGCGTCGTGGAGAATTCTAGTTCTTTCCTTGTAAATTCTTGAGCTCTCATAAGCGTCTCACCTAATCTCGTCAAGCTCATTGATGTCTAGGAGTCACCTCACCACCGCACTCTTGTAGTCATAATTAAAGGTCTTGATGGCCCAATATACGCGGTGTTTCAACTCCATCAACAAATGACAAGCTTTCCCATAAATAAGACGGTACAGGGTGGTACCAATGGTAGTGCGAAAGGCCGTGCGATATGTCCATAGTGCATCATTCAATTTCATAGACCAATCCTTTCTTGATCTATCGACGGTCTTCTCTAGAATTTGTTTAATCTCCCGGTTCGACACCTCCACTTGTCCACTCGTCTGAGGGTGGTATGCCATACCGATTCTATGATTTACCCCGTACTTCTTCAACATGGCTTCAAACTTGTTTTCTATAAAATGGCTCCCTCCATCGCTTATCAAGGTACGTGGCACTCCAAAGTGCCGGAAGATGTTTTGCTTGAAGAATTTGGATACCACTCTTGCATCATTAGTTGGGGTTACAATGGCCTCTACCCATTTTGAGACGTAGTCCACGGCTAATAGGATGTACTTGTTTCCTTTGCTCGACAGAAAAGGCCCCATGAAATCCACTCCCCAACAGTCGAATAGCTCAATTTCCAATATGGGTTTCATTGGCATCTCGTTCCGTTTGGATATATTTCCTATCCGTTGGAATCTATCGCAATACTTGACGAAGTCATGCGTATCCTTGAACATGGTTGGCCAAAAGAACCTGCATTGCAATATCTTTGCGGTGGTTTTGGAGGCGGCGTGATGTCCCCCGCAAGGCATATCGTGGTAATGTGAAATGATAGATGTGGCCTCCTCCTTTGAAACACACCTCCGTATAATACCATCCTTGCATATCTTAAAGATGTACGGGTCTTCCCAAAAATAGTTGCGGCTTTCGTGCATGAACCTCCTTTTTTATTGTGTGGCCATCCCGCATGGTTTTATTTCGCATGCCAAATAGTTCACATAATCCGCATACCAAGGCACCTCTCCGGGTCTAATGGTGAATATCCTCTCATTGGCAAATGTGTCATCAATTGGTAGGCTTTCATCCTTCTAATCACGAACATGCCTAGATAGGTGGTCCGCCACAACATTGTCCGTGCCCTTCTTGTCTCTAATCTCCAAGTCAAATTCTTGCAATAAAAGTACCCATCTTATTAATCTCGGCTTGGCCTCCTTTTTGCTTAGTAGATACTTTAATGCCGCATGGTCGGTGTGCACAATCACTTTGGATCCAAGGAGGTAGGAGCGAAACTTCTCAATGGAGTAGACAACCGCTAAGAGCTCTTTCTCGGTGGTGGTGTAATTTTTCTGTGCCTCGTCCAATGTCTTGCTTGCATATAATATTGCATGAAGATTTTTTGTCTTTCCCTTGTCCTAGCACCGCTACAATTGCTTGGTCTCTTGCATCACACATAAGCTCGAAGGGAAGGCTCCAGTCTGGCGGTTGTATAATGGGGGCGGAGATGAGGGCTTCCTTCAATGTATTAAAAGCATGCAAGCACTCCCCTGAAAAGACAAATGGAACATCTTTAGCAAGTAAGGCGGTAAGAGGTCAGGCAATTAGGGCAAAATCCTTGATGAAGCGGGGGTAAAACCCCGCATGACCAAGAAATCCCCTAATGCCCTTGCCATTAATAGGTGGAGAAAGTTTTTCAGTTACCTCAATCTTTGCCTTATCAACCTCGATCCCTCTAGATGAGACAAGATGCCCAAGGACTATGCCCTCGGTGACCATGAAATTGCATTTCTTCCAATTAAGAGTAAGATTATTTTGTTGGCATCTTTTAAGGACTTTAGTGAGATTAGCCAAACATGAATCAAACTCGCTACCATAGACAGAAAAATCATACATAAAGACTTCTATAACGTTCTTAATGTAATCGAAAAAAATGGATGTCATGCACCTTTGGAAGGTGGCGGGGGCATTGCAAAGTCTGAAGGGCATTCTACGGTAAGCATATGTACCATAGGGACACATGAAAGTGGTATTTTCTTGGTCATCTTCATGCAAGGGAATCTGAAAGAATCCCGAATACCCGTCCAAATATCAAAAGTATTTATGTTTGGCAAGGCGCTCAAGCATTTGGTCAATGAAGGGCAATGGGTAATGATCTTTACGGGTGGATTATTCAATTTCCTGTAGTCTATACACATTCGCCATCCCGTGACGGTGCGTGTGGAAATGGGCTCTCCCTTATCATTTTTTATGACGGTCATCCCCCCTTTTTAGGGACGACATGAACAGGGCTTACCCACATACTATCAGAGATAGGATAGATAATGTCGGCTTCAAGAAATTTAAGGATTTCCTTCTTAACCACCTCCTTCATGTTAGGATTTAACCGCCTTTGAGGCTCTATGGAGGTGGCTTCAGTGTTTTCTAAGTGGATTCTATGCGTACAAAGCCTAGGGATTATCCATTTTAGATCAAAAATGGTGTAGCTAAGGACATCCTTATGACTCCTAAGGACATCTAACAATCTCTCAAGCTGGTCATGGTTGAGGTGGGCATTAACAATTACCGGATAGGTCAATTTATTACCCAAGAAGGCATACCTTAAATTCGGAGGTAATTGTTTCAGTTCTACCTCAGGGGGCGCTGTACCCCCTACTTCCTCTTCCTGCAAAAGCATGGTGTCTTCAGTCACGCTTGAGTTTAGTTCCTTTTCTGGGAGTGGGCTCTCGTATGCCGGCTAAAATTCGCTTCTTGGTGAGGACAGTGTATCGGAGTAGACACTGCACGGCTCTGCGTTGACGTCGATGGGGCTACCACTTTGCTCCGGTCCACTCCTGAGATCAAGAGATGTGTCAGTGGGTTCATAAATATAAGAGGGAGGTTCTTAAAGTGTACTTCCCTGAATCTTGACATGCCAATCGGACTCCTCAGGAGTGTAGTACTCTCCATTGCATGCATTATTGTCTTCGAAGTATAACTTGCCGTCCCTCACATCGACTTTAATGTTGCCCTCTATAGTGCCTTTTGGAGAGATTTGATCCATCACAAAGCTAGCAAATATTTGCTCAATAGGGTCCTCGATATCAATGGCAAAAGCCCCAGTGGTTTGGACTTTATCAACAAGTTCCTTCAGAAGAGCTGTGAAGGAATCATAATCTCCCGGGTTAGACTCGGTGCTCATTATCGCGTCTCCCATGTTACCTGCTTAAGATTATATGGAAAATACTGGGAGAGCACGTAAATTGGGCATCAAACAAAGTCAAAAAGGAAAAAAGAAAGAAAGAAGGTGAGGTATAACCAGGCAAGAAAAATCGAACACTGTCACAACCCGCTTCCCTAAAATGGAGGCAAGGCGTGAGAAGTCCGCTCAGACTTGGAGCTGTGAGGCTCCAGTCAGTAAAGTGTCTGGAATAACCAAGTATAGGTCCTTGCAAGTGTGTAGCAGAACAAAAATAATAATAAAAGAAGGAGACAGATAATAAAATTATTTCAATCTCAGAATGTCCATAATAAATTCCAACATCACAGAAAAGCCACCAACTAAAAGAAAAGAGTCTAAAAGGCCCAAGCATGGCCAACAGAAATAATCAACATACAGAAAGAAGAGTGCTACGCACCGACAACCTAACAACAGACTAAGCAGAAAGTAACATAGAACTACGTCTCTACGACTGGCCGCCAGTGTCCTTGTACTCCACGTCAACAGTGGACCCAGGCTGAAAGTCAACAACACCTTGTCCTCAGCAACGGGCTCTGGCTCAACAACTAACATGGGACACCCAAAAGAGACGAGGGCGCATGTCAGCAAGTCTACAAGAGACTTGTGCAAGGAAACTAAAAGAAGGAAGCAACCTAACAGTTCTAAAATGTATGATGACATGGCAGTTTAATGCATGGATGCTACAAGTAAGATAATGCAACAAGTATGACATGGCAGCAAGTATAACATGGCATGGGTAGCAAAGCTACTAAAACATTCACACGGATTTTACAAGTCAAGTAAACATGTCGTGCTCAAAGTTTATGCCTTACAGCTGAAGTGTCTGGACGGGCACACTTCTACGCTGAGTGGTCGCTTAACCCTACCCCTCCACGTGTAATCGGGCATTGGCTTTTGACCAACACATGTAGCCCGCTTCTGGATCATGAGCCAGGAAATATATTTGGCATATGGTTGTGCCTGCAACGCAGGTGCCTAGCCTCAACAAGTCGGGCATTGGCTTTTGACCAACACATGTAGCCCGCTTCTGGATCACGAGCCAGGAAGTGTATTTGACATAGGGTTGTGCCGGCAATGCAGGTGCCTAGCATTGACAAGGAAGTACGTAGCGTGTGCTACGAATGCAACATTCAAGCATGGATGACATGGCATGGCAAGTTATAATTTAAGAGCGTACAGATAAGGAATTTAAACGTGACAGGCAGAGCACAAGTAAAGAGCATGTAGTTATGAAAATTTAAACGTGACAGGCAGAAATGCATGAATGACATGGCAGGGTGACAGATCTAGCTTCGTTGTCAAGCTAGATCTTAAAATTGTGTATAGGCGAGTATCATTTCGTCGCCTTGTCTCTTTTACGCCTAAAACAAGAAATGGCCTAAAGCACGGCCTAAACAAAGAACTGGCAAGTTTCACTTGCCTGCAATCAACCGTTCTGCAAATATCATCCAACCAGTCCAGTCTACCTATGTGCTCAGATCCACCAGCATACAGTCCCAAATTAAATTATCTTTATTATTGAATTATCAGACAACTAAAATACCGATTTTTATCTTGTTTAACATGGATGGGTTGGGGGTCCTAAGCATTCAGAAATTTACCATCACACGACACGAGAGCTACACTGGCGTCGGGTAGCAACGCCAGAGTTGGAATAATAGAAAATGATCCACGTCCAGATTCCAATTAAGATTCCACGCTCGCCAATTCTCGGGCAGCGACCAAATCAGCGAACAAGATTCCAAACAGCGAGTAATAGGTCGGTAGGCATTTTTACGGCTTCCGGGAAGCCGTAACAACGAACCGAGACGAATGGTTCGACGTACACGAAGTCTACGACGTTGAGCATCGTAGGGGATGCTCGTGATGTCGAAAAACACCCCTTGGAGAAGTAGAGGGCTGTCAGAAGATCCCGACAGAGAGAGTGAACGACGGGAAGCGATACGACGCGACGGAACGTCGTTGAAACACCAAAACAGCGAGAAGTCACTGTTTCAGAACAATGGTGGCCAGCGGAGGCTGTCACGGCCTCGCAGAGGTCGGAGAGGGATGGTGGCACGTCAGAGGGGGAGTGTGCAGTGGCGCAGCGGCTGCTGCGGCGATCTGCGGCCTGCTGCGCGAGCACCTGTCACGACCCGCTTCCCTAAAATGGAGGCGAGACGTGAAAAGGTCCGCACGAGTGTGGAGCTGTGAAGCCCCAAACCCGATAAGCGTCAAAACATATAAGCAGGTCCCTGTAACCACAATGGAATAACAATAATAACACAAGCAGAGACTGAATTAAAATCTCACATCTCATAAATTGTCCAACAAGAAAATAAGTTCAACATCCAGAAGAGCCACCAGGCTAAAAGAGAAGAGTCTAAGGGCCCAGAACAAGGCCAACAAAAGCAACAACAACAAAGTATAGGTGCCACGCACCGATAACAAAACAACTGTCTAACAAAAGTAAAACACAACGAAGACACTAGGACTGGTCCCCAGTGTCCACGTACTCCCCGTCAAACACAAGCACGGGCTCGGCGTCAGCAAACACCTCGTCCTCAGCAAGTAACTCAGGCTCGGGCTCTAACATGTGTCACCCAAAAGAGTAAAGGGGCACATGTCAGCAAGTCGAAAGACTTGTGCAAGGAAACGAGAATAATGGTAAACTAGCAACCTAGCAATTAAAACATGGTGCATGGCGAGTAAAGTATGGTGGTAACAAGTAAGGTAAAGGAGAGTACAAGTGGCAAGTATCAAGTGGTAGGGGTGACATGTAATGTCAAGTAACAAGTAAAGTACAAGGGATCACTCGACGAGTGCCATATTGCCCGCAGGCTGTGTCCAAGTATCAAGTACAAGGGGTCACTCAACGAGTGCCCTATTGCCCGCAGGCTGTGATGAGCTCGTCTTCTGGAACACGAGCCAGAAAGTGTATTTGATAAGTATGGCGTAGGGGTGCACCTAGCCGGAACAAGTAGCACTAGTATGTAGCGATGCTACGCAATCACGATGAATATTCAAGCATGCAATGACATGAGCAGATAATTCGCATACCGTTAATTAAATTAAACGTGACAGGCGAAATGCAATGACATGAACGTATTCGCGTACCGTTAATTAAATTAAACATGGCAGTTAAAATGCAATAGCAGGTGAGGATGCATGGATGACATGAACAGTTAATACGCGTACCGTTTAGGGAAATTAAACGTGACATACAAGCATGATGAGGGTGACGGACCAAGCTTCGTTGTCAAGCTAGGTCAATGGCGTCTAAACGGCTATCCTTTCACCGTCTAGTCTCTTTTACGCTAAAGCAAGGTAAATGGCCTAAAACATGGCCTAAATCAAGAGATGCAAGTTTCACTTGCCTGATACCGGGATTGACGAGCAATGAAGATCGTCACACAAGCTAACTACGGAAAGATTCACTGTTATGGCAAAACGATTATTAGCACAATGATCCTAAATAGGTTTCTTATTAGAACCCTAATCATCTAATAATCAATTTTATTAGGGTTTCACAATGTCAATGTGGGTTATGCTAAAATTAAAGGAATCGAGTATTACCGCGTAGGGAACGGAAGAATAACGCCGAGCAACCACGGCGACGGAAGAAACGCTCCGGGAAACCTAGGGTTCAGATATGGAAATGATTGGAGAAGTTTGGAGAAATAGGGTTTTGGGGGATTTTTGGGGGTTTGATGGAGATTTGGGGAAGATGAGGGGTAGAATGAGTGGAGGAAGGGTTTGGATGATGGAGGATGAGCTTGGATGAAGGAAATAGGGTTTGAGGGAGATGGGGGCTCAAAGGGGGAAGAAATTAGGGTTTTAGGTCGTGAGGGAGGAGAAGAAAACGTTTGGAGGGGTATTTATAGAGTTTGGTGGCGGCTAGGGCAAAACTAGGGTTTCCTGCACTGCTTAGTCGGTCAAAGAACAACTGCTGACCGACTAGTTTGAGATCTAGTCGGTCGGTTGAACAACGCAGACCGACTAAGTGTAAACAGTAACTCCAGTCGAAAACCTGAACTAAGAGTTAGTCGGTCCAAGAACAACTACTGACCGACTAGTTTGAGATCTAGTCGGTCGATGAACGTTCTTAGACCGACTAAGAGTAAACAGTAACTAGTGTCAAAAATAGTTGATGAGTTAGTCGGTTAAAGAAGCATTGCCGACCGACTAGTTTGCAACCTAGTCGGTCAACCAACGTTCTTAGACCGACTAACGATAAACAGTAACTCCAGAATAATTTAGAAAGCCAACTAGTCGGTCCAAGAAGGATTGCCGACTGACTGGATCGTCATCTAGTCGGTCGGTGCCCCTTCTTATACCGGCTAATGAGCACCAAAAGTTCCGATACGGAGCGCGGGGCCCCGTGATCGATTCCTAAGACTCCTAGGCTTGATCTAATAGTTAGATACGACCGTTATGAAGTCCGTCACGAGTGACATACTTCGAAATCGACGATCCTGAGGAAGAAACGAGAAAATACGACGAATCGATCGAAAATGAAAACTACGGAGAAGAAAACCACACATGAGGAGAAAATCCACCAAAACATATATTATATTATATTAAATCCAGATACATGAAAAGCAGTCGTTACATCCTCCCCAACTTAAGAAAAATTCCTTCCTCGGAATTTCCGAATACTCACGAGTCCGGAAACAAAAGCGGGAAACGCTCTCGCATCTCATCCTCATTCTCCCAAGTAGACTCTCCAGGTGAGCCGTGTCGCCACATCACCCTCACAAGATTGACAATCTTGTTCCGAAGCGATTTCTGACGCCTGTCCCGAATCTGCACTGGATGCTGGTCATACGTCAAATCTGGGCGAACGGTAATCTCCGAAAAATCCACCGCATGAGATGGATCGCTAATGTATCGACGAAGCTGCGACACATGGAAAACATTGTGAACTCCTTCCAAAGATGGCGGCAAGGCCAAGTGATAAGCTACCTCGCCAACCCTCTCTAAAACGTCAAACGGTCTAATGTATCGCGGGCTCAACTTCCCGCGCTTCCCGAAACGAATCACACCACGGTTCGGGGAAATCTTCAAGAACACATGGTCGCCCGGCTGAAACTCCAAAGGACGACGTTTAGCATCCGCCCAATGCTTAAAACGGTCCTGAGCAATTCTCAACCTCTCCCGAATATTCCTGACGATATCCACGGCCTCCACGATCATCTCAGGTCCCAACAACTCCCGATCTCCAACGTCATCCCAACTCAATGGCGATCGACATTTCCTCCCATAAAGAGCGGCGAAAGGCGCCATGCCAATACTCACCTGGAAGCTGTTGTTGTAAGAGAACTCCACCAAATGTAGATGGTCCTCCCACGAACCCTTGAAATCCAACATGAACGCCCTCAGCATGTCTTCCAAAATCTGAATCGTCCTCTCGGACTGGCCATCCGTCTGCGGATGGTACGCCGTGCTGAAACTCAGACGCGTACCCAAGCTCTTCTGTAAACTCTACCAAAACTGAGATGTGAACCTCGTGTCTCTGTCAGACACGATACTCACGGGGACTCCATGAAGTCGCACAACCTCCTGCATGATTCACGTTACATCACTATCCAAACTAGGAAAAGGAAATAAAACGGAGAGTAAAAAGAATTTACCTCCATATATCTCCTTGCTAGCGCCTCAGTGGACTGTCCCACTCGGAACGGAATAAAGTGCGCAGATTTGGTCAATCGATCTACGATCACCCAAATCGCGTCATTCTGCTTCGGACTCTGAGGTAGTCCAGTCACGAAATCCATAGTGATGTGTTGCCACTTCCACTCCGGAATCGGAAGCAGTTGTAGCAACCCGGCCGTACGCTGATGCTCTGCCTTCACTTGCTGGCATACCAAGCACTTGGCTACACTCCGAGCCACGCTCCTCTTCATACCATGCCACCAATAATTCAGACGAAGATCCTGGTACATCTTGGTGCCTCCAGGATGCACAGAATACGGCGAACTGTGTGCCTCCACCATCAGCTCCTCTCTGATATCCCCAGCTGGCACACACAACCTGGCCCCGAACCTCAGCGAGCCATCCTCATGAATCAAAAAGTCAGTCCGCAGACCGGCTCCCACCTGCTCCCGAATCCTCACCAGCTTCGGATCCTCAGCCTGGCCAGCCTTAATCCGATCCACGATCGTCGACTGTACCTGCATGTACATCAATGACAAAGCCTTTCCAGGAAGAACAATCTCCACACCAGACTCGCAAAAATCCTGCTGCAATCTCCACTGCGAGGTCAAAATCATCACCGCTGGAAGCCTACTCAAAGCATCCGGAACCACATTCACCTTGCCAGGGTGAAACTGCAAATCAATATCATAATCCGCCATAAGCTCCAACCATCGACGCTGTCGCATGTTGAGCTCCTTCTGAGTGAAAATGTACTTCAAGCTTTTGTGATCGGTGAAAATCTTCACTTTCTCACTCAGCAGGAAGTGCCTCCAAATCTTAAGAGCAAACACAACGGCAGCCAACTCCAAATCATGCGTCGGATAATTCTTCTCATGAACCTTAAGCTGACGAGACGCATACGCCACAACATGCCCATGCTGATGCAACACACAACCGAGACCCTTGCCAGAAGCATCGCAAAAGATCTCAAATCCACCGCTGCGATCAGGCACAACAAGAATAGGGGCAGTCGTCAACCTATCCTTCAGAACACCAAAAGCACCCTCACAATCACCCGACCAAACAAAAGCAACATCCTTCCGCGTCAACCTGGTCATCAGCTCAGAAATACGAGAAAAGTCCTTAATGAATCGCCGATAGTAACCAGCAAGTCCAAGGAAACTCCGAATCTCAGACGCCGACGACGGAACAGGCCACTCCCTGATGGCCCGAATCTTCTCGGGATCCACTGAAATACCATCTCCAGTCACCACATGCCCGAGAAAAGCAACTCTATCCAGCCAAAACTCGCACTTCGAAAACTTAGCATACAAACGATGCTTCCTCAAAATCTCCAACACCGTCCTTAAGTGCGAGGCATGCTCTTCCTCCGACTTCGAAAAGATCAGAATGTCGTCAATAAAAATAACGACAAACTTATCCAAAAAGTCGTAGAAAATCAGGTTCATCAGATTCATAAAAACTGCGGGCGCGTTAGTTACGCCGAAAGGCATAACCACGAACTCATAGTGTCCATACTTCGTCCTGAACGCTGTCTTCGGAACATCTCCCTTCTTCACCTTCAACTGATGGTAACCACTCCTCAAATCCAATTTTGAAAACACCCTCGAACCTCCAAGCTGATCAAAAATATCATCGATGCGAGGCAACGTGTATTTATTCTTAATGGTCACCGCATTCAACTCCCGATAGTCCACGCACATGCGACGCGAACCATCCTTCTTCTTAACCAGCAACACCGGTGCTCCCCACGGAGACACACTAGGATTTATATAACCCTTCTGCAAAAGCTCATCCAACTGCTTCCGCAACTCTTCCAACTCTGCAGGTGCCATACGATACGGCGCCTTCGAAATCGGCTGCGCACCTGGAACAAGATCGATAGAAAATTCCAAAGCCCGATCAGGCGGCAAACCAGACATCTCCTCGGGGAAGACGTCGCCAAAATCTTGCACCACAGCTGGCCACTCCAGCTCCATCTGCATAGCCACAGCCTCCACCGGCCTGGCCCGAAATCTGACAGGACCAAGCGAACTGCTACCACGACTGAACTCAAACACTGGATGTCCGGGGATCTCGAACACCACCTTCTTTCTCTGACAGTCGATTGTAGCATAGAAGCTCGCAAGCCAGTCCATCCCAAGAACTGCATCATAGTTGATGATGTCGTGGACAATGAAATCAGCACAAATCTCACGTCCACAAACCACCAACGGGCAAGAATTGCACCCACGATGCACCGAGACTACACCGTTCCCTGTGACGATATTCCAACTCTTAGGAAGAGAGGACGTCGACAAGGAATGCTTCTCCACGAAGCTCCGAGAAATAATGCACATCGATGCACCAGAGTCAAAGAGGACTCGTGCAGGAAATGTGCAAACCAAAATCACACCTAACAAGCAATCAACCATCAAATCCTAGTCTAGCAAACAATCATGAGCAAGCAACCCACATAATCAAAGATCAAACTAACTAGGGAAGATAAATAGCGAGAATGAGCGTTACCTGCAATAACCTCATCCACGGCCATGCTCTCCTCCTCAGTCATCAGAAAGGCCTGCCCTCTCGACGGGACAGCCTGTCGAAAGGCCTGTCTCTGTGGAACAAGAGGTGCTCCACGTCCAACGGGCACAGGAGCTCGCTGCTGCAACGGCTGTGCTGCAATAGGAGCCCGCCAAGGCTGTCTCGACTTCGGACACTCCCGGATGGTGTGGGCAGGATCTCCGCAGACAATGCACTGTCCCAGAAACCTCCTACACTGATCCCTGAGGTGTCCAGTCTTGCCACAGAAATGGCAAGTCTTCAGAATAGGCCCTCCTGGCCTCTTGAACTGCACCGGATGATTAGGCTTGAAACCAGGCCTAACCACCGCCCTGGCCTGCTCCATAGGCCTCTTCCCAGCACCGGAAACATGTCCCTTCCTCTGATTCAAATTTAACTCTTGCCGCCTCGCAGCAATCAGAACCTTCTGATATGACTCCAGGTCAGAAGAGGTCACAAAGCTCTGAAGCTCCAAGGCAAGTCCCTAGAGAAATCGCTGAGCTTTCTCATCGGCATCCTGCACCATCTTAGGTGCAAACCGACTGAGCCTCGTGAACTCCTGGTGGTACTGATCCACCGACAAGCTCCCCTGCTTCAGATCTATAAAGCGTTGTAGCATCACTTGCCGAGCAGTCTTCGGGAAGAACTCTCCATCGAATCTGGACTTGAAGGTAGCCCAAACGATCGGCTCCACCAGCATCTTCTCTTTAGCATCCCACCAATTCCTGGCGTTGTCCTTCAGCTGCCTCTTAGCCAGATCAACCCATCCAGCCGGGTTAATCTTCACCATAGCCAAGTTATCCTCAATGTTCCTTATCCACTTGTCGGCAGCCAGAGGACCCTCAGAACCATCAAAATATGCGGGACCCAGCTCCTGAAATTGCTTCGCTCCCGGCTCAGAGCGAGGGGCATCCGAAAGAGCCCGGGCAGCTCGAGCAAGTGGAGCATTCTGGACTTACAGAAGCACGCCCTGCTGAACTTGCATCATCTGGAGCATCATCTGCATCATCTCACCGCTGGTGGGTTCCCGCTCAGGCTCCTCAACATGAGGGATCGCGCCACTTCCCCCACCACGGGTGAAACGTCTTCCTGCCATCTAGTGACACAGAAAACGAATCAGATTAGACTCATAGCTTATGACTCGGACGTCGAACTTAATTTATTGGACATTCTAATATTATTATCGCTATTCCAAAAATCGCAGTTACAGAAGGACCTGCATGGGCCACCAACAAAACCTGTCATGACCCGCTTCCCTAAAATGGAGGCGAGACGTGAAAAGGTCCGCACGAGTGTGGAGCTGTGAAGCCCCAAACCCGATAAGCGTCAAAACATATAAGCAGGTCCCTGTAACCACAACGGAATAACAATAATAACACAAGCAGAGACTGAATTAAAATCTCACATCTCATAAATTGTCCAACAAGAAAATAAGTTCAACATCCAGAAGAGCCACCAGGCTAAAAGAGAAGAGTCTAAGGGCCCAGAACAAGGCCAACAAAAGCAACAACAACAAAGTATAGGTGCCACGCACCGATAACAAAACAACTGTCTAACAAAAGTAAAACACAACGAAGACACTAGGACTGGTCCCCAGTGTCCACGTACTCCCCGTCAAACACAAGCACGGGCTCGGCGTCAGCAAACATCTCGTCCTCAGCAAGTAACTCAGGCTCGGGCTCTAACATGTGTCACCCAAAAGAGTAAAGGGGCACATGTTAGCAAGTCGAAAGACTTGTGCAAGGAAACGGGAATAATGGTAAACTAGCAACCTAGCAATTAAAACATGGTGCATGGCGAGTAAAGTATGGTGGTAACAAGTAAGGTAAAGGAGAGTACAAGTGGCAAGTATCAAGTGGTAGGGGTGACATGTAATGTCAAGTAACAAGTAAAGTACAAGGGATCACTCGACGAGTGCCCTATTGCCCGCAGGCTGTGTCCAAGTATCAAGTACAAGGGGTCACTCAACGAGTGCCCTATTGCCCGCAGGCTGTGATGAGCTCGTCTTCTGGAACACGAGCCAGAAAGTGTATTTGATAAGTATGGCGTAGGGGTGCACCTAGCCGGAACAAGTAGCACTAGTATGTAGCGATGCTACGCAATCACGATGAATATTCAAGCATGCAATGACATGAGCAGATAATTCGCATACCGTTAATTAAATTAAACGTGACAGGCGAAATGCAATGACATGAACGTATTCGCGTACCATTAATTAAATTAAACATGGCAGTTAAAATGCAATAGCAGGTGAGGATGCATGGATGACATGAACAGGTAATACGCGTACTGTAACGGTACGTTTTCGTTGTACTTCGTTCGTGCACGTGCTTTTGGCCGTGCACGTGGTTATTTTAGACTTTGTTTGATTTTGAATGCTTTTGTGTGATACGCTGTTGTGAACGTCTCTGAGAGTATTAAATAGTGGCACTATCTTGGAACGACACTTCTCGAGTCGCTTTCCCACAATTTAAACTTACTCGATGAGACGTGACGACTTTCACTTTTGACGGGAGACGTTTCTATTTTTAGTTTCGTCGTCCGACGTCAAATTTGAGATCCGTCTTCTTAGTTAGCTCACATTCGTCGCCACGATCACAACGATATTTATTTTATAATTTTTGGAGTTTATTTGACCACTTTTATAATTTTTACAAGCTTTATATTATTTTTAATAATTTATTTTTAAATTAATTTCGGCCAAATAAAATTTATTTGAGTTTAAAACGTTTTAAAGAATTTTTGAGCCAATTTCCAGCTCATTTGGACCAGGTCAAATCCTAGATTGGGTTGGAGAAGTTTAAATTCAAATTTTAAATCTTTTTGAACTTCTAATCCTATTAGATTTAGCCCTAGACCAAGTCAACCCACCTATACTATATAAGCAACCCCTAGCAAGTCCTATTTTCCAAAGAAATTAGCCCTAGCCTCTTCCAAACTCATTTTGGAAGTTGCGACGAATCGTCGCAACGTTGCGACGTGCAGCACCCCGCACGACCGAAGAAAACCCCCGCATCCACCCGCTCTGACCGGCCGCCCCGCCCGCATTCTCGCCGCTCCGCATCGCTTCAGCACCGTCGCCCCGTTCCCCCGCTCTGACCGAGAGAGGCCATCGGTCAGACCGAGGCCTCAAGCCGCACAGCGCTCCGCATCGCACACCCGCTCGTCGCCCCGCTCCGCAGCGTGCCTGACCGGTCGCCCCGCCCGCTGTGACCGAGCGCCCCAAGCGCTGCAGCGTTGCAACGCTGTACCGCCCGCTTCCTAGCGTCCGACCGACGGTCCCTATCGGTCTGACCGAAGGAAGCGCCCGCCCCCGCTGCTGCGACCGACCCAAAGCGTCGCACAGCGCCGTCTCCCCGTGTCTGATCGAGCCATCTCCCCGCACCGAGGCTGTACGACCGACGGCCATTCGTCGCAACCCCGCATCCGTCGCACCACTTGCCTCCGTGGGCCCCCCAAGTTCTCCAGAGGTATTGTGGGTTCCCCAAAGGTCCCTAGGACTACTGTGGGCCCCACCTAGGTGCTTGCTCTTTGAGGATCCGTCGCGTACGACGTCGTCGCACGTCGTAGCCCGTCGTCGCACGTACGAGCTTTGGAATCTGGAATCGTCGCCCGAGTTGAATTCTCTGAAATTTCCAGCGAGGAATCTAATTGGAATCTGGACTTGGAGCGCGATCTTTTATTCCAACCCCCGGCGTCGCTACCCGACGCCGGTGTAGCTTTCGCGTCGTGTTGAGGTAACGTTTTGCACCCCTAGGACCCCAAACCCAATTGTATGTTAATCAAGACTAAAAATCAGTATTTTTAAAGTATTTTAAATGTTTTAGAAATCACTAATCAAGATTAATAAAACGGATGTAGGCCGGTGGACTTGTGCACGTAGGAATCGTGACTTTGGACTCGTTGGACGGCGTTTTCTTGACGTGATAGTTGCAGGCAAGTGAAACTTGCTGAATCTTGCTTAGGGCCATGTTTTTAGGCCACTTACTTGTTTTTAGCGTAAAAGAGACTAGTCAGTGAAATGATAGCTGGCTAGGCGCCTACTTGATCTAGTTTGACAACGAAACTAGATCCGTCACCTAAATGATCTAGCTTGACAACGAAGCTAGATCCAACCCCTTAAAATTGTTGTTCATGCATGCTAAAATGTCACGTTTACTTTCCTTACCTGTACGCTTTACTTTAACTGCCATGTCATGTCATCCATGCATTGAATGTTGCATTCGTAGCACACGCTACATACTTGTACTTGCTTGTCCCGGGCTAGGTGCACCCCTATGCCATACTAGTTAAAGACACTTCCTGGCTCGTGATCCAGAAGTGAGCATTACCGTTCGGGGGTAAGGCCCTGGCTCGACACACGTGGATGGGTAGGGTTGAGCGACCACTCAGCGTAAAAGTGTGCCCGTACAGCCTCTTTAGCTGTAAGGCGTGAACTCTGTGCACGAGGTGCTTACTTTTCTTGTCTTGTACTTGTCTTGTGAATGTCATGCCATGCTCGTACTTTTCCTTGCTTTACTTTACCTGTTGCACTCATACTTTAACTGCCATGTCATTTGCATCATGCTAGAACTGCTAGGTTGCTTTACTTTCAGTTTCACTTGCACAAGTCTCCCAGACTTGCTGACATGTGCCCCTTGCTCTTTTGGGTGCCACATGTTAGACCCTGAGCCAGAGACGGTAGTTGAGGACGAGGTGTTTGCTGACGCTGAGACTGAGCCTACGTTCGTCGAGGAGTACGAGGACACCGGAGACCAGTCTTAGTGACTGTGGAGTTACTTTTACTTTAGTTTACTGTTAGTTGTCGGTGCTTGCACCTTTTCCTTGTTTTCGTACTTTGTATTTTGTTGGCCATGCTGGGCCCCTTTTAGACTCTTTTATTTGTAGCCTGGTGGCTTTTCTGCGATGTTGAGATTTATTATTATGGATATTCTGAGATGTTCTTTTTGTCTCTTTCGTTATTATTATCTTTGTTTCGTTTCGCGTTGCAAGGACCTGCAGTTTTAAAGTGATTGACGCTTATCGGACTTGCGGCTTTGTAGCTTCAAGTCTGAGCGGACCTTCTCACGCTTCGCCTCCACGTTTTTGGGAAGCGGGGCGTGACAGGTTTTGTTGGTGGCCCATGCAGGTCCTCTTCTTGCGATTGCGAACTAACGGAACAATGATAATAAACGGAATATCCATTAAATAAATAGCAACATCCAAGTCATTAAGCTATGAGTCTAATTTGTTTGTTCGTTTTCTATGTCATTAGATGGCTGGACGACGACAGACCCGATCTGGCACTGGGCCCAATCGTGCTGAGGAGCCGGATAGAGAGCCCACCAATGCTGAGATCATGAGGATGATGCATCAGATGATGCAGGTACAGCAGGGCATGCTCTAGAACACTCAGAGTGCTCCTCGCCATGAGCCAGGAGCGAAGCAGTTTCGGGAGCTGGGCCCGACGTACTTTGATGGATCTGAAGGACCGATGGCTGCAGAGGAGTGGATCAGGAATACCGAGGATAATCTGAAGATGTCGAAGGTCAACCCGGCTGGATGGGTTGATCTGGCAAAGAGGCAGCTGAAGGATAATGCCCGAAACTGGTGGGATGCAGAGGAGGAGCTATTGGTGAGCCCTATACCTTGGGCTACTTTCAAGTCTAGATTCGATGAGGAGTACTTTCCGAAGGCTGCTAGGAGGGAGATGGTGCAGCGCTTCATTGAGCTGAAGCAGGGGAGTCTGACGGTGGACCAGTACCACCAGGAGTTTACCAGATTGAGCCGCTTCGCGCCGAAGATGGTAGAGGATGCCGAGGAGAAGGCCCAGAAGTTTCTGCAGGGTCTATCACTAGACTTGCAGAGTCTGGTGTCTACGTCGGACATGGAGTCATATCAGAAGTTGCTGGTAGCTGCTCGGAGACAGGAGAAGATTGCGAATCTGAAGAGGGGATAGATTTCTGGAGCTGGGAAGAGGCCTATGGAGCAGTCTAGGCCTGGGGTCAAGCCTACCCAGTCAGTGCAGTTCAAGAGGCCTGGTGGGACTATTGTGAAGACTTGCCATTTCTGCGACAAGACTGGTCATATCAAGGAGCAGTGCAGGAAATTTCTGGGGCAGTGCCTGATCTGTGGAGATGCTACTCATGTGGCGAGGGATTGTCGGCATGCGAATCAGTTGAGGAGAGGACCTGATGGAGCTCAGCTACAGAGGGGACCAGTTGCAGCCCAGCCCTTGCAGCAGAGAGCACCTGTACCTGCTGGACGTGGAGCGCCTCTTCCTCCGCAGAAGCAGGCGTTTCAGCAGGCTGTTCAGTCGAGGAGGCAGGCTTACTTGATGACTGCAGTGGAGACCGAGGCTGTGGACGAGGTTATCGCAGGTAACCCTCTGTCTAGTTGTCCCTTTCTTAGTTAGTTTGATTGTTAGATTATGTTTGTTGCTTGCATATGATTGTTTGTTAGAATAGGTTTGATTGTTAGCCTGTATGATAGGTGTGATTTTGGTTTGCACGTTTCCTGCACGAGTCCTCTTTGACTCTGGTGCATCGATGTGCATTATATCTCGGAGCTTCGTAGAGAAGCATTCCTTGACGACTTCCCCTCTTTCCAAGAGTTGGAACATCGTCACGGGAAATGGCGTGATCTCGTTGCATCGTGGGTGCACTTCTTGCCCTTTGGTGGTCTGTGGACATGAGCTTTACGCTGACTTTATTGTCCACGACATCATCAATTACGATGCCGTGCTCGGGATGGATTGGCTCGCGAGTTTCTATGCTACGATCGATTGTCGGAGGAAGAAGGTGGTGTTCGAGATCCCCGGACATCCGGTGTTTGAGTTCAGTCGAGGTAGCAGTTCGCTTGGTCCCGTCAGGTTTCGGGCCAAACCGGTGGAGATCGTTGCTATGCAGATGGAGCAGGATAGACCAGCTGTGGTTCGTGAGTTCGACGACGTCTTTCCCGAGGAGACGTCTGGACTACCACCCGATCGAGCTCTCGAGTTTTCGATCGATCTTATGCCGGGAGCGCAGCCTATTTCGAAGGCGCCGTATCGGATGGCTCCAGCAGAGTTGGAGGAGTTGCGTAGGCAGCTGGACGAGCTTTTGCAGAAAGGATACATCAATCCCAGTGTGTCTCCATGGGGAGCACTGGTGTTGCTGGTGAAGAAGAAGGACGGCTCGCGTCGCATGTGTGTGGATTACCGGGAGCTGAATGCTGTGACTATCAAGAATAAATATCCCTTGCCTCGTATAGATGACATCTTTGATCAGCTCGGAGGATCGAGGGTGTTCTCTAAATTGGATTTGAGAAGTGGCTACCATCAGCTCAAGGTGAAGAAGGACGACATCCCAAAGACAGCGTTCAGGACGAAGTATGGTCACTACGAGTTCGTGGTTATGCCCTTTGGCATAACCAATGCACCCGCAGTCTTTATGAACCTGATGAATTTGGTCTTCTACGACTTTCTAGACAAGTTTGTTGTCATCTTCATTGACGATATTCTGATCTACTCGAAGTCGGAGGAAGAGCATGCCTCGCACTTGAGGACAGTGTTGGAGATCTTGAGGAAGCATCGTTTGTATGCGAAGTATTCCAAGTGCAAGTTTTGGCTGGACAGAGTCGCTTTTCTCAGGCATGTGGTGTCTGGTGATGGAATTTCTGTAGACCCCGAGAAGATTGTGGCCATCAGAGAGTGGCCGGTTCCACGGTCGGCGTCAGAGATTCGGAGTTTCCTTGGACTTGCAGGCTATTACCGACGTTTCATTAAGGACTTCTCTCGGATTGCTGAGCCGATGACCAGACTTACGCGGAAGGATGTACCTTATGTTTGGTCTGATGATTGCGAGAAGGCTTTTGGTATTCTGAAGGAGAGGTTGACGACTGCCCCTGTACTTGCTGTGCCCGATCAGAGTGGAGGATTCGAGATCTTTTGCGATGCTTCTGGAAAGGGTCTTGGATGCGTGTTGCATCAGCATGGGCATGTGATTGCGTATGCTTCTCATCAGCTTAAGGCCCATGAGAAGAATTACCCGACGCATGATTTGGAGTTGGCTGCTGTCGTGTTTGCGCTGAAGATTTGGAGGCACTTCCTGCTGAGTGAGAAAGTGAAGATCTTCACCGATCACAAAAGCTTGAAGTACATCTTTACACAGAAGGAGCTCAACATGCGACAGCGTCGATGGTTGGAGCTCATGGCAGACTATGAGATTGACTTGCAGTATCACCCTGGCAAGGTGAATGTAGTTCCGGATGCGCTGAGCAGACTTCCAGCGGTGATGACGTTGACCTCGCAGTGGAGATTGCAGCAGGATTTTTGCGAGACTGGTATCGAGATTATTCTTCCTGGAGAGACTTCTACGATGATGAGCATGCAGATACAATCGACGATCGTAGATAGGATCAAGGCTGGACAGGCTGGAGATGCTAAGCTGGTGAAGATTCGGGAGCAGGTGGAAGCCGGTCTGCGGACTGACTTCTTGATTCACGAGGATGGTTCGTTGAGATTTGGAGCCAGGTTGTGTGTGCCAGCTGGAGATATCAGAGAGGAATTATTGGTCGAGGCACACAGTTCGCCGTATTCTGTGCATCCTGGTGGGACCAAGATGTACAAGGATCTTCGTCTGAACTTTTGGTGGCATGGTATGAAGAGGAGTGTGGCTCGGAGTGTAGCCAAGTGTTTGGTTTGCCAACAAGTAAAGGCGGAGCATCAGCGTACGGCAGGGTTGCTACAACCGCTTCCGATTCCGGAGTGGAAGTGGCAGCACATCACTATGGATTTCGTGACTGGACTACCTCGGAGTCCGAAGCAGAACGACGCGATTTGGGTGATCGTAGACCGATTGACCAAATCCGCTCACTTTATTCCCTTCCGAGTAGGACAGTCTACCGAGACGCTAGCGAGGAGATACATGGAGGTAAATTCGTTTACTCTCCATTCTATTTCCTTTTTCCTAGTCTAGATAGTGATGTAACGTGAATCGTGCAGGAAATCGTACGACTTCACAGAGTCCCCGTGAGTATCGTGTCGGACAGAGACACGAGGTTCACATCTCAGTTTTGGCAGAGTCTGCAGAAGAGCTTGGGTACGAGTCTGAGTTTCAGCACGGCGTACCACCCGCAGACGGATGGCCAGTCCGAGAGGACGATTCAGATTTTGGAGGATATGTTGCGAGCTTGCATGTTGGACTTTAAGGGATCTTGGGAGGATCATCTCCATCACGTTGAGTTTGCCTACAATAACAGCTACCAGGCGAGTATTGGAATGGCGCCTTTCGCCGCGCTATACGGAAAGAAATGTCGATCGCCACTGAGCTGGGATGACGTTGGAGATCGGGAGCTGTTAGGACCGGAGATGATCGTGGAGGCCGTGGATGTTGTGAGGAATATTCGAGAGAAGCTGAGGATTGCGCAGGACCGTTTCAAGCATTGGGCGGATGCTAAACGGAGGCCTTTGGAGTTTCAGCCTGGCGATCATGTATTTCTGAAGATTTCTCCGAACCGCGGAGTTATTCGATTCGGGAAGAGAGGCAAGCTGAGTCCGAGGTTCATTGGACCGTTCGATGTTTTGGAGAGAGTTGGAGCTGTGGCTTATCGCTTGGCGTTGCCACCGTCGCTTGTGGGAGTTCACGACGTATTTCACGTATCTCAGTTACGCCGATACGTTAGTGATCCCTCTCACGCTGTGGATTTCTCGGAGATTACGGTTCGTCCGGATCTGTCTTATGATCAGCAACCCGTTGAGATTCTGGATTGTCGACAGAAGCAACTGAGGAATACGACCGTCGACTTGGTTCGTGTGCAGTGGCGTCACGGTTCCCCCGGTGAGTCTACCTGGGAGCGTGAAGACGAAATGAGAGAGCGCTTCCCGCACCTTTTCCCAAGCAGTGCTTGATGTTGATTCCGAGGACGGAATCATTTCTAAGGTGGGGAGGATGTAACGGTACGTTTTCGTTGTACTTCGTTCGTGCACGTGCTTTTGGCTGTGCACGTGGTTATTTTAGACTTTGTTTGATTTTGAATGCTTTTGTGTGATACGCTGTTGTGAACGTCTCTGAGAGTATTAAATAGTGGCACTATCTTGGAACGACACTTCTCGAGTCGCTTTCCCACAATTTAAACTTACTCGATGAGACGTGACGACTTTCACTTTTGACGGGAGACGTTTCTATTTTTAGTTTCGTCGTCCGACGTCAAATTTGAGATCCGTCTTCTTAGTTAGCTCACATTCGTCGCCACGATCACAACGATATTTATTTTATAATTTTTGGAGTTTATTTGACCACTTTTATAATTTTTACAAGCTTTATATTATTTTTAATAATTTATTTTTAAATTAATTTCGGCCAAATAAAATTTATTTGAGTTTAAAACGTTTTAAAGAATTTTTGAGCCAATTTCCAGCTCATTTGGACCAGGTCAAATCCTAGATTGGGTTGGAGAAGTTTAAATTCAAATTTTAAATCTTTTTGAACTTCTAATCCTATTAGATTTAGCCCTAGACCAAGTCAACCCACCTATACTATATAAGCAACCCCTAGCAAGTCCTATTTTCCAAAGAAATTAGCCCTAGCCTCTTCCAAACTCATTTTGGACGTTGCGACGAATCGTCGCAACGTTGCGACGTGCAGCACCCCGCACGACCGAAGAAAACCCCCGCATCCACCCGCTCTGACCGGCCGCCCCGCCCGCATTCTCGCCGCTCCGCATCGCTTCAGCACCGTCGCCCCGTTCCCCCGCTCTGACCGAGAGAGGCCATCGGTCAGACCGAGGCCTCAAGCCGCACAGCGCTCCGCATCGCACACCCGCTCGTCGCCCCGCTCCGCAGCGTGCCTGACCGGTCGCCCCGCCCGCTGTGACCGAGCGCCCCAAGCGCTGCAGCGTTGCAACGCTGTCCCGCCAGCTTCCTAGCGTCCGACCGACGGTCCCTATCGGTCTGACCGAAGGAAGCGCCCGCCCCCGCTGCTGCGACCGACCCAAAGCGTCGCACAGCGCCGTCTCCCCGTGTCTGACCGAGCCATCTCCCCGCACCGAGGCTGTACGACCGACGGCCATTCGTCGCAACCCCGCATCCGTCGCACCACTTGCCTCCGTGGGCCCCCCAAGTTCTCCAGAGGTATTGTGGGTTCCCCAAAGGTCCCTAGGACTACTGTGGGCCCCACCTAGGTGCTTGCTCTTTGAGGATCCGTCGCGTACCGTTAATTAAATTAAACATGGCAGTTAAAATGCAATAGCATGTGAGGATGCATGGATGACATGAACAGTTAATACGCGTACCGTTTAGGGAAATTAAACGTGACATACAAGCATGATGAGGGTGACGGACCAAGCTTCGTTGTCAAGCTAGGTCAATGGCGTCTAAACGGCTATCCTTTCACCGTCTAGTCTCTTTTACGCTAAAGCAAGGTAAATGGCCTAAAACATGGCCTAAATCAAGAGATGCAAGTTTCACTTGCCTGATACCGGGATTGACGAGCAATGAAGATCGTCACACAAGCTAACTACGGAAAGATTCACTGTTATGGCAAAACGATTATTAGCACAATGATCCTAAATAGGTTTCTTATTAGAACCCTAATCATCTAATAATCAATTTTATTAGGGTTTCACAATGTCAATGTGGGTTATGCTAAAATTAAAGGAATCGAGTATTACCGCGTAGGGAACGGAAGAATAACGCCGAGCAACCACGGCGACGGAAGAAACGCTCCGGGAAACCTAGGGTTCAGATATGGAAATGATTGGAGAAGTTTGGAGAAATAGGGTTTTGGGGGATTTTTGGGGGTTTGATGGAGATTTGGGGAAGATGAGGGGTAGAATGAGTGGAGGAAGGGTTTGGATGATGGAGGATGAGCTTGGATGAAGGAAATAGGGTTTGAGGGAGATGGGGGCTCAAAGGGGGAAGAAATTAGGGTTTTAGGTCGTGAGGGAGGAGAAGAAAACGTTTAGAGGGGTATTTATAGAGTTTGGTGGCGGCTAGGGCAAAACTAGGGTTTCCTGCACTGCTTAGTCGGTCAAAGAACAACTGCTGACCGACTAGTTTGAGATCTAGTCGGTCGGTTGAACAACGCAGACCGACTAAGTGTAAACAGTAACTCCAGTCGAAAACCTGAACTAAGAGTTAGTCGGTCCAAGAACAACTACTGACCGACTAGTTTGAGATCTAGTCGGTCGATGAACGTTCTTAGACCGACTAAGAGTAAACAGTAACTAGTGTCAAAAATAGTTGATGAGTTAGTCGGTTAAAGAAGCATTGCCGACCGACTAGTTTGCAACCTAGTCGGTCAACCAACGTTCTTAGACCGACTAACGATAAACAGTAACTCCAGAATAATTTAGAAAGCCAACTAGTCGGTCCAAGAAGGATTGCCGACTGACTGGATCGTCATCTAGTCGGTCGGTGCCCCTTCTTATACCGGCTAATGAGCACCAAAAGTTCCGATACGGAGCGCGGGGCCCCGTGATCGATTCCTAAGACTCCTAGGCTTGATCTAATAGTTAGATACGACCGTTATGAAGTCCGTCACGAGTGACATACTTCGAAATCGACGATCCTAAGGAAGAAACGAGAAAATACGACGAATCGATCGAAAATGAAAACTACGGAGACGAAAACCACACATGAGGAGAAAATCCACCAAAACATATATTATATTATATTAAATCCAGATACATGAAAAGCAGTCGTTACAGCAGCTATGGATTTCCGGTGCTTGGAGGCTATTGCGGCGACTAGGCGAGGACCCACGGTGGCCTGAGGGAGGTGATAGGTTGGGGATGAGATGAGGAGGCTTGTCGGCGGCGGTTTGAGGCTGAGAAACGAAGAAGAAGTCGGGCTCGGGGTGTTTTACGTGAAATAGGGTATAGGGCCGGCGGCGCTTCTTGCTGTGAAAGTTTTTAGAAACCTAGGTTATATTTTTTTATATAGAAGAGTGGGCTCACGTGAGGTAGGGGCTGAAAACGTCGGTTAGGGCCAACCTAGGGTTGAAGGTAGAGTACTAGTTTAGAGTTTGTTTAAAAGAATTTGTTATAAAAGTTATTATTATAAAAAAAACTATCCCTCATCCTCTCCCTCTCTTTCCTACGTGTGTGTGTGGCCAAAGTGGGGATGAAATGGGCTAGGGCAAATTTTGGGGTGAAAATTATTATTAATAAAATTATTAGGGACAATTTACTATGATATACTTAGGGCTAAACCGATAATAGGTTGGAAAAAAAGTGAAAATAGGTCAAACGAAGCTTAAAAATTATAAGATAAATACTGGGGTGACTGCACGGATGAGAGAAACAAAACTAAGAAGATGGATCACAATTTTGACGTCGAAAAACGAAATTAAAAATAAAAAGGTCTCGCGACAAAAGTGAAAATCGTGACGTCTCTTCAAATAAGGTCAAATCGTGGGAGAACGACCCGTGAAATGACGTTCCAAATTAATTCCATAATTTAATATTCTTCGAGAGGGTCACAACGGCATATCACACTATAGGGTTTGGTTACAGACAAAGTCTAAAATAAATACGTGCACGAACAAGGCTACGTGCACGAAAAGCGTACAAAGGACACAGGGTCCAAAAGCAACAGTAATCCACTACTACAAAATGGACCTTTAACATCACTTAAATAAGGTCTTTAATATCGCTTTACAAGCACTGTCTATCTCGCCGCTGCTAAAGGGGGGCTGGTTTTAATAGCGCTTTACAAGCGCTGTTAAATGGGGCCTTTAACAGCGCTTGTTAGTGCAAGCGCTGTTAAAGGCCCCCCTTTAACAACGCTTGTTTGTGCAAGCGCTGTTAAAGGGGGGCCTTTAACAGCGCTTGTTTGTGCAAGCGCTGTTAAAGGTGGGCCTTTAACAGCGCTTGTACTAAAGACGCGCTGTTAAAGATCCCAGATAGACAGCGCTTGTTTCAATTCATTTTATTGTTTCTACCAACGCTTTATATTTACATAGATCCATTTAATGTTCAAAATGCTTAAATAAACCACCAATAACATTAAATTATAAGAAACAATCAAATTAAATTGTTTTTATTCAACAATCACATAAATTAGACAATGTGCATTGATATTGGAAGATGATCCGTAATACAAATAAGAAATATTATCACATATAAAACTTATCAGTCATTATCCATTAAATCACTCCGAAAAATACATTTCACGACCAATTACATTGCAAATTCTGATTCTAAAACAACTCCCCAATGCATTTCCCCCTTTTCGGATGGCTGGATGAGCTTTCTGGCCTGAGAGCACGGACCCGAAGGCTCACCAGGAGTACTCAGCAATTTTTATATATCCACTTACTGTCTCTATACATCCAAATCAATCTGCATCTCTGGTGGAGCAAGCGCAGGAGATTCCACAAAGTGGAGGTTTTGATCCCTGCAATACCATTTCAAGTAAATACAAATAAGAAACATTATCGCATATAAAACTTTGAAGCAAATAGAGAAAGAAACAGACAACTTTTTTAGTATTGCGTACTTTAATTGTCTGATACACATTGGCGTAAATGACTGATGTGTAACTTTGAAGCTCTGCCTCGTCTAAACCAGTTTGAAAGAGAAGCTTTATCTGCACAAAACAACATAAATGAGAAGTCATAATCATATTTAAAGTGCAAGTTATTAGAATATTGAAAGAACACTATTTACTCCACGTTGTAATATTGAAAGTTATTAGAACATAAAATCCAGATACTTTGTAGCTTCAAACAAAAGTAAATAATATAAAAACTTAAACTCCACGTTGTAATATTGAAAGAACACTATTTTTAGAAAAATGACCAAGAAATTGTGTTTTAAAAAAGGAAAAGAAAGCAAAGCAACCGAGTTGTCATAACTACCTACTAAAGTGTAATATAATATTACTTATTTTCTAATTACCTTCACATTTAGATGGCTAAACAAGATGCCTGTAAGGTGTACACATCTAGAGGGACCATTAGTGTCCAAAGAGTGATAACTAATAAACGCAAAAGCGAGTTTAACAAAAAAGTGTTACAAATGCTAGCTTCATTATCTATAAAAAAATCAAGAAAACAGAAAACCAATCAGCAAAAGCAAAGAAAAGATGAGAGATAGAAATGAGAATTTGAAAAGACACCAACTAGAAAGGTTTAAACGAAAAATAAAAATGCTGAAAAGAAGCAAGGAAAAACAAAGATGAGGAACGAATGACAGAAGGAAAAGGTTATAAAAAACTCATAATCACCAAAAAAACATAATAGTTACGTTGTTAAACGAAAAATATGTAGAAAGCAACGGGAATAGTGTGATGGGATTAGAAGATAGAATTCAAGAGTGTAAATAATACGGCTTCTTCATTCAAATAAGAATTTGTAAGATATATATTGTATCCTCGTAGGAGTACAATTTCACGCTTCACAATTGTAAACTATGCAGCATGAACACTTCTATCGTGATGTGCATGAACATTGCTATCATGATATCATGTCGTGTCAGATATCTTAATGTCTTGTGGTGTCTGAGCCATGTCCAAACAACACATATATTGTAAAGTATGTCATTCAACTACATGATAATAGAAGTAGAATGTAAATTTGATTTAAAAAAACTAACTACTTTTCACTGTCACTTTTAAGAGAGAATGTGTGTCCTGAACAAAGATAAGGGCAAGAAAGCCAGCGACTTGCCTAATCGAATCGGACAGCTTGAACACATAGGTGGACACCTTTTAAGACATTGCCTATAATAGTAATGCTCACACAAGCCATACGGTTGGAATTTTCTATCCTACTTGAAAATCTAAATCACGGGATCAAATTTTGGTAAAAGAAAACAAAGCTAGACATAAATTGAGATAATGAAAATGGCATACGATCTGTTATTTTCAATTCAGTACAAGAAAATAATTTAAAAAGGAACATTCAAATAGAGTGTTAGCATTTGGCAAACCACTGCAAGTAATTGTTGCTAATTAAAAGGTAAAAAACGTCCAAGTGAAAAAGTTTAAAAGATGAAGTATTTCGTAATAAGCTGAACTAATGAACTTATTGATGTCTATTGCTAGGTGAAAGTCCAGACTATGCGGTTAAAGATACATTTGGAAAAGCACGACTTCTGCAACAACCCAACAACTGGAACGTGCCATATAATTTTAATATCCAAATGTAGTATAACCACCTGTCAAATATCCAGTTTTAAGTTCATACCTTCTCTGCAGCTTCTGTAATTTTGACTTCAGGCTCCTCGATCTCCTCAGCATCTTCTTCAGTGAAATTTGTCATCTGCCCTTCATAGTACCTGAACACAATATGAAGGAAACATATAAAATTTGAACTTACTGATTTAAGCAAAAATGTCTGATAAGAAATGTGAGATAGACATACAAACTCAATTCTGAAAAGAAACAGCAAGCTGGCAAAGGTTCGAATGATTTAATATGCACGCACACATTCTTATTCACTCCGCAGATGCAATCGTGATAGCATTCAGCACTGGCAGTAAGCATTCGGAGCCCATCAGCAGTGTACTCATAGAAATCAGTGAAAGAACTATACACCAAAAGCAATAAAATATAATCCCAAAAGGCTAGATTTTCAGTGTGAGTGAAAAATATAAGTAATGAAGCAGATAAACGATAAGCCAATTCCTAGCAAGAACACTAAAGCAACATCTTAAAAAGGAACCTGCCCAGGTCCACCACCATAGCCACCATCTTTTGCCTGTAAGATGGCAATAACATCAAGAAATCTCTTACATATAAGATTTTTTAGAAGTGTTGATATACAATGTTAGCATATAAATAAATAACTCAAGTTTTTGGGTAAATTGGTTACTATCGGACCATTCTAAAATACATGTGTTCAAACCTTGTTGTAAACCATGATTCACCAGAATAAAATAAAATGTATTCTAATGTATTGTACCCTACATGTAAGGTAATATCCACTTTCTTCCTTAATAAGTGAAATATTCGGAGCATTGTTATACATCGTTAGTCCACAACAGAATAAGAGTTTAGATTAAGTGTTTTACAGTTTATTCTTCCCTTTCTAAGTGAGTTGTGTTCACATTGGATGCCTACCACATAGCTCAATGGAACACACAAGGAGTGTTAAATCTACTTGGTTAAACCAGACTCGATATACTTAAGCTTTTGGGTGACATGGTAATTTGACAATAATATCATCAACGTTATCATCACACATAACATATGTAAATAATTACAAATTGTAAGTGAGGACAATTTGTTCCGCATGAACTTAAGATTTTGGATGAAGTGGTGAGTTGCCAATAATACAATAAATTTATCATTACACATAATAAATGTAACCAATTACAAGATTAAGTGTGGAAACTTTGGTTCCGCAAACTCATAATTCGTAGTGTGCATGAAATACACATGCATCATCTATTTCCAAAATCCAAACTTATCCTAATCAAGTATGCTTCACGAGAAGGAAAATTAAGCTAAATCGAAACATCACAGAATCGAAGGCGTCCATGGAGAGAACAGAACAGGAGGAGCAGCCCCCACGCTGGGCCTCCCTCCCCACGCGCTTGGAAGCATCCATGGCGTTCTCTGTCTGCGAAGCGTGGGGCACCAGAAGGCGATCATCATGCTTATCGTCCAACGAATTTGTTACTGGAGCATAGATAACGAAAGTATCAGTGAGTGAGATATTTCTACAAACACTTACATGGCACAACACAACTCCACATTTACTTCAAACTTTAATCTTGAGCCCTAATGCCACCGTCACGAAAACCTTAACCCCCAATTCCCAGTCAGCATTCCTTCCCACCACAATATCACTTGAGCTAGAGAAATTGAGAAGCAAAGCAACCACACAAATCCTTTGATTTTCCTCCTCCTCTTCCCAAATCAATTGCCACCAGAGCCATCGGTGGTTAACGCCATACGGTCGACGAGAGGTGAAGGCGGCGGCAACATGGAACCTTGGCCAGAGGTGGAGGAGGTGGACATGGCGAATCTGAAGACCATGGCATGGGGTTTGTCGATGAAGGCAATGATTGGGGATTTTGGTGAGATGGACTCGATCCAGACATCGATAGTGGAGGCAGAGAAGAGAGGCGACGAGGGAGTGGAGGGGGAGACCGAAGGAGACGACGACGAGGTCAACTTTGGGTCGTCGAGAAGATCGGCGATGATATGATTTTCGAAGGGGTGGATCGAAATTTGAGCACATTCAAAAAATTTAGGAGACAAAAAAATTCAGCCGCGCTCATTCTCTCGCGACGGGTGCGAAGGTTGACAAGCGCTGTCTATCTTTTCTAACTTTAATAGCGCTTGTAGGTAGAAGCGCTTTCTATTATCTTTTCTATTATGTGTGTCTTTAATAACAGCGCTTGTAGATAGAAGCGTTGTCTATTATCTGGCCTTTAACAGCGCTTGCAAAAAGAAGCGATGTCTATTATCCAATCTTTAACAGCGCTTACAGAAAGAAGCACTGTCTATTATATGTGCCTCTAATTAACAGCGCTTATAATTGGCAAGCGCTGTTAAAGGTGTACTATTAAAGGTCCTTTTTGTAGTAGTGATCCCAAGTTGGGCACACGTGGGGAGTTGGCTTGCTAAGGATGCAACCAAGGTGCTACGGCCCTATCGACTCAATGACACGACTCACACACAAAGCAACAAAACCAATCAGGTACCCGAAATTGCTATACGCACAGCCGTATAACGAATAGTGGGTACCGGCCGTTACATCCTACCCACCTTAGAATAAAGTACGTCCTCGGACTTTCTAACTATAAATATAACTCTAGCCAGACTAGTAGCTATCCCAATCACATCACACTATAAGTCAACTAGGTATAGTCATTACAAATGCTTATATATGCACTAGGTAGTCAAACAATAACTCTACTAACATGTATTATATTCACGCACATTACACACTTAAACCTATCATAGCCAGTCAAAATTCATACACATATTTCGATCATTCATATAGTCACGTACATCCCTATATAACTATTAAACACTTATTACATACCATGGTGCACATACTCACAACCAATTAATTAGTTCACACCAGCAGATACCATCATAATACTCCACATTTAGATAACTACCTATGGACAAAACAATAAGGATACACTACTCCCTATATCTCCTAGTGTACATCCAATGCCAACATATTAACACGAGTAGTCACACCATACAATTATTAAATCAAGTTTATTATATTTAATATACATTCACCACTACTATAATTTCATAATTATATAGTCATTCAAATGAATGCAAATATTTCACCATAAATTCACATCACATACGGTCCTATAACTATATTCATGATACGCCACTCATACCATAGTCACCAATACTTATAACTAAGCACATACTTACCCGTGCATGGTGCACACCCACACACGCTAACCTTTCATTCATATATACCAATCATACCACTATATACTCAGCACATCTACACACCTAGTTTAGCTAGCATACATACGTTCACACAGGCAAGTCCTTAGCAATAACTATACCACAAGACCAACACCTATAACTATATACTGGTATAGCGACCCACAATCATGTGCGTAACACAACCAGGCACAAACAATCCTATCACTATACATACATCATCCATCACTATATTCCTGGTACTACATGCAAACCACAGACATATGTAGTAATATACTTTGAGTATACCCACTCAAGCTCGAGTGAGACTCAAAACACATATCAGAATACTCTATATACGTAACACGGTATCTATACCTATACCAATACCACTCCAATGTATACACATCTACCAATATAACCATATACATACCATAATGTCAAACACACTTAATATTTAGTCAGGTAACACCACATAGTTCAATCACTTTATATACCATAATAATATTACAGACATCAGCACAAATATAATTATAATACCCTCCATAATACATGCATTCACCGTATAGTCACACACATGTAGAACATATATTCACACCATATCCTTCTACTTATAATTAGTATACCAACACATCTACTTCATACATAGTTAGGATATGCAATAGTCGTGTATACCTCATGGTATACAGCATACAACATCACGTAAAAGCAAGCAATACCAATCAAAATTATAATCCTACTACCATACGTATATCACATATATACTCATGCAGCAAATACATAACTTCTTACGTCTAAGCACAATACATATCTACGTACGAGCACATACTCACACGTACTAACATATAGGTCATATAATAGGCCTACCCACTTAACTATAAGTACACTTATTATCATTACACCTAACATACACACGTCTTACTAATATATATATATACCAAGCATCTAAAAGTATCTTCAAGCTACTTACACTACTAGTCTATACTCCAATAAAATTTCCAATATATATACAGACATTCCTAAAGTATTATAGCTACCCACACATATATAACTAACATCATCCATACAACTTCACACATATATCACGAATAACACTGACTATACATACATAATACAAGAGTCAATTATTAATATCCTAAGGGTAGCACGCTCATACGGGTCCACCAAACTATACTAAAGTTGACACATGCAACGCCAAGTACTAATGGCTAAACAATAAGAAAGAAACCGAATCCAAAAGTGTAACGGAGGAAAGATCGAAAAGCACGAGTTCAGATAGGACGAAGATAAGGAGACGGCTTGGTTACGTGAATCAAGGGTATAATTGGGAATGTTTAGGTGTGAAAAGAAGGATAGTGTGTAAAAGATATAAGTTAAAATACGAAGAGTACCAAAACCGGTCGTACCTCAAAAATTGGAGTTCTCTTATGCATAGAAAAATATTGGTGGTCGATAAAATGAGTTGTTCGAAATAAGTTTGAGTCGTATGTACATAGTAAGAAAAATGGTTTATTAGCTTATTGAAAATCGTTATAAGGAAGAATAAAACATTCACACGAACATTAAGGACGTAGGTTATAAAATATTATACGGCAGTAATTTAATATATTTTCAGCAAAAATTTCGAAATTCAAAGGATGAAATTAGATTAACTGAAGTGTAGAAAATTTAAGCTCATGTTAAATGCTTTCAAAGTCTTTAAACTAGGGAGAAATTTAAAATAAATAATATTGAAACTACTTTTAGAGGAACCAGGATTTGCCAAAAGAAACTGATTTATACAAAGATCTTAAGGTACGGGTACAACGAACCTAGACCTGATATATATAAAAATAATGGAAGTTCTACTTATCTTGGAAGATATTCTAAAGTATGTACGGTAAATGGCTAAAATGAATTTCGTAGTTTAGAAAAAGATGGTAAATCAAACTATCAAAATAGTAATAAAGTTTTAAAACCAAAATGCGAGAAATATAGGTTAGCAAATAGCTACGAGATAGTAATTAAAAATTTCAACCAATAGACTCCAAAATCTATGAAAGGATTTTAACTCAATCGAATAGTGAGGAATTAAATACATAAGAAGAGGGTTTTAAAACAACAATTAAAATGAGCGAAAATTTTTAATAAGAAAGAATCGAAATTGACTTTGAAGAATTCAAGATTTGCAACGGAGAAAATTCGAAAGATTAACGATAATCTCCATGAAGCGATCACGTGATACGAGGGCAAGAATAAGATCACATGGTCTCATACAAAATACGCATGGGATATGACTCATGAAACTCTACGGGAAACTCCTACGGTCGACCAACTAAAGATTAGGAAACCTAGAGCTAAGATTTCTTAAGGAACTAGACTATAATGAACTGCGTCCGGACTGGCCCGAAATCGATGAACCCGAGAGAACGACTAAAGAATTTCTAGAAGTCTAATATGGTCAGAGCTAGGCAAGAACCACTAAGGTAACTCCTAAGACGATTATAACAATTTCTAGCATGTAGTCTAGCTAACAATCAGGGACCTCTAACTAGCAAGCACATATGTCTAACTAAGTCTTACTAAAGTCCTAATGGATTCCCTACTAAGCTGAGACAGATGTTCGGGCATCACGTCTACCAGCCACCAAAGACATAGGGACGATAAAAAATTAGACTCGGGGCTTATGATTTGGATGTTTTAATTTATTTAATGGACGTTCTATAATTATTATCGTTGTTCCGATAATTTACAGTTGCAGTGACCTGCATGGGCCACCAACAAAACCTGTCACGACCCGCTTCCCTAAAATGGAGGCGAGGCGTGAGAAGTCCACTCAGACTTGGAGCTGTGAGGCTCCAGTCTGTAAAGCGTCTGGAATAACCAAGTATAGGTCCTTGTAAGTGCGTAGCAGAACAAAAATAATAATAAAAGAAGGAGACATATAATAAAATTATTTCAATCTCAGAATGTCCATAATAAATTCCAACATCACAGAAAAGCCACCAGGCTAAAAGAAAAGAGTCTAAAAGGCCCAAGCATGGCCAACAGAAATAATCAACGTACAGAAAGAAGAGTGCTACACACCAACAACCTAACAACAGACTAAGCAGAAAGTAACACAGAACTAGGTCTCTACGACTGGCCGTCGGTGTCCTCGTACTCCACGTCAACAGTGGACCCAGGCTCAAAGTCAACAATGCCTCGTCCTCAGTAATGGGCTCTGGCTCAGCAATTAATATGCGACACCCAAAAGAGACGAGGGCGCATGTCAGCAAGTCTACAAGAGACTTGTGCAAGGAAACTAAAAGAAGGAAGCAACCTAACAGTTCTAAAATGTACGATGACATGGCAGTTTAATGCATGTATGCTACAAGTAAGATAATGCAACAAGTATGACATGGCAGCAAGTATAACATGGCATGGGTAGCAAAGCTACTAAAACATTGACACGGATTTTACAAGTCAAGTAAACATGTCGTGCTCAGAGTTTACGCCTTACAGCTGAAGTGGCTGTACGGGCACACTTCTACGCTGAGTGGTCGCTTAACCCTACCCCTCCACGTGTAATCGGGCATTGGCTTTTAACCAACACATGTATCCCGCTTCTGGATCACGAGCCATGAAATATATTTGGCATAGGGTTGTGCCTCCAACGCAGGTGTCTAGCCTCAACAAGTCAGGCATTGGCTTTTGACCAACACATGTAGCCCGCTTCTGGATCACGAGCCAGGAAGTGTATTTGGCATAGGGTTCTGCCAGCAACGCAGGTGCCTAGCCTTGACAAGGAAGTACGTAGCGTGTGCTACGAATGCAACATTCAAGCATGGATGACATGGCATGGCAAGTTATAATTTAAGAGCGTACAGATAAGGAATTTAAACGTGACATGCAGAGCACAAGTAAAGCGCATGCAGTTATGAAAATTTAAACGTGACATGTAGAAATGCATGAATGACATGGCAGGGTGACAAATCTAGCTTCGTTGTCAAGCTAGATCTTAAAATTGCGTCTCGGTAAGTATCATTTCGTCGCCTAGTCTCTTTTACGCCTAAAACAAGAAATGGCCTAAAGCACGGCCTAAACAAAGAACTGGCAAGTTTGAAGTTTCACTTGCCTGCAATCAACCGTTCTGCAAATATCGTCCAACCAGTCCAGTCTACCTATGTGCTCAGATCCACCAGCATACAGTCCCGAATTAAATTATCTTTATTAGTGAATTATCAGACAACTAAAATACCGATTTTTATCTTGTTTAACATGGATGGGTTGGGGGTCCTAAGTGTTCAGAAATTTACCCTCACACGACGCGAGAGCTACACTGGCGTCGGGTAGCGACGCCAGGGGTTGGAATAATAAAAACGCTCCACGTCCAGATTCCAATTAAGATTCCACGCTCGCCAATTCTTGGGCTGTGACCAAATCAGCGAACAAGATTCCAAACAGCGAGTAATAGGTCGGTAGGCATTTTTACGACTTTCGGGAAGCCGTAACAATGAACCGAGACGAACGGTTCGACGTACACGAAGTCTACGATGTTGAATGTCGTAGGGGATGCTCGTGACATCGAAAAACACCGCTAGGAGAAGTAGAGGGCTGTCGGAAGATCCCAACAGTAAGAGTGAATGACAGAAAGCGATACGACGTGACGGAACGTCGTTGAAAATGCTAAAACAGTGAGAAGTCGCTGTTTCAGAGCAATGGTGGCTAGGGGAGGCTGTCACGGCCTCGCAGAGGTCGGAGAGGGATGGTGGCATGTCGGAGGGGGAGTGTGCGATGGCGCACCGGCGGTGGCGATCGCTGCAGTGGCTGCTGCGGCGATCTGCGGCCTGCTGTGCGAGCAGCTGCGGATTTCTGGCGCTTGGAGGCTATTGCGGCGACTAGGCAAGGACCCACGACGGCCTGAGGAAGGTGATAGGTCGGTGATGAGATGAGGAGGCCGGTCGACGGCGGTTTGAGGCTGAGAAACGAAGAAGAAGTCGGGCTCGGGGTGTTTTGCGTGAAATAGGGTATAGGACCGACGGCGCTTCTTGCTGTGAAAGTTTTTAGAAACCTAGGTTATATTTCTTTTATAGAAGAGTGGGATCACGTGAGGTAGGGGCTGAAAACGTGGGTTAGGGCCAACCTAGGGTTGTAGGTAGAGTACTAGTTTAGAGTTTGTTTAAAAGAATTTGTTATAAAAGTTATTATTATAAAAAACTATCCCTCATCCTCTCCCTCTCTCTCCTGCATGTGTGTGTGGCCAAAGTGGGGATGAAATGGGCTAGGGCAAATTTTGGGGTGAAAATTATTATTAATAAAATTATTAGGTGCAATTTACTTTGAGATACTTAGGGCTAAACCGATAATAGGTTGGGCAAAAAGTGAAAATAGGTCAAACGAAGCCCAAAAATTGTAACATAAATACTGGGGTGACCGCACGGATGAGAGAAACGAAACTAAAAAGACAGATCACAATTTCGACATTGAGAAACGAAATTAAAAATAAAAAGGTCTCGCGACAAAAGTGAAAATCGTGACATCTTTTCAAATAAGGTCAAATCGTGGGAGAACGACCCGTGAAATGACGTTCCAAATTAATTCCACAATTTAATATTCTTCGAGAGGGTCACAACGGAATATCACACTATAGGGTTCGGTTACAGACAAAGTCTAAAATAAATACGGGCACGAACAAGGCTACGTGCACGAAAAGCGTACAAAGGACACATGGTCCAAAAGCAACAGTAATCCCAAGTTGGGCACACGTCGGGAGTTGGCTTGCTAAGGATGCAACCAAGGTGCTACGGCCCTATCAACTCAATGACACGACTCACACACAAAGCAACAAAACCAATCAGGTACCTGAAATTGCTATACGCACAGCCGTATAACGAATAGTGGGTACCAGCCGTTACAAACACTATCAAAGTACCATCCCGGCAACGACGCCAAAAACTTGATCGCGCCCGGATATACACCCGGAAAATGACTTGTAGTCTTACCACAAGCGCACGGCGTTGTGGCAAGCAGGTATTGAACACAGGGAGGACAAATGACAGTATCCTACTTTGATTACCTAGCTATCAAGAGAATAAGAATAGTTTTGGTGTAATCGTCACAATCGTTCAAATAGCAAGAAATATCAATATAATAAAGCGTCTAGGGATAGGATTTACTACGGACCGTTTCTTATCCTTATGAATCATAAATTTCATTGTTGCTAAACTTGAATATATGTGAACTAGTTGCAACTTAATGTAGAACCAAGCTCACGCTCTCGTGCTATTGCCGGTCTATAACAAACCTAGAATAGAGCCCACTCTCGTGCAAACTCGACCCTAAGCCGCTAGCGTGAAGATCGACATCATCGTCCAATCGCATCTCAAGCCCACTCTCATGCAAACTCGAGCTATGATCTAGGTTATGATAGTTCGTGTTCGTTCAATCTCTTGCAAACGAATATGAATATAGATTTATAATTAAAAATCATAGCTTTGGTCCAATCTCTTGCAAACCAAATCTAGAGAATTTCAATTATTAATCTAAATCGAATATCTGGGCCTTCCTATCAATTGAGATCCAGTCTCTTGCAAATCCCAATCGATATGAATTCCTAGCTACTCGTAATAAATCAATCACAACCTAACCATTATCAATTCTAGCAACAAATCTATGAATTCATCACAATTCAAAGATCGGGTCCATAGGGTTCATCCACATGCCCTAGAACGACGGAACTACTCACTAATCATCATGAAAATATCAGAAAAATAGCAATTGATCATAGCACAATTTATTGCAAAGAAGAAACAATTCATAAAAATGAGTTTTTAACAAGAAAGAACAAACCAACATTGTCGCCAATGATCTCCAGCTGAGATTTCACAAAAGAATAGCCGTCAAAAACCTAATAGAAGTCTCTAAAAAATAGTTCAAGTCTCTTCCTAAAACTAGGTCAAAAACTAGGTTTAAATACAAGCCAAAATAGTCCAAAAATTCGTGACAAAACTGCCCCTGCGCAGCCCATAAATTTAAATCCACGTAGCAGTCGGAGAGGGTCACTCGGCCGAGTGGCTCATGTCACTCGGCCGAGTGACAGGCCTGATGAAAAAAAGAGAGTTCGTGATCTTCATCGGTCTGTCTCTCTGGGTGACTTGACCGAGTGGGCTTCTTTACTCGGTCGAGTGAGCAATCATGCTCGGCCGAGTAGGCTTCCTTAGAAATTCCAGTAACTTGGGCCTTTCTCTGGACGAATTCTATGTACCACTCGGGCGAGTGAGCTTTCTCACTCGGCCAAGTGGACTTCCTTGCTCGGCCGAGTAAACGCTGAAAATTTGCTGTGTGTATCCGTTTTACTCGGCCGAGTACATCTTCTGACTCGGCCGAATGAGTAGTCTACTCGGCCGAGTGGGCTGTATCTTGGCTCCTTTCTTCTCCTTCTCACCTCCTCGTCGATCCTATGGAATTACTTCTTCTTCTGCTCATCCTCTATTGCTGATAAGTCCTTAAATAAGCCGTGGGTGACACTCCGAAGTGGGCAAAAAATCTTTTGATCTCATTTTTGTTCCAAATCGCTCCATATCTCCTGAAATACGACAAAAACAAAAAATAATGAAAAGCATCGCGATATCGTCGAATAATCGTGAGAAACACAATATGGGCGATCAAAACATCATGAAAACATGCAAAAAGGTGTAAAATAAGGAGTGATCACCATACCTACGAGGATCAGAACCAGGAGGCAGATCCAGCAGACCAGAGCTATGAAGACACCGACATTCTTCCTGCTGAGGACTAGATCACTGCTGCTGTCTTCATTTTATTTAGTTTTATTTATCATTACAGGTGTGTTGCTCTTGTAATAAATGTACGGCCATGCTAGGCCTACCTCATTTGTGTATTTATTTTTGAACTCTGGGCAAAGTTGTAATAAATCTCTGTGTTGTTTCTGATTATTGCGGTTACAAGAACCTGGTTGCTAATTACACAAATCGCTTATTATGCTTAAGTCAAAGAAGAAAGAAAAAAAGAATACTTCTTCTTTGCTTTAAGCACATGAGGACCCGCTCATGTTCTCGTTCCCTGACATGCGTTTATATTTTATATATTCACGCACGTCTTCTTTGTGCTTTTCCGTTGTTTTCCGTCGTCCCGTACCCATTTTCTTGTGATTTCTAGTTTTCTTTCACTTCTTTGTGTTTTTGTGTATATGCAGGAGATTGCCAGTGTTGGGGAAGTATAAAAAAGATATCATGAGTCTCCGGAGCAACGGGAGGAGTCACGCGTGATCCAGAGGGTCAAACGATAAAGATTGCTATATTTCAGCCCTCAACCGATCGGTTGGACACAGCCAACCGATCGGTTGATGCACACATATCTCATCCAAACAAGAGCTACAGAGAAGAGCAGCTCACCCGATCGGTTCGATGATCGGGGGTGATCGACAGAGCTCTCTGTCCTTTTGGGCGTAATTCCAACCGATCGGTTGAAAACTCAACCAATCAGGTCATCTGAAGCCGCATTTCTCAAATCGACGTCCCGATGGCACCACCCGCCCTCCTCAGCACCTGGTTGAATCTTCTGAAGCCGATAGGGAAAGCACCAAGCAGCTCACCTGATCGGTTGATGCTTGGGTGACATCGATTACTATATATAGTTGCCCTAGGGTTGCTGAAAACGGATGTTGTTATTTTTCTGTCTTTTTCTTGGGTTGTGACGGCTGGAATTTTATCTGTTTTTGTAAGTGTTCCGATTACTTTAAAACTTTAATATTGTCTTAATACCATTGCTAGTATCTCATTTCAATTGCTTGATCATGGTTTCTACCGTTGATTTTTGTTAGATTGCGTTTTAGCTATGAATTGTGAGTAGTTCCCAAATCTGGGATTTTGGTGGAAACCTCTTCGTGGGTTCTCCCTAATGCGTCCATAAGACTAGGATTTCGATAGGGTTTAGGAATTTAGATGGTTACGCGAGGTGTTTTATTGTCATTGGTGGGAGAAAGACCGCTCTGACCGTCGATCAAAGGGGGAATAAACTTGGTGGTTGACTCCCTAGCCACAGCTCATGCCCTTAGCGTAGACATCAAATCCTAGCGCGTGGGAACGACAGGATGAGATGATGTGAGTAATCTCTTCGATCTTAGTGCTCCCGGAGTCGGTCGGTGTTAATGGACATGGGAATGCCTACTGATCAGACCCACGGGACGCTAGGGATCACTTTTAGAGGCAATGTCTCACCACTAAACCCTAAATCCAATCGTACTCCTATCCGTCGGTCGTAATAGTGAGAGCCCATGATAGGGTGGAAACTGAATTCCTAGGTTTCCTTTTATATCGTTTAACCTTCGTATCTATACTCTGTGACAAACCATCGATCGTTCGGGCTAGCTCACCCATTGGGTGAACCTGTTCGTCTTTGACTGCAAGCACAACCACACCTTCCTGAGTTCAACCCCCAAGCCACACTACAACACCATGCGCTTGCGGTATAAATATTTAAATCTGGTATCCCCGATCCTATTGCACTTGTATGCTCATATCTAGGGGACGTCAAGCTTTATGACGCCGTTGCCGGGGAGGCAACATGCTTGTTTATTTTAGGACCCAGTGAACCCTTGAGTCTAGTTCACATCTTCACCTTGCGATAATTTTCGCATTCTACTTTTTCATTTTTATTTTCTATTCTTTATTTTCTATTTTTATCTGTTCTATCCCATACTTGCTTCACGGGTGTTTGTTGATTTTACATGCGCATGAATACAAGGAGTCTTGACGACTTGATTCCCTTGACCCAGAGATTACCGCCATCGTGAGGCTTCTGAACGCAGAAAGAAGAAGAAGGAAGAAGCTGAAACCCCGGCCATCACGGCCGCAAATTTCGAGCTAAAGTCGTCATTAATGACATAGATCCGGCAGGATCAATTTTTAGGGGCACCCATGGAGAGCACAATTGAACATGTGGACTCCTTCTTGGAGAAGTGTGACACATTCAAGATCAACGGTGTCACAGCTGAAGCTATCCAGCTCAAGTTGTTCCCCTTCTCTCTGCGGGACAAAGACAAGCAATGGCTTAGGGGGAAGGACCCGAATACCTTCACTACTTGGGAGAAGCTGTCAAATGCTTTCTTGACAAAGTTCTTTCCCCCGAGAAAGACGATGAAGCTGAGGAGCGAGATCTCCTCCTTCTCCCAAGCCAGCCATGAATCCCTGCACGAAGCCTGGACGAGATACAAGGAGATGCAGCGGAGGTGCCCTCACCACGAGCTTCCCAAGTGGCAGATCATTAATCTGTTCTACAATGGGTTGAGGGACGACATGAAATCTTTGATGGATGCCGCGGCTGGGGGTCCTTTATGTCGAGAAGCGAGGAAGATGCCGGTAAAATTCTTGAGAACATGGCATCAAACAATGAGAGGTGGTGTGATGAGCGCACCATGCCCAGATCTGGAGGTATGCATAGGGTCGAAGAGGTCGACAAATTATCTAGCAAATTCGATTTGCTATCGACTCAGATCTCGGTGCTTATGGTATGAGCTGGTGGTGCCAGCACCTAACAAGTAGCATCGGTGGAAGCTGAAGTCCTGGGAGACTTCAAAGGTGGTGATATCTCACCACCGGTGGATCAAGCTAGTACACTATTCTACAACCCGATGGGTAACACGCCGTATCCACCAAGGTCTAGCTCAAATCCGGCTTATTCTCCAAATAACTGGAACCACCCCAACCTAAGCTATAGGGCACCATATCTGCAGCCCCGGCAACCACAGTAACAAATATATCAACCACCTCGGTAGCAGCAGCAGCAGCAGTACCAACAGCAGCAGCAGCCCCAACAAATGTACCAGCAGTATCCCCCTAGGAACCAGCAGCCCCCGCAGCAGCAACAGCCGTATGGCCAACAGCGAGTTATCTCCCCGGTCGAGAGCCTCTTGACCCAGTATATCACCAACCAGGAGAATATTAACTTGCGGCTAGAGATGGGACAGAAGGCCCTGACCGACCATGTAACCCAGCTGGGGTTGCAGGTGGCGAACCTTCAGAGGGCGCATAATCAATTGCCGGGTCAACCGGAAGTAAATCTGAGGGGGTCGAATCAAACGTTGGCCTTAACGCATGACCATGCCAACGTGTCTGCTATAGTAATGAGGAGCTGCACAGATTCCAACTAGGGTGCCCGCTAATGAACCTGAAGCTCCGTTAGTCGATGAGCGACCAAATGTACAAGCTAACGACGATGGAGCTTCGTCATCAAAGACCGTGACTCTGGAGGGAGTCTCTGAGGAAGAGAAGAAGAAGAACGAGGAAGGGAACTTGAGAGTCTTCAAGTCCGTTGTGCCTTTCCCACAACGACTTGCCAGGGCAAAGATTGATGAAAAAGACGGCAAGTTCTTTGAGATGGTTAAAGACTTGATGCAGATCCCTTTCCTTGAAGCTATAGAGACTATTCCATCCTATGTGAAATTCTTGAAAGATTTGGTGACGAGGAGTTCCAGAAAAGAAAAATTCGTTCTCACGGTGGAATGCAGCGCTCTGATTTAGCGAGCGAATCAGCCCAAGCTCAAGGACCCATGAAGTTTCTCTATTCCTTGTTCGATTAGAGAGGTGAAGGTTAATTGGGCGCTCGTCGATTTGGGAGCGAGCGTCAGTCTGATGCCTCTGTCACTTTACAGGAGGATAGGAATGGGCGACCTTGAGCCCACTGGTATGACCCTACAACTTGCAGATCGATAAGTCAAGTATCCGGTGGGGATTGTGGACGACTTGCCAGTAAACGTCAGCGGAGTGCATGTGCCCGTAGATTTGTTGTGATGGACATGCCGGAGGATGCTCATACCCTGATCATCCTCGGCCCTTCATGGCGACCATTGGCGTGTTGATTGATGTGAAGAAAGGGAAACTATCCCTTAATGTTGGCGACCAGAAGGTCGAATTTGATTTGGATTATCTATGAAGCATCTCCCTGAAGAGCAGAGTTGCAATGTGCTGGAAGATGAGGGAAAAAAAGTAGTAGAAGCTGGAGCTTGGGAAATCCTCTTGAGGAACCCCCCGATAGCTTGTGGGACCTTAATAAGCATGTTGGATTGAAAGAAGGAGAAGTTGCTCGGGAAGCGGGTTTCTCACAGAAGACCCCTCCCGGATTCAAGAGGGTCGCTCCGACGAGGAGCAAGGGAAACGAGCCCATGGGGCTCACTGCTGATGAGATCCGAATACGTCGAAGAGTGGCGGTAGACGCCAATATTAGGGAGAAGCCCCCAGACACCACTAGCGGAGGGATCGTCGAGTGCGTCTACTTATCACCATTATCAATACCAAGGGAGACCGCTCTAAATGCTAAACGGATGCCGATCTATGGGCATCACCCGCATCAACCACCTTGATGACCACATACCAGGCGTCGAGCAAACGAAGTTAAACAGCAACACTTCATGGGAGGCAACCCATGTTCTAAACCTTCATCTTTATTCTTAGGATTATTTTTCTTATTTTTTGGTGAATAAATTCAGCAACAGGAGCTTTCGTTGGAAGAACTTAGACAAATTTTGTGTTTTCTGCAGGAAATAGCCCCAACCGATCAGTTCATTCATCAACGGTTGGATGGACTGTGTCTGAAGATGGCCCGTATCTGAAAATCATCTAACCGATCAGGTGGAAAAATGGCTGACCGGGTGGTAGATCGTGTGAGATCTTCGGTGCTCTTGGGAATTTTGGGGATTAATTCAACCGATCGTTTGATCTGGAGCTGTGACCGTGTCGCTGTCCGGGTGAAGTCGACAGTGCTCTCAGGAAAATCGTGAAGCGACCAACCGATCGATTGAAAACTCAATCGATCGGTTCACCTGTAGCTGCCTTCCAACAATATTTTTCAAAAATTTACCCAACTGATCGGGTGAGATCTCACCTGATCGGTTCGCCTAAAACCCTATAAATACCCCCGACTGAACCGATTCATTTCCTCTCACCCGAACTCGATTTTTCGTCGTTGTTTCGACTTCTCTCCCTCTCAACCGGCCACCTTTCTCACCTGCACGATCTCCTCTCACTCTCAAATGATCTCCCCACTTCTCCCCATCTCTCTCTCTCCATCAATCCCACTCTCTTCCTTCACATCCAACCCTAATTTCCGCCCTAACCCTAAGTCCATTTCCCCATTTCGAAAATTTGTTGGATCAAAGTGCAGTGGCTTCACGAATCTCCCAATTGCGCTGCGTAGGGTTTCTTGCGAGCAAGGATTCACTACGCTACTGGGTAAATTCGTTCCCGAGCTCTATTTTAATATTGCCCTAGTTATATATTTTTTCTCTATCGTCATTTGGTCGTGTGCATTCATATAGACTTGCATACACTTACATCACTCTCTATCATGGCCAAGGACAAGGATAAGGGTAAGGCTATCATGCATGAGGAGGAGCCGTCTCGCAAGAGATGGAAGTCCACACGTCCACCTAGTTCACGTCCTCCTCCTACACCGCCTTCACAACCCTAACCCCGACCCATCGTTCCCGTTGTGGACCCACTGATGGGACCGCATGAATACCATTTTTTGAGTCGTGAACAAAAAGATCTTTACAACCGACTCAATGAACGGGCACACGTAGCCACTAAATTTGCACATGCACAAACCCTGATCGATCTCGGAGTTTTCTCCGGGGTCGAGATTTTATTTGCAAATTTAGGTTGGATAGGGTTCCTAAACGCCCATGCACCATCTTACCCCGCCCTCACACTAGAATTCCTATCTTCCCTCAATTGTGTGGCGGGGTCCATCGTCGATTTCCGCATCCGAAACCGAAGTATCCGCACCAACCTGAACACAATCAATAACATTTTCGATTTCCCCATACTTGGCGGCGACGCTATCCGCCCCTACGAATATCACTGCGAGATTGATGTCGATATCTTTTGGCATCGCCTCACCCTCCACGACCAATACCCTCAAGGCAAGGCCAAGGCCTCCTCCATCATTCACCCCGTATTCCGTCTGGCCCACCGCATCATTTCTAGCACATTCTTCCCCATGGATGAGTCCGAGACCGTGACCATCCCTGACCTATTTATTCTGTGGGCCATGACATTTGATTTTATTCGTGGTGATGACGGGATCACCTTCGAGTCCCCTCGCATACCCATTCATGGCAGCGCTTGGCTTATTCAAAAACTCGTTGATATTAGCCGCACCGGCAAAGGCAAGTATTGTTACGGGGGCCTCATTACCATCATTGCTTCGCATCCCACATTCACTATTATTATCCCCAGAGAATTACCACGTGCCGCAGGATCTACATATCTAGATCTTGATGTCGTGCGGCACACACATATGATCAAACCCCGTCCTGATGGTCGATTTTCTTTTTACTATGGTGTAACGACTGGTTTTCATGTATCTGGATTTATTATATTATATTATAAGTTTTGGTGGATTTTCTCCTCGTATGTGGTTATCGTCTCCGTAACTTTCATTTTCGATCGTTTCGTCGTGTTTTCTAGTTTCTTCCTTAGGATCATCGATTTCGGAGTAAGTCATTCGTGACGGGCTTCATATCGGTCATATCTTATTGTTAGATCAAGCCTAGGAGTCTTAGGAATCGATCCCGGAGCTCCGCGCTCCATATCGAAACTTTTGGTGCACGTTAGCCGGTGTAAGAAGGGGAACCGACCGACTAGATGACGATTTAGTCGGTCGGCAAGCCTTCATAGACCGACTAGTGGGCTTTCTAAATTTCTCAAGAGTTACTGTTTCTCGTTAGTCGGTCTAAGAACGTTGGTTGACCGACTAGGTTGCAAACTAGTCGGTCGGCAATACTTCTGTGATCGACTAACTCTTCAACTATTTTTGGTATCAGTTACTGTTCCTTCTTAGTCGGTCTAAGTTCATCTCTCGACCGACTAGTTGTCAAACTAGTCGGTCAGCAGTTGTTCATTGACCGACTAAATCTAAATCCTAATTCTGTACAGGAGTTACTGTTTGGACTTAGTCGGTCTGCGTTGGTCAACCGACCGACTAGTTCCCAAACTAGTCGGTCAGTGGTTGCTCTTTGACCGACTAATATGTGTTAAAACCCTAATTTCTGGGCAGCCGCCAGCCCATCCTATTTAAACCCCTCCCAAACGTTTTCTTCTTCCTCCTCTCGACCTAAAACCCTAGTTTCTCCCCCATTGAGCCCCCTTCTACCTCAAACCCTTATTCCTTCATCCCAAGCCCAAAATCCATCATCCAAACCCTCCCTCAACACATTCTACCTCTCATCTACCTCAAAATCTCATCAAACCCCCAAAATCCCCCCAAAACCCTATTTCTCCAAACTTCTCCATCCACCTCTAGATCTGAACCCTAGGTCCTCCGGAGTGTTTCTTCCGCTTCCTCACGGTAATAAATCGATCTCTTGATGTTTTCATAACTCGTTGTGTTTTGTGGAGCCCTAATGAAATTACTTGTTGTTTTGATGATTGTTTCTCTATAACAGCGACTTCCCCGTAGATTAGCATCCGTGAGACGAACCTTCGTGATCGTCATCCCCGGTGCTAGGCAAGTGAAACTTGCCACTTAGGGTTTAGGCCATGTTTTAGGCCATTTGCTTGTTGTAGGCATAAAAGAGACTAGGCAACGAAATGATACTCGCCTAGGTGCAAATTCCGAAACTAGCTTGACAACTAAGCTAGGACCGTCGTTAACCATGTTGCATAACTACCATGCCATGTTTAATTTTGTTTAACGGTATGCAAATAAGTTGTCATCCATGCTATCCATGTTGTATGTCGCATTTGTAGCACACGCTACAATACTTGTGTTTCCTGGCTCGTGTTCCAGAAGCGGGCCATGTGTTGGTTGATAGCCAATGCCCGACCTACTAGTTTCTGGCTAGGCACCCACTATACGTGGGCATAACCCTATGCCATACGTGTTAATCACACTTCCTGGCTCGTGTCCCAGAAGCGAGCATTCCGTGTTCGGGGGTAATGCCCTGGCTCGACACACATGGGAGGGGTAGAGATAAACGGTCACTTGAGCTTAGGAGTTGGCCCGATCAGCCACTCTAGCCAACAGGCGGAATCTCTGTGCACGACGTGTTTACTTGACGTGATTTACTTGACTTGTACTTGAACACAGCCTGCGGGCAATAGGGCACTCGTTGAGTGATCCCTTGTACTTGTTACTTGACATTACATGTCACAACTACCACTTGTTACTTGCTACTTGTGCGTCCCTTGTTATTTCCATGCGATACTTGCTATGCCATGCATCATACTATAACTGTTAGGTTGCTAGTTTACCTTACCTTCAGTTTCCTTGCCCAAGTCTTTTAGACTTGCTGACATGTGCCCCTTTACTCTTTTGGGTGACACATGTTAGATCTCGAGCCTGAGGCCGTTGTTGAGGACGAGGTGTTTGCGGACGCCGTTGCCGAGCCTGTGTTTGGCGAGGAGTACGTGGACACTGGGGACCAGTCCTAGTGTCTTCGTTGAGCTTTCCTTTTGTTTTAGACTGCTGTTTTGTTGTCGGTGCGTGGCACCTATACTTCGTTACGTTGTTGGTTTTGTTGGCCTTGTTCTGGGCCTTTAGACTCTTTCTTTTAGCCTGGTGGCTTTTCTGAATGTTGAACTTATTTTCGTGTTGGACAAATTACGAGATGTGGGAATTTTATTTCTGTCTCTCCTTGTGTTATTATTGTTGTTTCGTTTGTGGTTACATGGACCTGCTTATGTTTTATTGACGCTTATCAGGTTTGGGGCTTCACAGCTCCACTCTCGTGCGGACCTTTTCACGTCTCACCTCCATTTTAGGGAAGCGGGGCGTGACAGGTTTTGTTGGTGGCCCATGCAGGTCCTTCTATAACTGCGATTATCGGAATAGCGATAATAATGTTAGAATGTCCAATAAACTAAGTTCGACGTCCGAGTCATAAGCTATGAGTCTAATTGTTTCGTTTTCTGTGTCACTAGATGGCAGGAAGACGAATCACCCGTGGTGGAGGTAGTGGTGCGCCCCCTCACGATGAGGAGACTGAGTGAGAACCCACCAACGGGGAGATGATGCGGATGATGCTTCAGATGATGCAGGTGCAGCAAGGCGTGCTCCTGCAAGTCCAGAATGCTTCGACTGGTCGTGCCCCTCGGGCGACTCCGGAGGCCCCTCGCTTCGAGCCGGGAGCGAAGAAATTTCGTGAGCTGGGTCCCGCATATTTTGATGGGTCTGAGGGTCCTCTGGCTGCCGATGAGTGGATTCAGAACATAGAGGATAATCTGAGGATGGCCAAGATCACCCCGGCTGGATGGGTTGATTTGGCGAAGGGGCAACTCAAGGATAATGCTCGGAACTGGTGGGATGCGGAAGAGAAGATGCTGGTGGAGCCGATAGCTTGGGCTACCTTTAAGTCCATGTTTGATGAGGAGTTCTTTCCAAAGGCTGCTAAGAAGGAGATGCTGCAGCGTTTCATTGATCTGAAGCAAGGGAGCTTGACGGTGGACCAGTACCACCAAGAGTTCACTAGGCTGAGTCGGTTCGCACCAAAGATGGTGCAGGATGCTGATGAGAGGGCTCAGAGGTTCCTGCAGGGACTTGCTTTGGAGCTCCAGAGTTTTGTGTCTTCCTCCGATCTGGACTCTTATCAGAAGGTTCTGGTCGCTGCCAGGAGGCAGGAGCTGAACCTGAGTCAGAGGAGATGTCATGTTTCTGGTGCTGGGAAGAGGCCTATGGAGCAGGCCAGAGTGATGGTTAGGCCTAGTTTCAAGCCTAATCAGCCAGCTCAGTTCAAGAGGCCAGGAGGGCCTATTCTGAAGACTTGCCATTTCTGCGGTAGGACCGGGCACGTCAAGGATCAGTGTAGGAGATTCCTGGGCCAGTGTGTCGTCTGTGGGGATCCTACTCATGCCATGAAGGATTGCCTGAGGTCGAAGCAGCCTTGGAGGGCACCTGTTGCAGCACAGCCGTTGCAGCAGCGAGCGTCTGTTCCTGCTGGACGTGGAGCAGCTCTTGTTCCACAGAGGCAGGCTTTTCAGCAGGCTATTCCACCGAGGAGGCAGGCTTTTCTGATGACCGCTGTGGAGAGCGAGGCTGTGGATGAGGTTATCGTAGGTAATCCTTAGACTAGCTGTTACTTTCCTAGCTGGTTTTGATTGCTATATTGTGATGTTTCCTTGAACATGATTGTTTGCTAGACTAGGGTTTGATTGTTAATTGCTTGTTAGGTTTGGTTTTGGTGTGCACGTTTCCTGCACGAGTCCTCTTTGACTCTGGTGCATCGATGTGCATTATTTCTTGGAGCTTCGTGGAGAAGCATTCCTTGTCGACGTCCTCTCTTCCTAAGAGTTGGAATATCGTTACAGGGAACGGTGTGGTCTCGGTGCATCTTGGTTGTAATTCTTGCTCGTTGGTGGTTTGTGGACGTGAGCTTTGCGTTGATTTCATTGTCCACGACATCATCAACTATGATGCAGTTCTTGGGATGGATTGGCTTGCGAGCTTCTATGCTACGATTGACTGTAGGAGGAAGAAGGTGGTGTTCGAGATTCCCGGACATCCGGTGTTTGAGTTCAGCCGTGGTAGCAGCTCGCTTGGTCCTGTCAGGTTTCGGGCCGGACCGGTGGGGGTTGTGGCTATGCAGATGGAGTTGGAGAGGCCAGCTGTGGTGTGTGATTTCGATGACGTCTTCCCCGAGGAGATGTCTGGTTTGCCACCTGATCGAGCTTTAGAATTTTCTATTGATCTTGTTCCGGGTGCGCAGCCCATTTCGAAGGCACCGTATCGTATGGCACCCGCTGAGTTGGAGGAATTGAGGAAGCAGTTGGATGAGCTTTTGCGGAAGGGTTATATCAATCCTAGTGTGTCTCCGTGGGGAGCACCGGTGTTGTTGGTGAAGAAGAAGGATGGTTCGCGTCGCATGTGCGTGGACTATCGGGAGTTGAATGCGGTGACCATCAAGAATAAATACCCGTTGTCTCGCATCGATGATATTTTTGATCAGCTTGGAGGTTCGAGGGTGTTTTCTAAATTGGATTTGAGGATTGGTTACCATCAGTTGAAGGTGAAGAAGGATGATGTTCCGAAGACAGCGTTCAGGACGAAGTATGGACACTATGAGTTTGTGTTTATGACTTTTGGCGTAACTAACGCACCCGCAGTTTTCATGAATCTGATGAACCTAATTTTCCACGACTTTTTGGATAAGTTTGTCGTTATCTTTATTGACGACATTCTGATCTATTCGAAGTCGGAGGAAGAGCATGCCTCGCACTTAAGGACGGTGTTGGAGATTCTGAGGAAGCATCGGTTGTATGCTAAGTTTTCAAAGTGCGAGTTTTGGCTGGATAGAGTTGCTTTTCTTGGGCATGTGGTGACTGGAGATGGCATTTCAATGGATCCTGAGAAGATTAGGGCCATCAGAGAGTGGCCTGTTCCGTCGTCAGCGTCTGAGATCCGGAGTTTCCTTGGACTTACCGGTTATTATCGGCGTTTCATTAAGGACTTTTCCCGTATTGCCGAGCCGATGACCAGGTTGACGCGGAAGGATGTTGCTTTTGTTTGGTCGGGTGATTGTGAGAATGCTTTTGGTGTTCTGAGGGAGAGACTGACGACTGCCCCTGTTCTTGCTGTGCCTAATCGCAGCGGTGGATTTGAGATCTTTTGCGATGCTTCTGGCAATGGCCTCGGTTGTGTGTTGCATCAGCATGGGCATGTTGTGGCTTATGCGTCTCGTCAGCTCAAGGTTCATGAGAAGAATTACCCGACGCATGATTTGGAGTTGGCTGCTGTTGTGTTTGCTCTTAAGATTTGGAGGCACTTCCTGCTGAGTGAGAAAGTGAAGATTTTCACCGATCACAAAAGCTTGAAGTATATTTTTACTCAGAAGGAGCTCAACATGCGACATCGTCGATGGTTGGAGCTCATGGCAGATTATGAGATTGATTTGCAGTATCACCCTGGCAAGGTGAATGTGGTCCCTGATGCGTTGAGTAGGCTTCCAGCGGTGATGATTTTGACTTCGCAGTGGCGGTTGCAGCAGGATTTTTGCGAGTCTGGCGTTGAGATTGTTCTTCCTGGGGAGGCTTCTTCGTTGATGTGTATGCAGATACAGTCAACGATCGTGGATCGGATTAAGGCTGGCCAGGCTGAGGATCCGAAGCTGGTGAAGATTCGGGAGCAGGTTGAAGCCGGTCTACGGACTGACTTTCTGATTCATGAGGATGGCTCGCTGAGGTTTGGAGCCAGGTTGTGTGTGCCAGCTGGAGATATTAGAGAGGAGTTGATGGTGGAGGCACACAGTTCACCGTATTCTGTGCATCCTGGTGGCACCAAGATGTACCAGGATCTTCGTCTGAATTATTGGTGGCATGGTATGAAGAGGAGTGTGGCTTGGAGTGTGGCCAAGTGTTTGGTTTGTCAGCAAGTGAAGGTGGAGCATCAGCGTGCGGCCGGGTTGCTACAACCGCTTCCGATTCCAGAGTGGAAGTGGCAACACATCACTATGGATTTCGTGACTGGACTACCTCGGAGTCCGAAGCAGAATGACGTGATTTGGGTGATCGTAGATCGATTGACCAAATCCGCGCACTTAATTCCGTTCCGAGTGGGACAGTCCACTGAGGCGCTAGCGAGGAGATATATGGAGGTAAATTCTTTTACCCTCCGTTTTTATTTCCTTTTCCTAGTTTAGATAGTGATGTAACGTGAATCGTGCAGGAGGTCGTGCGACTTCACGGAGTCCCTGTGAGTATCGTGTCGGACAGAGACACGAGGTTCACATCTCAGTTCTGGCAGAGTTTACAGAAGAGCTTGGGTACGCGTCTGAGTTTCAGCACGGCGTACCATCCGCAGACGGATGGCCAGTCCGAGAGGACGATTCAGATTTTGGAAGACATGCTGAGGGCGTGCATGTTGGATTTCAAGGGTTCGTGGGAGGACCATCTACATCTGGTGGAGTTTTCTTACAACAACCGCTTCCAGGCGAGTATTGGCATGGCGCCTTTCGCCGCTCTTATGGGAGGAAATTTCGATCGCCATTGAGTTGGGATGACGTTGGTGATCGGGAGCTGTTGGGACCTGAGATGATCGTGGAGGCCGTGGATATTGTCAGGAACATTCGGGAGAGGCTGAGGATTGCTCAGGACCGTTTTAAGCATTGGGCGGATGCTAAACGTCGTCCTTTGGAGTTTCAGCTGGGCGACCATGTGTTCTTGAAGATTTCCCCGAATCGTGGTGTGATTCGTTTTGGGAAGCGAGGGAAGTTGAGCCCGCGATACATTGGACCGTTTGACATTTTGGAGAGGGTTGGCGAGGTAGCTTATCGCTTAGCCTTACCGCCATCTTTGGAGGGAGTTCACAATGTTTTCCATGTGTCGCCGCTTCGTCGATACATTAGCGATCCATCTCATGCGGTGGATTTTTCGGAGATTACCGTTCGCCCCGACATGACGTACGACCAGCATCCAGTGCAGATTCTGGACAGGCGTCAGAAGTCACTTTGGAACAAGGATGTCAATCTTATGAGGGTGATGTGGCGACACGGCTCGCCTGGAGAGTCTACTTGGGAGAATGAGGATGAGTTGCGAGAGCGTTTCCCACTTTTGTTTCCGGACACGTGAGTGTTTGGAAATTCCGAGGACGGAATTTTTCTTAAGTTGGGGAGGATGTAACGACTAGTTTTCATGTATCTGGATTTATTATATTATATTATAAGTTTTGGTGGATTTTCTCCTCGTGTGTGGTTATCGTCTCCGTAACTTTCATTTTCGATCGTTTCGTCGTGTTTTCTCGTTTCTTCCTTAGGATCGTCGATTTCGGAGTAAGTCATTTGTGACGGGCTTCATATCGGTCATATCTTATTGTTAGATCAAGCCTAGGAGTCTTAGGAATCGATCCCGTAGCTCCGCGCTCCATATCGGAACTTTTTGTGCGCGTAGCCGGTGTAAGAAGGGGAACCGACCGACTAGATGACGATTTAGTCGGTCGGCAAGCCTTCATGGACCGACTAGTGGGCTTTCTAAATTTCTCAGGAGTTACTGTTTCTCGTTAGTCGGTCTAAGAACGTTGGTTGACCGACTAGGTTGCAAACTAGTCGGTCGGCAATACTTCTGTGACCGACTAACTCTTCAACTATTTTTGGTATCAGTTACTGTTCCTTCTTAGTCGGTCTAAGTTCATCTCTCGACCGACTAGTTGTCAAACTAGTCGGTCAGCAGTTGTTCATTGACCGACTAAATCTAAATCCTAATTCTGTACAGGAGTTACTGTTTGGACTTAGTCGGTCTGTGTTGGTCAACCGACCGACTAGTTCCTAAACTAGTCGGTCAGTGGTTACTCTTTGATCGACTAATTTATGTTAAAACCCTAATTTCTGGGCAGCCGCCAGCCCATCCTATTTAAACCCCTCCCAAACGTTTTCTTCTTCCTCCTCTCGACCTAAAACCCTAGTTTCTCCCCCATTGAGCCCCCTTCTACCTCAAACCCTTATTCCTTCATTCCAAGCCCAAAATCCTTCATCCAAACCCTCCCTCAACACATTCTACCTCTCATCTACCTCAAAATCTCATCAAACCCCCAAAATCCCCCCAAAACCCTATTTCTCCAAACTTCTCCATCCACCTCTAGATCTGAACCCTAGGTCCTCCGGAGTGTTTCTTCCGCTTCCTCACGGTAATAAATCGATCTCTTGATGTTTTCATAACCCGTTGTGTTTTGTGGAGCCCTAATGAAATTACTTGTTGTTTTGATGATTGTTTCTCCATAACAGCGACTTCCCCGTAGATTAGCATCCGTGAGACGAACCTTCGTGATCGTCATCCCCGGTGCTAGGCAAGTGAAACTTGCCACTTAGGGTTTAGGCCATGTTTTAGGCCATTTGCTTGTTGTAGGCATAAAAGAGACTAGGCGACGAAATGATACTCGCCTAGGTGCAAATTCCGGAACTAGCTTGACAACGAAGCTAGGACCGTCGTTAACCATGTTGCATAACTACCATGCCATGTTTAATTTTGTTTAACGGTATGCGAATAAGTTATCATCCATGCTATCCATGTTGTATGTCGCATTTGTAGCACACGCTACAATACTTGTGTTTCCTGGCTCGTGTTCCAGAAGCGGGCCATGTGTTGGTTGATAGCCAATGCCCGACCTACTAGTTTCCGGCTAGGCACCCACTATACATGGGCATAACCCTATGCCATACGTGTTAATCACACTTCCTGGCTCGTGTCCCAGAAGCGAGCATTCCGTGTTCGGGGGTAATGCCCTGGCTCGACACACATGGGAGGGGTAGAGATAAACGGTCACTTGAGCTTAGGAGTTGGCCCGATCAGCCACTCTAGCCAACAGGCAGAATCTCTGTGCATGATGTGTTTACTTGACGTGATTTACTTGACTTGTACTTGAACACAGCCTGCGGGCAATAGGGCACTCGTTGGGTGATCCCTTGTACTTGTTACTTGACATTACATGTCACAACTACCACTTGTTACTTGCTACTTGTGCTTCCCTTGTTATTTCCATGCGATACTTGCTATGCCATGCATCATACTATAACTGTTAGGTTGCTAGTTTACCTTACCTTCAGTTTCCTTGCCCAAGTCTTTTAGACTTGCTGACATGTGCCCCTTTACTCTTTTGGGTGACACATGTTAGATCTCGAGCCTGAGTCCGTTGTTGAGGACGAGGTGTTTGCGGACGCCGTGCCCGAGCCTGTGTTTGGCGAGGAGTACGTGGACACTGGGGACCAGTCCTAGTGTCTTCGTTGAGCTTTCCTTTTGTTTTAGACTGCTGTTTTGTTGTCGGTGCGTGGCACCTATACTTCGTTACGTTGTTGGTTTTGTTGGCCTTGTTCTGGGCCTTTAGACTCTTTCTTTTAGCCTGGTGGCTTTTCTGGATGTTGAACTTATTTTCGTGTTGGACAAATTACGAGATGTGGGAATTTTATTTCTGTCTCTCCTTATGTTATTATTGTTGTTTCGTTTGTGGTTACAGGGACCTGCTTATGTTTTATTGACGCTTATCGGGTTTGGGGCTTCACAGCTCCACTCTCGTGCAGACCTTTTCACGTCTCGCCTCCATTTTAGGGAAGCGGGGCGTGACATATGGTCACCCCTGCTCCTTACACCATTCTGCCCAATCTAGGTCGTATGTCTCTTCAGCTTGTGGCAGATTGGACATTCCCTCCTGACCGAGCGTTCTTAGCGGGGTTGCATCTTCAGTTCCCACTCCCGGACGCACCCAGACCACCGTCCCCTGTCGCCCACTTATGCGTGCAGGACATCCCAGCGTTCCGAGAGGACCCTGGGGCTGGGCCGAGTACCGCCACCCTGGCTTCTGTCCCTATCACTTCTGAGGCTCTCACCACTTCCACTACCCGTCCGGCCACTACTTCTTCCTTTCGTCAAGCCACCTCCGCTCGCCTCGGTCTCGAGGCTGAGTTAGCTGCACTGCGCGCTGGCGCATCCACTTCGGCCTACTCGGTCCCATCCTCCTCTATCTTTTCCCACCCACGTTTTCTCGCACTGGAGCGAAACGTGGCCGCCATCCTCTGCATTCTCACTCACATTCACGGTCCACCTCCACCCACCCCTCTCCCCTCACCACATCCTTCACCTCCTCGACGATCTTCACCTCCACCAACACATTCATCCACTGGGTGACCACCATCCCCCCTCCCACCACCACTTCCATTCCCACCAATTCATCTCCACACACCGTTTCTGACCCACCACCTCTGCCACCCTCAACTTCCCTCACCGCATACACGCGCCGCAAGAAATTACAGGTGCACTCAAGATCACTTCCCTCTCCATCCACTTCTATCGCCATATCTCATCCATCCTTCACCGCATTAGCCACCGTATCACTCTCACTTTCCATCATCACCTCCACTCCACCCATCGTGCACCCACCCATCCACCACCTCGACCCCTTTCTCCACTTCTCCGCACACCCATCACTTCTCTGGCCCCCTCCCTACAATCTTCTACCGAGGAGGACGAGGACAGTTCCTCTCCTGCATTTTGATCTTTCTTTTTCTTTTCTGATCTTCCCCCTAGCATATTTCTGCATCACCATGATCATATCATATTGCTAGCATTGTCATATCCAACTTGGGGGAAGTCGTTTTTTATGTGTTCTATCGTGTGATGTCTTTATGGTGTGCCTGTTTATATGTGTCTTTTGGGTATGCTTTTCTCTTTTTTACTTTCTATGTTTCTTTTTACTTCTTTTTATTTTTTCTATTTCTTTCGTGTGATTTCCATGTTTTTCTTGATTTTTGTGTCGGTGCGTACCCCCTATTTTCATTGCCCTCTCGTATTTACTACTATTGCATTGAGGGCAATGCAAGTTTCAGCTTAGGGGAGTTGCACTTTGTGCGTCAAATGTGTCTTTTTCTTCGTTTTTGAGTCTTTTTCATCGTGTTTTTCTTTTTCTTCTCTTCTTTTTCTTTCTCACTCTCCTAGAGATGACCCCATATGATGAATTGCCACACACACACACACACACACACACACACACACACACACACACACACACACACACACACACACCTAGCATGGCTATGATTATCACTTTCATTAACCCTAGGAAGCTGAGTCCTATTGCATTTCATGCATCATGGGTTCACTTTGCTTTTGTGTGAGTCGTTCGTTGTGACTAGCTTATAGTGTGCTTCTACTTTGTGATTTTGATTTATATACATGTCCTGAGATGACCCCTAGATTATCATGCTTCGATTTGAATATGCAGTATTTGCTTCTACTGTCTGCTTCTATATGCATGAATATATTTATATCGTATACTTCAATTCGTATGTGTTAGGATTCCACGAATAGGACTAGGATAACCCATATAGCCTACTCTCTAATTATCGAGAAAAAATCTCCTTTGCCCAAGTGTTTAGAATCCGATTTCTTTTTTATTTTACTTGGTGCAAATCCCATCGTCGTGTACCATTCTCCCACGTGGGAGAGTACACATGTATATACCCCAAAATCTAAAATCCAAAAAAGAGAGAAAAGAAAAACCCAAAAAAAGAAAAAGAAAAAAGAAAAGAAAGAAAAAATATGCATAGCCAAAAATCCAAAAAAATACAAATACCCAAAACCCAAAAAAATTCCAGTGTGAATATTTTCCTACCCTCCAAGAATAAAGGGAAGGCGAGAATTTGCACCGAGTGTTCTACTCCACACCTTCTTAACCTCCATCGTTTTTGAAAACACTTGGAATAGGAACTTTCAAGCTATTTTCTAGGCGACAGTGTGGTGATTTCCTAGTCCCTAGCTGTGGAGTCCCCGATGCATGATACGCCTCTATTCTTATACTCTTCTCATGCATGCTTGAGCTACTATTCACCACAATTTCGAATTGAATTGATATTTGGGTCGTTCCTTGGATTTGTGTATATGGAGCTTTATTGCACAATGTAGAGAGTGACACTGTCTACTAGCACATGACCACACTCACTCGCGCTTCACCACGAGGGCCCACGACACTTGTATGGACTCATATTCCTTGGTTTAGTGCTATGATTTGTCGCTTGCTTGCTTGGTGTGGCGTGTTTGATTTTGTTGGCTCTGACGGGAGATTTAGGATTTTGATTTCTCTTTTTCTCTCTCTATTTTCCTCCTCCAAGCTCCTACTCTCACTCATCTTCCTCGAGGACGAGGAAGGGTTCAGCTTGTGAGATTTTAACGTGCGTTTATATTTTATATATTCACGCACATCTTCTTTGTGCTTTTCCGTTGTTTTCCGTCATCCCGTACCCATTTTCTTGTGATTTCTAGTTTTCTTTCACTTCTTTGTGTTTTTGTGTATATGCAGGAGATTGCCAGCATTGGAGACGTATAAAGAAGATATCATGAGTCCCCGGAGCAACGGGAGGAGTCACGCGCAATCCAGAGGGTCAAATGATGAAGATTGCTATATTTCACCCCTCAACCGATCGGTTGGACACAGCCAACCGATCGGTTGATGCACGCGTATCTCATCCAGATAAGAGCTGAAGAGAAGAGCAGCTTACCCGATCGGTTCGCTGATCGGGTGAGATCGATAGAGCTCTCTGTCTTTTTGGGCGTAATTCCAACCGATCGGTTGAAAACTCAACCGATTGGGTCATCTAAAGCCGCATTTCTCAAATCGACGACCCGATGGCACCACCTGCTCTCCTCAGCACCCTGTTTTAAGCTTCTGACGCCGATAACGAAAGAGCCAAGCAACTCACCTGATCAGTTGATGCTTCAACCGATCGGGTGACATCGATTTCTATATATAGTTGCCCTAGGGTTGCTGGAAACGGATGTTGTTATTTTTTGTCTTTTTCTTGGGTTCTGACGGCTGGAATTTTATCTGTTTTTGTAAGTGTTCCGATTACTTTGAAACTTTAATATTGTCTTAATACCATTGCTAGTATCTCATTTCAATTGCTTGATCATGATTTCTACCGTTGATTTTTGTTTAGATTGCATTTTAGCTATGAATTGTGAGCAGTTCCCAAATCTGGGATTTTAGTGGAAAGCCCTTCGTGGGTTCTCCCTAATGCGTCTATATGACTAGGATTTCGATAGGATTTAGGAATTTAGATGGTTATGTGGGGTGTTTTATTGTCATTGGCAGGAGAAAGACCGCCTCTGACCATCGAGAAATGGGGGAATAAACTTGGTGGTTGACTCCCTAACCACAGCTCACGCCCTTAGCGTAGACATCGAATCCTAGCACGTGGGAACGACACGCTGAGATGTTGTGAGTAGTCGTTGCGAGCTTAGTGCTCCTGGAGTCGATCAGTGTTAATGGACATGGGAATGCCCACCGACCGAACTCGGGTAGACCTAGCATATCTTCCTGGGTACCGACCGGAATATCGGGCCCACGGGACGCTAGGTATTACTTTTAGAGGCAACGTCTCACCACTAAACCCTAAATCCAATCGTACTCCTATCCGTCGGTCGTAATAGTGAAAGCCCATGATAGGGTGGAAACCAAAGTCCTTGGTTTCCTTTTATATCGTTTAACTTTCGTTTCTATATTCTGTGACAAACCATCGATCGTTCGGGCTAGCTCACCCATTGGGTGAACCGGTTGCTCTTTGACTTCAAGCACAACCACGCCTCCCTGAGTTCGACCCCCAAGCCACACTACAACACCGTGCACTTGCGGTATAAATATTTAAATCTGGTATCCCTGATCCTATTGCACTTGTATGCTCACATATAGGGGACGTCACTCCCAAGTACAATGGAAAGCGGGCATGATAAGTTTTAGTGGTGGCCCATGCAAGTCCTCTTGCATCCTGCGAGATATTTCAAGAACAGTGCAAATATTATTACTAACCAGAATGTTTAGACAAATTAGTACACAAAATGTTTACTTGTTTTGTTTGCAGTATGGCAGGATGGTCCAATACTCGCAACGAAATTGGAGTCAACGGGAACAGAACTCCCGACATCCACGAGCTCATGGGAGTCATGAGAGGCATGTTGGAGATCCAACAACAGCTTATTCAGCAGGGTCAACAACAACAAGCTGTACAACCTGCACCACCGCCTCCGCGAGCTGCACCTGGAGACAAGCAATTTCGGGAGCTGAACCCGAAGGTCTTCTCCAGAAGAGAAGGGCCGCTAGAAGCTGAAGAATGGGCCCAGAGTATGGAAGATGATATAAGTCTTTCCTGTATTGATCAAGCTGGATGGGTAGAAGTGGCCAAGAAGCAATTGACGTGCAATGCACGGAACTGGTGGGATAATGAAGAAGCTCGTCTGGTCAAGCCCATCAACTGGACCATGTTCCGAGAACGTTTCGACATTCTGTATTTTCCCCAATCAGCGAAGAGGGAACTACAGCAACAGTTCATCAACCTGAAGCAATGCAACCATACCGTTGACGAATACAAGGCGGAGTTCTCGATGCTTTGTCGGTTCGCTCCACATCTGGTGGAGGATCCTGAGGACCGTGCATATTGATGTGTCCATATTTTACATCATTTTCATATCATATTTCCATCGCATTGCATGTCATCCCCGCGTCCAAATCCCACTTTTTACTGTGATTTTGGTATTTCTGACGATATTTCGAGTTTCATAGTATATTTTGAGTTTTCAGGGATTTTGGAGCGATTTGGACCCCTGCCTGAGTTTGGACACATCCGACATGCTCATGAGCTTGTTGGCAGGGCTCTGGAGGAGTTCGATGTGTTCTCGGAGCCGAAGGAGGAGAAGAAGGAGAAAGAAGAAGGAGACAGAGAGAGGCATAAGCAGCAGGGTATTTTCCCAGAAAATGCTCAGCCCGAGCAGCTGCAGCTCGGGCCGAGCCATGACACGTTGAAGAGATACGGCCGACGCGGGCCGAGCAAGTCATCTGCTCGGCCAGATGGCACGCCCTGAGCAGCCCCCGAGCACACCCCGAGCACACCCCGAGCACACCCCGAGTAGCCGACCGAGTCACCCATTCTGAGGCCGAGTAAGATGCGACGCAGGCCGAACCTCTGCCCGAGCAGATCCGACTTGGGCCGAGTCACATACTCGGCCGGCACCACCCGGGGCATTTTTGGAAGATTTTTGAACGCGCGATGTGCGTGATTTTCTGAGCCAAAGCTCGCGACTGCGGGCTCAGCGAAAGGGGGAGGATTATTCTGAGTTTTGATAGAGGATTTTTGGGGAGAGAAGTTTAGAGAGAAATTTTTTAGGAATATTTTTGGATTAATTTTGTAGCAAACTCTGGATCGTTAATTGAAGATTATTGCTTTCTGCTTTCTCTGTATTTATTCTTCGTTCACTCTCACTGTAAGTAATTTCTAGCCCTAATCTCTTTTGTTGCAAGAAATGTTTTCCTACGCAAATTCAATATTTTCGTGCGTTCCGATCACCATGAGTGAGTAGATCCTCTCTAGGGCCGATGGGTGAACCCTAGGATTTTAGGGAAAAATGTAGATCTGGCTCCGTACATCGAATTGGGGATCTAGGGTTGTATTTCGGTAGATCCTACCGAATCCGTAGATAACCCGTACTGAGATCATGCCCACGGTCTGTGGAATTGATGTTCTTAAGGGGTATCTAGGGATTCGAATAGGGAAATCGGTGGATCCAATCAAGGCACGTGACCATGCTTGGCTCGTGCCTTAAGGGGATCCATCGACGAACTATATCGCTACGTCGATGGCTACCGCCATTGCCTCGACGAGAGCCACCGAAATACCCCGTAATTCTAACCCACGAGAGTGGTACGAATTGGGGGATTAATTCCCTAGCCCTAATGCGATGTGAGAAATCTATCCAACATCAACCCCAACGATCCTAACGGCGACCCCTAAAGCCCTAGTTCCTTTTATTATATTACACAACAACAATCATCAACCCAAACCTTTCACTCCGACCGCTACATCACTTCAAGATTTAGAAATAGACTAAGATTACCACGGACACTATCACCGTCACTGCGGGATTCGACTATCTTATATACTATAACTCGACACCGTCCGCTTGCGGATTGAACCCGTAGTCGTAGCCTAGGAGCTATATCACACCTGGCGACCGTGACACTGCCAGGTGGATCCTAGGTGTAGATTGCGTGCACGTCAAGTTTTTGGCGCCGTTGTCGGGGACGGCAATAGTGTTTTCATCTCAGTTTGTTTTTATATTGAGAAGTTTGCTAGCATTCTTATCATCTCTTACCTACCATCATTTTCATTCTCTTTAAATTATTTCGGTGCTACTGACGGTGTTTTTCTGAGCTTTGTTGGTGCATGAACACCCGTCACAAGGGGGCTTCCAGAGAATTATTGTTCGATCCTGAGATCGAAAAGACAGCCCGTGCTTTAATAGCCTCCAGCAGAAGCTCATCCCCATCAGCTCAGATGGGAGAGAATCCTCCTCCTCCTCCACGCACCGGGTCCATCAGGGACCATATGAAGCCGACCTTTGGGAATAATTCCTCGGTGCTTAGACCGCAGCTGACAGCGACAACCTTCGAGCTAAAAACGGGGTTTATCAATCTTATGCAGCAGGACCCCTTCCATGGGCATCCTCATGAGAACCCTAACCATCACATCGACTCCTTCTTGGCCAAGTGCGATACATTCAAGGCGAAGGATGTCAGTGATGATGCAGTGAAGCTGCGGCTGTTCCCGTTCACCTTGAGGGACAAGGCATCCTACTGGCTCTGAGCTCACCCTCCCAACCACTTCACTACCTGGTAGAAGCTCGCGCTCACATTCATGGATAAGTTTTATCCACCATCAAAGACGGTCTGGATCAGAGGGGCCGTATCCAATTTCAAGCAGCTCCCCCAGGAGTCGCTTTACGAGGATTGGGAGAGGTTTAAAGACCTCCAACATCAGTGCCCCCACCATGGGATCGAGCCTTGGGATTTAGTGCAGAGCTTCTACAACAGGCTCCAACCTAGCACTAAAATGATCATTGATACTGCAACGCAGGGCGCCTTATTGGATAAGTCTCCTGAGGAGGCTATTGATCTTCTGGAGCACATGGCTGCCAACACCCAGCAGTGGAGTGATGAGAGGACCGTGATCACCCGGACCCCTGAGGTCAAGGCGACTACTCAACTGGACTCCCATATAGAGAACCTATGCAAGCAGGTGGCCCGTATTGAGCAGCGCCTGGACTCCCTTCCAGCAACACCCAGCACCTCCTACCATCCTGCTGAGGAGTACGTAGATCCAGGGTATATCCCCGCTGAGGGTCATTATGAGGGTGTTGAGACACCCGAATCTGTTCAGTACGTCCAGGGAGAAGGACGGAACCAGTGTCAGCATCCAGCTGCTAGGAACCACCCATGCTTCTCATATGGAAATCCAAACGGAGGGCTGCAACCTCCGCAGTTTCAGAGACCGCCTCCTCCCCAGCAGCAGCAGCAGCAGCAGAGCCAGCAACAAGGCGGCTTTAGGCCAGCTGGGCCGTATAGGCCGTCGGGATATCAGTACAACTGGCCACCTCAGCAAAATTTTACGCCGACTCCTCCAAAGGTAAATCTTGAATCTACGTTGGAGACTTTTATGAGCGGCCAGATTCGGTTCAACTAAGATACGTCGAACCAGTTTAAGAGTATCAACTCTTCACTCGATGAGCTAAGAGGGTAGATGTCCCAATTACTGAAGAACCAAGGGAGATTACCCTCCCAGCCGGAGACCAACCCCAGAGCTCAAGCAAACGCCGTGGTTTTAGTGACCACACGAGGAGGACGGGCCACTGACCCCATTATGGTTCCGGAGTTAAACAAGGAGAAGGTTCCCACTGATGAAGCTGCTGATGACAGTACCAGAGTTGAGGCCACTGAAGGGCCTATCGCCATTGAAGAGAAGACGGATACACCTCCCGTCATGCCTGCTACTACTCCTCCACCCGCTGATGCATCAAAGGGCAAAGCTTCCAGGCCTCCTCCTCCGTATCCTCAGAGGCTCATCCAAGCCAAGTTGGAGAAAAAGTATCTCCAAATTTATGGAGTTACTGAAGGGGATCCAGCTGAATATCCCATTCATTGATGCCATCATCGAGATCCCGGCTTATGCTAAATTTCTAAAGGATCTCATCACGGGGAAGCGAAGGCCGGAAGAAATCAAGTTGTTGGAGGATTCCACCTCCATTATCAAGAACCATCTCCCTCGGAAGCTGCCGGATCCGGGGAGCTTCACCATGCCTTGCTCTATCAGAGGAATGCCAATCAACAGATCGTTAATTGATCTAGGGGCTAGCATCAGCCTGATGCCCCTTTCTATCTTCAGAAGACTCCAGACAGGAAGCGAGCTGGAGCCCACTAGCATGTTAATCCAACTCGCCGATCACTCTATCACCTACCCAGTAGGGATAGCGAGGGACGTGATCCTCCAGATACCTCCAGGACTATGCGTCCCGGTTGATTTTGTCATCATGGACATGCCGGAGGGAGGAAGCTCTCAGCTAATACTTGGTCGCCCCTTCATGGCGACGGCCGGGGTGCTTATATACGTCCGAGAAGGAACCCTCTCCCTCAATGTGGGAAATATTGAAGCTGAGTTTCGGCTGCAAAAGCCGATGAAGGAGCGTGCCCACATGGAAGGGGCTAGTTATCTGGAGTTTCTGGAGGAGGAAGTGATTGAAGAATTTTCTGCTGAAGAGGTCATGAAGGACCCAATCAAAGCAAGCATCGACGACGACGGCGACCCAACGTACAACAAAGCGGTCGTCGCGTACATCCAAGTATTGGATGAGGACTTTCAACACAGTCAGGCAAATCATCCAGCATCGGTGGTCACATATTTCATGGATGAGAGTGTTGGAGTAAGCGGAAGTCAAATGCCACCGAATTGCACCACCCCAGAGGATGACACGCGACCATCGCGCGCGCCAAAAGAGAATTGATATATCATGGGGAGTCGAGCTTATGAATGAAAACGAGCACTTATTGAGAGGCAACCCAATTCCGTAGTTTTTGAAATTTCTTTCTCATTTTCTTATTTTCCTATTTCTATTTCGCGTTTTTAGGAAAAATCGCAAAAATTATAAAATTTTTGACGAGTTTGTGTTTCGTGTAGGACGGAACATCGGGGGCATGCGCATTGACATTTTAAACGGAAGAAAGCCGGAGGAAGATAACGAAGTTGAAGATTTGAGAAGGAAATGAAAGAAAAATAAGGCAAAATGGAGCTACTGGAAACTCGGCCCGAGCAGTTCAGCTGCTCGGTCGAGTCGAGCAAACACGGAGACGTAAGCTCGGCCTGAGCGGCATCTTGCTCGGTCGAGCTGTACAGGCTGAAGAATTTGGCGAAAAACGTCACTCTGCCAACCCGGGAAGAGCATATTGACTCGGCCCGAGTAGGATACGACTTGCCCCGAGCACAGACCTGCTCGGTCGAGTACTACATGGAGCCCAAGTTGGAGCAAAAATGTTACTCTGTTGACCCGGGCGGATAATTACTGGCTCGGCCCAAGCATATTCTTGCTCGGTCGAGTTTTACAGTGGCCTAAAATTGAGAAGAAATTGTCACTCTGTTGACCTGGGCAAGGTAAGTGCAACTCGGCCCGAGCAAGTTTTGACTCGGACCGAGAACCGACCGAGCAACTCAGTGACTCAGCCCGAGTCGCTCCTCGCTGCGAATCGGGCCGCTGCTCCTCGACCGGCCCATCCACGCCTATTTAAAGCGTCGTTTCCTTCTGAGACGTCTTCCTCGCTCGACAAAACCCTCACGCCCTCCTTGCAACCGTCACCACCTCTCTTGGAGCCGTTCCTTTTCTCCACGAGGCCGCTCCCCCATCGTTCAACATTCAATCCGAGCATTTGTTCTTTACAATTTGACTCCGTTGTTCCCCTTGTCTAAAAATACTGACGCCCACCTTGTTTCTCTTTTAGGTTTGAATTGCTTAACAACAAGGATACATCTTTGAAGAGCTTGGGGATAATCCAAACCACCGAAAACCACTACATCAAAACAAAACGCCATCTTTTTCAAGTCGATAAACTCGCCCCCCGCTTTACTTATTTTATTATTATTTTCCACCTCCTACACAATGCCTCCACGCCGTGCTAGACCCGCGAACCCCAGCACCTCAAACCCTAGGCCTGCACGACGCACGCATCGCACGCGCTCCCCCACCCGAGCCACCGCCGTCGCCGATCCATCCACCGCCACCCCTGCACCACCTTCCCCTCCCCATCCCTCCGGCCCCATTTACATAGGAGACACATAATTCGAGATTACATTTCGTGACAATGATCAAGAAGACCGCTTTGGCGCCATGGTCCTACTAGCGGGATATTATGGTGGTCCGGTAACTCAAGAGGTGGTCGATCGTGACCTTCCTTTCCTTCAGAGCCTTATGCATCACTTTCGTACCGACCCCCCCGCACGAGTTCCGACCATCCCAGCCACCAGACATGCCACCCACCGCCCCGGGTCCACAGCAAAGGGACCCATCACCACCCCTAGAGGGTGGTGCCTCTGCTTGATATATTCCTACCCAGTTTTCGCCTCCCCCTTTATTCTTAGTGCCCATCTGTCTTTGCGGGGCCCTGCTTTACCACAGCTTGGGGGAGGATACGCACCCATGCATTTGCATTGCATCATATCGCATTTTTATTTTTTATTTTATTTTCATTTCCATTTTTCTCTCTCTTTTATTTGCATAGTTTTTTTATCCCACCCACCCCACCCCTCTGCATTATCTCCCTCTCACGAGCGATTTCTTAGCAGTGAGGACACTGCTAGGTTTAGCTTGGGGATGAGCGCTACCGCTTTATTTTTATTTTTTTTATTTTTTATTTTTATTTTTATTTTTATTTTTATCATTTTCTTCCCTTATTTTCAGTTTTTATTTCACCTTTTCTCCACTTTACCGCCCCAGTTTATTTCTCTCATTTTGCATCATATCTTCTGTTTTTCCTCATGCATGCATCCTCTTTTTATCTATTTCCACTTTTTCTCTTTTTCTCCATGTTTCTGTTGAGGATGGTCTGAATGATGATATCTCTCTAGGCTTTATTAGTTTTTAGCAATGTTTATCCCTTTGGCATGCTATTAGGGTTAATTTCAGCTTTATTGTCTATATGCATGTATTTCTTTTGATGATCTGCCTGATTTAATATCTGATATGAATTGAATTCAATTGCATGAATTAGTATCTAGTATGACTTATGTTGGGAAACACACCCAGGTTCACGCATCACTAAACACTTGGAGCACCTGTTTTTATCATCTCTTTCACGTCTGTTTGCATGCCTGTTGACATTGTGATTATCACCGCATGCTATTTTCAGTATTCATTTAGAGAAGTGAAATACCTATGCTACATATGAGTTTAGTTAGAGTTTTATTTTATCGAACTGATGTGCACCCTCTTATGAGTGAACCGAGTGTCCCATTATCTTCCTTCTCCACATATCTACTTTTTCTCTACATATCAGTTGGTTACTGGTCGGACCCGGATACACACCCGGAGAACAATTGTAGTTTTACCGTAAACGCACGGTCAAGTGGCAAGCGGGTATCGAACACGAGGAGGTGGTGTTGGTTCCAATATATCCTAGGTTGGTTTGACTACGAATGTATTATTGGTGGAGATGGGTATGGTATGATGTAATGACAATGGTGATGGATGTCGGTATCGGTGATAGAGAAGTCGGTCAAATATCGATTCAAATACAATATAATAAAAGTGTCTAGGGCTAGGGAATCCCCACTACGGGTCGGCATTCGTCCTTGTGAATCGTGAGTCTCAATATTACTAGACTTGCGTTGAGGTGAACTAGTCGTAACTGAATAGGGAACCATGCTCACGCTCTCGCACTATTGCCGGTCTATAGTGAACCTAGGGTAGGGCCCAATTTCTTGCAAACCCTAGCCTAAGCCGCTAGCATTAGGATCGACATCATCGTCCAATCGCATCTCGAGCCCACTCTCGTGCAAACTCGAGTTACGATCTAGGTTGTGATAGTTCGTATTCGTCCAATCTCTTGCAAACGAATATGTGTATAGATTTATAATAAAAATCCTAGCTTTGGTCCAATCTCTTGCAAACCAAGTCTAGAGAATCTGGATTATAAACCTAAATCGAATATCTAGGCCTTCCCATCGATTAGAATCCAATCTCTTGCAAACCCCAATCGATGGAAATCCCTAGCTATCCGTAATAAATCGATCATAACCTAACCTCCTAGCAATTCTAGCAATTTAGAAATTCATTCATCACAAATCTGAAATTAGATCCATAAGGTTCATCCCCATGCCCTAGAACAACAAATCTACTCAAGCATAGCAATAACAATATGAGAATCAATAAAAATCATTGCTTGCATTAAAAAAGATAGAAAAACAAAGATTCAAATAACAAGAACAAAATACTTAGCTTTCATGAAGATCTTCAATCCAAATACAAGCTTTTAGATCCAAGAGGGGGCCTAGGGCATGGCCTAACCTCTAAAATAGAGTCTAAGAGAACATCATGGAACTCCCCTCTAATGGTGGCTACAAAACCCTTATATAGTCTACCAAAACTCTAGCAAATAACCCTAGAAAACCCCCCAAAATCATGCCCAAAAACAGCCTAGGCCGCAACTTAAAATCTGGGCCCGCCGCCACTCGGGCCGAGTGGGAAAATGACTCGGCCGAGTGGAAATTCCAGCACTGCAGCATCAACTTGCAGAAATTCTCCAGATTTCATCCGACCTCTGATTGGCACATTCTTGGCGGCCTTGGAACCGTCATGAAGTCTACTATCCATAAAAATATGAGAAAAATACTTTGATTACTGAAATTATAGCAGATTTCAAAATAGTGGAAGGCTATCTGAAAATCTGGACGTGTGTGTCATCGGTGTCACTCGGCCGAGTGGGATTCTTCACTCGGTCGAGTGGACTTCTCTACTCAGCCGAGTGACAAACCCTATAGAAAAACAGTAACTTTGAGGTCCTCAGGGGTCTGTCTTCGGAGGTGACTCGGCCGAGTAGCTTTCATCATTCGGCTGAGTGGCATTCCATGCTCGGCCGAGTCGGAACCCTCAAAAGCCTGTACATTTACAGTAAGTCGGCCTCTTTTGGGGTGGATTTTCCCGTGCCACTCGGGTGAGGGGGTTTCCATACTCGGCCGAGTGGACTATCGTCACTCGGCCGAGTGCACGCTAATTTTCTTCTGTGGTGCGTGTCCGGTCAGGTCGGCCGAGTGGTCTTCTTGCTCGGCCGAGTGAGTGCTTCACTCGGCCGAGTGAGATGCTGTAGATGCACATTCTTCTCCGTTTCTCCTCCTCATCGTTCCTATGAAGTTCCTTCTTCTTCCACTCATCCTCCATCGTCGATAAGTCTGCAAATGAGCCGTGGACGACGCTCCGGTACATGTGCAAGTCCTTTAAGCTCATTTTTGCTCCCGATTGCTCCATATTTCCAGAAATTCGACAAAAACAAGAAATAGTGAAAAGTAACGCAATATCGTTGAATACTCGTGAAAATCGCAATATGAGCAATCGAAATGGCGTGAAAACATGCAGAAAAAAGGTGTAAAACATGGACCGATCAGTTACACACATACAGCTACTTTATTGCATCTCACTTCCCATGTATAAATTTAAAAAAAGGGGTATAACTTCTTATTTGAAAAAAAGAAAAAAAAAGAGAAAAGAAAAAAAATGCGAATAAATACCGTTTTGTGTCATTTCACTAAGAAGATATATCTCCTTCTGGGAAGAAAAATTAAATTTCATATCATTTTCATTGATGCGATGCCTTAAGCTAAGCTTGGGGGGATAAACCAACTGATCATATGAGTGAGCTTGACATTAGAGTGGAGACGGTGCATGTCGAGAAGATTTAATAAAACCCAAAATTTACGAATTACTTTAGTTTTGGGGATTTTTCACGTATCAATTTGAATATCTGAATGTCATGATCTTTCTATTCCCTATTGCATATTGCGTGAATCTTTTATGCTCCTTGTGTATCTTTGATTGAAAGGGCGTTGTCAACTATTTTATACTAGACTCTAGGGATTGCATGAGATTGATAGGATTTGACGGTGTTATTTTAGTAGATCCCTAGTCTTTGCTTGCATTACATGACATATGATATATAAAGCTTGAAACTATCAATAGCATGCATATTTAGCACTCAGAGCATCGTGCTAGACTTTTTAGGCCTGAGATCTGACCGATAATCCTTAGCACTTCTCTCTTATTTCTCTCTTTTTGTTTTTCACTACCTTTTGTTTTCATTTTCTTCTTTTCATTTTGTTTTTCTCCCGGCGTACCGATTATTCGTCTTCCTCGAGGACGAGTAAGAGGTAAGCTTGGGGGATTTTGATGTGTCCATATATTACATCATTTTCATATCATATTTCCATCATATTGCATGTCATCCACGCGTCCAAATCCCACTTTTTACTGCGATTTTGGTATTTCTGACGATATTTCGAGTTTCGTAGTATATTTTGAGTTTTCAGGGATTTTGAAGCGATTTGGACCTCTGCCTGGGTTTGGACACATCCGACATGATCATGAGCTTGTTGCCAGGGCTCTGGAGGAGTTCGCTGCGTTCTCGGAGCCGAAGGAGGAGACGAAGGAGAAAGAAGAAGGAGACAGAGAGAGGCAGCATCAGCAGGGTATTTTCCCAGAAAATGCTCGGCCCGAGCAGCTGCAGCTCGGGCCGAGCCATGACACGTTGAAGAGATACGGCCGACGCGGGCCGAGCAAGTCATCTGCTCGGCTAGATGGCGCGCCCCGAGTAGCCCCCGAGCACACCCCGAGCACACCCCGAGCACACCCCGAGTAGCCGACCGAGTCAGCCATTCTGAGCCCGAGCAAGATGCGACGCGGGCCGAACCTCTGCCCGAGCAGATCCGACTCGGGCCGAGTCACATACTCGGCCGACACCACCTGGGGCATTTTGGAAGATTTTTGAACGTGCGATGTGCACAATTTTCTGAGCTGAAGCTCGCGACTGCGGGCTCAGCGAAAGGGGGAGGATTATTCTAAGTTTTGATAAAGGATTTTTGGGGAGAGAAGTTTAGAGAGAAATTTTTTAGGAATATTTTTGGATTAATTTTGTAGCAAACTCTGGATCGTTAATTGAAGATTATTGCTTTCTGCTTTCTCTGGATTTGTTCTTCGTTCACTCTCACTGTGAGTAATTTCTAGCCCTAATCTCTTTGTTGCAAGAAATGTTTTCCTACGCAAATTCAATATTTTCGTGCGTTCCGATCACCATGAGTGAGTAGATCCTCTCTAGGGCCGATGGGTGAACCCTAGGATTTTAGGGGAAAATGTAGATCTGGATCCGTACATCGAATTGGGGATCTAGGGTTGTATTTCGGTAGATCCTACCGAATCTGTAGATAACCCGTACTGAGATCATGCCCACGGTATATGGAATTGATGTTCTTAAGGGGTATCTAGGGATTCGAATAGGGAAATCGGTGGATCCAATCAAGGTACATGACCATGCCCGCCTCGCGCCTTGAGGGGATCCATCGACGAACTATATCGCTATGTCAATGGCTACCGCCATTGCATCGACGAGAGCCACCGAAATACCCCGCAATTCTAACCCAGGAGAGTGGTATGAATTGGGGGATTAATTCCCTAGCCCTAATGCGATGTGAGGAATCTATCCAACATCAACCCCAACGATCCTAGCGGTGACCCCTAAAGCCCTAGTTCCTTTTATTATATTACACAACAACAATCATCAACCCAAACCTTTCACTCCGACTGCTACATCACTTCTAGATTTAGAAATAGACTGAGATTACCACATACACTATCACTGTCCCTGTGGGATTCGACTATCTTATATACTATAACTCGACACCGTCCGCTTGCAGATTGAACCCGTAGTCGTAGCCTAGGAGCCATATCACGCCTGGCGACCGTGACACCGCCAGGTGGATCCTAGGTGTAGATTGCGGGCGTGTCACATATCAGTTCCGTCAGGGTCTGGACCGAGACTTTCATGCTTCGTTGTCTTCTATGAATCTGACTACACACCAGGACGTACTGGATGCTGCCAGGAAGCACGAACTCATTGTGAATCAGAGGAAGGCGCTTCAAAATGCAGGAAGCAGACGTCCACTAGAGCCACCCAGGGGCAATCTCAGGCCTACTCAGACTACTCAATTCAAGAGGCCTGTTGCTCCTGCTAACAACCGACCTCTGATGGTGTGCTTTCACTGCAAGTGCATTGGTCATCTTAAGGACTGCCGGGAGCTGCTGAACTAGTGTTTAGTATGTGGAGCGTCAGCGCATACTACCAGAGACTGCCCTCATCGCACCAAAAAACCGATGACTACTGGACCATCTGGACCACCCAGACCGATTCAACGCGGACCTACTGGACCTACTCAGCATGGACCACCTCTGGCTCCACAACAAAAGGTTTATGAATAGGCGAGGCAGGACCAATCGAGACGCCAGGCATTTACCATGACGGCCGCTGAGGCCGAGACTGATGAGCAAGTAATCACATGTATTTTCTAAACTCTTCTTTTTTATATGCTTATAGTATACATGTATGTATGTTTGATTATTTATCTTTAGCTAAGGTGTCTCCCATATATTCTAGGTGTTGTATTAGTAGCCTCTCACCTGGCTCTACCTTGGTTTGATTCTGGAGCATCTCATTGCTTCATATCCTGAAGATTCGTATAGAAGCACGCTATTCGTGTTGACCCTCTACCTAATTGTTGGAGCATCACTACCGGCCGTGGAGTAGTGAAAACTTCCTCTGGCTGTCGATCTTGCCCTATGGTAATATGTGGACACGAGTTGTTTGCAGATTTCGTGATAGTCTACATGCCAAACTTCGATGCAATATTCGGTATGGATTGGTTGGGAAGTTTCTATGCTACCATTGATTGTCACAAGCATAAGGTAGTGTTCGAGATCCATGACCATCCAGTGTTTGAATTCACTAGCAGAGACCGTTCACTTGGACTGATCAAGTTTCGAGCCAAGCCGAACGATATGATCATTGCATCGATGATAGTCGAACTCGATGAGCCTAGAGTGGTTCGAGACTTCACAGACGTATTTCTTGATGATATTTTGGGACTACCACCTGATCAATATTTGGATTTCACTATCGACTCCTACCCAAACCCAACCGATTTCGAAGGCACCGCTTCGCATGGCTCCTGCTGAACTGGAAGAACTTCGGAAACAGCTCGATGATCTGTTGCAGAAGGGATTGATACATCCCAGCATATCTCCTTGGGGTGTGATTCGTAGTGAAAATTATATATTTACACCCCCTAACTACACCCATTTTGTGCTAAAGATTAGGCTTAATCTTGCTCTTTCGAGTATATACTCACTTTATGTTTCATATAAGGGCGTATTTGCATTCTTTGCACAAAACATCATGATATGGACTAATTTCTCCTTCTCCTTTTTTAAGTACTCCTAAGAGTCTTGGGGATTTTTCAGAATTTTCTGGGATTTTTCTGGGATTTCTCGGTATTTTTGGTGGATTTTTGGAGGAGAAAATGGCATTTAAAAGGGGAAAAAAGTTTTAAAAGGGGCACCACGTGGCATGATCCCATGGCACCACGTGGCACTTACCTGCTACTGGTAGGAGACTTGTGGTGGCACGCGCCCTGCGCGTGCCCCGTTTGGTGAAGCGGGCGCCACCCGGTCTTGGAAGCGAGCTTAAGAGCTGTCCGCTCTTGGAAGCGGGCTTCGCCTGCTATTTTCACGGGCTGAGAGCCCTCCCGCTACTGCAAGTGGGTGGGGAAACGGGTCGGGTCTTCGACCCGGCTTGAAAATACTGAGAGCGTACATGTTTCGCTTGCGGGCGGGTCGGGCGCTCTTCGACCCGATCGGCAGACACGTTGGCAGACCCGAAGTGTATTTTTGGGTGTTTTTGTGTGCCTGAAGCAATTCCAGTAGGCTCTCTTGAGTTTTTACTATTCCATTGGGGGTTTTAGACCCCCTATCTTCTTCCCCAAGGGCTAGGGCTAGGGTTGGAGGCCATTGGAGCTTGGTGGAGCTTGGAGATGGAGCAACAGAGGGAAATCTTGGGGTTTTAGGGTTCCATTTGGTGATCTCTTCCCCTCTCTTGTATCATTTGATTTCTAATGCTTTGTATGAATATTATTGAATGATTGTTGAATGAGATTGAGACCCATTTGATAGTTGTTTGATTAATTACTTGTAATGAAGATTTGTGTTCTCATTTTGAATGATTATCATCTTGTTTTCATTATGAAGGCCTAGAGCCATTTGTGTGTGGAATTGGGATGAATTAAGGTTTGTGTGGTTGATTAGTTATTATTCTTCGCTTGCATTTAATTGGTCTAGCATACCTTAAAATGGATGCAAATAGTGTAGACTGATGGGTTGTGCCCTATTTTTGATTAAGTCGTGCGCTACGCTTGGTGGGGCCGTAGAACGGTAGTGTGCCTTAAGGGTCACACCTACATGCACGATCCGTGCATCCTATTGATACGGATGCAAGGATCGACTCACGAGCTTAAGTTAGGGATTTCAACCCACTAATTAACACATCAATGAATCGTGCATTACCCTTGGTGGGGCCATAGAACGGTTGTGTGCCTTAAGGACATTACCTATGTGCACAACCCTGCATACCTTGAAGTGGATACGAGGGTTGATTCATTTGGGATGAACCTATTGCTAATCAACCCATAAAGCTAACGATATCCCATTCCACACACTTCTCCTTGTTTGCTTAGCTATACTCTTTGGTCTCCACCATACCTACCTTGGGTTTAGCTCGATCGTATCACCCCACACTTCCACTCACCACACTTGTTAGTTTAGCTGGTTGTACCAACACTTTTAGCATTCCTTAACCAATTGAGATTGAGATTGTGAAACGAATTGTCTCTGTGGATTCGACCCCGTACTCACAGGTTTATATTGCATTTGACACTCCTTCTCTTGGGAGGAGGGCATGTGCATCCTACTTGAATCGTGCACACCCTCGAGTGCAATCATTTGGCGCCGTTGCCAGGGACAACGGTTTTCCTATTCAAATTTTTGGTTGGTTTTGGACACTTTAGGTGTGGTACTTACAGATTAGTGTTGAGTCTTTTTGATTGTTTATTTTATACTTTTTTGAGTCATTTTTCTTTCTTTCTTTCTTTTATTTTAAAAATCTTTTCTAAATAAAATTTATTTTTCTTATGGATTCATTTTCAAACTTTAGCGATGCTTATGTGGAGGACTCCCAACTCCCACCGTTCTTTCATGATATGGGGTTGGAAAATCCTAGTTCATTTATGCAAGAGTTTGAAAAATGGTGTAGAGAAGAATTTGTGGATTTGTTTCATGAGAATACTTGTGTAGATTTTATTTATTTTAAAGTATTCCCCCATACATTGAGAGATGATGCTAAGATTTGATTTGATGCTTATCCTCGAGATTCTTTTTCTACTTGGCTTTCTTTTCAGACTGATTTCCTTCGAGCTTTCTTTTCTATTTATTACAGAAATCGGGTACAGATACGCCAGGCATTTGAGCAACAAATGGCGAGCTTTATCCAGTTTGACGGTGAGACTTACAGTCAGGTTTTGGAGAAGTTCGATTGTTTAGTGCTTGGGTGTCCATGCCATGCTTTTAGTTGCAGGATCTACTTCAGATTTTCTACACAGGGTTGCAGCTGTCCACGCGAGACTTTGTGCAGATGAGCAGTAGTGGAGATTTTTTTTATACACTACAGAGGATGCATAGTTGTACCTGAGGGACCTTGCAGAGTGGAAGCGGACTGTGCCATCTAGAGATCTATCACTTGGATATGAGGATGATGGGCAATCCCCGGTTCCACTTCAGGATGCAGAGCAGTAGGTCCAGTGTCAGGTTGAGGAGCCACCTTTGGGCTCTTTTTCTTGCAACCCCATGGGATACCTAGCAAAGCAGAATGATGGGGTGCATAAGAGCCGGGTAGAGGATGTTGAGAGATTGCATATTGCATATCAGGAGAAGATGGATGATGGAGTGTGTGTCACGCATGTTGGAGACACGATGCAGTTTTGTTGGGTTGGTGGCGAGGATGAGATGGAGATGTGTCCAGGCGAGAGTGAGATAGATGACATCGGAGTGCCTGAGTCACATTGTCGGTCTGATCCATTACCACAGCTGGAGGTGTACGAGCATCTTGGATGGACTATTGAGATGGTTTACTACGGTGGTATTGAGGAGGATGAGTGCACAGGATACAGCCTACAGATTACATTGGAGCCCGAGCCCTTCCTCTCTACAGATTCAGTTCAGCAGCCATCACTACCTACACCTCAGGACACACATCAGTCCATCATCCAGGACGTTGATATTCAGAGTGGACCACAGAGTCTAGGGATGCTTGCAGAGGCCATTACCTTCGATGGCGAGGATGCGGCAAGCGACAGTGACTGCGAGATGATCTACATTGAGCCTGTGATGCCTTCTCCTCCACATTTGCCCCTGCAGCCATTTCATCTCCTCCTGAGGAGTCACATCAGCCATACGATAGCATCGCCATTCAGGGAAGTTCTCATCACACTTTTCCCTTCATTTCTGAATCTTAAACTTCATTTCCATATATCTTAGATTCAGATTGTCGTCATACATATTCATATCTATATTTTTCTTATGACAATCCTTTTTGGACTTCCTTCACTGGAAGTCAAATTTCTTTTCCTTGGATTGACACTGCTTGTCTCCCGTAGGACACATGATCATATTCTAGGGAGATGCTAGGAGCAGTGTTGCTTGGATCGAAGGAGGCTGGAGGCGCTTCGTTTTCAAAGTAGCTGGCTGAGGAACAAAATGATATGATAGAGAAGCTGCCTCCACCATTACACATTCGGGATCCGCCTTTTGATAAGGTATTCTTTCCTTTACTTAGTGTAAATAAAATAAAATACAAAAAGTTAGTTTAATTAGTTTGCTTTAGTATGTGTGTTTTCCCTCTAGCATCGTTGAATAATATCTAGTTTCACTTAAACCATTGAGGACAATGCTCGTTTCTAGTTGGGGGGAGTGAACTATGAAGTTGTATGCTAGTTTTGGGTATTTTGAAAATTTTGATTTTAATAAAAATTCTCATTCGTCGTCATCATCATTCATTCATTTTGAGCATATCATTTTGGTGCCTCCATCGTTGCCTCCATCACATTTCTTTTGCTTAGTCCCCACATGCTTAATGCCATGCAATTTTTTCGGATTTTTATTTTGGTATCACATTTATAGATGTTTGATTGGCATGTTTTAATTTCTTTTTCATTTTGGAGTCAAATGTTAATATGCCATGTATGAAACTATTTTATATGTTAGGATACTCTTTTTGAAATAATTTAGAAATAGTTTGGTGTAAGTGATTGTATGAATTGGGATGAATGGCTTAGTTTTTGATTGGATAGGGTGTGGCCAATGGTTTATGCTTTGTTTTCTCCTAAGGAGTGGGTGGATGAGTTGATAACTCGTGTTTAGAATGAGAAAGAGAGCTTTAATAAGTGAATGTTTCTTCTAATCAAATTGAGTAGCCGGTGCCCCACGAAACATTGGGGAGGATGCCAAAGATGAGATTTAGGGGATCATTCCATCCCTTTTGCATACATAGCGTTATCGCGTGTATGCAAAGGTGGCGGTGATTGCATTTCATAGTATGATTGCGTGAATGCAAAACATAAGCATACTAAAACAAAAGGAATACAAAAAAGAGAGAAAAAGAAAGAAAAAGAAAAAATGAATGAATAAATGAAGGAATAAGCTACATGAGGTATGCAATCTCATCTCCCACAACTTAGAGGAAATTTCTTTTGTTGTCACGTCCCGCTTCCCAAGTACGGAAGGCGAGACGCAAAGAGGTCCGCTCAGACTGAAGCTGTGAAGCTACAATCTGATAAGCGTCTGTGTGTTCATCCATCGCAGATTCTTGCATTGCATAAAGAAACAACAATAATGATAATAAGAATGGAAGCAGGCAAAATTAACCAACATTCTTTATTCAATAACATTCATAGATGTAGTCATAAAAGAAAAGTACAGAGTCTGAAAAGAAGGCCTAAGCATGGTCGAAACTAATACAAGTAATGGTGCTACGCACCGAACAACCTAACAACGGCTACTAGGAAAGTAAACAACAACTAAGAGGAAACCTCTAGTTGAGACTAAGGGTGGAACTCTGGTGTCCTTGAACTGGATGTCAGCAACTATTGTCCTCAGCAACAAACTCAGACTCTAAACCTGACATGTGACACCCAAAGAGAAAGGGCACATGTCAGCAAAAATCTCCAAAAAGAGAAATGGAGACTTTTGTGCAAGGAAACATAAAAGCAAAAGAGTACAACTAGCAGTTCTAAAATAATGATGATGCCATGGCATGATATTTTAATGCAGCAGTTTAAAATGAACATGATGGTTTACATTGCATAACACGTCGTAGCGAAAAGCTACTAAACAATATTTCATAAAAAGCAGTAAACATTGCATTCACGTTATGCACAGGGTTTACTCCTTACAGCTGAAGTGGCTGATCGGGCATACTTCTATGCTGCGTGACAGCTTAACCCTACCCCTCCACATGTATCGAGCGTTGGTTCTTGACCAAGACACTATGCTTGCTTCTGGATCACGAGCCAGGAAGTGTTTTTGGTTTCGCATAGGGTTGTACCCGGCATGCAGGTGCCTAGCCTCAATCAATATGTAGGAGTCAAAATCCTACTGACCACAACTTACATTTCAATAGTAGCGCGTGCTACGCAATTATGACAAACATTCAATGCATGAAATGACATGTCAATTTGCAACATGATAGTATAAAAAAATCATACCGTTTATCAAAATTAAACATGGCATGTGAGATGCATGAATCATGGCAAGGTGTCGGATCTAACTTCGTTGTCAAGCTAGATCAAGTATGGGTGTCGGATCTAGCTTCGTTGTCAAGCTAGATCAAATATGGTGTCTAGGCGACTATCATTTCACCGCCTAGTCTCTTTTACACAAAAATCATAGAATGACCTAAACATGGCCTAACAAATTACTGTGCAAGTTTCATTTGCCTGAAATGACGTGCTGTAAGTCTCAATTCAACGGAGTCCAGAACTTCCTACGTGCTCAAAACATCGCCCAACCTATAGTCCCATATTATTAAATCTTGATTAGTTAGTTACCAAAGTAATTAAAGTTGCAATTTTTAGTCTTAATTAGCATGCAAGCGTGGGGGTTCCTACGGTTCAGAATTTACCCTTAGCACAACACGAGAGCCACACTGACATCGAGTAGCGACGTCAGGGGTTGGATTCTGGTAGCGAGTGAGGTACGGCGGACAGCTAGCGACCACGGTAGCACGACGCGCGAACGGAAGAGAGCAAAACGAACACCGGTGGCAAGGGAAGGCCGTGCAAGGGTCTTGCGGCCTAGGGAACATCCGTGTTGCGCGTGGCTATGGCACAATGAGGCCGGCAACGGTGCGGGGGTTGTTTTGTGGCAATGGACAGTTTGTGTAGGGAGAGAGCTGTTTTACAGATTTTTGAGAGGAGATGGGGCTTTAGTGCGGCAAGGGGCTGGAGGTGGGGTGTTCGGCCTAATGTAGGGTGGATGCGGGTTTAGCCGTGGAGGAGGAGGGTGATGCGTGGAGGAGCTTGGACGGCAAGCGAGGGTGCGACAAGAGAGCCGGTGATCGGCAGTAGGTAGGGTTGAGCCGTGAGTTTTAGGCAAGGGCAAACGACAGTTTCATGGGGAGAGGGGCTATGTACAGGCCGGAAATAATGGAGGAAGGCCAGATCTTGGACTGCCGTGGGGAGAGTTACCGGATTGTGGAGCAATGGATGGGAGAAGAGGGGCTGTTTTTGGCCTGTGGTGGAGGCCGTGGGGATGTGCGGCTGGGTGTGGTGGTGCACCGATAAGGGGAAGGCCGGAGAGATCGCCGGTAAGGGAGGTCAGCAGCTTACAGATCTGGGTGGTGAGAGGCTTTTGTAGTGCTAGGGTGCGGCATGTTTGAGGTTGAAGGAGGTTGTGCGAGGTGGAGGAAGGAGTGGCCGGCGATGGGGAAGATGGTCGGCGTCTTAGGTGGCCGGCAAGGGAGGCCGGAGGTTGGGGTCGAAGGGGTTGGCGTGGACTCCTGTTGATGGTGGCTAGGAGATGAACAAAACCCTAGGGGAAAAGAAGCTCACGTTTAATTATAGGGAAAGTTGCTAATTGGGGTAGAAAAAGGGTGGAATTAGTGTGATTGGAGAGAGAGGGTGAGAGAGGGGGAGGGTGAAACTAGTGTGTCAAATATCTAGGGAAAACAACATGTGAAACGTAGGAAAACCTATTGATTTAATTATATTGATTAAGATTTGGATTAGGGATACGCTTGGGTTAATGGTGAGCCAAAAGTGATTAGGGTGAAAGGAGGTTTTAACGATCTCCGATAAATACAAGAAAAATATCTGGACGACTGTGTCGACGAGAGGGTCGAGACTAAGATGATCGGTCAGGGTTAGAGTAACGAAAAACAGAACTAAAAATAAAAGGATCAAACGTCGAAGTCTAAAGTCATGACATCCTTTCAAACAAAGATAATTTGTGGGAGAATGAGCCATGAAATGACGTTCACGAAAAATTCCACAAATAAGTACTCTCTCAAAGGGTCACAACGACATATCACATAGCACGCTTGGGATACAAGAAGAGGCAACTAAAAATACGCGTACGAAAGGAAAGTACGCGCGCGAAAAACGTACGATCGAAGAGCGACCGTGACATTTGTTTTGGCCATTTCCTTGAATTTTGGAAACTTTGACATTGTGATATATTCCAATATATGTAATACAGTGCTTATTACTTCACTTTTCTTTGAATTGGATTGAATAGAATATCATTTGTTATTGCATTTCATACATTGTGTATATTGGCTTTGAAATCATTTGGAAATAACATGTGGAGTATGCCATGATGATATCTTGAGTTTGGTGCATGTTTTCCATTTAATCTAAATTTATCGCTTTGTTGCTAGGGACTAGCAAAATGCTAGTTGGGGAGTGTGATTTGTAATGAAAAGTGTATATGTATGCCACTAACTACACCCATTTTATGCTAAAGATTAGGCTTAATCTTCCTCTTTCGAGTATATACTCACTTTATGTTTCATATAAGGGCTTATTTGCATTCTTCGTACAAAACATCATTAAATGGACTAATTTATCCTTCTCCTATTTTTCAGGTACTCTTGTGAGTCTTGGGGATTTTCCAGAATTTTCTTGAATTTTTCTGGGATTTCTGGGTATTTTTGGTGGATTTTTGAAGGAGAAAATGTCATTTAAAAGGGGAGAAAAGGTTTTAAATGGGGCACCACATGGCATGATCCCACGGCATCACGTGGCACCTATTTGCTATGGGAGGAGACTTGCGGGGGCATGCACCCCGCACGTGCCCCGTTTGGTGAAGCGGGCACCGCCCGCTCTTGGAAGCGGGCTTAAGACCTGCTGATCGGCCCCGGATATACACCCGGAGAACGATTGTAGTTTTACCGCAAGCGCACGGTCAAGTGGCGAGCGGGTATCGAACACGAGGAGGTGGTGCTGACTCTAATCTATCCTAGGTTGGCTTGACTACGAATGTATTATTGGTGGAGATGGTTATGGAATGATATAATGGAAATGGTGGTGGATGTCGGTGTCGGTGATAAAGAAGTTGGATAAAGTATCGATTCAAATTTAATACAATAAAAGAGTCTAGGGCTAGGGAATCCCCACTACGGATCGTCATTCATCTCTGTGAGTCGTGAATCTCAATATTACTAGGCTTGCGTTGAGGTGAACTAGTCGTAACTGAATATAGAACCAAGCTCACACTCTTGTGCTATTGTCGGAATATAGCAACCTAGATTAGAGCCCACTCTCGTGCAAACCTTAGCCTAAGCCACTAGCATTAGGATCGAGATCATCGTTCAATCGCCCCTCGAGCCCACTCTCGTGCAAACGCGAGTTACGATCTAGGTTGTGATAGTTCGTATTCGTCCAATCTCTTGCAAACGAATATGGGTATAGATTTATAATAAAAATCCTAGCTTTGGTCCAATCTCTTGCAAACCAAGTCTAGAGAATCTCGATTATAAACCTAAATCGAATATCTAGGCCTTCCCATCGATTAGAATCCAATCTCTTGCAAACCCCAATCGATGGAAATCCATAGCTATCCGTAATAAATCGATCACAACCTAACCTCCTAGCGATTCTAGCAATTTAGAAATTTTTTCATCACAAATCTGAAATTAGATCCATAGGGTTCATCCCCATGCCCTAGAACAACAAATCTACTTAAGCATAGCAATAATGATATGAGAATCAATAAAAATCATTGCTTGCTTACAAAAAGATAGAAAAAAAAAGATTCAAATAACAAGAACAAAACACTTAGCTTTGATGAAGATCTTCAATCCAAATACAAGCTTTTAGATCCAAAAGGGGGCCTAGGGCATGGCCTAACCTCTAAAATAATCCATAAGAAAACATGTGGGAACTCCCTCTAATGACGGCTACAAAACCCCTTATATAGCCTCCCAAAACCCTAGAAAATAACCCTAGAAAACCCCTCAAAATCGTGCCCAAAACAGCCCAAACCGCAACTTAAAATCTGGGCCCGCCGCCACTCGGGCCGAGTGGGAATCTGACTCGGCCGAGTGGAAATTCCAGCACTGCACCGTCAACTTGCAGATATTCTCCAGATTTCATCCGACCTCCGATTGGAGCGTTCTTAGCGGCGTTGGAACCGTCATGAAGTATACTATTTATAAAAAATATGAGAAAAATACTTTGATTGTTGGAATGATAGTAGATTTCAAAATAGTGGAAGGCTGTCTGAAAATCTGGGCGTGTGTGTCATCGGCATCACTCGGCCGAGTGGGATTCTTCACTCGGTCGAGTGGACTTCTCTACTCAGCCGAGTGACAGACCTTGTAGAAAAACAGTAACTTCGAGGTCCTCAGGGGTCTGTCTCTGGGGGTGGCTCGGCCGAGTAGCTTTCATCATTCGGCCGAGTGGTAATGTGTACTCGGTAGAGTAGGCCATCGACGGGTCTCTGGGAATTGCAGTAGATTCGGCATCTTCTCTGGAAAATTTCCCTGACGTACTCGGGCGAGTGAGCTTCCTCACTCGGCCGAGTAGGACTTTGTCATTTGGCCGAGTATACGCTGAAAAACATTGTGCACATATCCGTTTTGGTCGGCTGGGTGGGCTTTCTTGCTCGGCCGAGTGTGTGCTTCACTCGGCCGAGTGGCTTGCTGTAAATGCCCAATCTTCTCCGTTTCTCCTCCTCGTCGCTCCTATGAAGTTCCTTCTTCTTCCACTCATCCTCCATCGCCGATAAGTCTGCAAATGAGCCGTGGGCGACACTCCAAAGTGGGTGCAAATCCTCTTGATATCAAAATCGCTCCAAATCGCTCCATATCTCCTGAAATACGAAAAAACAAGAAATAGTGAAAAGTATCGCAATATTGTTGAATAATCGTGAAAAACGTGATATGGGCGATCAAAATGGCATGCAAACATGCAGAAAAAAGGTGTAAAATATGGACCGATCAAAATCCCCCAAGCTTACCTCTTACTCGTCCCCGAGGAAGATAAGTAGAGAGACGAACTTGGGAGATGAAAACAAAGGAAATGAAATGAAAGAAAAAGGAATACGAAGTGGAAGGATTCGCTAGATTATTCTCTCAGATCTCAAGCCATAAGCAACACATCACGATAACTTGGAAAATACGAATCACATGTTATAAGGATTTCATGTCTTACTTAAACATGGTTGTTACGCCTATTTGACCGAGACCCAAAAGACACGAGCCCAGGAGCCCGACTACTGGTCGAGAGCCCATCTGCATCCTCAAGCCCATTCTACAAAGGCCCTATAAGGGATCTTCTCGAATGTCGATCCGACCCGGCCCCGATAACCCGCTGGTCACTCGCCCACTCCTGCGAAAACCGCTCCCCCGGACGCGCGACCACTAAATGGCGGTAATGGGGAGGTGCTGGCATGGCGAAGAGAGCGGCGGCGAGGGGGCGGATTGATGGGGCACGATCGAGGGCGGGCGTGGGACGTGGGCCAGGGGCAATCACTCTGGGAGCTCTACAAAAGGGCTGGGAAGACGACGAAGAAGGGGACCACATCTCAGGTATCTGAAACCTAAAGTACTCCATCAACGACCTAGCTCCCCCATCCTATCTCCTTCCTCCCCCGCTCGCGCTGTGAGACGCCGTTCTGATCTCCTCACGAGTCGAACCGTCTCCGCCGGGCCTCCTCTTTCAGATCTCTATCTGACTTAGGCATCGGAGGGGATTTGGCCGGAACCTAGGTCCGGCCCCCTGACGAGCGTTCTCGTCTACGCAGGTGGGTAGCTGATCAACGGGCCGAGGCTTCCCCTCGCCCCTCTCTAACCTCACAAGTCAACTGGACGAGTGAGGCTTACCCTCACCATCCGCCCGCCGAGGCCGAGCACATCCTACCGAGGCCGAGCGTCTTAACTGGGTCCGAGGCTTCCCCTCGCCCTTCGTCGATCGTGCCTCTAGCCGGACGACCGAGGCTACCCCTCGTCTTCCTTCCACCGAGGCCGTGCTCGTCCGACCGAGGCCGAGCGTCTCAACCAGGGCCGAGGCTTCCCCTCGTCCCAACTACACCGATTCGAAGCCCCCGAGGGACCCAAGCGGGCCCCTTGACCACGTTGACCGGGTTGTCCACGGTCAACGCTTTGTAGTGAGAAAACACTCTGAAACATCTGGCGCCGTCTGTGGGAACGAAAACCGTCCCACGAAGAAGCAAACCACACCAACAATGGCACGAGCCAACAACGGAAGGAAGCGCATGCCCCCCATCCCGGAGGAGGGGAATGGCGCATCAAACGGCAACCCTGAGGACACGCCCGTCGGCGGCCACCCCGCCCTCTCAACCGAAGAGACCAGCGGCTCAGAACTGGTCACGCAGGGACAGCTCCGCGCCCTGGCTCAGGAGACCAACGCGAGCCTCCAGACGTTGGTCGCGACGGTACAGCAGCTCGTCGGCCCTGCGCCGTCCAACGGAGGCACGTTGGACGATAGCCATCGATGGGCGGGGGGTCCCCCGCACTTGCGGTCCGCCGTGGTCGACGACCACGGGACCCAGAAATCGAACATGGAGCGTCGGTTCACGCTGTCCGGCTCTCGTCAGGCGAGGTCACGCGCCTCCTCCCCTTATCATGAAAGGAGCCGAAGAGAAACCGAAGGGACGGAGGGTGAATCGATGACGGCATCTTCACGTCGGTCACGGTCGTCCCGCCGCAGGAGAAGCGAACGACACCACTCGAGAGACCGATCACGACGGAGCAGGAGCTCCCGCAGGAGGAGTCGGGAGCGTCGGGTCAGCCCGACCCCCAGCGTGGCGAGGGCCGTGGAGCCAGCCCCGCCGGTGCCTGTGCTTCCTCCACCCCCGATCGAGCCAGAGGCAGGCGACTGCCGCATCCCCGGGGACATCCACGGAGACCGGTGCCCCTTATCACGGAGAATAACCGACGCACGGGTCCCCTCTCGATTCAGGATCCCGGAGCTGGGAAAGTACGACGGGATAGGGGACCCAGGACACCACGTGATGGACTACGAGGGGGACATGTCCTTCCAGGGGCTGACGATGACTTACTTTGCCGGGGCTTCTATTCTACTCTTAGGGGAGCGGCGAGGACCTGGTACCACAGCCTGCCCGACCGCTCCATCGACAGCTTCGAGGAGCTCACCCAGTTATTTTGCAAACAGTTCATGGCGGGGAGGCAGATCAAGCCTGGTGCTGAACACCTGTTCAACATAGTGCAAGGCCCGGCCGAGCCGCTCCGACAGTTCATGCGCCGCTTCAATGTGGAAAGGCTGAACGTGAACAGCCCTCCTGACCTGGTGGTCCAGACGGCCCTTAAGAAAGGGCTTCCCCACAGAGGCCTCAAGAAGTCCATGCACAACGATCCCCCGAAGGACCTCCCCGGGATCATGGCGAGGGCCGAATGCTTCATGCTGACCGAGGAGGCCTTGGCCGAGGATGCATGAAAAGCCACTCGAGAGACCAAGCGCGGCGACGACGGACGAGGCAGCCCCGAAGGGTACCGGACCGAGAAGAGGCCGAGGAACCGACAGCAGGGAGAAAGCGCGAGGGACACCACCCCAGACGCCGTCCTCGCCCAAGTACAGAAGGAAGAGCGAGCTGACCGCCCCCACCGAAGGCTAAAAGAGGTGGGAAGAACAGGGAGAAGTACTGCAAGTACCATAAGGATGATGGCCATGACACTGAAGACTGCTGGCATTTGAAGAAGGACATTGAGAAGCTGATGAGCCGGGGGCACGCCAGGAACCAGGCCGACGAGCCGGCCCACGGAGAAGGGACCTCCACGCAGCCAGATAAGGGGAAGAAGATCAACACCGTCCAAGGTCCCCTCCGCATCATAGAGTGAGCGGGCGATGTCTCTCCCCCCGGTTGCAGCCTAGTAAGAGGGAGTTATCTAGGCTTACATCCCTCTGTCTAGCTTCATTTCCTTTTTTCCTTTTCCTCCAAATGTACCGGTCCGACAAGACTCTTGAGAGTACAAATGCATTCCCTTTTTGTCTTTTCTTAAATCCCCGACGGAGTTGACATGTCACCAATAGCGCAAAAGGATGGAGACCGCCACCTCACTGGAGGAGGAAGAAGAGCTTTGCCCTCGCCGACCGACCCCAGCGCTCATAAGTCTGGGGGCAATTCCCCCAGCGGGCACGAACACCGACCGGTCCTAAGCTGAGGAGCTTTGCCCTCGTCGACCGACTCCTGCGCTCATAAGTCTGGGGCAGTTCCCCCAGCAGGCACGAACGCCGACCGGTCCTAAGCCGAGGAGCTTTGCCCTCGCCGACCGACTCCTGCGCTCGTAAGCCCAGGGGCAGTTCCCCCAGCAGGCACGGATGCCGACCGGTCCTAAGCCGAGGAGCCTCGCCCTCGCCGACCGACCCCAGCGCTCATAAGTCTAGGGGCAATCCCCCCAGCCAGCGCGAACGCCGATCGGTCCTAAGCTGAGGAGCTTTGCCCTCGCCGACCGACTCCTGCGCTCCTAAGCCTGGGGCAGTTCCCCCAGCAGGCACGGACGCCGACCGGTCCTAAGCCGAGGAACTTTGCCCTCGCCGACCAACTCCTGCGCTCATAAGTCTGGGGGCAATTCCCCCAGCCAGCGCAAACGACGACCGGTTCTAAGTCGAGGGGCCTTGCCCTCGCAGACCGACTCCTGCGCTCGTAAGTCTGGGGCAGTTCCCCCAGCAGAGGCGAACGTCATCCAATCCTAGGCCAAGAACGAGGCAGCAACGCAAAATACACGAGAAGTCCGAGTAAGTCAATTTCGTTTATAATAGTTAACCGGGGTACAAAAACGTGTCATATTTATAGGGAATCAAGGCGAAGGAAACACTCTACAAATAATCCACTCACGACGAATGACAGAGTTCTTCACCTACAGAAGCTAGACCGACACCGACAGAGCAAAATTGGTTGACAAAATACCCAAAGTAGTTAGCCCAAGCTAGCGGCCATGCAACCAGCAATTATTGGCCACGGAGTCGATAACGATGCCGAAGGAGATAGCGGGGGCCAGGGATCCATTTCAAGTAGACTGGCCCAAAGCGAAGCGGATGCTTAAAAATTTGAGGATAAGGCCGGGAGGGACGGTTTAGGGAGCCCGAGCTCGGGAGGACACATCCTCGGGCACTTCGCCCTGCTCGGAGCGAGGGGGATCGACCGGCAGAGGGGCTTGCCGAACACGCTCCGCACACTCCCGGAAGGAAGACTGGACGACTTCGACGATCCAAGGGGCGATGAGGTCTTCATACTTACCAAAGGCCTCCCTGAGAACCTCGAAGATCCTCTTCCCCAGGGTCTCGACGACGCCCTTCTCCACCTCCTCGGCAAGCCGCATCACCTGGCGCCGATCCGACAGTTCCCTCTGAAGCTCCTCCCTCTCCAGGCGGAACGACTCGGCCGCTTCCTCAGCCAACTGCAGGGCGTCCTCCAACTTTCCCCGGAGATCACCCACTCGTCCCTCCAGCTCGGTCACGCGAAGTTGGAGATGCCGGGACTCCATCTGGGCCTTCACCATCGCTACCTCCGCCACCCCGACTCGCTCTTGGGCCCTCATGGAGGACTCCTCCAGCTTCCTCAAGTGGACGACTCGCCGCTGCAACTCCACGGTGAGCGTGGAACCCTGGAAGACGGGACATGAGCTAAGAGGAGAGTGAAGGAAAAGAAAGGACTGCAAGATAGCCGAACCTGTTGAAGGGCCCAAACCAAAGAATCCGACACCTTGTCGGCGGGAATCTTTTCAAGGGTGCTGCGGTCCCGGGGAAAGACGGAGCTCTCGGCCACCTGCTGGGACAAGGCCCGGTCGACGAACACCGAACTCCCGGGAGCGACATCGAGGGAAGCCATATGGCCCGCCAAAAGATCTCCGATTCCTGGAGACGGAAGCGGGGATGCGGCGACGGGGGTGGTTGTCAGGGCTACCTGAAGGTCCCCGGTGGTGGCTGCAGGGGGCACGAAATAGGCCGGGCTGGAAGGCTCCACGTCCTCCTTCCTCTTCTTCCCTCCATGAGGCTCCACGGGCGACAAAGGGGAGCGCTTCCGCCTTGCCCCGTCTCCACTCTCGAGGACAGAAGGAGACGCCCCCGGGGCAGGAGGGACTGCACCGGACCTGTCATTACCCCCCTCCTCTCGGGCTGAGGGGGCGGGTCCGGCCCTTACGACGCCCCCGGGGAGGAGATCGCCAGAAGAAGAGGCGGGAGGCGCGGCCACTACCTGGCCCACGGAGGGCTCGGCTCTGCGCACCTCCTCCTCAACAGTCCGTCGAGGCGCCTTTCCGGAGGTACTGCCTCGGCTCCGAGCGGCTCCACGATGGATCAGCTCATCAACATCACGGACGAACTCACGGCCTGCCATCCCTGCAAAGGAAACCGAAATCAGGATGAGTCACAGGATGATTCGAAGATGAAACAGCAACCTACCCGGAGACCACAAGACGGCCTTCAGGAGTTGGTCGTCCAACAAAGGCCAGATGGACTTCGATTCCAAAGGAAGAGCCGACAGCAGCGCGGCGGATGACTGATCAGCGTCAGAAAGGGCTAACGGCAGGCGAGGCTGGACGGACGCGCCCCAGCTTGTCAGAATCTGGGCATCACCCAAAAAGACCACAAAGACATAATCCGAGCTCCAATCCCCCGACCAGCGGGGTAGCCCGATCAGACATTCCCTCCTCGAACGGGCTCAGAGGTGCAGCCATGACCCCGGCCCGACCGTCTGGGCCTGGTAAAAGTGGAAGAGAAGGGGGAGAGACGGCTCCAGACCGCAGGTGCAGCAAAGCGTTACGAAGCCCGTCAGTACCGCAATCGAGCAAGGGGTAAACTGACAAAGCGGCACCATGAGATACTCCATGACCTGGATAAGGAAGGGATTGAGTGGGAAGCGAAGACCCAGGTGAAACATTTCGACGTAGACGCCGACTTCATTGCTCCTCAGAAGGCAAATCCACTCGTCGACGAATGGAACTCGGACATCGTACGGGAAGCAGAGATACCTTTCCCGGATCTCCGAGACCACCGAAGGAGCGGTCCTCGACGGCGTACGGAGGATGACCGGGGGCACGTTAAGACGCACGGCAGCCGGCGCCACGTCATCGCATGCGTAGTCTGGGAATAGCTTCCCCTTCCCCTTATCTTGGAGGGGACGACTCCCGGAAGAGGAACCTGATCCCACTGGCCGGGGCCTACTCCGCCTGGACTCTGGAGAATCCCTCGCCCCTCGGCCAGAACCGCCTATCCTAAGAGCAGCCATAATACGAGAGCGAGAAAGAAATTACCTTTTAGCTAGGTTGAAGGAGGCGAAGAAGCGAAGGCGACGGGAGACTCCGAGATGTAGAAAGCCTAGAGCAACGGGAAGAGCAAGAAAGGAGAGGAGATCAACGCAGCTGGGGATCTTATATATCGGACGCAGGGACGAGTTCGAAGCACCTGACAATAATGCGTGGCTAGACTCGAAGAACCGGCGGCGGTTCGAAATCGGCGCCAGGGGAAGTCCAATCGATCCGCCTCATCATGACCTACATTTATGACCACGCCTCGATTGAAGCGCCACTCGGAATCCCAGGAGGCACAGCGGTCGATCCGAGCAAGCCAAGGCTGATCGACCCCACCAAGGGCGGCTCACGAACCCCTCAGCTTCTCAACTGAAGACAACCCCACGAATGGTGGGGATAGGCTTGCAGCCACACGTGGTAGCATCAGAAGAACGACGGCGCTTCGGAGCCCGCGCTCTAAAAATATCGAGCGGGCCAACTCATGATGACGACTAATAGATGAGTCGGCATCAACTGGCGAGCTTGTCAAAATCGGCAGAAGTCACATCGGCCGAGCCGAACCGGCCGAGGTCGATCAACCCGACCGATGGGGGCAATTGTTACGCCTATTTGACCGAGACCCAAAAGACACGAGCCCAGGATCCCGACTACTGGTCGAGAGCCCATCTGCATCCTCAAGCCCATTCTACAAAGGCCCTATAAGGGATCTTCTCGAATGTCGATCCGACCCGGCCCCGATAACCCGCTGGTCACTCGCCCACTCCTGCGAAAACCGCTCCCCCGGACGCGCGACCACTAAATGGCGGTAATGGGGAGGTGCTGGCATGGCGAAGAGAGCGGCGGCGAGGGGGCGGATTGATGGGGCACGATCGAGGGCGGGCGTGGGACGTGGGCCAGGGGCAATCATTCTGGGAGCTCTACAAAAGGGCTGGGAAGACGACGAAGAAGGGGACCGCATCTCAGGTATCTGAAACCTAAAGTACTCCATCAACGACCTAGCTCCACCATCCTATCTCCTTCCTCCCCCGCTCATGCTGTGAGACGCCGTTCCGATCTCCTCACGAGTCGAACCGTCTCCGCCGGGCCTCCTCTTTCAGATCTCTATCTGACTTAGGCATCGGAGGGGATTTGGCCGGAACCTAGGTCCGGCCCCCTGACGAGCGTTCTCCTCTACGCAGGTGGGCAGCTGATCAACGGGCCGAGGCTTCCCCTCGCCCCTCTCTAACCTCACAAGTCAACTGGACGAGTGAGGCTTACCCTCACCGTCCGCCCGCCGAGGTCGAGCACATCCTACCGAGGCCGAGCATCTTAACTGGGTCCGAGGCTTCCCCTCGCCCTTCGCCGACCGTGCCTCTAGCCGGACGACCGAGGCTACCCCTCGTCTTCCTTCCACCGAGGCCGTGCTCGTCCGACCGAGGCCAAGCGTCTCAACCAGGGCCGAGGCTTCCCCTCGTCCCAACTACACCGATTCGAAGCCCCCGAGGGACCCAAGCGGGCCCCTTGACCACGTTGACCGGGTTGTCCACGGTCAACGCTTTGTAGTGAGAAAACACTCTGAAACAATGGTGTTTACCAGCTTTTAAGAACAACAAAAGGGACTCCCTAAATTCATACAATCAATTCATATCCACATCACACATTTCATAGAATTTAATATACAAATGTTGGCGATGCACTTTTCAATCAAGAGTTATAACAGAAGCATATAAGAATCACACCAAACATGCAAGGGAGAATGGAATAAATCATGACATTCACATATTTATATCGATTCATAAGAAATCTCCATAACTAAAGTATTTTGCTAAGTTTCAGCATTATCAAACTTCCTCATTCGTGCACCTCTCCACTCTAATGTCGTACTCACTCATATGGTCAAACGAGTTCACCCCCCAAGCTTAGCTTGAGGCGTCGCATCCAAAGGGACATAATAATGGAAAATGGGATTTTTGCCTTGGTCTTCCCAAGTATTTTGTGGCTCCAATAACGAGATAGAGAAATATATATTTTTTTCTTTTGGACTTTGTTTCTCATTTTTCTTTTTGGATTTTTGTAGGAGCTATATGATTTGTATTTTTCCTGGTTTTTGGCTTCTTTTTGGCTTTTTGGACTTTTTGGAGCAACCTTTTTCTTTTGTAGGGATTTTTGGAAAATAAATGCGATATAAGTAGCTTTAGGACGTGAACTCAAGTGACATGTAGAGAATAAAAAGATATATGTGGAGAAAGAAATAATGTAGCACTCGGTTCACTCTAAGATGTGCACCAACTGTTCAATAAAATAATACTTCAACTAAAACTCATATGTAAGCATGTATATTCTCAATCATTTCAATAAATAGTGAAGTCAAGCAGTAAAGTTTACAACCATATCAGGCATGCAACAGAAGGTGAACAATAAAACTGATGCTTCAGATATACTAATGATGCGTGAATCTTAGTGCATTTCCAACAAAAGCATACTAAACACTAATCAATACATTCAGCTTCAATTAATATCATGCATTCATATAGAGGAATCATCAAAAGAATATATAAGCAAGCACATGGATAGAAAGACTATGGAATACTCAAAGTAGCATGTGAAGGAATAATAAGCATCATGATGGTTGGTAAAGCAATAAGAGATATCATCATACAAAACTCATCTAGCGGAAGAAGAGAAAGGAAAATAAAGAAATAAAAAATAAAAGAGAGGAAAGAAAAGAAAAACAAGCACACAACATGATGCATGAACACACATAAAAGGAAATTAAGATGGAAAATTCAAAAAGATGATGCAAAATTTTGAAAAATTCTAAAAACCCCTAAAAATAAAGTAAAATTGCAACTAGATGGCATGGAAATGCACTCCCCCAAGCTTAAACTTCACATTGTCCTCAATTTGATTATAAAAGGAAAAATATGAGGAACAACAATAAATATGAGGGAGGTGAATGAAAAATGATGAAATGAATGACATGAAATCCTAATGCAACTACATGCACATGCAATGATGCATGAGAGCTCTTTCCCCTAAGCTTATGCTAAACAATCCTATTCAAACGACTCGATCAAAAATGTCATGGCTTTGCTAAGCGAGATTGAGTCAAACGAATCAGAATGTGAGTATTCACTTGAAAGAAATGCTCGATGGGTGGTGAGCAAAAAGGATGTGACACATCAAAATATAAAGAGGGCAATTAATATATATAATGGGTTTGGGGTGTAAAAATTTTTGTTGCCGTCATATGAGGTAATATTTATTCAAGCAAATCTATACGGTCCTCTCGCTGTCGAGAGAATTCGTGTTTATTTAAAGCATAAAAATTTCTACACTACTAGATTGATATCACCTATAGCAAAAGGCGGATCCAGTATCTTTGTCGGTGCAGGCAACTGCTCCAATTGCTCTTTCCGTGGCTCTGCCAGGCGCGTATGTCCACGAACACCAACGAACTCCAGCAATGCATCCTCCAGCATTCCCACAAGGACTCCACCTGTATCCTGCAGAGAATAGGATGCATCAGTTCGCTGCAAAAAATTCACACTCATAATAAAAGTATTCCAAAGAGGATCGTCTATAAAAATATATGAAATAAATAGTGGTGGACGATACTTCCCTGGAAATAATTCAATATCCTCTTGCGATGTGATAGCTATCTCCGTGGTATCCTCTCTCAGCTGCTCAGGTAACTCTGCTCACGAATCAATTGAACTACCGCTCTCCTCTTGTTTGCACCTGCCATCAAAGGATAAGTCAGTGTATAAATCGGGGTCACAAAAGGATTCATCAAGTATACTTCCCTGAACATGTGTATCCCAAGGTAGCTCTTATCGAGCGTTGATCTCTTCGGTGCATGTTTCGATGACTTCATTCATTGGCGGCTGAGGGACTCCGTCAACTTCCAGATACACCTTATCATTTCTAATATCGACCCTAATGCTGCCTTTGATTGTTCCTTCCGGGGAGAGTTGATCAATGATGTAGGTGGCAAATAGTTGTTCAAGGTGGTCCTCTAAATTGATGGCAATAGGTCCTGTGGTCTGAACTTCATCTACGAGTTCCTCCAGTAGGGATGCAAAAGTTTCATCGTGTTGCAGGTCAGAGTCTGTACTCATCATTGCGCTTTCTGGATAACCTGATCAACAAAGACAAATACCTGAAGAAAAATATCAGTGGCACAAGAGAATATAGAAATGATAATAATGGTGGCGAGGGTGAAAATTTCTTTTAGTTAATTTTTTTTCTTCGTAGTCTAGTCAACCTAATTGTGACAAATTGGCACCCAACAGGAAACACCTCTCCGGCAACGGTGCCAAAAACTTGATCGGCCCCGGATATACACCCAGAGAACGATTGTAGTTTTACCGCAAGCGCACAGTCAAGTGGCAAGCGGGTATCGAACACGAGAAGGTGGTGTTGGCTCCAATCTATCCTAGGTTGGTTTGACTACGAATGTATTATTGGTGGAGATGGTTATGGAATGATATAATGGAAATGGTGGTGGATGTCGGTGTCGGTGATAAAGAAGTTGGATAAAGTATCGATTCAAATTTAATACAATAAAAGAGTCTAGGGCTAGGGAATCCCCACTACGGATCGTCATGCATCTCTGTGAGTCGTGAATATCAATATTACTAGGCTTGTGTTGAGGTGAACTAGTCGTAACTGAATATAGAACCAAGCTCACGCTCTCGCGATATTGCCGGTCTATAGCAACCTAGATTAGAGCCCACTCTCGTGCAAACCTTAGCCTAAGCCACTAGCATTAGGATCGACATCATCGTTCAATCGCCCCTCGAGCCCACTCTCATGCAAACTCGAGTTACGATCTAGGCTGTGATAGTTCGTATTCGTCCAATCTCTTGCAAACGAATATGGGTATAGATTTATAATAAAAATCCTAGCTTTGGTCCAATCTCTTGCAAACCAAGTCTAGAGAATCTCGATTATAAACCTAAATCGAATATCTAGGCCTTCCCATCGATTAGAATCCAATCTCTTGCAAACCCCAATCGATGGAAATCCATAGCTATCCGTAATAAATCGATCACAACCTAACCTCCTAGTGATTCTAGCAATTTAGAAATTTATTCATCACAAATCTGAAATTAGATCCATAGGGTTCATCCCCATGCCCTAGAACAACAAATCTACTCAAGCATAGCAATAACGATATGAGAATCAATAAAAATCATTACTTGCTTACAAAAAGATAGAAAAAAAAGATTCAAATAACAAGAACAAAACACTTAGCTTTGATGAAGATCTTCAATCCAAATACAAGCTTTTAGATCCAAAAGGGGGCCTAGGGCATGGCCTAACCTCTAAAATAATCCATAAGAAAACATGTGGGAACTCCCTCTAATGACGGCTACAAAACCCCTTATATAGCCTCCCAAAACCCTAGCAAATAACCCTAGAAAACCCCTCAAAATCGTGCCCAAAACAGCCCAAACCGCAACTTAAAATCTGGGCCCGCCGCCACTCGGGCCGAGTGGGAATCTGACTCGGCCGAGTGGAAATTCCAGCACTGCACCGTCAACTTGCAGATATTCTCCAGATTTCATCCGACCTCCGATTGGAGCGTTCTTAGCGGCGTTGGAACCGTCATGAAGTATACTATTTATAAAAAATATGAGAAAAATACTTTGATTGTTGGAATGATAGTAGATTTCAAAATAGTGGAAGGCTGTCTGAAAATCTGGGCGTGTGTGTCATCGGCATCACTCGGCCGAGTGGGATTCTTCACTCGGTCGAGTGGACTTCTCTACTCAGCCGAGTGACAGACCTTGTAGAAAAACAGTAACTTCGAGGTCCTCAGGGGTCTGTCTCTGGGGGTGGCTCGGCCGAGTAGCTTTCATCATTCGGCCGAGTGGTAATGTGTACTCGGCCGAGTAGGCCATCGACGGGTCTCTGGGAATCGCAGTAGATTCGGCCTCTTCTCTGGAAAATTTCCCTGACGTACTCGGGCGAGTGAGCTTCCTCACTCGGCCGAGTAGGACTTTGTCATTCGGCCGAGTATACGCTGAAAAACATTGTGCACATATCCGTTCTGGTCGGCCGGGTGGGCTTTCTTGCTCGGTCGAGTGTGTGCTTCACTCGGCCGAGTGGCATGCTGTAAATGCCCAATCTTCTCCATTTCTCCTCCTCGTCGCTCCTATGAAGTTCCTTCTTCTTCCACTCATCCTCCATCGCCGATAAGTCTGCAAATGAGCCGTGGGCGACACTCCAAAGTGGGTGAAAATCCGCTTGATATCAAAAATCGCTCCAAATCGCTCCATATCTCCTGAAATACGACAAAAACAAGAAATAGTGAAAAGCATCGCAATATTGTCGAATAATCGTGAAAAACGTGATATGGGCGATCAAAATGGCATGCAAACATGCAGAAAAAAGGTGTAAAATATGGACCGATCACCTGCCCGCTCTTGGAAGCGGGCTTCGCCCACTTTTTTCGCGGGCTGAGAGCCCACCCGCTACTGCGGGTGGGCAGGGAAACAGGTCGGGTCTTTAACCCGGCCCGTAAACACTGAGAGCATGCGTGTTTCGCTTGCGGGCGAGGCGGGTGCCTAGCGACCTGAACTCGCAGGCCCGTTTGCTGACCCGGAGTGTGATTTTTTTGGGGTTTTTGTGTGCCTGAAGCAATTTCAGCGGGCTCTCTTGAGTTTTTACTATTCCATTAGGGGTTTTAGCCATCCATCTTCTTTCCCAAGGGCTAGGGCTAGGGTTGGAGGCCATTGTAGCTTGGTGGAGCTTGGAGGAGGAGCAAGAGAGGGAAATCACGGTTTTTTAGGGATCTATTTGGTGATCTCTTCCCCTCTCTTGTATCATTTGATTTCTAATGCTTTGTATGAATATTGTTGAATGATTGTTGAATGAGAGTGAGACCCATATGATAGTTGTTTGATTAATTGCTTGTAATGAAGATTTCATTTTGAATGATTATCATCTTGTTTTCATTATGAAGGCATAGAGCCATTGGTGTGTGGAATTGGGATTAATTAGGGCTTGTGTGGTTGATTAGTAATTATTCATCTATTGTATTTAATTAGTCTAGCATACCTTGAAATGGATGCTAGTAGTGTAGATTGATGGGTTGTGCCCTAGTTTTGATTGAGTCGTGCGCTACCCTTGGTGGGGCCGTAGAACGGTGGTGTGCCTTAAGAGTCACACCTACATGCACGATCCATGCATCCTATTGACACGGATGCAAGGATCAACTCACAATCTTAAGTTAGAGATTTCAACCCACTAATCAACACATCAATGAATCGTGCATTACCCTTGGTGGGGCCGTAGAACGGCGGTGTGCCTTAAGGGCATTACCTATGTGCACAACCCCGCATACCTTGAAGTGGATGCGAGGGTTGATTCATTTGGGATTAACCTATTGTTAATCTACCCATAAACCTAACGACATCCCATTCCACACACTTCTCCTTATTTGCTTAGCTCCACTCTTTGGTCTCCACCATACCTACCTTGGGTTTGGCTCGATTGTATCACCCCACACTTCCACTCACCACACTTGTTAGTTTAGCTGGTTGTACCAACACTTTTAGCATTCCTTAACCAATTGAGATTGTGATTGTGAAACGAATTGTCTCTGTGGATTCGATCCCGTTGATGTTTCATTATATTTCACATTTTATCTAAATGATTACACGTCAAAATGATTGCTCATTTACATGTTTCATACACTTTTACACTATTATTTGGAATAATATGACTTTTGGAGCGTTTATGGCCATTTTAGGGATTTGGGACGATATTGGAGCAATTTGGAGTCAATAAGACGATCGGCGACATGAGAGCACCAATGAGACTCATGATGACATGCTTGAGGTGCCAAAGAAGAATACTATAGCAAGGAAGGGGCAAGAGAGAAGGTCGCTCGATCGAGATATGATGCGGCAAAGGAATCGAGCGACCCGAAGTGCTGGAAATAGGAAAGCCGTGCACTATTTCTAAATCTGATATCTATTGGAATTTTCACTACTTTTTGTTATTTTTTCCAGATAGTAGACTTCAAGTCGGTTCCAACGCCATCAAGAACGTTCCAATCGGAGGTCGGATGAGCCCTGAGGAATTTTTGCAAGATGATGCTGCAGTGTTGAAATTCTGCTAAAATCTGTTTGACACCTACTCGACCGAGCAGAGCACTCTACTCGATCGAGTAGGGTGAAAAATCAGCTGAAATCTCCCAGAACTTGCTGTCAGACCACTGCTAGGTCGAGCAGTTGACTGCTCGACTGAGCAGAGTGCTCAAAATGCTGTCCTTCGACCAGTACTCGACCGAGCAACCACTTACTCGGTCCGAGCAACCTCATACTCGGGCCATGTAGGCAGGGCAACATATTTCGTAGAAGCACGACTTCCTGACGTACTCGACCGAGAAGCATATTCCTCGACCGAGCAGCTACCAACTCAGATCGAGCAGACCGTACTCGGTCCGAGCAGACAGAGCGACATTTTGGGTGATGGATCAGACACCTGACGTACTCGACCGAGCATCCTATTGCTCGGACCGAGTCGCCGTGGGCCCAGATTTTGAGCCGAGCCTGGATTTTGGGGCTGTTTTGCGAGGGTTTTGAGGGGGGATTTTTGGCAGCCGTCAAGGGGGGATTTTTTGGGGGAGTTCTGGGCAGAGACTGGGAGAGAGATTTTGGAGAGACTTTTTGTATACTGTTTAGAGAAGAGTTTTTAGAGCTTTTTAGGTTTTTTCAGCAACGATCTTTTGGGGAGTTAGGCTATGCCCTAGGCCCCTCCTTTGTATCAAGAGAAGTACGTTTGCCCTTTTTAGTTATATTATTATTTTCTTTGTGATTTCTTATTATTTATTTTTTTTGATGCATGCAATGAAATCTTTGTGTGTTCTACTATCTATTGATATTGCTATGATTGATTAATCTTTTCTAGGGCTAAGAGATTAGCCCATGGATCTTAGGATTAGACGCAAAGTTGGGATTTTTATGGTGCGTTGGATATAAATGGGGTTGTATTTTGGTTGATCTAGCAAAATCCCTAGGAGAACTCGTATTGAGATCGTTCCCACGGTCGGTGGAATCGATTAGCTTAAGGAGTATCCTATGTATTTAATTAGGGAGTTAGTGGATTGAACCGAGGTACGTGACCATGCCCGGCTCATGCCTTGATGGGATCCACCGATGAACTATATCACTAATTGACGGCTACCGCCATTGCGTCAATAAGAGCCACAAAAATACATCAAATCTCTAACCCATGAGAGCGGTACGAGTTGAGAGCGTTCGGACCACGAGAGTGGTGAGAACTTTGTAGATCCTTAATGCACATATCGTATGCGCCTATTGCGAGAGCGGAGTTAATGTGATACGTTAGATTCATGATGCCCAGACGCTTGAATTCACTTTCTAGATGCTACAAATCCCCAATTAAACCAATGCAACGTAATAGTCCTAGCCTAGCGTTGACATCCGACGGTCCTAGTGGCAAGTCCTAAAGCCCTAATCTTTTTATATTTAATTCTTTTATATTGTGTGGAATCACTTGTTTGCTATATCGAGTGACACAACCTTCGCATCCATCACCATTACAATACTCCATACTCCACATCCACCAATAAACCCGCAAGTCTAACTCAACCTAGGCGTAGATAGGTAGTATAGCACCGCTTCCCCGTGTTTGATACCCGCTTGCCACTATACCGTGCACTTGCGGTAAACGACATCGTTTCAGAGTTAGTTCCGGGCCGATCAAGTTTATGGCACCGTTTTCGGGGATTTATCTCCGTGTAATTCGTGCCATAACTAGGTCGCTCTAGGGTTACATTCCGGAAACATCAAGTTTATGGCGCCGTTACCGGAGAGGCGTTCAGCCATATCATTTATTTACCACAATTAGGTTGTTTAGATTGCGTTAAAAAAATCAAAAAATCAAAAAATCAAAAAATCAAAAAATCAAAAAAATAAAAAAACACACAGAGAGAGAGAGAGAGAGAGAGAGAGAGAGAGAGAGAGAGAGAGAGAGAGAGAGAGAGATTTTTCCCCATCACCTTCTTATCATTATTTCTATCTTCTTGTACCACTGATATTTTTCTCCAAGTATTTGTCTTTGTTGATCAGGTGTTATGGCCAAGATGATTGAGATTATATGGACAACAAATTTTTATGCGTACCTTGATAGGATTCTCGCACGATAGGCTGAGGACCTTGATGCTTCAACCTGTGAGGAGACAACGGTCCTAGAGCTTCCGCAACCACCTCATCCTTCCACTGACACCGAGGACTATCCCATATAGCTTATTGCCCCCATTCAGGGAGAATCAATTTCTCCCCCGCCCTTTGCTTTTGATTCCTCTCATGTATATGATGTTTTTTATGATTCAGATTTTGATGACTCATCGCGCCTTCTGCAAGATACATATACATATGATCAAGAGGTGCGATGGAACGTATATGAAGAGGAGAGCGAGGAGTTAGCACCAATGGATGCTATTGAATACGATCAGGAGGTGCGATGGGATGATTCTGACGATGATGAGGAGTGGCCTGATGAGATCCACACTCATACACCAGAGTTGCCTGAAAAGCCTGAGACGAATGATGGAGAGTTTCCTATCGTGGTGCATGAAAGCAGAGATATATTTTCAGGGAAGTGTCGTCAACCGATCTTTATCTTGAATATTTCTTTTGATGACCTCCTTTGGAATACTTTTATTTTGGGAAAAAATTATCCATATCAGATTATGCGGCTTATCTCTTGCAGGGTACAGGTGGAGTCCTTGGGGGAGATGCTGGGGGCTGCATTGCTGGAATCTGATGGAGTCCGTGGACACACACACACTTAGCGGAGCCACAGAAAGTACAGATAGAGCAGCTGCCTGCACCGGCAAGATATTGGACCCGTCTTTTACTACAGGTGGTACCAATCTAGTAGTGTAGTATTTTATGCTTTAAATAATCACGAATCCTCTCGGAAGAGAGAGGACCATATAGGATTTTATATGTTTTTTAGTTTAATAAATTCACCTTATTTGATGGCTCAATTGTCTTTTGCACCTAACCCACTATCTATTATCTATGCTCACCCTTATATTTTGGCAATTATTTTGTATCTCTCCCCAATTTTTATGTGATGTTTAAGCTTGGAGGAGAGAAATTATTTTGTTGAGTGGCCCCCCATCTTGTTGTTGTCCTTTATTTATATCATACACACATTGAGGACAATGTGATGTTTAAGCTTGGGGGAGTGCATAGTGCACACACTTTGCTTCATCGTGAAACACACTTCGAAATTTCCATTTGAACCATGTCCAATTCTATATTTATGTCTCATATGCTTTATTTTCTGTGAAATATCATGGATTTATTTATTATGAACTTTGATATCTGTTAGGTTAGAGTTCGATTCATTGATTAGTGTATCTTTGTTAATATGCTTTTTCATAGTGGAATCCATAGTTTCACAACCACATTCTTGAAACAGTTAAGCTAAAAATGAATGAATCAAATCTGAAAATTATTTGACTCCTGCATGATTTGATTGATAATTCTATTGCTTCATGGATGTTTAGTGATTCAAAAGAGATAGGATAACCCCATAACAACCAAAGTAGTGATGATTAGGATTCCTGAAACCGAGCCATGTCTAAATTCTATGCCTTTTCTTTTCCTTTTGTGAATAGCCAATAAATGATCTTTGATCATATTTTGCATTCCATCGCGTTTACGGGAGTTTGCAAAAATCCCAAAAATGCAAAAATCAAACAAAAATCCTGAATAAAAGGCCATAGGGGTTCTTCGTAACCTAATGCCCTAAGACCGTCTGGTCTGGGGTGCATAGGTCGTTTTTTGTATATATTGAGTTATCTCGTGTATACAAAGAAAGAAAAATGCTTACGAAATATTCATTTAGCCAAAAAACAATATAAAAGTCCAAAAATATCATATTCTTACCTCCATTTCTATATAAAACAAAGACATGGCATGGTTGATGGGTTCTAGGAGTCTTGAAATGGTCGTAGTGTGGTGATGCCTTACCTTGATTAAATTTGCTAAATTCATTCCACGAAGTATAACAAAATACTACACATGCTTGAAAATGTTTGATCATGACATATTATACTGCTTAAAGAATGAGTTGTGAACATTGGTTTCATTTCTGTGAACTTAGTATATTGCATGATAAACTATGATATGATATAACTCTAGTCTCTTTTTATTGCTTATCAAGTTCATTTTATTTATTGAAATCCACGTTATTTTAATTTGAGCGAGATTTAATTATTTGGGGTGTATATGTGTTCTAATTTCATATTGACGTGTGTTCACGAGATCTTGCATCTTGGGTTCTTATATTTTTTGAAGTTAAGATTGAACCCCTTTTCTCCATTTACACACCACCGCCTCACATCTCCATTGTATCCCTCTCCCATGTTAGCTTCTTACTAGTCTTCCTCCAGGACGAGTATGAGGTAAGCTTGGGGGATTTTGATGTGGCATTATATTCCACATTTTATCTAAATAATTACAGGTCAAAATGATTGCTCATTTACATATTTCATACTCTTTTACACTATTATTTGGAATAATATGACTTTCGGAGCGTTTATGGCCATTTCAGGGATTTGGGGCGATATTGGAGCAATTTTGAGTCAATAAGATGATCGACGACACGAGAGCACCAATTAGAGTCATGTTGACATGCTCAAGGTGTCCAAGAAGAATACTGGAGGAAGGAAGGGGCAAGAGAGAAGGTCGCTCGATCGAGATATGATGCGGCGAAGGAATCGAGCGACCCGAAGTGTTGGAAACAGGACATCCGTGCACTATTTCTAAATCTGATATCACCTGGGATTTTTCACTATTTTTATGATATTTTTTCCAGATAGTAGACTTCAAGACGGTTTCAACTTCACTAAGAATGCAACAATCTGAGGTCGAATGAGCCCTGGGGAATTTCTACAAGATGATGCTGTAGTGCTGAAATTCTGCTGAAATCTGTTTGACACCTACTCGACCGAGCAGAGCACTCTACTCGACCGAGCAGAGTGAAAAATCAGCTGAAATCTCCCAGAACTTGCTGTCCGACCATTACTTGGTCGAGCAGTTGACTGCTCAACCGAGCAGAGTGCTGAAAATGTGTTTTTGGGCTGAAATTGCTGCCGTTCGACCACTTCTCGACCGAGCAACCACTTACTCGGTCTGAGCAACCTCATACTCGATCAAGCGGTGCCTGCTCGGGCCGTGTAGGTAGAGCAACATATTTTGGAGAAGCACGACTTCCTGATGTACTTGACCGAGCAGCCTATTACTCAACCAAGCAGTTACCAACTCGGACCGAGCAGACCCTACTCGGACCGAGCAGACCCTACTCGGACCGAGCAGACAGAGCGAAGTTTTGGGTGATGGATCAGACACCTGACGTACTTGACCGAGCAGCCTATTGCTCGGACTGAGTCTTCATGGGCCCAGATTTTGAGCTACGCCCAGATTTTGGGGCTGTTTTGCGAAGGTTTTTAGGGGGGATTTTTGGCAGCCGTCAAGTGGGGATTTTTTGGGGGAGTTCTGGGTAGAGACTGGGAGAGAGATTTTGGAGAGACTTTTTGTATACTGTTTAGAGAAGAGTTTTTAGAACTTTTTAGGGGTTTTCGACGACGATCTTTTGGGGGTTAGGCTGTGCCCTAGGCCCCTCCTTTGTATCAAGATAAGTACTTTTACCCTTTCTAATTCTATTATTATTTTCTTTGTGATTTCTTATTATTTATCCTTTTTGATGCATGCAATGAAATCTTTGAGCGTTCTATTATCTAAGGATATTGCTAAGCTTGAGTAATCTTTTCTAGGGCTAAGGGATTAGTGTTGGGAGCAACGATCTAGGATCTTGGTTTGATGATGACAAACGTGTCGTTATATCTAACGTGTGTGCTTAGTGTGTTTCAGGATTGGCGAAACGATACATCCTTCGCTATTTGAGAATCTGCTATTCATATAGCTATTTGGGTGAGATAGAGAGCTTTGGTTAAAGCAAAGTGGACTTGGTCCAATATGGAGAGTTGGAGCCAAATCTTATTTGGTTATTGGAATATATCTTATGGCCATACAAACTCCTTAGCCAAGACCAATTCCTAGAAAAATACAAATTCCCAATTCAAATCTCTACCAAATCCCTATTCAAACTCCTAATCATTGGAAAACCCTAGCACATCCTCTATTTAAGGAAATTGTCCCTAAGGGCTGATGTTGTGGAAAACACAAAAAAAAGGAGCGGCAATAAAATAATTGAGGGCTACACAAACAAAGAGTTGACGGCTACAAATATACATATCCTAAGCCTATAAATATTAAAAGAGCCTCAGCCTTTGTCCCACGTTGTTGCAAAAATAATCTTTCGAAGGCAAAACCCCATAAGCCCCATCACCATCCTCCAAAGCCTGAGAGCAGATCTTCAAACTTGCAACATCACGCTCCTCTCGACGTGCCAAAGAATTCACAAGGACACGTCGCTTGGTGAAGGCGTCATCGAGGAGCACCACCGGAGATCTCGAAGTGATTCGCCGCCGTGACTCGATCACCGTCGAGAGGAAGCCCACACCGCTGCCGTCTCCATCGAAAGGAAGCTGCTGCTGTCGCCATCAAGCGTGAACACTGCCACCGGAGTAGGGCTGACGATGCCTCTGCCATCGCGAAATCGCCGCTGCTCGTCATCGTGAAGGAGAAGCGAGCGAAGTCCGGAGTCGTAAGAGAAGCCCACGGAGCCATTGTCGGAGATCGCCGTTCGAAGGAGCAGACGAGCAAAAAGTTGAGGCGTGCACGTCGGAGAAGAGATCATCGCTACCAGAGAGCTCTCCGCCATGAGCTATCGCCGCTGTCATCAACACCAGCGAAAGTTCGCCGTTGCCGCAAAATGAACGCCACCGTCGTCATCTGCGAAAAGCACTGTTTGCAAAACCCTCACCGTCGAGGCATTCTTCCACCGCACGAAGTCAACGTCATCACCAAAGAACTCGCTGTCGAAGAAGAACACACCGTCGAAGAGCTCTTCATCGTCGCCGTAGAGTCGAAGGTCGAAGTCGGAGCAGTCGACGTCGATGTTGAAGCACTAGAAGATTGCGCTGCCACCATCATTGTTGTTGAAGGAAAGCTGCTTAGAGAACCCCGCTGCCGAAGTCCGCCATCGTCGTCGGAGGGAGAAGCGAAGAAGACGGTGACTCCATGCAATTGAGATCCTTGTGCTGACGTGGCGACAGGAGAGCCGTGAGATCAAAATTAAGGAGAATTAAATCAACGGCATGGATTCAACCTCAGTGGATCACGTAATAACGAAACGAAGCGCCCGTCTGCTGACGTGGCATGGGATTTAAGGAATTTGCTGAGCGCACAGACTACTGGAAAATAAGATTTGAACTGCAATTGCTTTACGCACAGACTAGTGTACAACTTGACATCCAGGAGTCAGATCGAGACACCGTTTGCGTCAGATTGGAGCTGACGACATGCAGATTGACAGAGACGCCTACAAAGACACGAACTGAGCATTTCTAAACCCTTAAACTCTTTTATTCGTGTCTTAGTGTAACGATCTCTGTAGGGAAAACTTTACCAATATTTTCTGTGACTATTTTGGGACTTGTCTGGTTGGGGCTAGACTAGTGGGACCCAGCTAGTTTGGGACTAGCTGGTAGAAAGCTTTACTAGGATTGATAGTGAGAGAAAACACAGTGAGTGAGGTACTGAGAGCCTGGCGAGTGTAGAGACGTAGAGAGTGCTCTGAGTGTGCTCTAACTTTTGGTTTTGTACCTATTGCGCTATTCAATACTAGTATCTGCTTTGGGGGCTGGAGTAGGTCGAAGGGTCGACCAAACCAGGGTAAATCTGCTGTGTACTCCGAGTCTGCTTTTTATTTACCATGTTGTTGCTATAACTGCGTGTGCTTATTCGTGGGTTGCACGAATTATTTTTATAAGCCTATTCAGCCCCCCCTCTAGGCTAGGATCCATATCCAACAAGTGGTATCAGAGCAGGTTTTAGGATCTAGCCTAGGATTGACCATGAATAACCATATGGATAGTGCTTTTGCTGAGGGTCAGTCTGTTTCCCGTCCCCCTAGATTTAATGGAGGTGATTATGCATATTGGAAAAATCAATGAAAATTTACCTCATTTCTGTTGATTATAAAGCTTGGCAAATAATTGAAAAAGGTTATAAACTGCATGTTATTAAAGTAGATAATGTTGAGATTGAAAAACCAAATGATAAATGGGATGATAATGATTGAAAATCTTATTCTTTAAATGCTAAAAGCTATGAATGCTCTCATTTGTGCACTTGATAAATCTGAATATAATAGAATCTCACATTGTTTAACTGCGCAGGAGATATGGCATACGTTGGAGGTGACGCATGAGGGAACGTCACAAGTAAAGGAGTCTAGACTGTCTCTTTCGAGTGCAGAGTTCAAGGGATTTCGCATGCTACCATCAGAGAGCATATCAGAGATGTATGCGAGGTTCACCGACATAGTCTACAAGTCTAGCTCGCTTGGAAAGCCATATGATAGCCTCGATCAAGTGAGGAAGATACTAAGAGCATTGCCAAGCTCTTTCAGACCAAAGGTCACCGCCATCCAGGAAGCAAAGGTATTGTCATAATTGAAGGTGGGGGACCTTATTGGTAATTTGATGTCCCATGAGTTGGAACTGCAAAATGTTGAAGCAAGAGAGAAACCTGAGGAGAAAGAGAAAGCCATAAAGCCCCTTGCTTTGTAAGATAGCGAAGAAGAGGATGATGATGACGACATAGCTCTAATGGTGAGAAACTTCAGAAAGTTCATCAAGACTAAGCATGTGAGAAACGAAATGGCACCCAGGTTTAATCGTTCTAACTTTAATAATTCTTCCAAGCAATTTAATGATCAGAAATCTACTGATAGAATGCAATGTTTTAAATGCAAGGGAAGAGGACATCTGATGAAGGATTGCCCAAATGAAACTGCTCAGCTCGCTAACGGAAAAGAAAAAAGCGAAGGTATTAACATGGGATATGGATAGCGAAGCTGAAAGCGAGGAGGAACATGAAGCCCATTCTTGCATGGCTTTGATGGGCATCCAAGATGAGAAACTGTCAGGGAGCAAAGCTCAACTTCTTAAAATTTGTGAAGAAATGCAAAATCAAATAGTAGATCATGAGTTCACTATTGAATGTCTCCAAAATCAGAACTATGACATGCAAGTTAGAGTTGATAAGGTGTTTAAAGAGAATGAAAAACTTAAAATTGAACTTAATGCATGTAAGTCTACTATTGAAGTCATGAAGAAGGAAAAAGAAAGCTTTGATGAAAATGCTCATTGTATTTCTTGTTCCTCATTATTAAACCAAATCAGCATGCTTAAACTTGATTTGATTAAGCTCGAAACTGAAAAAGACTATGTGATTAGAGAGCTTAATGATAAATTCTGCATGTTGGATAATGTATTTAAAAGAAAAATGATTGAATTTGAAAAGAAGGAAGAGGAAAACAAGAGTGCTTTTATTAGTAAATGCACGATGCTTGTGGAAGAAAATAAACAATTAAAAACCAAAGTCTCTCATCTTGAAGTAGCCATTAAGAAATTTCCTATGGGAAAACAATCGTTGGACACTATTTTAGAGAATCAATTATATGGCAATAATAGAAGAGGACTTGGTTTTGGTCTGAAAAACGTTGAAAAGCAAAAATTCAAGAAATTCCACAATGTACCCTCTATTGCAAAGAACAAATATGCAAAGTGCTTTACTTGTGATAGTGTAGGCCACACTTCATATTATTGTAAATTTAGGAACACAAATATCAAGTTTAAACAAGTGTGGGTTCCTAAATCTTTAATGGCTAACACTCGTGGACCTTGTTGGATTCTAAGGTCACACTTAACACCTTTCATGTAGGTGTGATGGAGGTTTGGCGAGGAGCAAATTTTTCAATGTCTCATTCTTTTAGCTCCTTCGTCAAATAGCGACGAGAAGGTATAATTTTTATCCCTCTTTGCTTTTCATTGCATACCTTCATAGATTGTTTTGTGTGCTTGATTTATTTTTTATTGTGTGCTTGTTTGCATGATTTTTAGTGTTTTTATTTCTGAAAAAAATAATTAAAAAAATTTGAGCTTAAAAGAATACCCTTTATGATTTATCCTAAGTGGTCTTGTATGAATGTTCAAGTCTATCCCTTGTAGAAGTTAATTCATTATTGTTGTAGCTACATGAACATGTTGTTCTCTTTTTAGTAGCCATGACATGTTTCATAAATTTCAAATTTGACTTCTACACCTACATTTGCACTTTCACGATAATTGACTTTTAGTGCTTTTGGAGATTCTTTTGAAGAATAATGGAAAGTTAATGTAGGAATGATTAATTTCTGATTTTTCTAAGGGACATGAAGTGTTTAGCCATGAATTAAAATTGAGCACAAAAGAATTAAAAAAACCTATATTTGCTCCGTATGAAAAATGGATACACTTCGAGGCTAATACACAACCCACGAGTATCCAACTTATCCTACATGGGTAATCATTAGCATTGGTGTATATTACTCGTCAAGCAATGCCACCCCACATTCAAAAGTCCTTTTAGGCCATGTTTTGGGGTTTGGTAACTTGAACTCATCTTTGATGAGGTGGGAAAAATCAATCCTAGTGATAATCATGGAAAATTGAAAATGTGGATTGATTTGGTTGATTTTCTGAAATTGAATCTCCTTAAATACTTTATTGTCTATATTACTACACTTACACAAAGGTGGAGAAGTCTTGGTATGAAATTCTATGAGCTTGGATTGTCTATTTTTTTAGAAAACTCATGTAAATGCTAGCTACTTTTAATAATGGTTTATTTTTGCATGGAATATTTTTGTGACTTCATTAATCCACTTTTGGTGATTACAAAGGGGGAGAAAGAATAGAAAGATTTGATGTCGGTATTATTTGTTGAAGGGGGATCATGAAAAATAATGAGTGAAGGGGGAGCTTGGGGAGCTTGAGAAAAATACTTGAATAAATGTTGACGGGGGAGCTTGAGAAAAATACTTGAATAAATGTTGACGGGGGAGCTTGAGAGAAGGGGGAGTATGCTTTTATATTTACTATTTGTTGTGCATGCTCTGTAATGCTTGAATGACTCATCCATACATCATATTGCATTACACCCTTCAACACACTTCACACACCCATACTTATTGCTCAAATCTTTTATGGGTTTGTCATCACCAAAAGGGGGAGATTGTTGGGAGCAACGATCTAGGATCTTGGTTTGATGATGACAAACGTGTCGTTATATCTAACGTGTGTGCTTAGTGTGTTTCAGCATTGGCGAACGATACATCCTTCGCTATTTGAGAATCTGCTATTCCTATAGCTATTTGGGTGAGATAGAGAGCTTTGGTTAAAGTAAAGTGAACTTGGTCCAATATGGAGAGATGGAGCCAAATCTTATTTGGTAATTGGAATATATCTTATGGCCATACAAACTCCTTAGCCAAGACCAATTCCTAGAAAAATACAAATTCCCAATTCAAATCTCTACCAAATCCCTATTCAAACTCCTAATCATTGGAAAACCCTAGCACATCATCTATTTAAGGAAATTATCCCTAAGGGCTGATGTTGCGGAAAACACAAAAAAAGGAGCGGCAATAAAATAATTGAGGGCTACACAAACAAAGAGTTGACGGCTACAAATATACATATCCCAAGCATATAAATATTAAAAGAGCCTCAGCCTTTGTCCCACGTTGTTGCAAAAATAATCTTTCGAAGGCAAAACCCTATAAGCCCCATCACCATCCTCCTTAGCCTGAGAGCAGATCTTCAAACTTTCAACATCACGCTCCTCTCACCGTGCCAAAGACTTCATAAGGACACGTCGCTTGGTGAAGGCGTCATCGAGGAGCACCACCGGAGATCTCGAAGTGATTCGCCGCCGTGACTCGATCACCGTCGAGAGGAAGCCCACACCGCTGCCGTCTCCATCGAAAGGAAGCTGCTGCCATCGTCGTCAAGCATGAACACTACCACCGTAGAAGGGCTGACGCTGCCTCTGCCATCGCGAGATCACCACTGCTTGTCATCGTGAAGGAGAAGCGAGCAAAGTCCGGAGTCGTAAGAGAAGCCCACGGAGCCATTGTCGGAGATCGCCGTTCAAAGGAGCAGACGAGTGAAAGGTTGAGGCGTGCACGTTGGAGAAGAGATCATCGCTACCAGAGAGCTCTCCGCCATGAGCTATCGCCACTGTCATCAACACCAGCGAAAGTTCGCCGTTGCCGCCAAACGAACGCCACCGTCGTCATCTGTGAAGAGCGTTGTTTGCAAAACCCTCACCGCCGAGGCAGTCTTCTGCCGCACGAAGTCGACGTCATCACCAAAGAACTCACTGTCGAAGAAGAACACATCGTCGAAGAGCTCTTCATCGTCGCCGTAGAGTTAAAGGTCGAAGTCAGAGCAGTCGACGTTGAATCACTCGAAGACGGCGCTGCCACCACTGTTGCGAAGGAGAGCCGCTGCACGTCCAAGAGCACCGTCGGAGGTCTGCACATCAGAGCTGTCGTTGCCGTGCTTCGGTAGACCCTCCTCCTTGCCGCCAAGAGCTCGCGTTGCCGTCAAGCGATCGGAGGAGATCTTTGAACTGCCGCCACCGAAGTTGGATCTCCACCGAAGAGCCCGTTGTTGTTGAAGGAAAGCTGCTCGGAGAACCCCGCTGTCGAAGTCCGCCACCGTCGCCGGAGGGAGAAGCGAAGAAGACGTCGACTCCATGCAATTGAGATCCTCGTGCTGACGTGGCGACAGGAGAGCCGTGAGATCAAAATTAAGGAGAATTAAATCAACGACATGGATTCAACCTCAGCGGATCGCGTAATAACGAAACGAAGCGCCCGCCTGCTGACGTGGCATGGGATTTAAGGAATTTGCTGAGCGCACAGACTGCTGGAAAATAAGATTTGAATTGCAATTTCTTTACGCACAGACCAGTGCACAACTTGACATCCAGGAGTCAGATCGAGACACCGTTTGCGTCAGATTGGAGCTGACGACGTGCTGATTGACAGAGACGCCTACACGGACACGAACTGAGCATTTCTAAACCTTTAAACTCTTTTACTCGTGTCTTAGTGTAACGATCTCTGTAGGGGAAACTTTACCAATATTTTTTGTGACTATTTTGGGACTTATCTGGTTGGGGCTAGACAAGTGGGACCCATCTAGTTTAGGACTAGCTGGTAGAAAGCTTTACTAGGATTGATAGTGAGAGAAACACAGTGAGTGGGGTACTGAGAGCCTGGCGAGTGTAGAGACGTAGAGGGTGCTCTGAGCGTGCTCTAACTTGTGGTTTTGTACATATTGCACTATTCAATACTAGTATCTGCTTTGGGGGCTGGAGTAGGTCGAAGGGTCGACCGAACCAGGGTAAATCTGCTGTGTACTCTGCGTCTGCTTTTTATTTACCCTGTTGTTGCTATAACTGCGTGTGCTTATTCGTGGGTTGCACGAATTATTTTTATAAGCCTATTCACCCCCCCTCTAGGCTAGAATCCAGATCCAACAATTAGCCCATGGATCTTAGGATTAGACGCAAAGTTGGGATTTTTATGGTGCGTTGGATATAAATGGGGTTGTATTTTGGTTGATCTAGCAAAATCCCTAGGAAAACTCGTACTGAGATCGTGCCCACGGTCGGTGGAATCAATTAGCTTAAGGAGTATCCTACAGATTTAATTAGGAAGTTAGTGTATTCAACCGAGGCACGTGACCATGCCCGGCTCGTGCCTTGAGGGGATCCACCGATGAACTATATAACTAATTGACAGCTATCGCCATTACGTCAATAAGAGCCACCAAAATACCTCGAAGCTCTAACCCACGAGAGTGGTACGAGTTGAGAGAGTTCAAACCACGAGAGTGGTGAGAACTTTGTAGATCCTTAATGAACGTATCGTATGCGCCTATCGCGAGAGTGTGGTTAATGCGATACGTTAGATTCATGATTCCCAGACGCATGAATTCACTTTCTAGGTGCTACAAATCCCCAATTAAACCAATGCAACGTAAGATTCCTAGCCTAGCGTCGACATCCGACGGTCCTAGTGGCGAGTCCTAAAGCCCTAATCTTTTTATATTTTATTCTTTTATATTATGTGGAATCACTTGTTTGCGATATCGAGTGACACAACCTTCGCATCTATCACCATTACAGTACTCCATACTCCACATCCACCAATAAACCCGCAAGTCTAACTCAACCTAGGCTTAGATAGGTCGTATAGGACCGCATCCCCGTGTTCGATACCCACTTACCACTATACCGTGCGCTTGCGGTAAACAACATCACTTCAGAGTTAGTTCCGGGCCGATCACCCGTACTCATGGGTTTACATTGCATTTGACACTCCTTCTCTTGGGAGGAGGGCATGTGCATCCTACTTGGATCGTGCACGCCCTCGAGTGCAATCATTTGGCACCGTTACCGGGGACAACGGTTTTCACTTTCACATTTTTGGTTGGTTTTGGACACTTTAGGTGTGGTACTTCCAGCTTAGTGTTGAGTCTTTTTGATTGTTTATTTTTTAATTTTTTGAGTCATTTTTCTTTCTTTCTTTCTTTTATTTAAAAATCTTTTGTAAATAATTTTTTTCTTATGGATTCGTTTTCAAACTTTAGCGATGCTTATGTGGAGGACTCCCAACTCCCACCGTTCTTTCACGGTATGGGGTTGGAAAATCCTAGTTCATTTATGCAAAAGTTTGAAAAATGGTGTAGAGAAGAATTTGTGGATTTGTTTGATGAGAACACTTGTGCAGATTTTATACATTTTAAAGTGTTCCACCATACATTGAGAGATGATGCAAAGATTTGGTTTGATGCTTATCCTCGAGATTCTTTTTCTACCTGGCTTTTTTCAGACTGATTTCCTTCGATCTTTCTTTCCTATTTATTACAGGAATCGGGTATAGATGCGACGGGCATTTGAGCAACAAATGGCGATCTTTATCCAGTTTGACGGTGAGACTTACTGTCAGGTTTTGGAGAGGTTCGATGATTTAGTGCTTTGGTGTCCATGCCATGCTTTCAGTGCAGAGGATCTACTTTGGATTTTCTACATATGGTTGCAGTCGTCCACGTGAGACTTTGTACAGATGAGCAGCAGTGGAGATTTCTCTACATACACTATAGAGGATGCATGGTTGTACCCGAGGGACCTTGCAGAGTGGAAGCGGACTGTACGATCTAGAGAGCCATCACTTGGATATGAGGATGATGGCCAGTCACCGGTTCCACTTCAGGATGTAGAGCAGCATGTCCAGTGTCAGTTTGAGGAGACACCTTTGGGCTCTTTTTCTTGTGACCCCCATGGGATACCTAGCAGAGCAGGATGATGGGTTGCATGAGAGCCGGGTAGAGGATATTGAGAGATTGCATATTATAGATCAGGAGGAGATGGATGATGGAGTGTGTGTCACCCATGTTAGAGACACGATGCAGTTTCGTTGGGTTGGTGGTGAGGATGAGATGGAGATGTATCCAGTCGAGAGTGAGATAGATGACATCGGAGTGCCTGAGTCATATTGTCGGTCTGATCCATTACCATAGCTGGAGGTGTTCGAGCATCGTAGACTGTTGAGAAGGTTTACTATGGTGGTATTGAGGAGGATGAGTGCATGTGATACATCATATAGATCACATTGGAGCCCGAGCCCGCCCTCCCTACAGATCCAGTTCAGTAGACATCACTACAGACACCTCAGGACATGCATCAGTCCATCATCCAGGATGATGATATTCAAAGTGGACCACCGAGTCCAGGGATGATTGCAGAGGCCATTACCTTTGATGGCGAGGATGTGGCAAGCGACAGTGACTGCGAGATGATCTAATTGAGCCTGCGCTACCCTCTCCTCCACACTTGCCCCCGCATCCATTTCATCCTCCTCCTAAGGAGTCGCATCAGCCAGGCGATAGCAATCCCATTCAAGGATGTTCTCATCACACTTTTCCCTTCATTTCTGAATCTTAAACTTCATTTCCATATATCTTAGATTCAGATTGTCGTCATACATATTCATATCTATATTTTTCTTATGACGATCCTTTTTGGACTTCCTTCACTGGAAGTCAAATTTCTTTTCCTTGGATTGACACTGCTTGTCTCCCGCAGGACACCGGATCATATTCTAGGGAGATTAGGAGCTGTATTGCTTGAATCAAAGGAGGCTGGAGGCGCTTCGTTTCCAAAGCAGCTAGCTGAGGAATGAAAGGATATGATAGAGAAGCTGCCTCCACCATTACACATTCGGGATCCGCCTTTTGCTAAGGTGTATTCTTTCCTTTACTTATGGTCTTAGACGATCTGACCAGATGGACACCCCTGGTAGATTGACAGAACTACATGAACAACTCTTAGACGATCTGACTAGATAGACACCCCTAGCAGATCGATTAGAATAACCATTACTTATTTCCTGCTTTCTAGGACTGCCTGTGTAGTTGTCTTTTAAATTCCATTTAGAACTGCTAGAATTGTATAACTGCATTAACTTATGGTCTCATTAGTTCGTTGCTGACATGTGTTTTGCACATGTCACAGACTTGACAGAGCTGCCACAACCTGAGGATCCCCCGCAGACTCTTTCCTCTTTAGTTGCCTCCGGTACGTATAGTTTTAGTCTTTATGTTAAACTCTTTGTTGGTTACCTTCTGCGTTTGAATAATATCTTTTTACTGCTATTTCTATTGTTTCATGCTAAATCATTTGATCGGACCTTCCCCTCCGCATCATAACTTGCCATGGACGCTTATTGGACCCCGAGCCTCAACGGCTCTAGTCCATGCGGGCTGGCCATGCCTCACTGCTCAATCTTTTGGGAAGCGGGGCGTGACAGTTTTTGTGGTGGCCCATGCAGGTCTTGATCGAATGATTTATCGAAAAAATAGTGTTGCAGTAACTATTCAAACAACCAACAATATTCGAGTCTGACATAAGTTAGTAGGGTTTAGACTAGTTCCCTGGCCCCCTCTAGTTTGGATTTGAGTGAAAATACAGGAATAAGATGAAGTTTAAAGTGATGTATTTCTAACACATTGGATAGTTATAAGGTTGGATTCTCGACTTGACAAGGAACCATGGGAGTGAGAACATTGAATCGAGGGAATGAGAACGACTCTTAGTATGCTGCCCGTGATGGAAGTGTGGTGATTAGAAGTCTTGTCTTAACGACTAAAGGCGTAGACCTACATCGATCAAGTGAAATGTTATGCATCGGATATTATGAGCATATATATATAAGCCGAGTAGCAACAGTATAACCTGGGTTTTGAAGTAACGTGGTTGAAGTAAATAATATGATCATTAGAGATGAACAGAAGAGATTCAGAGTGATAATGTGAAGACGAGATTGATCTTATGAAGGATTGTATAAGATCGACAACATGATCTGTTTCGGACCCAGTGATTTAAAGGAATTAAGGATCTTGGGAATGTCATGTGAGTTTCAAAGTCGACTGTTCGGATACGCATCGAGTGCGTACTGATCACTGGGTTCCAGTTACAGTTTACGAAATGGTGAAAGGTGATGACTTCTCCAGATCATGTGGATGGATTATAGTCAACAGTGACTAGCAGTTTAAGTGTCAATGAAAATTCTAGATCAGTCAAGTGAGCGTGTTTGGTTTTGCGAGTGCTCAATGATCAGGAAATATGGGAAAAGAGTTAGCAGATTGCCTTGGTTGTTTGGATTGAAAAGGAACCCGTAAGTAAGTCTGACGTCCGAAAATCTAGAATTGGTTGGTAGTTTCACTTTAGAGATTCCTAGAGGCAGCTGAGCCAAGAACCAATTGAAGTGGAGAACAACAGGATCATTATAACAGGTTCTCGTGAACGGGCTTTTGAGTTGGAAATTTTATTGGTGTTTAAAATGATTGGGACTAGCCAATTAGGGCTAGGTTGTTTAACCACCCTAGATATCAAATATTGGAAGTGTCTGCACATTAGAGCCTTGTGTTTGTTCTGCCTTCCCCGTAGATCCATGAGAAGGATTACCCGGCTCGTGTGAATATATATCATTGTCGGGCATGCTTAGTATTATTACTTAGGTATATGTGAGCTTATGGATGAATAATGGAATATGTGTATTGCGATGAATGTAATGATTATGTGTATATAGTACATGAATAAGTATAGATACTTATGTAAGATAATAGGTGTGAATATATAATGCTTGTGAATACATATAAATCTTAGTGTTCCCTCGAGTACGAGTGGACATGCTTATAGATACTAGGATAAGAATGTGTTGCGCGATTGTATATACGTATATATGGGATAAGTATGAATTACATGTTCTGATGTGTGAATTATTGTGTAGTGATGTCTAGCTATTTACTAAGGCTACATATGATGAGTCGTGTCATATAGATATATAGGAGTGTGTGTATAAGTACATAGATTGTATATGGTTTGGTATGTATCTTGGAGTCTCACTCGAGAGTGAGTGAGTATGCTCAGTAAGTATTTTATAACGTGGTTGTGGTTTGCGGATGTGAGTATAGTGTTATATATATCCGTGCATGCCAGGGTATGGTGAATGTAGTTATATAGGTGTTTGTGCTGGGTTACGCTACGTACCTGGACGTGCGTAGCTACAACATATATATAGATACATGTTTATTCTATAGTTATGAATGAAGGGTTTACATGTTTGAATGAGTATGCGTTAGTTAAACTAGGAGTGAAATGTGCTATTTTCATAGTTATTAGGCCGGATGCATTGTGTTTGTAGGAATAGATTAACATGATAGTGTGATTATGTATTGTTTGTAATAAGAAATTGTTTGTCATTTAGTGTTATGGCGAATAGTTATAATATAGCTAAGTATTATTGTTATGATTGATGTGTTGAATGTATACTAAGGGATATACTTTTTTTAAGTTATGTTGAGTAGATATATGTATTTTCGGTTTTAAATTCGTGATGAATTTAAATACCCTGGTTAGTATATGTGTACTTTATGTATAATACAATTGTTGTATATGATGGGGGTAATTATTGAATGTTGGAATATGATTGTGCGTAGGTATGAATGTGCAGAGGCACGTCCATGAGTTAGAAATGTATGCGTGAATAATATTAACCTAGCTATAAGTACAAGATTTGATGGTTGGGAAATAATTGATGTATATTATTACTGAGCATGCATATAGATAGATGTATTAGGTTATATGTTGGTTGAAGTACTGTGCTAGGAATGATCGGGGTAGTTACTATAGTTAACTAGAGGAGTCTAGCCATGCCTGAAATTAAGAAAGTCCGAGGACGGACTTTATTCTAAGGTGGGTAGGATGTAACGGCCGGTACCCACTATTCGTTATACGGCTGTGCGTATAGCAATTCCGAGGACCTGATTGGTTTTGTTGCTTGGTGTGTGAGTCGATAGGGCTGTAGCACTTGGTTGCGTCCTTCGCAAGCCAACCCCCCGACGTGTGCCCAACTTAGAATTTCCGTCGCCTTTGGACCCCGTATCCTTTATCCGCCTTACGTGCACGTAGTCTTGTTCGTGCACGTATTTATTCTAGACGTTGTCTGTATCCGAACCCTATGGTGCGATATGCCGTTGTGACCCTCTCTGAGAATATTGAAATTGTGGTGTTAATTGGGAACGTCATTACACGGGTCGTTCTCCCACGATTTGACCTTATTTGAAGAGACGTCACGATTTTCACTTTTGTCGTTAGGCCTTTCTATTTTTAATTTCGTTTCTCGTAGTTGAAATGGTGATCCGCCTTCTTTGCTTTCTTTCTCTCGTCGCCCCGGTCGTCTCAGTATTTATTTCATAATTTTAGGACTCTGTTTGACCCACTTTCACTAATTTGCCCAACCTACTATATTTAACCATAAGTTTTGAGATTTTTCCCTAAGTATTATGTATTATAATCTTAATCTACCCTGAAATATTTGAACCCAGCCCATGTTTACCCCTCTTGGCCGCACCCGCGCATGGGAGGGGTGTGAATTTTCTTTTACACTTGATAATATCAAATTCTAATATATAAATAACCCTAGTCTTTTCTTCATAGCTGTAAAGCACAAACCCTAACTTAAACCTAGACCCTAGGGCTTTTGTGCTGCCAATCCTCACACAAACATTATCGTGAAAAACGCTAAGCTTACACTAGCCGCATGCTACCTTAGGCAACCCATTTTTCCCTTTGAATAAAGTAACCTAGGTCTAAACCTCAGCCTAGGCCCAATCATGTGAGCAACCCTATTTCCCCTATAAACAATAATGTAAGCCCTAAGACATCTCTTATAACCCTAGGCTAACTTTTTCACAGCACGCAAACGCTGATCGCGCCGCCCCGACTACGTATCCACGCAAAAACCCTCACCCCCGCCGTTCTTCGCGTTTTCCGGCCATGTTGCCGTCATCGACGGACCCCACTCAATTCTCCGGCCTTCCTCCCCCTCCCACGCCGCAGTAGCACACCGGGGCACCACCGTTTTCCGCCGAGAACCCCCCTACGCCGCACGGCGGTGCTGCCCTGGGTCAGCCAACTCCTCCGACCCCCGCTCCCCGTGTCCGCCGTGGTTGCTCCGCCAGCAGGCCGCAAAACCACTACGCCACAGCAGCTCACGCGGCCACCCATCCTCCCTCCAAGCCTCTCTCCGGTGACAGCGAAGCCGCCGCAACCCTCGCTGGCTCCCTCTCCCCCTTAAACTCGAGATCGCCGGCCACCCCCCTCTTGTCTGAACCTCCCCTAGGCCACCAGATCTCCCCAACAGCGCCACCACCTCTTCGCCTATACCGCCGCATCTCACCTGAGCTCCGGCCATCTAACACCCGATTACCTCCCTTGTAGATTCCTCCGGCGACCCAATATTTACAGCGGCCTCCTTCGCGCGATAGCGTCGCGGCATCGTTCTTACCTCGATAGCCGCAGCATGGTTTAGCTGCAATGTCTGCGTATGTTAGCACATCAAAGGTTAGCCTTAAGAACTTATATTATAATGTTTAAATGGTAATATGTGATGAAATGATTCCTAGGTGCAGTGTATATGGATACTTAGGGTGAGGTTATATGATAACTTATAACAGTTATAACTGTTACTGATAATAGTGCAAGGGTAAACCATGTGAGCAGTTGAGGATTATAAACCTTATATAGGTATAATTATTAAAGTTATTATATGGTGATGTGTTGAATTGGTCACAGTTTGATTTATAAGTTATATTTACATGTGTAAGTTGTAACATCTTATAAGTTATAATACTGGGACTGTATGATAACATTGCATCTAATAAGTAAGACTTTAATGATATTAGTCTAGATTGCTTCGATGATATAATTGGCAACTGAACTTAACTAACATGTTAGTAACTTAATAATACGGCGATATCACGCTAGTAACTTTAAATATTGATGTTAAAAAGATTATTCGTAGGTGTGATAACTTAATTAAAATTTGATCATTAGACGTATTAGGATTAGTCTAATTATTCTAGCCGTCGTCACAAACTTATTCGTGCACGTATTTTATTGACAGAGAAACCGCCGTTCCGTACCGTTCACGAAACCGGATTCCAACCCCTGGCGTCGCTACTCGATGCCAGTGTAGCTTTCGCGCCGTGTTGAGGTTCCGTAGATCCGTTGGTTGACCTAGACCCTGCTGAACTACATCCTTGCCGGAATCTTTCAGGCAAGGAATGAGACTTTAGTTACTGCTTTTATGCTTTTCTAGAATTAATGTTAGAACTGCTAGATTTATTTCTGCAAAATACTTGAAAATGATCACATGTTACTTTCTGCTCGAACCGACTTTTAAGATGCAACTTAAACCTCACATGCTAATTAATAAGCCAGACATTATAATTGTGTGGATCTTTGTAGAAGATCACAGGTGTGGGCCTCTCCTATACGGAGGTTGGCACTACTCTTGTGAAGCGTCTACTGGCTAGCCCAGAGATGGCTCGCTTACGGACTTATGGAGCGTTTGCTGGCTCATCCAGGAATGTCTCGCTTACGGATAGTTAATCGATGACGGGGGTGACCATTGAGGACTGGTGCTCCCCAGCTTTGGCTCACTGGTGACTGGTACATTCTGGTATGATACGTAGTATCATTCATGATTAATGATTTGGTTCGGATCGACGACGGGGGTGACCATTGAGGGCTGCTGCTCCCCAGCTTTGGCTCACTCATGACTGGTGCGCTCTGGTATGATACGCCGTATCATTCGTGATCCTTGTCTTGTCTCGTGTCTAGATGGAGCGTTTGTTGGCTCGTGTCCATAACACAAACGACTCGCGGGTGGGGTAGGACAAAAGAGTCTAGCTGGGCCTGGGGGGGAGCTCCCCTCCGCCTACGCAGCTTGAGTCCTTAGGCTTTATCTTTGTATCGCAGTTGGTGCACTCCTGTTTGCTTCGCAGGGATGCATTCCAGTCGTTTGACCTTTTCTAGACTTAGACGATCTGACCAGGTGGACACCCCTGGCAGATTGACAGAACTACATGAACAACTCTTAGACGATCTGACCAGATGGACACCTCTGGCAGATTGACAGAACTACATGAACAACTCTTAGACGATCTGACTAGATGGACACCCATAGCAGATCGATTAGAATAACCATTACTTATTTCCTGCTTTCTAGGACTGCCTGTGTAGTTGTCTTTTAAATTCCATTTAGAACTGCAAGAATTGTATAACTGCATTAACTTATGGTCTCATTAGTTCGTTGCTGACATGTGTTTTGCACATGTCACAGACTTGACAGAGCTGCCACAACCTGAGGATCCCCCTCAGACTCTTTCCTCTTTAGTTGCCTCCGGTACGTACAGTTTTAGTCTTTATGTTTAACTCTTTGTTGGTTACCTTCTGCATTTGAATAATATCTTTTTACTGCTTTTTCTATTGTTTCATGCTAAATCATTTGATCGGACCTTCCACTCCGCATCATAACTTGCCATGGACGCTTATTGGACCCCGAGCCTCAACGGCTCTAGTCCTGTGGGCTGGCCATGCCTCGCTGCTCAATCTTTTGGGAAGCGAGGCGTGACAGGCTGGAGGCGCTTCGTTTCCAAAGCAGCTGGATGAGGAACGAAAGGATATGATAGAGAAGCTGCCTTCACCATTACACATTCGGGATCCGCCTTTTGCTAAGGTGTATTCTTTCCTTTACTTAGTGTAAATAAAATAAAATACAAAAAGTTAGTTTAGTTTGCTTTAGTATGTGTGTTTTCCCTCTAGCATCGTTGAATAATATCTAGTTTCACTTCAACCATTGAGGACAATGCTCATTTCTAGTTGGGGGGAGTGAACTATGAAGTTGGATGCTAGTTTTGGGTAGTTTTGAAAATTTTGATGTTAATAAAAATTCTCATTCGTCATCATCATCATTCATTCATTTTGAGCATATCATTTTGGTGCTTCCATCCTTGTCTCCATCACATTTCTTTTGCTTAGTCCTCACATGCTTAATGCCATGCAATTTTTTCGGATTTTTATTTAGGTATCATATTTATAGATGTTTGATTGGCATGTTTTAATTTCTTTTCCATTTTGGAGTCAAATGTTAATATGCCATGTATGAAACTATTTTATATGTTGTGATACTCTTTTTAAAAATAATTTGGGAATAGTTTGGTGTAAGTGATTGCATGAATTGGGATGATGGCTTAGTTTTTGTTTGGATAGGGTGTGGCCAATGGTTTAGCTTTGTTTTCTTCTAAGGAGTGGGTGGATAAGTTGATAACTCATGTTTAGAATGAGAAAGAGAGCTTTAATAAGTGAATGTTTTTTCTAATCAAATTGAGTAGCCGGTGCCCCATGAAACATTGGGGAGACGCCAAAGATGAGATTTAGGGGATCATTCCATCCCTTTGCCTATATATCATTATCACGTGTATGCAAAGGTGGTGGTGTTTGCATTTCATAGCATAATTGCGTGCAAAACATAAACATACTAAAACAAAAAGAATACAAACAAGAGAGAAAAAGAAAAGAAAAAGAAAAAAATGAATGAATAAATGAAGGAATAAACTACATGAGTGATGCACTCTCATCTCCCACAACTTAGAAGAAATTTCTTTTGTTTTGGCCATTTCCTTAAATTTTGAAAACTTTGACATTGTGATATATCCCAATATATGTAATACGGTGCTTATTACTTCACTTTTCTTTGAATTGGATTGAGAAGAATATCATTTGTTATTACATTTCATTCATTGTGTATATTGGCTTTGAAATCATTAGGAAATAACATGTGGAGTATGCCATGATGATATCTTGAGTTTGGTGCATGTTTTCCATTTAATCCTAATTTATCGCTTATTGTGCTAGGGACTAGCAAAATGTAGTTGGGGGGTGTGATTCGTAGTGAAAAGTGTATATTTACGCACCCTAACTACACCCATTTTGTGCTAAAGATTAGGCTTAATCTTGCTCTTTTGAGTATATACTCACTTTGTGTTTCATATAAGGGCTTATTTGCATTCTTCGCACAAAACATCATTATATGGACAAATTTCTCCGTCTCCTATTTTTCAGGTACTCCTGGGAGTCTTGGGGATTTTCCAGAATTTTCTGGGATTTTTCTGGGTATTTTTGGTGGATTTTTGGAGGAGAAAAGTGCATTTAAAAGGGGGGAAAAGGTTTTAAATCGGTCGCCATGTGGTGCGATCCCACGGTGCCACGTGGCACCAATCTGCTGCGAGGAGGAGACTTGCATGGGCAAGCACCCTACGCGTGCCTTGTTTTGTTAAGCGGGTGCCGCCCGCTCTTGGAAGCCGGCTTAAGAGCAGCTCGCTCTTGGAAGCTGGCTTTGCCCGCTATTTTCGCAGGCTGAGAGCCTGCCCGCTACTGCGGGCGGGCGGGGGGGAACGGGTCGGGTCTTCGACTCGGCTCGTAACGCTGAGAGCACATGTGTTTTGCTTGCGGGCGGGTCGGGCGCCCAGCGACCCAACCCGCAGGCACGTTTGCAGACCTGAAGTGTGATTTTGGTGGTTTTTGTGCGCCTGAAGCAATTCTAGCTGGCTCTCTTGAGTTTTTACTATTCCATTTGGGGGTTTAGACCCCCATCTTCTTCCCCAAGGGCTAGGGCTAGGGTTGGAGGCCATTGGAGCTTGGAGGGGCTTGGAGGAGGAGCAAGAGAGGGAACGCTTGGGTTTTAGGGTTCTATTTGGTGATCTCTTCCCCTCTCTTGTATCATTTGATTTCTAATGCTTTGTATGAATATTATTGTATGATTGTTGAATGAGAGTGAGACTCATTTGATAGTTGTTTGATTAATTGCTTGAAATGAGATTTGTGTTCTCATTTTGAATGATTATCATCTTGTTTTCATTATGAAGGCCTAGAGCCAGTTGTATGTGGAATTGGGATTAATTAGAGCTTGTGTGGTTGATTAGTAGTTATTCATATCTTGCATTTAATTGGTCTAGCATACCTTGTTATGGATGCTAGTAGTGTAGATTGATGGGTTGTGCCCTAGTTTTGATTGAGTCAAGCGCTACCCTTTGTGGGCCGTAGAACGGTGGTGTGCCTTAAGGATCAGACCTATGTGCACGATCCGTGCATCCTATTAACACGGATGAAAGGATCGACTCATAAGCTTAAGTTAGGGATTTCAACCCACTAATCAACACATCTATGAATCGTGCATTACCCTTGGTGGGGCCGTAGAACGGCAGTGTGCCTTAAGGGCATTACCTATGTGCACAACCCTGCATACCTTGAAGTGGATGCGAGGGTTGATTCATTTGGGATTAACCTATTGCTTATCAACCCATAAACCTAACGACATCCCATTCCACACAGTTCTCCTTGCTTGCTTAGCTCCACTCGTTGGTCTCCACCATACCTACCTTGGGTTTGGCTCGATCGTATCACCCCACACTTCCATTCACCACACTTGTTAGTTTAGCTGGTTGTACCAACACTTTTAGCATTCCTTAACCAATTGAGATTGATATTGTGAAACGAATTATCTCTGTGGATTCGACGACGTACTCACTGGTTTATATTGCATTTGACACTCCTTCTCTTGGGAGGAGGGCGTATGCATCCTACTTGGATCGTGCACGCCCTCGAGTGCAATCATGTGGCGTCGTTGCCAGGGAAAATTGTTTTAACATTCACATTTTTGGTTGGTTTTGGTATATTCGACGATATTATGGTATATTTGAGGAATGAAGAGGAACATGCCGAGCATCTACGGATTGTTTTGGAGACCCTGCGACGACATCAATTATACGCCAAGTACAGCAAGTGTGAATTCTGGCTTGATCAAGTCACATTCCTTGGACACGTAGTATCATGCGATGACATTCTATTGATCCAGAGAAAGTCACATCAGTTAGAAATTGGTCGACTCCTCGGTGAGCTTCAGATATCCGGAGTTTTCTCGGTTTATCAAGGACTTCTCGAAGATTATTGAGCCTATAACTCGCCTGACGAGAAAAGATGTGAAGTTCAGCTGGCCTAAGGCTTGTGAGCAAGTATTTGGAGAGTTGAAGAAGAAGCTGACAACTGCACCAGTGTTAGCTATACCAGATAGAACAGGAGGATTCGAAGTTTTCTGTGACGCATCTGGAAAGGGTCTCGGATGTGTCCTACATCAGCATGGACATGTGGTGGCGTAGGCATCCAGACAGCTAAAGACTTATGATAAGAATTATCCGACTCATGACCTGGAGTTGGCTGCTGTCATATTTGCTCTGAAGATTTGGAGGCATTTTCTGTTGAGCGAGCAAGTTAAGATCTACACCGACCACAAGAGCCTAACGTATATTTTCTCTCAGAAGGAGCTTAATACGAGGCAACACAGATGTTTAGAGCTTATGTTTGATTATGACATCGATCTTCAGTATCATCCAGGGAAAGTAAATGTCGTACTAGATGCATTGAGCAGATTACCAACGATCATGACTCTCTCGGCTCAATGGAGACTTCAGCAGGTTATACGAGAGATGGAAGTTGAAGTTATTTTACCCGGGACTTCTACATCATTAATAAATATGCAAGTTTAGTCTACTATCGTGGATCGAATCAAAGCTGCTCAGATTGGAGATGCGAAGTTATGGAAGATCAGGGAGCAAGTCGAAGCTGGACTTCAGATAGATTTCCTCATTTATGAGGATGGTTCTCTGAGATATGGTGGTAGGATTTGTGTGCCTTCCAGTGATATCCGAGATGAGCTATTGAATGAAGCGCACAGCTCTCCCTACTCTATTCATCCTGGTGGCACCAAGATGTACAAGGATCTGCGTCTGAACTTTTGGTGGCATGGCATGAAGAGAATTATAGCTCGCAGTGTTGCGAAATGCTTAGTATATCAGCAGGTGAAGGCTGAGCATCATCGAACTGCTGAATTGCTTCGACCTCTACCTATTCCGGAGTGGAAGTGGCAGCACATCACTATGTATTTTGTGTCTGGACTGCCTCAGAGTGCTAAGCAGAATGATGCGATTTGGGTGATCATTGATCGATTAACCAAATCAGCACACTTTATACCATTTCGAATGTGACAGTCTACGGAAATATTGGCGAAGAATTATATGGAGGTAATAATCTATCCTTTACCTTTACAACTTCTTCTAGTATGCATTGTGATGTGACCCATAATCATACAGGAGATTGTTCGATTACATGGAGTTCCAGTGAGCATCGTCTCTGACTGAGACACCAGATTTATGTCTCAATTTTGGAAGAGTCTGCAGACCAATCTGGGTACCATTCTTAGTTTCAGCACTGCGTATCACCTGCAGACTGACGGACAGTCAGAGCATACGATTCAGATTTTGGAGGATATGTTACGAGCTTGCATGATGGATTTCAAAGGCTCGTGGGAAGATCATCTGCATTTGGTAGAGTTTGCTTATAACAACAGCTACCAGGCCAGTATTGGCATGGCTCCATTTGCAGCACTCCATGGAAGGAAGTGTCGATCCCCGTTGAGCTGGGATGGCATTGGTGGTCGAGAGTTATTGGGTCCATAGATGATAGTGGAGACTGTGGATTTAGTGCGTGGTATCAGAGACAAGCTACGCATTGCATAGGACCGGTACAAGCATTGGGCTAATGCCAAGCGTCGTCACTTGGAGTTTTAACCAGGAGATCATGTCTTCCTGAAGATATCTCCAAATAGAGGAGTGATACGATTTGGGAAGCGAGGGAATCTTAGCCTGAGATTCATTGAACCATTTGATGTGCTAGAGCGAGTTGGGGAAGTTTCTAATCGATTAGCTCTACCACCTTCATTGGAGAGAGTTCATAATGTTTTCCATGTCTCCCAACTGTGTCGTTACGTTAGTGAACCTACTCATACAGTTAACCACTCCGAGATTACTGTTCGACCAGACCAGACCAACGAGTAGCAGCCAGTTTAGATCTTGGACCGACTACAGAAGGCTCTCATGAATAAAGTCGTCAATCTTGTTAGAGTGATGTGGTGTCACGGATCACCTGGAGAATCCACTTGGGAACGGGAAGAGGAAATGGTGAGCGCTATCCTCATCTGTTTCCTAAACCCTAGTTGATAGAACTCCTGGGATGGAATTTTAATAAGGTGGGTAAGATGTAACGACCGGTATTCACCGTATGTATTTCGTACGTATTTTGTGGTGTATTGATTTATGGGATTATTCAGATTATGATTTTTAGCTTGTATGCATGATCCATTGCCGTATTTGCTGTAACGACTGCTTTTCATGTATCTGGATTTATTATAATATAATATATGTTTTGGTGGATTTTCTCCTCATGCGTGGTTTTCGTCTCCGTGACTTTCATTTTCGCTCGTTTCGTCGTGAATTCTTGTTTCTTCCTTAGGATCGTCGATTTTCGAAGTATGTCATTCGTGACGGACTTCATAACGGTCGTATCTTACTATTAGATCAAGCCTAGGAGTCTTAGGAATCGATCTTGGGGCCCCGCGCTCCGTATCGGAACTTTTGGTGCTTATTAGCCGGTATAAGAAGGGGCACCGACCAACTAGATGACGATCCAGTCGGTCGGCAATCCTTCTTGGACCGACTAGTTGGCTTTCTAAATTTCTTAGAAGTTACTGTTTATCGTTAGTCGGTCTAAGAACGTTGGTTGACCGACTAGGTTGCAAACTAGTCGGTCGGCAATGCTTCTTTAACCGACTAACACATCATCTAAATGTTAGTATCAGTACTGTTCATTCTTAGTTGGTCTAAGTTCATCTTTCGACCGACTAGTTGTTAAACTAGTCGGTTAAGTTTTGTACTCAGACCGACTAATTCTTTGTTCTACTGTACAGTCGAGTTACTGTTTACTCTTAGTCGGTCTAAGAACGTTCATCGACCGACTAGATGCTAAACTAGTCGGTCAGTATTTGTTCATGGACCGACTAAATCTAAATCCTATTTTCGTTCAGAAGTTACTGTTTACACTTAGTCGGTCTGCGTTGGTCGACCGACCGACTAGTTGCCAAACTAGTCGGTCAGTGGTTGCTCTTTGACAGACTAATCTGTGTTAAAACCCTAATTTCTGGGCAGCCGCCAGCCCAACCTATTTATACCCCTCTCAAACATTTTCTTCTTCATCCACTCGACCCAAAACCCTAAAATCTCCCCCATCTTCCTCCAAGCCCTATTCCTTCATCCCAAGCCCTAGATTCATCATCTAAACCCTCCATCAACTCTATCTACCTCTCATCTTCCCCAAAATCTCACCAAATCCCCAAAATCCCCAAAATCCCCCAAAAACCCTAACTCTCCAAACTTCTCCATTTGTTTCCAGATCTGGTCCTAGGGGTCTCCGGAGTGTTTCTTCCGCTTCCTCTCGGTAAGAAATCGATCCCTCGATGTTTTCATAACCTAATTGTATTTTTATGAAACCCTAATGAAATTTCATGTTGTTTGATGATTGTTTCCCCTTAACAGCGATTTCCCCCGTAGATTAGCATCCGCGAGACGAACCTTCGTGATCGTCATCCCCGGTGCTAGGCAAGTGAAACTTGCCACTTAGGGTTTAGGCCATGTTTTAGGCCATTTGCTTGTTGTAGGCGTAAAAGAGGCTAGGCGACGAAATGATACTCGCCTAGGCACAAATTGGGGAACTAGCTTGACAACGAAGCTAGTTCCGACAAATATCATGTTGCACAATTACCATGTCATGTTTACTTTCCATTAACGGTACGCGAATTAATTGTCATGTCATTGCATTCTTTAAGTGCTTCTGTGATTGCGTAGCATCGCTACAATACTTGTGTTTCCTGGTTCGTGACCAGAAGCGAGCATAATGAGTTGCTAACCCCAACGCTCGATATTGAATTGTGAACTAAGAAACAAGCTCCCGTGCGGGGCAACCCTGGCTCACTTGCTGGGCTCATGTGCAGGGACCCTGGCTTGTTTACGTGTGGGATGTGGTAAGTGTTAAGCGGCCATTCAACTGGGGGTCTGCCTGATCAGCAACTGCAGTTGTAAGGCGTAAACTCTGGGGTGGGGTACTGTTTAGTGCCGATCAGTGTGAATGATGTACCATTCAGCTGAAGGGCGTAAACATCTACAAAACAACGTGAAACATGAATAGTGAATTGATTGAGATTGTTTGTAGCTTGGCTACTCTTGTCTTGTCCCGATAAATGTTCTCTTGTACTTGTTGTTCACCATGTCTTATTTGTGCACTCATGTTATAACTGCCATGTCATGCATACTATAACTGCTAGGTTGCTAGTTGCCTTACTTTCAGTTTCCTTGCCCAAGTCTTTTAGACTTGCTGACATGTGCCCCTTTACTCTTTTGGGTGACACATGTTAGATCCTGAGCCTGAGTACCTTGTTGAGGACGAGGTGTTTGCTGACGCCGAGCCCGAGCTTGTGTTTGACGGGGAGTACGTGGACACTGGGGACCAGTCCTAGTGTCTTCGTTGTGTTTTACTTTTGTTTAGACTGTTGTTTTGTTATCGGTGCGTAGCACCTATACTTTGTTATGTCGTTGCTTTTGTTGGCCTTGTTCTGGGCCTTTAGACTCTTTCTTTTAGCCTGGTGGCTTTTCTGGATGTTGGACTTATTTTCATGTTGGACAATTTATGAGATGTGAGATTTTATTTCAGTCTCTCCTTGTGTTATTATTGTTGTTCCGTTGTGGTTACAGGGACCTGCTTATGTTTTATTGACGCTTATCGGGTTTGGGGCTTCACAGCTCCACTCTCGTGCGGACCTTTTCACGTCTCGCCTCCATTTTAGGGAAGCGGGTCGTGACAGGTTTTGTTGGTGGCCCATGCAGGTCCTTCTGTAACTGCGATTTTCGGAATAGCGATAATAATATTAGAATGTCCAATAAACTAAGTTCGACGTCCGATGTCATAAGCTATGAGTCTAATCTGATTCGTTCTCTGTGTCACTAGATGGCAGGAAGACGATTCACCCATGGTGGGGGCAGTGGTGCGCTCCCTCATGATGAGGAGCCTGAGCGGGAACCCACCAACGGTGAGATGATGCGGATGATGCTCCAGATGATGCAATTGCAGCAGGGCGTGCTTCTGCAAGTCCAGAATGCTCCACTTGCTCGAGCTGCCCGGGCTCTTCCGGATGCCCCTCGCTCTGAGCCAGGAGCGAAGCAATTTCGGGAGCTGGGTCCCGCATATTTTGATGGGTCTGAGGGTCCTCTGGCTGCCGATGAGTGGATTCGGAACATCGAGGACAATCTGAAGATGGCCAAGATCACCCCGGCTGGATGGGTTGATTTGGCGAAGAGGCAACTCAAGGATAATGCTCGGAATTGGTGGGATGCGGAAGAGAAGATGCTGGTGGAGCCGATAGCTTGGGCTACCTTCAAGGCCAGATTTGAGGGTGAGTTCTTTCCGAAAGCTGCCAGGGAAGAGATGCTGCAGCGTTTTATCGATTTGAAGCAAGGGAGCTCGTCGGTGGACCTATATCACCAAGAGTTCATGAGGCTGAGTCGGTTTGCACCAAAGATGGTGCAGGACGCTGAGGAGAGAGCTCAGAGGTTCCTGCAGGGACTTGCTTCGGAGCTCCAGAGTTTTGTGACCTCTTCTGACCGGGAGTCTTATCAGAAGGTTCTAGTAGCAGCCAAGAGGCAGGAGCTGCTCGTGAACCAGAGGAGGGGGTCTATTGTTGGTGCTGGGAAGAGGCCTGTGGAACAGGCGAGAGCTGTGGTTAGACCTGGATTCAGGCCTAATCAGTCTGCTCAGTTTAAGAGGCCAGGAGGGCCTATTCTGAAGACTTGCCATTTCTGCGGCAAGCCTGGCCACGTCAAGGATCAGTGTCGGAAGTTTTTGGGCCAGTGTTTGGTTTGTGGTGATGCTTCCCATGTCGCGAGGGATTGTCGGCATGCGGGACAGCTACGGAGGGCACCTGTTGCAGCTCAGCCGTTGCAGCAGCGAGCGTCTGTTCCTGCTGGTCGTGGAGCAGCCCTTGTTCCACAGGGACAGGCTTTTCGGCAGGCTGTTCCGCCGAGGAGGCAGGCTTTTCTGATGACCGCTGTGGAGAGCGAGGCTGTGGATGAGGTTATCGCAGGTAATCCTCAATCTAGCTGTTACTTCCCTAGCTGGTTTTGATTGTTAGATTGTGTTGTTTGCTTGAACATGGTTGTTTGTTAGACTAGGGTTTGATTGTTAATTGCTTGTTAGGTGTGGTTTTGGTGTGCACATTTCCTGCACGAGTCCTCTTTGACTCTGGTGCATCGATGTGTATTATTTCTCGGAGCTTCGTGGAGAGGCATTCCTTGTCGACGTCCCATCTTCCCAAGATTTGGAATATCGTTACAGGGAATGGCGTGGTCACGGTGCATCGTGGTTGTAATTCTTGCTCGTTGGTGGTCTGTGGACATGAGCTTTTTGCTGATTTCATTGTCCACGACATCATCAACTATGATGCAGTTCTTGGGATGGACTGGCTTGTGAGCTTCTATGCTACGATCGACTGTCGGAGAAAGGTGGTGTTCGAGATTCCCGGACATCCAGTATTTGAGTTCAGTCGTGATAGCAGTTCGCTTGGTCCTGTCAGATTTCGGGCCAGGCCGGTGGAGGCTGTGGCTATGCAGATAGAGCTGGAGTGGCCAGCTGTGGTGCGAGATTTTGGCGACGTCTTCCCCGAGGAGATGTCTGGTTTGCCACCTGATCGAGCCCTAGAATTTTCTATCGATCTTGTTCCGGGTGCGCAGCCGATTTTGAAGGCGCCGTATCGTATGGCACCTGCAGAATTGGAAGAGTTGCGGAAGCAGTTGGATGAGCTTTTGCAGAAGGGTTATATTAATCCTAGCGTGTCTCCGTGGGGAGCACCGGTGCTGCTGGTGAAGAAGAAGGATGGTTCGCGTCGCATGTGCGTGGACTATCGGGAGTTGAATGTGGTGACCATTAAGAATAAATACCCGTTGCCTCGCATCGATGATATTTTTGATCAGCTTGGAGGTTCGAGGGTGTTTTCTAAATTGGATTTGAGGAGTGGTTACCATCAGCTGAAGGTGAAGAAGGATGATGTTCCGAAGACAGCGTTCAGGACGAAGTATGGACACTATGAGTTCGTGGTTATGCCTTTCGGCGTGACTAACGCGCCCGCAGTTTTCATGAATCTGATGAACCTGATTTTCTATGACTTTTTGGATAAGTTTGTCGTTATCTTCATTGACGACATTCTGATCTATTCAAAGTCGGAGGAAGAGCATGCCTCGCACTTAAGGACGGTGTTGGAGATCTTGAGGAAGCATCGGTTGTATGCTAAGTTTTCGAAGTGCGAGTTTTGGCTGGATAGAGTTGCTTTTCTTGGGCATGTGGTGACTGGAGATGGTATTTCAGTGGATCCCGAGAAGATTAGGGCCATCAGGGAGTGGCCTGTTCCGTCGTCTGCGTCTGAGATTCGGAGTTTCCTTGGACTTGCTGGTTACTATCGGTGATTCATTAAGGACTTTTCTCGTATTGCTGAGCCGATGACCAGGTTGACGCGGAAGGATGTTGCTTTTGTTTGGTTGGATGATTGTGAGAGTGCTTTTGGTATTCTGAAGGAGAGGTTGACGACTGCCCCTATTCTTGTTGTGCCTGATCGCAGCGGTGGATTTGAGATCTTTTGCGATGCTTCTGGCAAGGGTCTCGGTTGTGTGTTGCATCAGCATGGGCATGTTGTGGCATATGCATCCCGTCAGCTTAAGGTTCATGAGAAGAATTACCCGACGCATGATTTGGAGTTGGCTGCCGTTGTGTTTGCTCTTAAGATTTGGAGGCACTTCATGCTGAGTGAGAAAGTGAAGATTTTCATCGATCACAAAAGCCTGAAGTATATTTTCACTCAGAAGGAGCTCAACATGCGATAGCGTCGATGGTTGGAGCTTATGGAAGATTATGAGATTGATTTGCAGTTTCACCCTGGCAAGGTGAATGTGGTTCCAGATGATTTGAGTAGGCTTCCAGTGGTGATGATTTTGACCTCGCAGTGGAGATTGCAGCAGGATTTTTGCGAGTCTGTCGTGGAGATTGTTCTTCCTGGGGAGGCTTCGTCGTTGATGTACATGCAGGTACAGTCGACGATCGTGGACCGGATTAAGGCTGGCCAGGCTGAGGATCCGAAGCTGGTGAAGATTCGGGAGCAGGTGGAAGCCGGTCTGCGGACTGACTTTTTGATTCATGAGGATGGCTCGATGAGGTTTGGAGCCAGGTTGTGTGTGCCAGCTGGGGATATCAGAGAGGAGTTGATGGTGGAGGCACACAGTTCGCCGTATTCTGTGCATCCTGGTGGCACCAAGATGTACCAGGATCTTCGTCTGAATTATTGGTGGCATGGTATGAAGAGGAGTGTGGCTCGGAGTGTAGCCAAGTGTTTGGTTTGCCAGCAAGTGAAGGCGGAGCATCAGCGTGCGGCCGGGTTGCTACAACCGCTTCTGATTCCGGAGTGGAAATGGCAACACATCACTATGGATTTCGTGACTGGACTACCTCGGAGTCCGAAGCAGAATGACGCGATTTGGGTGATCGTGGATCGATTGACCAAATCCGCGCACTTTATTCTATTCCGAGTGGGACAGTCCACTGAGGCGCTAGCGAGGAGATATATGGAGGTAAAATTCTTTTACTCTCCGTTTTTATTTCCTTTTTCCTAGTTTGGATAGTGATGTAACGTGAATCGTGCAGGAGGTCGTGCGACTTCATGGAGTCCCCGTGAGTATCGTGTCGGACAGAGACACGAGGTTCACATCTCAGTTCTGGCAGAGTTTGCAGAAGAGTTTGGGTACGCGTCTGAGTTTCAGCACGGCGTACCATCCACAGACGGATGGCCAGTCCGAGAGGACGATTCAGATTTTGGAAGACATGCTGAGGGCGTGCATGTTGGATTTCAAGGGTTCGTGGGAGGACCATCTACATTTGGTGGAGTTCTCTTACAACAACAGCTTCCAGGCGAGTATTGGCATGGCGCCTTTCGCCGCTCTTTATGGGAGGAAATGTCGATCGCCATTGAGTTGGGATGACGTTGGTGATCGGGAGTTGTTGGGACCTGAGATGATCGTGGAGGCCGTGGATATCGTCAGGAATATTCGGGAGAGGTTGAGAATTGCTCAGGACCGTTTTAAGCATTGGGCGGATGCTAAACGTCGTCCTTTGGAGTTTCAGCCGGGCGACCATGTGTTCTTGAAGATTTCCCCGAATCGTGGTGTGATTCGTTTTGGGAAGCGAGGGAAGTTGAGCCCGCGATACATTAGACCGTTTGACATTTTGGAGAGGGTTGGCGAGGTAGCTTATCGCTTGGCCTTGCCGCCATCTTTGGAAGGAGTTCACAATGTTTTCCATGTGTCGCAGCTTCGTCGATACATTAGCGATCCATCTCATGCTGTGGATTTTTCGGAGATTACCGTTCGCCCAGATTTGACGTATGACCAGCATCCAGTGCAGATTCTGGACAGGCGTCAGAAGTCGCTTCGGAACAAGATTGTCAATCTTGTGAGGGTGATGTGGCGACACGGCTCACCTGGAGAGTCTACTTGGGAGAATGAGGATGAGATGCGAGAGCGTTTCCCACTTTTGTTTCCGGACTCGTGAGTATTCGGAAATTCCGAGGACGGAATTTTTCTTAAGTTGGGGAGGATGTAACGACTACTTTTCATGTATCTGGATTTATTATAATATAATATATGTTTTGGTGGATTTTCTCCTCATGCGTGGTTTTCGTCTCCGTGACTTTCATTTTCGCTCGTTTCGTCGTGAATTCTTGTTTCTTCCTTAGGATCGTCGATTTTCGAAGTATGTCATTCGTGACGGACTTCATAACGGTCATATCTTACTATTAGATCAAGCCTAGGAGTCTTAGGAATCGATCCCGGGGCCCCGCGCTCCGTATCGGAACTTTTGGTGCTTATTAGCCGGTATAAGAAGGGGCACCGACCGACTAGATGACGATCCAGTCGGTCGGCAATCCTTCTTGGACCGACTAGTTGGCTTTCTAAATTTCTCAGGAGTTACTGTTTATCGTTAGTCGGTCTAAGAACGTTGGTTGACCGACTAGGTTGCAAACTAGTCGGTCGGCAATGCTTCTTTCACCGACTAACACATCATCTAAATTTTAGTATCAGTACTGTTCATTCTTAGTCGGTCTAAGTTCATCTTTCGACCGACTAGTTGTTAAACTAGTCGGTTAAGTTTTGTACTCAGACCGACTAATTCTTGGTTCTACTGTACAGTCGAGTTACTGTTTACTCTTAGTCGGTCTAAGAACGTTCATCGACCGACTAGATGCTAAACTAGTCGGTCAGTATTTGTTCATGGACCGACTAAATCTAAATCCTATTTTCGTTCAGAAGTTACTGTTTACACTTAGTCGGTCTGCGTTGGTCGACCGACCGACTAGTTGCCAAACTAGTCGGTCAGTGGTTGCTCTTTGACAGACTAATCTGTGTTAAAACCCTAATTTCTGGGCAGCCGCCAGCCCAACCTATTTATACCCCTCTCAAACATTTTCTTCTTCATCCACTCGACCCAAAACCCTAAAATCTCCCCCATCTTCCTCCAAGCCCTATTCCTTCATCACAAGCCCTAGATTCATCATCTAAACCCTCCATCAACTCTATCTACCTCTCATCTTCCCCAAAATCTCACCAAATCCCCAAAATCCCCAAAATCCCCCAAAAACCCTAACTCTCCAAACTTCTCCATTTGTTTCCAGATCTGGTCCTAGGGTTCTCCGGAGTGTTTCTTCCGCTTCCTCTCGGTAAGAAATCGATCCCTCGATGTTTTCATAACCTAATTGTATTTTTATGAAACCCTAATGAAATTTCATGTTGTTTGATGATTGTTTCCCCTTAACAGCGATTTCCCCCGTAGATTAGCATCCGCGAGACGAACCTTCGTGATCGTCATCCCCGGTGCTAGGCAAGTGAAACTTGCCACTTAGGGTTTAGGCCATGTTTTAGGCCATTTGCTTGTTGTAGGCGTAAAAGAGGCTAGGCGACGAAATGATACTTGCCTAGGCGCAAATTGGGGGAACTAGCTTGACAACGAAGCTAGTTCCGACAAATATCATGTTGCATAATTACCATGTCATGTTTACTTTCCATTAACGGTACGCGAATTAATTGTGATGTCATTGCATTCTTTAAGTGCTTCTGTGATTGCGTAGCATCGCTACAATACTTGTGTTTCCTGGCTCGTGACCAGAAGCGAGCATAATGAGTTGCTAACCCCAACGCTCGATATTGAATTGTGAACTAAGAAACAAGCTCCCGTGCGGGGCAACCCTGGCTCACTTGCTGGGCTCATGTGCAGGGACCCTGGCTTGTTTACGTGTGGGATGGGGTAAGGGTTAAGCAGCCATTCAACTGGGGGTCTGCCTGATCAGCAACTGTAGTTGTAAGGCGTAAACTCTGGGGTGGGGTAGTGTTTAGTGCCGATCAGTGTGAATGATGTACCATTCAGCTGAAGGGCGTAAACATCTACAAAACAACGTGAAACGTGAATAGTAAATTGATTGAGATTCTTAGTAGCTTGGCTACTCTTCCCTTGTCCCGATAAATGTTCTCTTGTACTTGGTGTTCACCATGTCTTATTTGTGCACTCATGTTATAACTGCCATGTCATGCATACTATAACTGCTAGGTTGCTAGTTGCCTTACTTTCAGTTTCCTTGCCCAAGTCTTTTAGACTTGCTGACATGTGCCCCTTTACTCTTTTGGGTGACACATGTTAGATCCTGAGCCTGAGTACCTTGTTAAGGACGAGGTGTTTGCTGACGCCGAGCCCGAGCTTGTGTTTGACGGAGTGTACGTGAACACTGGGGACCAGCCCTAGTGTCTTCGTTGTGTTTTACTTTTGTTTAGACTGTTGTTTTGTTATCGGTGCGTAGCACCTATACTTTGTTATGTCGTTGCTTTTGTTGGCCTTGTTCTGGGCCTTTAGACTCTTTCTTTTAGCCTGGTGGCTTTTCTGGATGTTGGACTTATTTTCATGTTGGACAATTTATGAGATGTGAGATTTTATTTCAGTCTCTCCTTGTGTTATTATTGTTGTTCCGTTGTGGTTACAGGGACCTGCTTATGTTTTATTGACGCTTATCAGGTTTGGGGCTTCACAGCTCCACTCTCGTGCGGACCTTTTCACGTCTCGCCTCCATTTTAGGGAAGCGGGTTGTGACATTTGTGACCCACTCGGCGTCACAATCACACTGACACTAATTTCGTCACTTTTGGGCATCATTGGCGTGAGATGGCAAAATTGTAATAATTTGGATGTTGTTAACCATATTCCTAATCCAATCATCTCTTATACGTATTAATAAATATTAAAGGATTTTGAGAGATCTAATTCAAACTCAAACAAATATTTTCCTTAATCTTGGAATATCCTAACTAACATCTCACGTAAACCTGATTTCATGCAATCGTAACCAACCCTATCTCCACGCATCCAAGCACTCTTCAGTAACCCACGCACGCGAAAACTCACGATAATATTAACAACCCCAGTACGATGCATGACATACAGATCTTAAACCAAAACAACTCTAAATCACAACAACCTTGATCTGCTCTCTTCTACTCCATATCTTTCTTCTTAAAACCCAAAACCCACATCATTCTCCTTAAAATAAACAAGCACTGTCCTTTTTCTTCATAAAAATCAAAACCCAGCAGCCTCTCGATATCTCTCCGAGTTCCCATCGCCAGTGCCTCAACCCAGCGAACCCTTCGTTGGTGCCTCCTCAGTCATGAAACCCATCCCCTCCTCCATTCCAAACTCACCGACCCCTTCCCCGCTGCAACCACAGTAACCACGCCGCTTCGGCGACACCTTCAGCCCTTACCACAAACCTCTTCATCGCCGCTCCAAGCCACATCAACCTCAAACCCTGAGGCCTTTGCCATCCTCACAACTTCACCTTCGACTCAAAACTCCGGTGCCACCTTCCCTTCGATGGAGACAACCCCACTCCCCAACCCCTCTCCGAGCTTTCATCATCGGCCTCACAAAACCCCTTGCCAGAAACTTCTCCAGTGCCTTCAACTCAGACCTCCGAGCGTAGCACCTGTCACACCGACTCACCCAGCACCCCGCATGTGCCCCGACTCCCCCCACTGGCAACCAAACCATCCAGTGCCACCTGCAGAGACCCCACAGCCCCTCCTCCATCATCGTCAACCTTTCCTCCACCTCCTATATGACTCCGAAAGACCACCATTTTCATCCGCCCTCCGTTGCCCCGTCTGTCGCTTGAACTCACCGTCACCGCTCGAGACCATCGTACAGCCGCCGCGCAGACGCCGTCGTCCGACCCATTGTAGCCTCAGCTTGCACGGATCAACGAACAACTCGCACACACGTAAGTTCATGTAATACCGCATGTTATTATATAACAGTTAGATAATAGTTAGTAGTAAATATATGTTAGTTTAATATTATATTTCTAATATTAGTTTTTATCATATTTTATGTTAATTTTATAACTATCAGTTAAATAGAATGTAACTGTATATTAATTTTATAACTATCAGTATATATTGTAACTGTATATTAGTAATAGGTTAGTTTTTTTAATGCCATGTGTTACTATGTTAATGAACCTTAGCTAGCTGTAATATTGGCTGCATGTTAATATCAGTACTCTTGTAAGAGGTACAGTAAATAATTTTAATATTAAGCATGTTACACATTATATAAGCATTATAATATGAATAAGTGAATAAGGCAATTAGGTACTAGTAAAACCTAAAGTTGTGACTAATTCATTAAGAACCATTTATCTGACATGAAACCCAACTTGCAGATAAACCGCACCTCCCTTACAACCACTTGGCCACCCAACACCATCCCCAGGCAAGTATTTTATTTTAAATGAATTGCAAACCATAACTGCTCCACATCAACATATGCCGAAATCTGTTATTGATACACATGTGGACTTTAAGACTGAATTATATGCTTTCTTTTCGTAATTGTTTTTTATGAATGGACATGTAACATAAAGTCGTTGCTGAGAACAAATTTACTATCTGTCTACGAACAAAACGAACCAAATTGAATAGAGGGTAGGACCCAACCCTCGAACGAACATATGCAACACCATCGAATACAGATGGGATGAACCTAGTCGAACGACTAGACAAACATGTGGGTGGGGTTGGTTCATGTAGTAGAGTCTGTAAGTGTGTCTTGTACATCTTACGGCTACTTCCTTACCACACTAATGGAAGCAAGCATCTTGGCCATTTTCTAGGTTAGGGATGGCAAGAAGCGTCACGGTAAACCCCCGATGATAGGGTGTATCGAGAACACCATACCTACTCAGACATGAACTTACACGGGTATAAATGACTAAGAATATTCTATTTAAAAATTTGTTAACTTCCTTATAATGCAACTTCCCCTTCCAATTAATTCAGCATGCTCAACTTTACTTTACGCACTTGTTTATCATATCTGCGTCTGACGTTTCTTTTCTGTTGCTAAAGTTATTGTTTCAAGTACTATAAAATCTTGCCGAGGCTTTTCGCTGACATATATTTCAATGGACTATGAAATATATGTTATGTGCAGAGATAGAGTATAGCGATGACCCTACCTATGAGGATCAGAACCAGGAGGCAGATCCAGCAGACCAGAGCTACGAAGACACCGAGATTCTTCCTGCTGAGGACTAGATCACTGCTGATGCCTTCACTTTATTTAGTTTTATTTATCATTACAGTTGTGTTGCTCTTGTAATAAGTGTACGGACATGCTAGGCCTAAGTCATTTGTGTACTTATTTTTGAACTCTAGGCAAAGTTGTAATAAATGTCTGTGTTGTTTCTGATTATTGCGGTTGCAAGAACCTGGTTGCTATTTACAAAAAACGCTTGTTGTGCTTAAGTCAAAGAAGAAAGAAAAAAAGTACTTCTTCTTTGCTTTAAGCACATGCGGACCTGCTCATGTTCTCGCTCCCAAGTAAAATGGGAAGCGGGACGTGACAGGGGTCATCCTCTTTTTTGTTAAGCTACGGTCGCTTCTGTTGCAGGTGGATTGCATCCATCTTTAGGTATGTCAATCCTAGCTGGCATGTTTGCAGCATGGACGTGTGATCTGACTATCTTCTGGTTGTCAGTGAATTTGTCCGGTAGTATGTGAACTGTATTTTGTATTTGAAGGATCTTCAGGATCTCATCTCTACATTGGTTTGTATGCGGATTAAAGTGGGATAAAGTTTTGGTATTTCATGAAATGGTCTTTGAAGCTTCATGCTTCTTAGTATTCAAGCCTAGTTTGGGAAAGGTAGTTTCGTCAAACTCACAGTCTTCTAGACGTGCCTTAAAAGCATCTCCCGTTAGGGGTTCCAGGTATTTAATGATCGATGGTGAATCGAACCCTTTGTAGATACCTAGAAGATGTTGAGGACCCATCTTAGTCCTCTGCGGCGTGCGATGGGGACATAGATTGCGCATCCAAATATCCTCAAGTGAGAGATATTTGGTGGAGATCCATATGCAAGTTGCATTGGGGAATAAGTTTGTCTACCAGATGGTCGTAATCTTATTAGCGATGCTTCATGTAAGATTGCATGCCTCCATGCAGTCACATGCAACTGGGATGCATTAGAAATGGACAAGCGATCCATTGTAATCTCTTTATAAGAGATTCAGCTAACCCGTTCTGGGTGTGAACATGTACTACAGGATGTTCAACTTCGATGCTAGTTGCTTGGCAGTAGTCTAGAAATACTTGTGATGTAAATTCACCAGCATTATCCAGACGTAATTTCTTAATCTGGTTGTCTAGGAAATGTGCATGTAACTTGATGATTTGTGCCAGTAGCTTTGCAAAGGCTATGTTGCGGGTGGATAGTAGGCACACATATGACCATTTGGAAGATGCATCTATCAGTACCACAAAGTACCGAAATGGGCCACTTGAGGGGTGAATAGGCCTATAAATGTCTCCATGTATTCTTTCCAGGAAGATGGGAGACTTTGAGTCCACTTTAAGTGGAGATGGTCTCGTAATCAATTTACCTTTGTAACAACGGGGACAAGGAAAATCACCCTTTTTAAGTAACTTCAGGTTCTTTAAATTAATTCCACAGGACTGGGATATGATGCGGTGCATCATTACCGATCCGGGGTGTCCGAGTCTGTTATGCCAGAGGATGAATTCTGGTTGATTTTTGCACTTCTGGTGCTCAATTATATTAGCTTCCATTGCTCGAATTGTTGTATGGTAGAGACCCAATGGGAGTCCCTCGAAACGCTCAACGATGGTTTTAGCACCGTTTTAAGAGTCGTTACATACAAGTATTCTTTGTCATGTTTGTCCACCGTTTCTAGGTGGTATCGGTTTAGACAGATGTCTCTGAAACTTAATAATTTTCTGTGTGAGCTTGGAGAGAAAAAAGCATCTTTTATTAAGATTTTTGTTTTATTGGGGAGCAAAATATTTGCTTCCCCTGATCCTTCTATTATACTTGATAGACCGAAAATAGTATTTACTGTGCCATTGTATTGGTTGATGCTTTGAAAAAAGAAAATATCTCGAAGGATCATGTGAGTAGAAGCACTGTCCATTATGCATTTATTATCCATCTATAGCAAGAATGAAAAGTATAGCAATATAATGCACAAAATAAGCAAATTTTGTTTAAAGTCTGAAAATAATCTAACATGCTGAAGAGAAACAAATATCTAGAATGGAAATTATTTTTCAACTACAATAAATTGCAGAAATAGATTAGGCATCGGTCTAGCAGGTCATCGGTCGAGAAGTCCTCGGCAATGAACCGAATTGGAGCCAGGTATTCATTTTCCACCAGGTTTGTTTCAGCAGACTTCTGGCTAGCTTGGTACAAATCCTGGAGGTGGCGTGAAGTACGACAGTTTCTAGACCAGTGTCCAGTCATGCCACATCTGTGGCATTTGTCTTCCGAATCTTTCTTGGGGGTATATGTCTGGCCGTTGTCTTTTCTCTTCCACACATTTTTCCTCTTTCCCGCATTGTTGGCCTTTGGAGGGGGTCCTTTAGCCTGCTTCTTCAATGCCTTTCCCTTCTGGGGTTTGCCTTTGAATTTATTCTTCTTCTTCTGGGACGAGATATTGTGTGCTTCAGGCACAGGTGCAGTGCCAGCAGTGCACAAGTTATGGGTGGCTAGCAAGAGGTGTCTGTTCCGTTTGCCATCAGAAGGCATAAGAGAAGTTTCGAGCATTTCGTGAATTTTTTTTCATGATACTGTTACATGAGGACAACATCCTTCTCGTAAAAATATGTAAAATTTTTCTCCAAAATGCGTTCCTTCGTCACTTTTTCACCATACAACTTCAAGCATGAGGTGATACTGAATAATGTCGAGTTGTACTCGGCAATGGACTTGAAGTCCTGTAGACGGAGGTTCTCCCATTCATATCGCGTTCGAGGAAGGATAACATCTTTTTGATGTTTGTATCGATCCTCGAGTGCGGTCCATAACTCGTATGAACCTACCACTGTGAGGTATTTGGCCTTTAGGGTCCGATCGATATGTCGTCTGCTATAGATAATGGCTTTCACCTTATCTATGTCAGAAACCATATCACCAACAGCAATGGCATGACACAGGCCCAGTGAGCGCAGATGGAATTTGATATCCAACTGATAGCTCAAGTAATTCTTGCTTGTAGCTTCCAATACATCGAAGTCGATGCTCGTTATCTTTGTCATTTATCTAAGCAAGTTAAACAAGAAATAATTAAATATTTGAAAAGAAATATATAATCATGCTATTCAGACACAGATATTTGTTATGTGGATCCGTCAGTCACCATTTTTAAAGTACAAAATAAAGTCCATATACAGTCTCATTAAAAAGAATATACAACTCGGGAACCCCCATGGGGCCACTATTCTTCTGGAAGTAGATATTCTTCACCATGAGACATGCGCCAGACTTGGAATTATACAATTTAATTCTTATTACAATTTTTCTCAAAAAAATGCGAGAAAAATAAATGGTGACAAATAGCCGATCCAAAACCACAACAAGATATTAATATTCGTCGCAGAAACATCAATAATGCATCAGGCATTTATTTATTCATTACAGGCATGTAGTATGTTTAAGCGCAAATTCATGCTACGGGCAATGAAAATTTGCAACATCACAGGCATTTTTAATGGAATAAAATATTTTTGTTTAATAATTAATTGGACCACGTGGAAACGTCATTACCCGTTAGGTTAGTTGACTAACGACAGAGCGGTCTGAGGATCTTCATAATTATTAAACGTGAAAAATAATAATATAATCCAATATGAAAATGCAATTGGTGATGAAATAACATAGAATCGACCTGAAATTAATTTTAAAAAATGGATCTATAATTTTTAGAAGCCCTTTGTTTTTTAAAAATGCGGAAAACCCATAATTAGGGTTTTGTTGCGACAGCCGTGAAGGGGGGCGCCGCAGCGGCCGCAAGCGGCGACTCACGCAGGGCGATTGCAGGTCACGGCGGTGCGGTGTGGGGGGCGGCTGCAGGCTTGGCGGCGAGCATGGGGCGACTTCAGAATGCGGCGGCGCGGGCGGCGGGCGCGCACGGGGAGCGCATGCGGGCGGCGACAGGCTGCCCGTCGAGATGCGCGGGGGTGCATGCGGCGAGTCATGTGCAGCGACTGGCCGACCGGCGAGGCGCACGTGGTAGGCACACGCACGGACAACGACTGGCCACCGGTGAGGTGCGTGCGGGCAGCGCGTGCGACATGCGCACGCGCGGGCGGCGACTGGCTGCCCGGCGAGGCACGCACGGCTGGCACGTGGGCGGGCGGCGAGCGATGTCGGCTGCTGGCCGGGCGTGCGAGAGAGAGAGGAGGGGGTACCAATCCCACAAGATCCATAGACTTTGGAGGAAAAATAGATTTTTATTGTAAAAATAAAATTTTTAATCTTTGAATCAACGTTTTTACGGTAAAAATTTGATTTTTAACATTAAAACGTCGAATTTTCATCTAAAAATGATTAAAAAACTGTTTTTAGTGTAGATCTATGTTTAAAACTATGATTTTTAATACAGATCTAAGTAGAAAAGTAGATCTAATAGAAAAACAACACAGATCACTCATCATACGCTTGAAAAATTAGATCTAGATAATATCGATGATTACCTCTAGATCCTACCCGCCGGATCTAGCGAAGTTTGGAGAAGGAAGCCCAATCTGCGTCCTCGCAATTCGTCCGTTGGTAGAGGTTCGGCTCAGTTGATGAGCATGCTGATAACGTGTAATGAAGGTGTCGGCTACTGAACCCGTAGCCCTGTATTTATAGGAAAATGATTACATAATGGGTGGATACCCTAAACACAAGTGGGCTCCATATGGGCCTGCAAAAGCACATTCATAACAAATATATCAAACATATAGACTCAATAAATATGTTTATATCTCAACAAAATTGTATTTTGTTATGTTTGTTCATTGTCAACTATGCCCGTGTATTTAATATTCTAACAAAGGAATAACACTTGAAAAATCAAAATCAAAACATTTTAAACAAAAGAAGAATACTTAAGAGAGCAAAGTTATAACATTAATAAAATTTTGTTCTATTTTTGATTCCTTTAGTACATGACATGTTAGTACATTCCATGTTAGTCCATGAAGACGATTGGAAAATAAGGGAGTTGTTGCTATAATAGTACATGTGAAAGTTGGCTCGATTGAGACGCTGAGAAGTATTGAGGATGTACAAATAAGCTATCGTGTGCAGAGCTACCTTGCTTGTGCTATTGATCCTGCCTATCTGACTCTGCACAAGTCAAATATGGGTATTCCGAGCTAAGACTTCTACATGCATGAATTCTCAAGTCGGTGGATTGAAGGCTCATAGCTTGGCAACACCATAGTCCGATCTTCAGATAACTCGGCTCGACACTTCGTCAACTCGGCATTTAGCAGGAAGTTCGATAGCACGAAAGGGACAACCATAGGATGCAGAGTCCTTTCCGAAGTAGAGTTGCAACTGGATTAGAATTCCATTTGAGTCAGAGTTCTAGTCAAATAGGAATTCCTCTTCTATTAGAACACCTACTGTGCCCTAGGCTATATAATGGGTGTTTGGGTGAGGGTTTTTGGTGATCGATCATGTATTGCTATATTGAGAGTTGTGAGTCGCCATTATTGAGAGCCAACTTTGAGAGATTGTATCGAGAGCTTTTGGAGAGATCTTGAGTGCTTCTTCTTCGTTGTGAAATTGAAGATTTGTAGTTTGTTCTCCCCGTTTATAATAAAGATCATTGGTGTTTTCCAAGCCGGTCTTTGACCTAAAGTTGCAATCTTTCTCTGTGCTTGGTTGTGATTTGCTCGTTTTCTTCCCTCGCCGCGATTACCGATGGTCCTAGAATTCCATTGACGTATAACAAACTGGTATTGGAGCATATAGTTTCGGTGATCTTCGTATACTGTGACGATGAGCAGTAGTGGTGACAGCAAAACTTCAAAGGCATCAACCTATAGGGAGCATGCTCCAGTGGCTCGGACTATCATGTCTAACATGAAGTTTGAAATTGAGAAGTTTGATGGGACGATCAAATTCGGTATCTGGAGTTACGAGGTTTTGGATGTCTTGAACCAATTTGGTCAAGGTATCACATTGGATGAGAAGCCAACGAGCAAGTCAGACTCAGAGGGGAGAACATTGATCGCAATGCAGGTGGGACGATCCGACTGTATTTGACAAAGGAGAAGAAATACCATTTTATGAAGGAGATAAATGCAAAGAAGTTTTGGGTAAAGCTCGGTGACAAATATATGAAGAACATCCAAAATCAAATGTATTTCAAGAAGAAGCTATTAGGTTTGAAGCTTGAAGACAGTGTTTCTATTGAAGAACATCTCAACTATAACCACAATCTCCTAACCGATCTAAGGAATATTGATGTTAAGGATGACGACGAAGATAAAGCAATGATCCTCCTTAATTCTCTAACCAATGATTACGAGTACTTGGTGTCAATTCTTACTTACGTTAAGGACTCAATCATATTTGATGAGATGTCCAATGCTCTTACAAGAAATAAGTTTAGGAAGAATGACGAGGACACGAGAAGTCGAGCTAATTTAAGACGTTATTACCTTTTAGATACTGGCCATTAAGCCCAATATGATTTTCATGATGATCACCGCATTATGTTAATACTAATGACTCTATTTATTTAAGTCACAGATTCATCTAAAATGGTTTCTGAAGATTCATAAGAGCGAAATTTGGACACTATTAGCAGTAAGGTCTCGGTATCTTCATAGATTCATTGTGATGCTTAGGATATTGAATCCTGGATGTGTTGATGGACTTAAGGCATAGAGCTATGGACATTGAAGCCATGAAGAATCTTGAAGCTTATGTCATATCTATTATGATTCTTTATGTATTTTGCTCTTTCTTTGGTAGAATATTTGTATGCCTTGATTAGATAGACACGCACACTCTCATATATAATTCCATTTTAGTGATCCATGGGATTATCTTAGAATCCATCCCAATAGGTTGAATGGCCATAACACTCTGATTATGCTTTCAGCCTATCAGTATGTGTTCGTCTTACACCCACCAGACACCTGGCACATCCATTTTGTATTGGCTATAACCTAAGATGCCGAGCCGTCTGAAGTTCAGACACCAGACGTCTGTATAGTGGTATAAAAGTCTAATGGGTGAACTTCAATCGCCTGATCAGTGTGATTAATATTTCTTGACTTTCTGTTAATCTATCCCACTTCTATCTAGACATCTGAATGAGACTTTCCAAATGCCTACACAGTGCATAAGGCATTTGCTTAGTGTACTACATACATCTGTTTCTTGGAGATTGGTATTATATGTTTTTGATTCATGACCAACCCATTGTCCAGCCGTCTGATGAAGGAGGACCTGATAATTGCACAGTACATTAGGCGTTTGGTCACCCTTCATCAGTGTAATGACCTGCTCTCATGGGGCCATTATTATTTGATTACATTCGCAGCAGGTCTGCAGTTAACCAGTGAAAACAATAAAGTCATGATACAGAGATGTACAAAATACTCAAATAGAGGTCCATTTATTACAATTCAGACAGTACAATACTCTCCAACAAGTTACATGGAAAAAAAGAAGTACAATTTATAATTCAACAAAACTCGAACTCTAAAATCTGCAGCATCTGGCACGAACCCTGGCTCCGTAAACTCAGGAGCCTCCTCTTCAACCTGGGTGTCGTCTGACAGTACCACGAAGATGGAACCATAGGTAAGTCACATCAATTATAGCAATAGAAATAAAGTAGTACAAAAGTACAAAACAGGCTATGGTAAGCAGCTAAAGATGATCAGGCAAGTGCAACAAGTAAGGTAAAAGCAAACATGCATGCAAGAGCGATAAGTAACATAAAAAGGTGACTGTGCAGGTACAATAAGTAACATACAAGAGCAACTATGGTGATAGCAATAATGAAACATAATTGAGATGACCATATTAATGGGAGTATAATTGTGCCAAGCGTAGATCGTTACTAATAATACAGAGTATAGTGAGCAACCAGGAGTCCATCTCCTACCATGGGTGCGCGTACCCGAGTTAACCAAAACTATGAATACAATACAATACTGTTCAATAATCTGTGATCCAATTCTGTGAATTTGTCATTGATGAACTTTGAAGTGGTTACTAGGACCCGGTTGGGACAACAAAGCCTGAACTGGTCGCTCACACACACTTGCTATTATAAGTTACCCAAAAACCCCAAGTGTCTATGATGTAAATCAAGTACATGTTTTATTACATAATGTTCCACTAGATATTTTACAAGATATTTCACACGATGTACCACAAGATATTCCATTGAATGTACCACAAGATATTCCATTCGATAATTCATTAGCATTCACTAAGTCATAGTTGTCATGCAGCAAGTGATGTGACTATTTAAACGTAAGCAATCATGCAACAAGTGTATCTAAAGTCCATGCATAGTTTTCAAGTGACGAGCATCAGAACATGGTAAATAAGGGTGAACAAGATAAGGGAGTTATCAAGGTGTTGAAAAGGTTGAGGCAACTCATTTAAAGATATTTATAATCGATGTTTACGAACTGCGGAGAATTGGAGTTGTAGCATTGATCCATACAAACGGGCTTAGTCAAGGTTGGCCAAGCATGTTACTATCCCTACAAGTAAAGTTATCCAGAACTTGGGTCCAAGCGAAACCAGCCTGCTTGGTAAATCAATAATAAGAACGCTGATTATCAAGTTCCACTACATCAATTATATTAACAAATGGTAGAGTAGTTTCCTCATCATTTACTATGATAGTTAAACCAGGACCGCTGATTTACTTTCTTATTGAAAACCAGAAAGTTAGGGATTTAGGATAAAGACAAGTCCAACAACTATAATGATGATCCCATGCTTTGAGCATATGGTATTTCCATTAGTACAAAGTTTACCCAAGTAGATAGTAGCGTGCTACAACTACCAAATTTGAAAGTTGACAATGTCGTATGCTCAAGTTAATAGTCGATCAAAGACTATAAGTTCAATTTCCTATTTAATTAGGCCTCTAGTCGTTTGTTCAAGTCAATAGTCGTTCTGAGGCTATATGTGATATCCTAAGTTCATACTAGTACACTTGCTTCACTTCTAAAGCTAGAATTAGGGTGACTTACTGTTGGGGGATGTATGCCCTTAGTTCATTTGTATTTGATTCAAATGATTTTTTATAATAGATGGGGGAGTTTTGCATGTGATGCAAATGAAATTTAATGCATCGTAAATTGTTTACGTGCGTATTTATTCTAATAAATGCGTAGAAATCGTTATCTAGACGACATGATCGTACCGGTCTAAACCCAGGTTCGAACGACGTCCAAAATGGATGCCAAACGCACTAGATATGTCCAAAACAATCATATGCCATAAGCCAATTTCATTTCAGCCAAATGGGCTGATTAAATGAAACGGGGAGGGGCCCATTTTTGAGCCCGGCCTTTGGGCCAAGCAGGTTTCACAGTAGGGCACCCACAGGCGCCCACTGTGCTCGCATCGGGCATGTGCTTGGCACGCGCCCATGTTGCACGTGCCAAGCATGCGCCTGCGTGTGCCAGTGGCGCCCGCATGGGGCACACGTGGTTTGCTAGTGGGGCCCACTGTGGGCCCCACGAAGCTAGGGTTCCGTCCCTTGTGCGACAGCTGTGTTTTTCCTGTGAAAATGTGTTTTGGCCATGTTTTATATTTGTTTGAGGGGTCAAACGGACTCGGATTGGAGTGCCATTTTTTCCTACGCGTTCACCGTTCAACCCTCTTCGATTCGATAGGTTGTATCACTTACGAAGATTAACGGTGAGGGAGAAAAAATTTGCTAAAGTTTGGCTTTTGTGAAAGGCAAACTTTAATTAATTTTTCCTCCAAAATTAATAGTCCCACATTGTATATGGAGTGAAAGGAAGAGGTCAGCTGCCTATTTAAATAGGGGCCTACTCCCCTCCTTAAAACTCGTCCCAAGCTCCAGATCAAAGTAGCTCCATTTAACATGAGCAAGCCCGGATCTGAGCTTAAATTAAGTATTCTCTTTCTCCCTAAATTTCTTCATTGCTCATGTTCGAGCTCTAGCAAAGCTGCGAAAGAGCTCGGATCGGATCCGAAGTCTTGACTGAGGATCCACTCAAGGTGAAACCTTCTTTGGTGCATAGTTGGCTAAGCGACAAGGGTATTGCTCGCCTCGGGACGCGGTGCGATTCGAAAAGCGGTTCGGCTCAGGACAAGGTGCGGCTTGAGATGCGGTTCGACTCAGGAGAAGCGACGCGTGGGCCAAAGAAATGTTGCTAAGAACGACGCTTCATTTTCTGCAAAAACGACGCTTCGTTTTCTGTGGAAATGAAGTGAAAGATATGTAGTTTAAATTAAGCATGTGTTTTTAAATTGCAACTGTTAGATAGATCTATCCTTAGGGGTTGGTCGGATCTAACCCCGTGATAGTAGAGATCTTGGCTAGGGTTTGTTCCCTTTAGGGCTTAACTTGAAATTGTTTTAAGTTTATTTTCTGCTGCTGTTTTGATAACTTCGTCTGACCAACTTAGGCCGGACGTCGTATTTATGGCCCTAAGGACTCAGAAAACCCTACAGTGGTATCAGAGCCTTCTCTACCTTGATCTATAGTTTTGCAATCTATAAATTGTATATGATACAACATGCTTCCCCATCAGATGGGGATTTTTTTAAACTTTAAAATTTTCGTTTTAAAGAAATGGTTTTATTTTCGAAAATTGTTTTTGAAAATTAGATTTAATTTTAAAATCATGTGATAATTTTAAAAATTAGATCTTTATAATTATTTGATATATTTGATAATTATTGATGTAACTTAGATTTATGTGATAATTTTAAGTTGCATACCATGCTTAATTGTTTAGTTAATGTTTTAATGGTTAATTTTGATTATGTGATAATTCAAGAAAGACTATTGGGATAGCCATTAAAAACTAATAGAAAAATTATGCGATAATTTTTTGACATGCTATGATTTAAAAATTGTTGCAACAAATTAAATTCCTGTTTAGGATAGCCCTCTCCAAATTATTATTTTAATTGTTCTAATAATAATTTCGAACAAAAGGCTATGATTTAAAATTGTTGCAACTTGAATTTTAAAATGCCTAATACATGATTAGAATAGCACCTTAAAAATCCTTATAGTTGATGTAACGACCGGTATGCATCGTACATTTTCGAACGTATTTGATGATGTTTTGATTTATGTGATTGTTCATAATATGATTTTTAGTCTGTATGTGTGTCCATTGCTGTATTTGCGACCCACTAGGCGTCACGATCGGTTTGACACTAATTTTGTCGCTTTTGGACATCATTGGTGTTCGTGGCAAAATCATAATAATCGGATTACTTGTGACCCTAGCAAGTTTTCTCTTAATCCATATACATTATATATAAGCTATTGAATCTTAATAGGTGTAAGAGAATCTTAATTTAAAATCTTAACAATCGATATCTTAATATCTAAATAAATCCTAACTAAGATTTCCCTATATCCTATTTAAATTCTGACAATCTAATTCAAATCTTAAACAATAACCCCTAAATACTAATTATTTAACCAATCAAATTCTCCTAACCAACCCCACGCAGGATCTTAACAACTCCTTTCAATAGCGCATCTCAACCACAACCTAAAACCCACGCGATTTACTCTCCACTTGTTCTCTCCCTTTTCTGTTATTATTTTCCTCACAAAAACATCAACCCAGGTGCAACAAACCCGCGGATCTACCTCCTCTTCAAAATAACACCCCAAGCCATCTCCGATTCTTCTTCATCCATCCTCCTTCATATAACACCAAAGCCAGTGCCTCCGTTCTTTCAAAAACCCCATACCCAGGCAAAACCTGACACCTCCTCGCCCCAACTCTGGCGGAACTTAACCCCAGTCACCACGACCTTCCATCACGACCCTCCGACCCTTCACTGAACCCCTTCGACCGCTTCACCGCCACCACGGTCGCCCCCTCTTCCTGACCTCACCACCCATCAACAGAACCCCAAGCACCCCCAAACTTCACCAGACCCTCCTCCCTCCAGCCACTTAAACAGCCTCCCCGCAAACCTCTTCATCGCTGTCTCCCATGCAACCGTCCGTTCAAGCCTTCGACTCTCCCCGTTTCCTCTCACCTCAGAAGCCTCAACACACTCTCTAACCATCTTCCTTCCGTTTGAAACCAATAGCAGCACCCCATCGCCGTCCGTGCAACCCTCGACTTCAGCACCTCTCCAACCTTGCGCCCTCAACCCAGCTCTCTAGCAACCTCCAACGACCCAAGCACCCGACGCCTGATCTCACCGTCGACCATCCTCCTCCCTCCGACGACAACCCCATGCCTCTCCCCACTACAGTGACTGTTCGAAGTTACAACCTCACAGCATGGCAGCCCAGCAGCACCCTTCGACGACCCACGTGCCCCTCTACCGCTCGAGGACGCTGACTGCAGCCGCTCCATGCCACCGTCCGACCAGTTGCTGCTTCCGTCGCAACACGCGAGGAGCCACCCTCAAACACGTAAGCCCTTAAAGAAATCTGCATGCTAGCGTCAGGGCCGGTTTTAGCATAAGGCAAGTCAAGCCCGTGCTTTAGGCCTCTAATTTTGAGAGGCCTCAAATTTTCTTTTCTCCAGCCTAAAATTTCCAATTTTGAAAGGCTGAAAGCCCAACTTAGAAGGCCCGCTTCAAATTAAACATCCTAGCTTGAGTCTTGAGAGGCCTCACTTGTAAACAAATATCAAGACTCAAGTCTACGCTGTGCCCGTTCACAGACACAGTTTCACTCTTGAAATTTGAGAACTTATTTCTCTGGGAAAAACCCTAAGAGCCTTCACGGTTCCACTGATTCATTGGGTCGCCCATTCATCTCTCTCTCTCTCTCTCTCTCTCTCTCTCTCTCTCTCTCTCTCTCTCTCTCTCTCTCAGACTGCGGTTCTGCCTCTGACTCGGCACCGTCTCTCTCTCTCTCTCTCTCTCTCTCTCTCTCTCTCTCTCTCTCTCTCTCTCTCTCTCTCTCTCTCTCTCTCTCTCTCTCTCTCTCAGACTCTGCACTCTGAAGTCCGACCGAATCACCGAGCGAGCCCATCGCTGCAGCCAGCTGAAGTGCTGCTGCCGCTCCCCGACTCTGATCTCCACCGGACTGTCGTCCGTCGATCTGGATTCAGGCGATTCATCGAGGCGAATGCGAGCCAATCCATCTCCTCTTCCGAGTTCCGATCGGCGACGGGCAATCCAATTTGGGGGTTTTTTCCTTAAAGGTATGGGTTTAATTTTAGTGTTAATCGTTAATTGTTAACAGTAAACTTAGGCCCTGGGGATGATTTTTTGGGGATGCGATGATTTAGTAATTTTAGTGTTAATTGTTAATTTTAGTGTTAATTTTTGGGGATGGGATGATACTGGCAACTCTTGGGGATGAGATGAGTTTGCTTTATTACTTAGGCCTCGTATTTTTGATTCGCTTTAGGCCTCATTTATGCTTGGACCGGCCCTGGCTAGCGTTAATTATTAGATGCTAATGTATATATATATACACTGATCAGATGTTACGTAATAATCACAATGTCAGCACGTAGTTAGTTAGAGAGCATGGCATGTTATTAGATATATGGTATAATATATATGTAAGTATGTTAACTACTTGTTAGGTAATGAAGTATGATTGGATTATAATACAATGTCCCATGTAACAGTAACCAAGAATACAATGTTAGTACGTCAGTTCATTAATGCTTTCAAAATTTTACCGTACATAAAGGGTTACAACGATTATAAGGTAAATGTGTAGTTTTATTGGCAGTAGGTTAGGTTGTTAATGCCGCATGTTTAGTAATAACAGTATAATAAATTATCTCCCATGTACATTGTTATATAACTAAGTAATGAGCTAATATGCTTATAACTCCACGGTTTATAATCAATACATTAGCTAATATATATATGCATTTAATCTTATTATATGTATACAGTTAGCATTAATCAGAATGTTATTAAAATAGTTTATAAGTTAAACGATTATATAATAATTTAATATCTTGTTAAAACCTTCACTGAGAATCTCTTTAACTGATTAGACAACCTATCTTCGCAGAAACGACCGCGTCTCTCTTGACAACCGTCTGAACACCCAACTATCCCCAAGGCAAGTATTTTATTGTAAATGAATTGCAAAACTAAACTGCTCAACATTAATATATGCTGAATTCTGTTATTAATATGCATGTGGACGTTAGAACTGAATTACATGTTTTCCCTTTAGTAGTTGTTTTCGAATGAATGGACATGTAAATATAAAGTCGTTGCTGAGAACAAATTACTATCTGTTTGCTAACAAAATGAACCAAACTGGACAGAGGGTAGGACACAACCCTCGAACGAACATACGTAACGCCATCGAATACAGATGGGATGAACCTAGTCGAACGACTAGACATACACGTGGGTGGGGTTGGTTCATGTAGTAGGGTCTGTAAGTGTGTCTTGAGCACTATACGGCTACCTCCATAACCACACCAATGGAGGCAAGCATCTTGAACATTTTTTAGGTTAGAGAAGGCAGGAAGGCGTCACGGTAAACCCCCTATGATTGGGTGCATCAAGAACATTTTACCTACCCGACATGGACTTACACGCGAGCACAAACAAATAACTAACAGTACTCAACTTGCAACCATGTTTAATTCCTTTAAAAAGCATATCATATGTTAATTGTTGCAGCATGCTTATATTTTAAGGTATGTACCCGTTCACCTCATTTAAAATGCAAAAATATATTAACTATTGACGAACTTTTGCCCTTACTTTCATCATATTCTTATTTTTTTTGCTATGCACCAGGTCCTATATGTTCTAACATTCTTGTTTCCTTAAATTGCAAGTTAATGCTTTCTTTTGCTATAAAATCTTGTCAAGGATTTTGGCTGACATATATTTCAATGAAACTATGAAATAAATATTAGGTTTAGAGACAGAGGGTAGCGAGGATCCTACTTACGAGGACTAGAACCAGGAAGAAGTTCCCCGCGGACCAGAGCTACAAAGACACTGAGATTCTTCCTGCTGAGGACTAGATCATTGCCGATGTCTCCATTTATTGAGTTTATTTATTATTGCAGGTGTGTTGTTTATGTAATAAAAATGTACGACCATATTAGGCCTAATTTATTTGTGTAATTGTTTTTTTGAACTCTGGGCAAAGATGTAATAAATATATGTGATGTTTCTGAATGTTGCGGTTGCAAGGACCTGGTTGATATATACACAAAATGCTTATTGTGCTTAAGTCAAAGAAGAAAGAAAAAAGTATCTATTCTTTAATTTAAGCACATGCAGGCCTGCTCATGTTCTCGCTCCCAAGTGCAATGGAAAGCGAGGCGTGACAGGTTTTAGTGGTGGCCAATGTAGGTCCTCTTGCATATTGCGAGACTCTTCAGAAATAGAGGAGATATTATTACTAACCAGATTATTTGAATGACTTTGTACACAAATGTTTATCTTGTTTCTTTTACAGTATGGCAGGTCAACACAACACTCGTAATGGAAATGGTGATGCTTACAACGACATCGTGGGAATCATAGGAGAGATGATGGAACTCCAACATCGATTACTCTCTGTGCTCAGTCATTTCACTCCTCATGGGGTCGCGGATCCTGAAGCCCAAGCATTCCAGTTTCGTCAAGGTTCAATCTATACGCCCAAGCACAGATGACATCTACTAATCTAACCTCCGATGAGGAAATACTAGGAGCAGCACGTAGTTACGAGGATGCCGATAAACTTCGTGAAACATCCCAAGTTAGATGGAGTAAGCATCCTACGGAATAAACCAGAGACACTCTGGGACCAATACAAACTACCCCGTTTAAAAGGCCCGCATCTCCAGTCAACAATAGAATCCAGATGATGTGCCACCATTGTAGCCGACCAGGGCATGTCAAAAAGAACTGTCGTGTGTTGCTCAACCAATGTCTGTTATGTAGGGGCATCTGGGCACTCTGTCAGGAATTTCTCTCGCCACCTCATCAAGCGAAGGACTCCGATTGCAGTAGCTTCTGGATCGAAACGGCGTAAACCAACCCCTAACTCCACAACATTGGGCCTTCCAACGAGCCAAGCTCGACCATCCCAGGCGTCAAGCATCCGTCATGACCGCTAAAGAGGCTACGGAACAAGTGGTTTCAGGTAGTGCCTCACCCTCGCTTATGATGCTTATGGTATATGTATAGTAGATCTATTGGTATTAATTGTGACGTTGCAATGCGTGCATGTAGGTAGTGTGTGTGGACCCGTGTGTGCGTGGATCTATGTGTTCATTCATGTATGAGTGGGCATCCTATCGGTGTATTAGTATAGTATGTTTGCCTATTGTGTTGTATATGCATATGCAGTGATATACGTGATAGATATATAATTATATATATGGTAAGGAGCATCATACTTACATGTATGCATAGATAACTATACCAATATAGGGATATATGGGTGTATTGGAATTGTTGTATGATTATCTACTATGAGTATATGTATCTTAGAAGTACTTTTCCATTGTTGTATTCTTATGCTAGTAAGGTTATATGCATGTTGGGTATATTGTACATAGTGATAGGTGTGCCTATAGTTGGGTGTATATATATCTATTGTAGGACGTAGGTAATAGTGTGTATGGGCGTATACTCATGCCTAGATAAGTATGTACTTAGTTATATGTATCCATACATATAGTATGTATATGCGTGTCTTACGTATAATAGTAGGGTTATAATATTGTATGATATTGCTTGCTTTATGGGATGATATATGTGCGTGTGTTTAAATGTATATTAGGAGGTATACAAGGTTGTATGTTTATATCTATGTATAGATGTGTAGATGTATTTGTATAATAGCTTTATGTAAATTACTATGGTTGTGTATACTAGTGTGAATATATAGTATGTGTGTCTATATTTTTGTATAGATATGAGGTAGGTGTAATAGTGGAAGTACGTATACATGTGTGATGTGTATGCATGCATAAGTATTTGTAAGTATGTGACTATATGATGTACGTGTAAACTAATGCTTATGAGTAAGCATTGCTTTTGTTATAATGTATGTATGCTTAGGGTAGAACGACCTTAACATCTAAGTCTGCCATCCATAAGTTGGCCCTATTCAAGGAAGTCTGAGGACAGACTTGATTTTAAGGTGGGTAGATTGTAATGGCACTAGTGCATATAAGTAGATCATGTCTATATTTGTGTATGGTGTAACGTATCACGTGCATATACATGTGTAGCGATATGTATTATGTGGTGTGTATAAGTGTATTACATAGTTTGTAAAGTGATTGTATTATTGAGGTGTTACTTGATTGAATATGATTGTACTTATGTATTGGTATTGAGTAGTGTATAATATATATGAATGTGGATTATGATTGTATAAATATGGTAGTGCATTGTGTATTAGTAATAATGTGGGTGTGCAAGATGATGGCACACTTACAGTTAGTAAGTTGGAGTGTGTATATAGTAAAGTATTACTATTTGCCTTAATTATGGTATTGGTGTGAAATTAGTAATGTATGTGGGTGTGATATTATTACTATTAGGATGGCTATTAATTAGTATTCTGAGTAAACTTATCATTGTTTAACATTGATGTTAGCGTTTATGCTTGGTGGCGTAGTTTATTGGCGGTGTGTACGGTAGAGAGTGTAGTGTGTGTATTAGAAGGGGGAATGCATGAGTGCTATCTTTAATCCCTGCACTCTATTTGATAGAAATTCTGTGGGCAGAATTCTAATAAGGTGGGTATGATGTAACGACCGGTATTCATCGTACGTATTTGGTGATGCATTGACTTATATGATTGTTTGTATTATGGTTTTTAGTCTGTATGTGTGATCCATTGCTGTATTTGCGACCCACTCGGCGTCACGATCGGGCTGACACTAAATTTGACGCTTTTGGACATCATTGGTGTTCAGTGGCAAAATCGTAATAATGGGATTAATTGTGACCCTATCAATCTTTCTCTTAATCCATATACATTATATATAAGCTATTGAATCTTAATAGGTGTAAGAGAATCATAATTTAAAATCTTAACAATCGATATCTTAATATCTAAATAAATCCTAACTAAGATTTCCATTTATCCAATTTAGATTATGACAATCAAATTCAAATCTTAAACAATAACCCCTAAATACTAATTATTTAACCAATCAAATTCTCCTAACCAACCCCACGTAGGATCTTAACAACTTCTTTCGATAGCGCATCTCAACCATAACCCAAAACCCACGTGATTTACTCTCCATTCGTTCTCTCCCTTTTCTGTTATTATTTTCCTCACAAAAACATCAACCCATGTGCAACAAACCTGCAGATCTCCCTCCTCTTCAAAACAACAACCCAGATCATCTCCGATTCTCCTTCATCCCTCCTCCTTCATATTGATGGAAATTGAATTCCACCCCCAAGTGGGTTTGATGATGTGCACACCAAATGAGGTTAGTGTACTAACTACACTACAATTAAGTGCACAGATTATATGATGAATGAAAAGCTTTATACATACTCCGAAGAAGCACAATCTACGCTCACTTAGCAAAGACGAGGACAACATTGCTAGGTCGATGATGAATCTCACGCTTAAATGGAAAAGAAGCTCAAGAGAAGCTCGCATTCACATCATCATCTGATCAAGCTTCGGGAAAACGTGTCCTAAGTCTACAGTGTGTGAGTTGCGTCTTTCTTAGCATTATGCTAAAGCCAAAAGTAATTATAACACACACACACACAGATGATTTCGAAGTTAAATACTTTAAATGTTTTTAAAACCATTTTCAAAACTATTGAGAGCTTTTGCTAGTTACTTCTCATCTTAGTAGTTAATCTCCATTACACCCAGGAGTTAACTACATCTCTTGCTAGCTAAGTTTCAGAAGAAACTTCTTTGGGAGTCGACAACCAAAGAGTGGGAGTCGACTACCAGCTGGAAACTTTTCTTCTTCTGAAACGCTCTGGGAGTCGACTACCACTCCTAGGGAGTCGACTACCAGCTGTCGAATTTCAACGTTTTGACTTATTCAAATGTCTCTCTAATTCATTGCTTCCTTGATTTTCAGGACGAAAGTCAAACTTCGTTTGAAATTCAAATCCTCTCATTTTACCTATAAATATAGGATCATTTTTTGATATCAAAGACAAACAATATACTTGAATTCTAAATTCTCTATTGTGCAAAATTCTAAAAGATTTCTAATTTTCAACTCTCATTTCTTTTAGCCAAATCTTCGTTTATATTTCTGATCTCTTTTCTTTAAGTTATTATTATTTTTGAGATCAACATTTTATTTGGCTATTGTTTTTCAAAATCCATGTTTTATATTCTTTGATCCTATTTGAAAGGATTTTTGAAAACATTGATTTAGATCACAAAGACTTAATTCATATCGTTGTGTGATCTAAGATCATATTCTATTTAGCCACGAATACACTTTGTTATCTATTACTCTTGGCTATAGAATTTGGGTGTAAATCCAAACTCCGCCAAATATTGTGGTGAGTTGGATATTGGTTTTCATTTTGTGTCTGGCCCTTTGTTGTAAGGGTGTTGGAAATCCTAGACAAGTCTAGGTATTACAGTGTTGCAATCGGAAATCCTGGTCAAGGCTAGGTGTGTGGGAAATCCTAATGAGTGGAATTAGGTGCTTGTATTTGCCAAGGCAAATAGTGGAAATCTCGTACCGGATTGGTCAGGGACTGGACGTACCCAAGGTTGTGGGGAACCAGGATAAAAACCCTTGTGTTTGCGTTTGCATTTTCTGTGATTGTCTGTCTCTATTTGTTTATCTTGATTTGTTGTGCATTATATCTCTTGTAACTCATTCATATATATTGCAAGATCAATCCCTTTTTTTGTATCCGCTGTGTAAAGATTCTTTCTTATATTTATCTGTAATCTTATTACTTACTTTTTTAGGTGAGATGTGCATAATATATCTCTGGGAGTCGACTATTGTTCATAGGGAGTCGACTACCAGATGTGTTTTCTCTCTGATTTGTTTTTAAGATTACCTAAGTTGATTAAGAACCAAGCGTAGATCACTTTACTTGGTTTCTCAGGCAACATTAGAAAGTTTTGAATTGTGCTAACCAATTAGAATGAAAAAGTTTATTTTTATACAACACTATTCAAACCCCCTTCTATTGTTTTTTGCCATCCACGGGATCCAACACTTGGTATCAGAGCAAGGTCAAAGGCGATGTCATCAACAACATTCTACAACATTCATACTCCTCCAATCTTTGACAGAAACTTCTATTCCCAATGGAGAAGGAGAATGGAGATCTTCGTGGAGGCACAAGATCTAAAATACACGAGATTTCTTAGAGAACCATATAAGATTCCAACCATTGCCGCAAACTCAATGGAATCCGGATCAAGAAGAAGCCTACTTCAACAACATAAAGTTAATGCATTTACTTTACACTGGTTTAACTAATAAAATGTTAGATATTGTAGAAAAGGCGGAAACCGCACACCAAATCTTAAACTTATTGGACGAAAGATATGGATCAATATCCAATGAGTTCCAAACACCCATGAAGACACCTCAAGCCAATGATAAAATTTTTGCAGAAGAAGTATGCATGATGGCTCGTCCGAACAACAAGAACGAGGTAAGTGATTCTAGTTCCGATGAAGAAAACGAATTTGATATCACTAGTGTGTATGAAAATCTTTCTAGAGAATATGAACGTCTGTCAAAGAAACACAAAACTTAAGACAAAAAGCACAAGACTCTGTATGAAGAACATGATAAACTCAAGAATGAATTTGACTCTCTTAGTGATGAACATGAGTCTCCAAAACTCTCTTGTAATGATCAAAAAGAAGTGATCAACAAATATGATAAATTAGTGAGTGATCACGATGTTTTGAAATCTGAGCATACTTTGTATGTTTCTACCTTGAATGACAAGTTCAACATTCTCGTAAGTGATTTAGCCTCATGTAAGCTCAAACATTAGGAGCTTGTTCTACAACTTCAAAGGGTTAAGAACAAACCAAATGTAAAAGCTATCGTATCGTGTATGTATGCATCTACTTCTTATGATAAAATTGTTCAAAATGTTGTTCATAAAAAATGTGAGACAAAATACTCTTGTTTATAGCAAAAATGCTAAACATAATGTTCACCATGATCACTATGATAAATCCTATCACACAGTCTCTCGTCAAAATCATGTTACACACAATGCATATCACATACATGGTTCTAATAGATTTGCTAGAAACAATACTATTTGGGTACCAAAATATTTGAGCAATCATGAAAAGAATATATATGTTTCAACCATGCTAGATAATATACATAGGAAATCAAATTCTAATCGAATTTGGGCTCCTAATAAATGATTGTTACATACTAGCATCAAAAAGAGTATCCAAGTACTTCATGTATATCTTCTTGATACTCTATGCTTATGATAAAATGGATAGATGAAAATTTATATGTCTACCAACTCGGACCCAATCATAAGTGGGTACCAAATCACGTTCAATTATTTTCTTTCAGGATATATGGATAATGGATAGCGGATGCTCGGCACATATGACATGGAATGCAAAACTGCTTAGCGCTCTAGAAATGTATGACGACGGGACCGTAACATTTGGCGACAACAAGAAAGGTAAAATTATCGAAATTGGTAACATCAGCAATACTTCAAAGTTACTCATCAAAGACGTAAGCTTGGTAAATAGGCGAAAGCATAATTTGTTGAGCATAAGCCAATTAGGCGATACAGGTACGAAGGTGCTCTTTACACTTGACTCTTGTTTAGTATACGACAAGGATATGAAAAACATTCTTGTCAAAGGTAAGCGAGTAGAAAATGTCTATGTACTTAGATTAAATGAATGTGATTCGAATCTATGTTTGATTGTTTGAACAAATGACCCATTGCTTTGGCACAGACGTTTTGGTCATGTTAACATCAAAAACATGGATAAGATTTCTAGGAAAGAGTTGGTGCAAGGACTTCCTAAAATAAATTTTAAATTGGATAAATATGTGATTCATGTCAATTTGGCAAAATGCATAAGAGTTCATTTAAGAATATTGGAGCCCTCAGTTCGAACAGGACACTTGAACTACTTCATATGGATCTGTTTGGCCCTACTAGAACTCCATCTCTTTATGAATCTAAATACGTATATGTCATAGTTGATGATTTTACTCGATATACGTGGGTATTATTTTTAACCCATAAGAATGATGCCTTCCGTCAGTTCGAAATATTTTTCAAAAGAATTGAATGTTTATACTCTTTGAAAGTTATTTCTTTAAGAAGTGATCACGGTGGCGAATTTGAAAATGGACATTTTAAACGATTTTGTGAAGAACGAGGTATTTCTCATACTTTTGCTTTTCCTAGAGCTGCTCCTTAAAATGGGGTAGTTGAAAGGAAAAATAGAACACTCCAAGAGTGTGCACTGACAATGTTGTGTGATAGCAACCTTTCAAAAAGTTTTTGGGTGGAAGCTGTAGCAACTGTGTGCTATATACAAAACAAAGTTTTAATTAGAAAACCTTTTGAAAAGACACCTTACGAGTTGTTGCTCCAACGAATTCTAAAAGTATCTTATTTCAGAGTTTTTGGTTGCAAATATGATATTCTGAATACTAAAGATAACTTAGATAAATTTGACTCCAAAGCGGATGAAGGCATATTTATCGGTTATTCTTTATGTCACGACCCGCTTCCCTAAAATGGAGACGAGGCGTGAACAGTCCACTCAGACTTGGAGCTATGAGGCTCCAGTCTGTAAAGCGTATGGAATAACCAAGTATAGGTCCTTGCAAATGCGATACAGAACAAAAATAATAATAAAATAAAAGAGACAGATATTATAATTATTTCAATCTCAGAATGTCCACAATAAATTCCAACATCACAGAAAAGCCACCAGGCTAAAAAGAAAAGTTTAAAAGGCTTAAAAGAGACCAACAGAAATAAACGAACGTACAGAAAACAGAAAAGGTGCTACACACCGATAACCTAACAAGAACTAAGCTGAAAACAACAGAAAGAAGTCTCTACGACTGATCGCTGGTGTCCTTGAACTCCACGCCAACAGTGGACCCAGGCTCAACGTCAACAAACACCCCGTCCTTAGCTACGGGCTCTGGCTCAGCAACTAACATGCGATACCCAAAAGAGACGAGGGCGCATGTCAGCAAGTCTACAAGAGACTTGTGCAAGGAAACTAAAAGAAAGTGAAACAATCTAGCAGTTCTAAAATATGCGATGACATGGCAGTTTAAGGTATGAATGCAACAAGTAAGAGAGTGCAACAAGTATGACATAGCAACAAGTATGGCATGGCAAGGGTAGCAAAGCTACTAACATTCACATGGATTTTACAAGTCAAGTAAACACGTCAAGTAAACACGTCAAGTAAACACGTCGTGCATAGAGTTTACGCCTTTTGGCTGGAGTGGCTGTACGGGCCAACTCCTTAGCTCAAGTGATCGCTTAACTCTACACCTCCACATGTAATCGGGCATTGGCTTTTGACCAACACATGTGGCCCGCTTCTGGATCACGAGCAAGGAAGTGCATTAGGTATAGGGTTGTGCATGCAACGCAGGTGCCTAGCCTGAACAAGGAAGTATAGTTGCGTGTGCTACGAATGCAACATTCAAGCATGGAATGACATGTATTGATGCATGGCATGGCAAGATTACATTTAAAGTGCGAACATGTAAGGAATTTAAACGTGATAGGCATGACAAAGCAAAAGTAAAGAGCATACAGATATGGAAATTAAATGTGACAGGCAAAAATGCATGAATGACATGGCAGGGTGACAGATCTAGCTTCGTTGTCAAGCTAAATCTTAAAATTGCGTCTAGGCGAGTATCATTTCGTTGACTGGTCTCTTTTACGCTAAAAACGGGGAAATAGCCTAAGACATGGCCTAAAGCACAGATTGGCAAGTTTCACTTGCCTGGAATCAACCGTTCTGCAAACACCGTCCAATCAGTCCAATCTACCTATGTGCACGGATCCACCAGCCTACAGTCCCAAATTAAATTATCTTCATTAGTGATTTATCAACCAATTCAATTACCGATTTTTATCTTGAGTAGCACGCATGTGTTGGGAGTTCTAAGTGATCAGAAAATTACCCTTTCACGACGCGAGAGCTACACTGGCATCGGGAAGCGACGCCAGGGGTTGAATTCCGGTTTTGTGAATGGTACGGAACGACGGTTTCTCTGTCAAAAAAATACGCTCACGAATAAGTTTGTGACGACGGCTAGAATAATTAGACAAGTCCCAAAACGTCAAGTGACCCAATTTTAATTAAGTTTTCCAATCTGATACGGGGTTCACATCAACGTTAATGTTACAGCATGCCACATCATCTTACTAAGTTACCGTTGTTCGTTAACACATTATTAATGATTCTAACTTGTTAATTAAGTCAATACACCATTTACATCACAATATTAATGTCACTAATGTTGTTAATAAGCTGATGTGTTCCAAGATTTATTCGTTAATGATAATACCGATATTACAGATTCAGCCTAACATCATTAATATCTAACCTAGTGTTATGTTATAATTAACATCATGAAAACAAGTTCTACTTTTAGCACGCCAACATCAGATTATTAGATCCGTTAGTTGTTCGTCATCGATGTCCAACAACAAACCAACTGGAATTAAGTGTTGTAGCAGGCGATTACTAACCGATGTATAGAGGAGATCCAATGCGATTACCAGGGTGATCGTCGCGAGGTCGGCGGATAGGGAGACATCGTAACAGCACGTGGGTAGATCGACAACACTCCGGGCTGCCGAGTGTTGCTGCCGTGAGAAGAGAACGACAGCCGCACGAAGAACGTCGCTGCCACGAAAACAGCGGCCTGGGCGGTGCTGTTGCAACGATCGACGGTGCCTGGCAGCACCGTGATACTGCACCACCGGTGAGGAAGGCAGAAGGGGGTCTGATGAGGCCAAGGAACGCCAGGGAGGGTGCTGTTGTCGCACGCCTGGGCGGCGTGATGCCGCGCCTGGGCGGCTGTGGCATTGGAGAACGCCGGCAAAGCTAGGCGGCGTAGGGGCGGCTGTGAGGGGTCAGAGATGGGCGAGGGTAGGCCACAGCGAAGGGTAAGATCGGAGAGCCTGGGTTGTTGTGAGCAGCTCTTAGGAGAAAAGCACACGAAAATTTTGAGGGGGGCGGCGGCTGAGTTCTGCGGTTGCTAAGAGAGAGAGTAGGCTAGGGTTAAAAATTATAATAACCCTAAGGTCTAATAAAAAGAGAGCAAAGACAATCACGTGGGGGGGGCAGGTCAGGCTATAGGTAGGGTTGTTTTCTAGGTTAGAATTGTTATTATCAATTTTTAAAAGAGAAACCTGGTGTGTGTGTGTGTGTAAGAGCTTGCCTGCGTGAGTCAATTGAGTTAGGCCAAGATCAAAAGTGGGCTAGGGATTATAACGAATAATAGTTAGTAATTAAGTGAGCTAAGTAACAAAATTTGGGTGTACATTATAATAAAATTATTTGGGACAAAAGCTATGGAAAATTTAGGGCTAATCAAAAATTAAACTGGGGAGAAAAGTGAAAGTGGGTCAAACGGTGCTCGAAAATTGTCAAATAAATACTGGGGCGATCGTGTCGACGAGAGAAATAGAATTAAGAAGACGGATCACAATAACGACGACGAGAAACGAAACTAAAAAATAAAAAGTCTCTCGACAAAAGTGAAAATCGCGACGTCTCATCAAACAAAGTCAAATTGTGGGAGAACGACCCGTGAAATGACGTTCCAAAATAATTCCACAATTTAATACTCTTCGATAGGGTTACAATGGCATATTACACCAAAGGGTTCGGATACAAACAAAGTCTAAAATAAATACGTGCACGAACAAGACTACGTGCACGAAAAGCATACGATCGAAAACAGACCGTGACACTTTACGTAGTAAAGCATATAGAATCTACAATAAAAGTTTCCAAACTATTGTTGAAACTTTACATGTAACATTTGATGAATCTCCTTCTTAAAATGCTCATAATGATGATGATAATATGCTTACTGCACCTACTTTTGATAATGAACCTATCACTGTTAACAACACTTTTAGTTTATTGCCAATATCTTTTCCTGAAGTTACACATCACCCACGCACACACAAGTCATAGGTGATATTGATGCAGACATTAGAACTAGATCTCAAATAAAACACATGACACTTGTTGCATTTGTCTCTAACATTGAGCCTAAAAAGGTAGATGAGGCTTTTGCAGATGAAGCATGGATTGAAGCCATGCAAGAAGAACGTCTACAATTTGAGCGAAATCAAGTATGTGAGTTAGTACTAGACCGGAAGATCGTCCAGTCATCGGCACTAAATGGGTGTACCGAAACAAACTAGACGAAAACGAAATGTGGTAAGAAATAAAGCAAGGTTAGTAGCACAAGGATATTCTCAAGAAGAAGGTATAGATTTCAATGAAACTTTTGCTCATGTTGCTAGACTAGAATCTATTAGAATGCTACTTGCATTTGCATCATATAAAAACTTTAAATTATACCAAATGGATGTGAAAAGCACATTCCTGAATGGATACATAAAGGAGGAAGTCTACGTTGAACAGCCTCCCGGATTCGAACATGAAAATAAAATAGAATATGTGTATAAGTTAAACAAAGCCTTATATGGCCTAAAACAAGCTCCAAGAGCTTGGTATGAAAGATTAAGAAAATTCTTAATTGACACAGGCTACAATGTTGAAAAAATAGATACCACTTTACTTGTTAAGAAAATTCATGATGATATTATTCTTATCCACATTTACGTAGATGACATCATTTTCGGATCTACTAATGAAGATCTTTGTCAAGAGTTTGCTAAGTTAATGCATGAAGAATTCGAAATGAGCCATATGGGCGAGCTCACATACTTTCTCGGATTGCAAATCAAACAAGGAAAAGAAGGAAATGCTAAAGACTTGATCAAAAGGTTCGGGATGGAAACCGCATCAGGGAAGAACATACTTATGGCAACATCCACTTCTTTAGACAAAGACGAAGCATGTAAAAAGGTCAATCAAAAAAATATCGAGGTATGATCGGTTCTTTGCTTTACTTAACCGCAAGTCGACCCGATATAATGTTCAGTGTATGTGCATGTGCAAGATTTCAATGTGATCCGAGGGAATCACATCTTAAAACAGTAAAATACATATTTAGATATCTTAAAATCACTTCTAACTTTGGACTATTTTATCCCAAAGGTAGCACATTTGATTTAACCTCTTTTAGTGATGCAGATTATGCTGGTTGTAAAGCCACAAGAAAAGTACAAGTGGAACATGTCACTTTCTTGGACATTCCCTTGTTTCGTGGTTTAGTAAAAAGCAAAGTTCAGTTTCACTATCAACCACTGAGGCAGAGTATATAGCTGCCAGACTTGCTTGTGCTCAAGTACTTTGGATGAAACAAGTCCTAGTAGATTAGGTGTTAATACATCTACATGTGTAATTTATTGTGATAATCACAGCACTATTAATCTCACTAAAAATTCTATTCTTCATCCTAGAACAAAGCATATTGATATCACACACAGATTTATAGATGATCACTGTGTCAAAAAGGATGTTGAACTTCAATTTGTCCCCTCTGAATATCAAGTTGCATATATTCTAACGAAACCTCTGCAAAAAGTTGTATTCTCTAAACTTCGTAGAGATTTGGGTATTGTGGGAGAAAAAGAATTAAATAAAGATTAATTTGTTGTCACATTGTATGTCATTTTTTAATGATGACAAGGGGAGAAAGATATGAAATGCAAAAATGAATGTATTGAAATATATTGTTTTGCTAACGGCTTTGATGCAGGGGGAGAACCGCATCAAAGCAGGGGGAGTAAGTTTCTTTTATGCCATACTTTTATGTAAACTTACTTCGTTTTTCATTTGGGTGTCATCATCAAAAAGGGGGAGAGTGATGGAAATTGAATTCCACCACCAAGTGGTTTTGATGATGAGCATACCAAATGAGGTTAGTGTACTAACTACACTACAATTAAGTGTGCAGATTATATGATGAATGAAAAGCTTTATACATACTCCGAAGAAGCACAATCTAGCTCACTTAGCAAAGACGAGGACAACGTTGCTAGGTCGATGATGAAGCTCACGCTTAAATGGAAAAGAAGCTCAAGAGAAGCTTGCATTAACATCAAGCTTCGGGAAAACGTGTCCTAAGTCTACAGTGTGTGAGTTGCGTCTTTCTTAGGATTATGTTAAAGCCGAAAGTAATTATAACACACACACAAATGATTTCAAAGTTAAATGATTTAAATGTTTTTAAAACCATTTTCAAAATTATTGAGAGCTTTTGCTAGTTATTTCTCATCTTAGTAGTTAATCTCCATTGCACCCATGATTAGCTGCATCTCTTGCTAGCTAAGTTTCAGAAGAAACTTCTCTGGGAGTCGACTACCAAAGAGTGGGAGTCGACTACCAGTTGGAAACTTTTCTTCTTCTGAAACGCTCTGGGAGTCGACTACCACTCCTAGGGAGTCGACTACCAGTTGTTGAATTTCAACGTTTTCACTTGTTCAAATGTCGCTCTAATTCATTGCTTCCTTGATTTTCGGGACAAAGTCAAACTTCGGTTGAAATTCAAATCCTCTCATTTTACCTATAAATAGAGGATCATTTTTGAGATCAAAGACATACAATATACTTGAATTCTAAATTCTCTCTTGTGCAAAATGCTAAAAGATTTATAATTTTCAGCTCTTATTTCTTTTAGCCAAATCTACGTTTATATTTCTGATCTCTTTTATTTAAGTTATTATTATTTTTGAGATCAACATTTTATTTGGCTATTGTTTTTCAAAATCCTTGTTCTCTATTCTTTGATTCTATTTGAAAGGATTTTTGAAAACATTGATTTAGATCACAAAGACTTAATTCATATCTTTGTGTGATCTAAGATCATATTCTATTTAGCCACGAATACACTTTGTTATCTATTACTCTTGGCTATAAAATTTGGGTGTAAATCCAAACTCCACCAAATATTGTGGTGAGTTGGATATTGTTTTTCATTTTGTGTCTGGCTCATTGTTGTAAGGGTGTTGAAAATCCTAGACAAGTCTAGGTGTTGCAGTGTTGCAATCCTGATCAAGGCTAGATTTGTGGGAAATCCTAATGAGCGGAGTTAGGTGCTTGTATTTGCCAAGTCAATTAATGGAAATCTCGTACCGGATTGGTCGGGGACTGGACGTACCCAAGGTTGTGGGGAATCAAGATAAAAACCCTTGTGTTTGTGTTTGCATTTTCTGTAATTGTCTGTCTCTATTTGTTTGTCTTGATTTGTTGTGCATTATATCTCTTGTAACTCGTTTATATATATTGCAAGATCAATCCCCTCCTTTTGTATCCACTGTGTAAAGATTCTTTCTTATATTTCTCTGTAATCTTATTACTTACTTTTTCAACGGAGCTGTGCATAATATATCTCTAGGAGTCGACTACCAGAAGTGTTTTCTCTCTGATTTGTTTTTAAGATTACCTAAGTTGATTAAGAACCAAACGTAGATCACTTACTTGGTTTCTTAGGCAACATTAGAAGGTTTTGAATTGTGCTAACCAATTAGAACGAAAAAGTTTATTTTTATACAACGCTATTCGACCCCCCTTCTAGTGTTGTTTGCAATCCACATGATCCAACACATATAACTCCCAATCCAGCGCCTCCGTTCTTTCGAAAACCACGTACCCAGGTAAAACCCGATGCCTCCTCGCCCCAACTTTGATGGAACCCAACCCCAGTCACCTTGAACTTCCATCATGATCCTCCGACCCTTCGACGAACCCCTTCGATCCCTTCACCGCCACCACAGTCGCCCGCTCTTCCCGACCTCACCACCCATCAACAGAACCCCAAGCACCCCCAGACATCGCCAGACCCTCCTCCATCTGACCACTCAAACAGCCTCCCTGCAAACCTCTTCATCACTGTCTCCCACACCTCTGTCCATTCAAGCATCCGACTCTCCCCGTTTGCTCTCGCCGCAGCAGCCTCAACTCACTCTCCGACCATCTTCCTTCTGTTCGAAACCAACAGTAGCACCCCACTACTGTCGGTTCAACACCCGAACCCAGCTCTTCGACAACCTCTGATTACCTAAGCGCACGACACCCGATCTCGCCGTCGACCAGACTCTTCCCTCCGACGATAACCCCACACCTCTTCCCACTCTGGTGACCATTCGAAGTCACTGACTCGCACCCTTACAGCCCCACAGCACCCTCCGACGACCCACGTGCCCCTCCGCTGCTTGAGGACACCAACTGCAGCCTCTCCATGTCGCCATCCGACCAGTCCCCGCTTCCGCCGCAACATGCGAGGAGCCACCCTCAAACACGTAAGACCTTAAAGAAATCCGCATGCTAGCGTTAATTATTAGATGCTAATGTATATTATATATATATGTATATATATATATATGTATATATACATATATATACACATATACATACATACATACATACATACATACATACATACATATATATGTATATATACATATGTATGTATATATACATATGTATGTATACATACATATGTATATATACATACATATGTATATATACATACATATGTATATATACATACATATATATATATATATGCTATTAATGTATTTTGTGTATTATTCAATAAAATCCCCACTAACTTACACACACACACACACACACACACACACACACTGATCGCCCACGAGAGGCTGTCCTTGTGGTAAGTCATTTCGCTCCAAAGCCACGGGGTGCCAGGTTCGAGGCCTATAGCCGTCGTGACTTGGTAATTGTTGCGGAATTTATTGTGGAATTATTTACCCTGGGGCTAAATCTCCCCTCTCAGACTAACCCGGGGGCCGTTGAGGGCACGGCGGTCACCCCCAATTTGCATAGTCTCGGCCGGGCTCCCGCCTTACCCTCCTAAGCCGAAGGCGGGGGGGAGGGGGTTGGGGATTTTTCTGGGGTTTCAAAAATATTTATATATATATACTGATCAGATGTTACGTAATAATCACAATCACAATGTCAGCACGTAGTTAGTTAGAGTGCATGGCATGTTATTAGATAGAGGGTATAATATATATGTAAGTATGTTAATTGCTTGTTAGGTAATGAAGTATGATTGGATTATAATACAATGTCCCATGTAACAGTAACCAAGAATACAATGTTAGTACGTTAGTTCATTAATGATTTTAAAATTTTACCATACATAAAGTGGTACAATGATTATAAGGTAAATGAGTAGTTTTATTGGCAGTAGGTTAGGTTGTTAATGCCGCATGTTTAGTAATAACAGTATAATGAATTATCTCATATGTGCATTGTTATATAACTAAGTAATGAGCTAATATGCTTATAACGCCACTGTTAATAATCAGTTCATTAGCTTATATATATATATATATATATGTATGTATATATATATATATGTATGTATATATCTATATTATAAAACAGGGATGTTATCATGGGTTATTGGATAAGAGTTGTTGTATAAGATAAATTGGTTAAGAGAAAATGGATAAGAGAAAATGGATAAGGGAATTTGGATATGGGTAATTGTGTATGTTGGTTAATAGATTTTGTATGTTAAATATGAGAAATGAGAAATTGGGAGATGAGAAATTGGGGTTATGTGATAGGACAAACATATATGATGACTTGGACAAACTTTTAAATTTGAGGGGAAATATTTTATGTGGGATCTTTTGAAATTTGAAATTTGCATTTGAAATCTGAAATTTGCATTTGAAATCAATATGGGGGGAGACTCAGCCACCCAAACATTTCTCCGCCCAAACATTTGGGGAAAAAATTCATGCTCTGTGCAAAATGTTTCCAGCAAGCAACCCACGGCCACAAAACTCTCTCTCCCCCCACTCTCTCTTCCTCTCACAAATGAAACCCACAGCTTCAACCCGAACACCGTCATTGCTCACTGCTCCTACGCATCCAACAGCTACTACCAGAGGAACGGCCAGAACCCCCTGGCCTGTGATTTCGCCGGCGCCGCCATTCTCACCAACAACGACCCAAGTAATTCCTCAAATTTTCTTCTTCACAAATTTAGATCTTCTTGCTTACCGTCGTTCCCCTTCTTGATTGCAGGTCAACCAAGATGCACTCATCTTGCCAGTTCGAGGTGTTTGAAAAAAAATTCTGAATTTTATTTTGTCCCTTCTCTTCCTTTTCAACTTCTTTTTGGTACATGATAGCTTGCTATATTTTGATGCTTTTTAGTGGGGATCTGATTCCCAACTTGGTGTTGGGTTGATTGTAGTGCTGCAGGGACCAGCAACATGCCCACGAGCACAGGCGACATCTCCTTTCCCCCACCTGGCTGAAGCAACAAAATCCATGTAAGATTGTAGTGTGCAAGAACAATTTTCATATCTCTGTGTGTGCAAGAACAATTTTCCATGTAGTTAAGTGGTAGTGTGCAAGAACAATTTTCAAGCTTCTATTCAGTGTAAGATTTGGGATGACTATTAACATTTCTATATTCTATGATGCATTGTGTTACTTTTCATTTGCTATTTTTAGTTTTTTAATATCCATGTAGTTAATTGGGAGATACTGTAGTTTTTCCATGTGATCCAGTTTCCAATTGGTCATTGGTGATCCCACAATCTTTCACTTTTTAAAAGCAAACTGTCTCCTTTCTCCCAGACAATATAAGTGTTTGTGTTTCAATATATGTAAATTTATAGCAATACTGCATCCTTTTTGCAAGATCTACAGTGGGGGTTTGCTGTAAATCTTGAAGCTGATGATAGTTGTTCTGTTTTTCAACTGTTTGTCTAATTTATATGTTGTTTTGGATCATTCAAATTGTTTTCGATAGCTTAATATTATAAACATTTTGGAATAAAAGAGCATTGATATGTTTGTGCATGTCGTTTTCCCTCATTTTTTAACTATCTATAAAAGATCCACAATGTACTATTTATAACTATCTCATATATGAATATTTAATTCAACAAGCATATAAGCCTAAAGCCTATTTGACCTGCATATAGAATGGAATTAAATTTTCTCTATTTATTGAAAAGCATTTGAAGTTTCCACTATCAGAATAATTCATATGATTTTATGCTATGACAATGGATGAAGATAGTACATTGCACCACCATGAAAAGAAAGATGTAGTACCGTCAAGATATATTTATAAAATTTCTGGGCAACAGAATTAAGTATTAGCAATTGATCATATCCCACATGTTGCCGCCTTTGACTTCTTTAGATTATCATTTCCAAATATGTCAATGCATCATACCATGTTTTCCAGAAAATCCCTACCATAATCAATTGTTTGTTTTGCATCCAGAGGAGAAGCTATCAGCTGCATGGTCACACAGATTATGCTTTCAAGAATTAATTGTTTAGGGGTATGATTTTGGAATGCGTAAAGATATGGAAAATTCAGGAATTGTTTGAGAACTTTTTTGGCATAAATAGATGTGAGTATAATAAAATAATGAAATTATATAATAGTTGTTTCATTCTGCATACAACACAAAAAACTTCAGGTCTAATGGTTGAGACATTCTTTTAAAGACTAAAAACCTTGGCAAGTGCAAATCCTGAAATAAAAATGATATAACTTATTTTGAGAAAAAATTCATAAAACATGAATTATGCACAAAATTTACTTATCCTTCATAATTTATTTGCACATCATCGGGATTAGTCCATTTGCATGAATTAATCACAAACACATTTGACTTGCATATATTTAGAAATTATATGCAAAATTTTCAAATAATTCAATAATTTATCATCTAGATTCAAGTTATTGCTCCTCTAGGACTCCATGTACATATGTGACATGAAAAGTAGTCATATTTTATTGAATATTCAATGCGCATATCATTGTATTCATCATGGAGTTGTTTTTGGTAGAATTTGTGTTTATTATGGGGAAATTAAGAAGGTGATGGGATTTCTTATCTTGGGATATGGAAATGGCTTAATGACTTTTTGAGTCTCCTTTTTTTATTTTAAATGGGTGGGACATTTAAATATAATATCGTTTTTAACTGACAATTGGAATCTATTATACAATTGAGTGATGTTTTTGAATGTGGTTGTTGACTATAACAAAATGATATCTAAAAGGACAGTTGAAATTTAACCTTGAGGAATCAATAAATATTAGAGGGAAAATCATATAATTCTTGGGGGGACTAAATCATGAGGGACCTAAATTTTTGGGTGGACTAAAAATTTAAACTTGAACTAAATTGGGGGGGGGGATAGGGAGGAAATTAAATTTTTGAGATGAACTAAATAACAACGCTTAAGTATTGATGTTTGTTTAACATTAGTTGATCCTAGATTTTGATAAGGGAATATTTTAAATTAAAGTGGAAATAAATTTTGGGAGGACTAAAATTTTTGGGGGACTAAATAACAATTATTGCGCTTCAATTATCATTGTTCGTTTAAAATTAGAGGATTGAAGATTTTGAAAGGGGCAATATTTTAAATGAATCGTACCTTTAAAGCATGTGTTAAATCTTGATGAAAATAAATTTGAGAGGGGGAACTAAATTTTTTGGTGGCAACTAAATTTTGAGGAGACAAATTTTTTGGAAAGATTATTTATGCTGGTGTAGGGAAAAAGAATGATTCAAAAGAAAATTTGCATTCAGAAAAGGAAAAAGTAAAAATGAAGATGAAGTTTTGTCGGTGTTTCGGGCTATTCTACCTTCATATTTGATGCCTATTCTTTTCTAAAATTTCCATAATTATATTTCTACTCTTTTGTTTGTTTATTTATATGACATATTTTTCAGTCCTACTTTTTCAAACTGCTTTACTTACTGTTATATATAATGGGGTCTTGCACTAATTTCTTTGTTGTCCCTCCGATTGAGTGAAAAACTCCAGGTTAAGTGCAACTTCCATAGTCTCATGCTTTATTACTGAAATTATCTGATTCTGTCTTGGCATCAAAGTGAAAGCCTATACTTTCCATTTCGACTTTAGATTTGCGCCTGATATATTGTTCTCATGCTGAGATTAAGTGGTGCATTGTTAACGCCGTAGTTCGTGTTTGATTTTGGCTTCTGCGTTTATGATCTATACTTGATTTAATTGTAATATTCTAGATGATCAATGCTAATCCCCCCGGTTACTTATGCATCGCATACTTTTATCATGTGCAGCTGGTGGCAAAAACTGGTTTAGATTTCTTCTTCAACTTTGTATGTGCCATTCTGGGGGAAGGATCATGACAGTTCTATCAGTTGCAATCGTTGATCCAATCACGCTTGAGCGTTGGGAGCTATGTGCAGAGTGGATGATTATCTATCCTTCCACCTTGCCGCTGAATTAGGTATGTCATCTTATTCTTCTTAGAAATCTATATATGGGACATAAGGGATGTTTGCTCGGATTTTGTGACCCTGTCCAATCATAGACTGACAATCTATATATGGGACATAAGGAATCAACCAGGGATTTTGTTCAGTTTCTGTATCATTCCTTGAATATTGACAAGGTTATGTTGTCTGTTGATCTTTGTTATAAGTTAGTGTTAGATTTTTAAACCTATTGTTAGATTTTTAAACTGGGTTGTAGTAAAAAAAAGTTGACATATTCTGTTAACAATAAATTACCAAAAAAGGTTAAATTATGTATCCACTTCCAGATTTGTTTACAGATTTTTGCTTTTAAGTTCCATATTGCTAATGAAATATGTTAACTTTTTTTTGTTTACAGGTTTTTGTTTTTAACTTCCATATTGCTTTGAAATAAGAGAGCACATGAAGATGCAAAGTCAACAAATAACCAACAAACATGCTCTCTTCTTTTTCTCCCGAAGCCGCAGTCTCTCTGTATCATCTGTTGCCATTGTTTAGGTTAGTTTATTGGAAAGCTTTTGATTCTAAAGTTCAAAACTGACTTGGATTTTTAAAGTTCCTAAATCAACACAAAATTCTTTATATCAGCGATAACCCAGAGATTTAGGGTGGGGGTGCAAAAGGCGGAAGCTTTTGTTTGGGCTTTGAGCTTAGATTCTATTGTATGCTCAACCATGCCTATATGAAGGGCCAGAAAAAATTAATTGGGAGTATGATGCACTGTTATATTTTTAGTACAAACCTCCACGTCTTATTTTTCCCCTCAATTTTCTACAACTGAAAGTATGATGCATTGTTATGCACTTTTTTCTCTTTGCATTTTTTTCTACAGAACTGGAAGTATGATGCATTGCAATGTTTATGGTTTAATTTACACTTTTTTCCTCTTCCAAGCGAGCAATTGGTGGATGATTAGGGTGCCCACATTGTCTACGCGATGGTGCAATAGAGAACAATCATGCCTTTTTAGGCCATTTTTGTTTCTTAACATCCTATGAAACTTCGGTGAGCTGATCCTTCCTCAGTTGAGGGTTTTGTAGTTTGTACCATTTTGTTCTTAACATCATGTTGATTAATTTTGTATTTTGACATGCCGTTGATTAATTTTGTTCTTTGACATCCTGGTGATTAATTTGTATAGTTTTGTTATTTGTACAAAAATTATTTCTTGACATCCTGTTGTACAACACATGTTTCTTGACATACTGATGTTTTGATCCTAAGCTTCGGTGAGTTTCCAGCGATGCCGTTGAGGGTTTGTATTGTAGGGTACATAATACATTGCGTGATGCACATGATTTATGTGTGTATGGAGTACAGTGGAAGGGGGGTCCTGGAAGCTCTGACTTGGACCCTTCGAGGGATAATGAACAAAATTTGAGGTAAAGAAACCTGGCTCAATACAGATGAACATGCCGACAACAACATCAACATCAAGGCATGCCGGCAACAACACACGGTTTGGAGTATTGTTATCACCGATGTCAATTTAACAATGTAAGCTAACAATATCATCACTTACATAGAACTGAAATCTGTTTAATTTTTCAGACCATGTTACTGTTAGTTATGCAAGAAGTGGGGGACCTGGTGGTCAGAATGTAAATAAAGGTTTGTAAGTTTATCATTTTTCTCTTGCCATTATATGTAACCTCACTGCTTCTAAATTGCTCCTCTGTTGGATAATAAATTTGATTCTGCCTTTATCAGCATTTTTCTCCCTAAAATAGTGAGCTAAAACAATGAACTATATATCTTTAACACTTAACATCAAAGAATAACCTTGGGGAGAACAATTCCCCACGTTCACTGCTAGGCATTTAGTTGGTTATCCAACCTGGGCTGATTGCACAAATAGTGAGCTATGTATTTTGAAAAGTTACAAAGCTTTTATAAAAAATTGCACAAAAACCTGGGCTCATTTCCCCCCACGTTTCAAAAATAGGCATTTGCAAAAATATGGGCTCATTTCAAAAATGTTACAAAGCTTTTCAAAACTGATTGCACAAAAACCTGGGCTGATTGAACATATAAGAATAACCTTGCAAGAAAAAGCACTAAGAACAGATTTCCCAAGTGAAAATGGAACTCCAAAATATTCATGTTCATTGCTTCACAATGCACTGACATGATTTTTTTATTCGTACAACTAGAACCCAAAGTTGGCATGAGCATGTTTTAAAACTTAAGTGAAAATGGAACTCTAAAAGACTCATGTTCCCTGTGGCAGGAGCATGTTTCAAGACTGAAGTTAAAATGGAACTCTAAATCGAGGAATTACTTTGGTTAATTGCTGCATTGCATTGCTCGCAGGTCTATTTCATGTTGTAATATGTTGTAGTTTAATTTTAAAGACCTTTGAGGGTTAATAATTATGAAAAGATTCTCAATTTTTGTTTCTTTTGATTCACAAGAAGAATAAAATGAATGTATCATTCTAGAATCAAAGCACCGAATGATCTCACCGATGAACTTAGTGTGAACTCAAAATCAACTCCAGAGAAATTGAATTTACAAGTAGTGATGCAACATTCCGTTCTTGAGGAGGTGGGTAATACCTTGCTGTTAAGCAATCTTTTTAACTAATAACTACTCCTTGAAGAAATTGATCCTGTTTATACATCCATCTTGAAGAGTTTTAAAGGCATTGCTTCGTTGGCTGGTCAGTTGCTTGAAGAGCTACAGTACAGCCCGACCAAACAAGTGGATAAACTAGACGCATTCGCAGAACAGCAACGAAAGGTCAGCATGTTTATACCAGAGTTCTACCAATAGCTTTTATCATGTTTTGAGTCGTCTTTTGATCTTCTCATCTACAAGGAAATCTCAGAAATGTGGGGAAACACTGTACATTTTGAAAATAACTTTCATTTTCTTCCATGCATTGGTTGTTCATGTATCGAGATTGAATAAGATTTTGGAAGAACCATATGGGCATGGGATGAAGTTAGAGGTATTTACTCCTTTACCCGGACTGATGTTAGTATCTTAAGCTATTATTTTTGTCATCGGTTATGTTGTGCTTGCAGGAATCTGTGGCTAATGAAGAAAAGTAGCTGCTAGAAAAGGTAGCAGAGATGCTAGCCAGTACAAGAGCCAGAAAGAATGAAGTGGTGAGCATTGTAAGAATCCAGAATCTGCCTGCTTTTCTGCTCAAATAGTTTCCAAAATGAAGTGGTGAACATTCATATTGTTGAATGTTGATGACAATGGTGAAGGTGAGTACTAAGTGTTTTCCAGCTTGGGATACATTCTAAGAATCCAGAATCTACCTGCTGTTGTTCTCAAATAGTTATGAAGTGGTGAAGATTCATATTGTTGAGTACTGATGACAATGGTGAAGGTGAGTACTAAGTGTTTTCCAGTTATATGTATCTGAAATGTTGTGCCGAAGGGACATTTGCTTTGTATTCACTCCTTTGCAGACATGCAAAGTTCAGTTTGCTTCACAATCAACAGGCATTAGAAGAGGAGCTCTCAACATATTACATGAATGGGAACACGGGTCGTAACACAGTCCCTTCTTCATTGAAAAGGTTTCTAGAGAAGCACAAAAATCTGAGAACTTCTTTGCTACTTGCAGTTCTATTTGGTGCTTGCATGATGATTGGTGAAGGTATTCTGACACTAGAAATTTCTGGTAACATTTGCTCTTTATTTTAGGACGTAATCGTGCTGCATATTGCCATTTTTCTACTTAAACTCAATTATGGTTCCTTGCAGTTTCTACTTAAACTCAATTATCGTTCCTTGCAGATTAGGATATAGGTGCAACAGTTGCTAAGTAGCGAGAGAGATTAGCTGAATAAGGAAAGACGAAAAACGATCACTTTTGTGGAAGTTGATCACATTTTCTTAGCTGGGTCAGTAGACCATTTTTGTGGAAGTTGATCAAATTTTTTGCTCTGGGTCGCTTGCCATGGACTGTTTTTAGAAAAATCTATATTGCTTCTGTATCACTTTGGTTCAATTGTGAATAGTCTTGGTTGTTGTAATGCAATTCTTATTCATTGCTTGAGTTAAGGTGTGATGACATTGTTCATGTGTGTGTGTGTGTGTGTGTGTGTGTGTGTGTGTGTGTGTGTGTGTGTTAATGAGGTATATTTTTCATCATTGATCTTACTAATGCTATCATTTTTTGGTTACACAATAGGGGATCGATTCCTGGTGGCTACAACTAAGGGGAAGGGAATACCAACCGGCCTATGGGCCAATGGTTATTAATGTTATCATTTTAAGGTGTTATTTTGATTATTTGCGGTTTTTTGTAGTGAACTTGAAATAAGTGTTGTATTTTAACACTCCTTATGATGATTGAATATAGTGTTATTGCTTAGTGATTTTTGTAAGGAGAACTTGGAGAACTTTAAACCTATTGCGCTTGATAGCTGATATTTTTCTCGCTTACTGCAATAATGTTGGTTATGGATGCACTCTTAAGATTCATCTAAAATTTCTATTTGACATTCTATTACCTAGCCTACTGACAATGTTCTTGACAATGTTCCTGTTTTTTGTGGCTGCACTTGAAACCCTAATGTTTCTTGAATGTTATTTGTATGGAACTATCGAAAAAACTTCTTTTTTGAATTTATGTTTATTACTGTACTTTTTGTTTGTGAAGACTCATTTGATGTTGGCTGCAATGCATGGAAAGATTACTCCCTTGGACACTTTTGTGTCTTTTTGATTATGCATGTAATGATGTTGAAAGAATCTTAATTTTTTTGATACCACACTAGCAAATTTTGGTTCCTTGCGAATTGAATTTTGGCATACTTAATAACACAATATTGCCACTTAACGAGCATATATATATATGTGATGATGCCAATTTTGGCATTTAAGCAATCATCTTTTGGAATTTTGTTATGTTAGCCTCTTGGGGTATTTTTGGAGCTGTCTATGGAATACAGATAAATTAACAAAATATTAATCATAGAGGATTAAATGAATATTATTTTGTGAGAATATTTGATATGCATTTTGTTACTTCGGCACATACATAGTTTTTGCACATCATCTTTTTGTGTTGAACATATTACTATAGGTTATTTATATATGTGATGCTACTTGCTGAGTCGTGTAGCTCATCCTAAAGATGTTGGGAACTAAAATTTTGTGTGGAATAAATTTGGCTGTACATTTCTTTCCCAAAATTTTGGGTTGAACTAAATCTTGATGGATTTATGGGTAGAACTAAAATTTTTAAGGGAAATCAAATTCTATGGGAAGAAATTATTTTTGGGGAAACTAAAATTTTTGAGAACTAAATAACTTTTGGGGAAACTACAATTTTTAGGGGAAACCAAATTTTGGAGGGAAAATAAATTTTGGTGCCGCAGGCGCCCGCGAAATTTTTTACGCTAATTTGTCGTTCCACGCCGAAGGCGCTCATGCCATCGACGACCATGCCGAATTTGTTTTTCTCAGCCGAAGGCGCCCGTGCCAAATTTGTTTTTCTGTGTCGAGGACGCATATGCCGAATTTGTTGTTCCACGCCGAAGGCGCCCATGCAGCTAAATATTTTTACGCTAATTTGTTCTTTTAAATTTTGGCTGTGGAAATAATTTTTTGGGGAACAAAGATTTTGCGGGAAAAATCTTAAATGAACCGTGCCCGCGGGCACGGGTTATGACTAGTATATATATAAAAGAGACTCCATGGTTGGTCTTCCTCATTACCATTTCTGGCAAGACGAACTTGTACGCACTGTGATCTATGGTATGGTAAGTTTTTGGATGCAAGCATATTGTCTTCCTAACACTGTTATTCGGGAAATTAATTCGGCTTGTAGAAAATTTATTTGGGGGAAACTACATACCTGGGCTTGGAAGGATCTTTGTATTCCAAAGAAAGAAGGAGGGGTAGGCATGAGGCAACTCAAAGATCTAAATGCAGCTTCTGGTGTCCGTCTTATTTGGCGATATCTTTCGTCTAATTGTCTCTGGGCAAAATTGATGAGGTAAAATCATGGTTCGGCCAATGGGTTTTCCTTCTGAGGCATAGGCCTATATCTCAAAAACTCATCAAACGCAATGTCAACGATGGTGCAACAACGTCTTTTTGGTTCGATAACTGGCTTCCTATTGGTCCACTGTTCAAGCTTCATAACCCGCCACCAGGATCTGAATTTGCTGTGGTTTGGGATTACTGGGAAAGCAATGGTTGGTCTTCAAAACCAGAGATCATGCCACTAATGCAAATTCTTCAAACTGTAAAGCTTTCCCCAGGCCCTGACACTTGGATTTGGGCGGATGGAGCTGGGTTCAGCTTTCGCAAATCCTGGGAGGGTGCCCGCACTTCAGGTATTACATTCCCCTACTATAAATTGATTTGGCATGGCTACCATGTACCGAAGATGGCATTAACATTACTCCGGGCTTTTCGTAAGAAGCTACCGACCAAATACATTTTGTCAAGGTGTGATCTTTCATTGGATGATGCTTCTGTCTTATGTAATTCTAAGGAGCCTGAAAGTATCAAACATTTATTTTTTGAGTGCGATTATAGTAAGTACTTACTTGCTAGAATGTTGCTCAAATTGGGATACCGAGGAGTTGTGCCTAACTCCCTTGAGGAGGCCGGAGATTTGATACTTTCTTCTTTCCAATCTAAGGATTGTGTGGGGGTACTAGCTAAAATGGCTCTTGCTACTATGGTCTGGCACCTTTGGAAGCAGCGTAACATGAGGATTTTTGAGAGAAAAGAAGTTGGGAGGGTTGCTCTGTTCGAGGACATAGCTTCTGATGTTCGTATCATTCTTCGTAATGTCGAAAAAGACTTCTCTTCTCCTGATAACCCATTTTCTTACTGGGGATTCCTTGATGATGGTTAAATTGTAATTTTCGGGTTTTTTTATTCTGTGACTTGATTTTTCTTATTGGAATGTAGGATGTTGAGGGTGACGGCGCTTGTGCCCTATCCCCTCTCTTCATACTTTCCGGTGAGGGGATTCGAGTTTGTAAATATGTTTCTTTCTCTGATTTTAATATAGTATAACATTACCTGTCAAAAAAATGTATATATATATATATGTATATATATATATGTATATATATATGTATATATATATTTATAGGATTTAATGTAGAAAAGGTGGCACCTGATCCATTGGATCAGGTGCTTAGACACAAAAAAGGTGGGAAGTACAAGCCCCCACATGGGCTTGTACTCGTGGGGCCCCACCTTTTTGTGTCTTGCACTTGATCCAATGGATCAGGTGCCACCTGCTCTACATTAATCCCATATATATATATATTTTTTTGGAAAGTTAGTGGTCATCTTTATTAGATAAACAAAATGTACAAAAATAAGGGTAGTCTGAAAGGCATTGTGTCAGAGAGGGGATAGGGCACAAGCGTCGTCACCCTCTACTGGCACAACCCCTATCTCCACCAGAATGTACAGCCAATAATAACAAAACAAAAAGGCTAGAAAATGCTATCCAGCATCCCGAAATTCCCATCTATCCATTGCCAGCGATGCTTCTGGAGAATTCAGCTCAAGGTCTCTTAGGATGGCTCTGATGTCCGTAGCAATATCTTCAAATAGGACTGTCCTTGGTCTTTTAGCATTCTCAAATATTCTATTATTCTTCTCCCTCCAGATATGCCATACCATAGTGGATAGAACCGTCTTTGCCAGAATACTTAAAGCCTCCTTCTTCCCAAAATGCAATAAGTAGTAGTCTCCTACAACAGACAACTTCGGTACAATGGGAACGTAGACACCCAATTTCAAAAGGCTCCTCTATAGGATATAACTTGTGTACTCACACTCAAAATATAAGTGATTTATATCTTCCGCCATTCCAGAATCACAGAGGACACATTGCAAATCAGTGGAAATACCCCATAGGTGAAATTTATCCCTAGTTAAGAGCTTGCAAAGAAAAGCTCTGAGGAGAGCCATCCCATATATATATATATTTGTGTATGTGTGTGTGTGTGTGTAGGGGAAACTGTGCTTGTGCACAGCCGCAGGGAGCCTATCTGTGGCGAAAACGATCAAGGCCGTCCGATGCAATCGAAGCGCTGAAATAGAAATGAGAATGACGCACGCAGCGGAAGCCATCAGAAACTTCAGCTTAATTACGCCCGTGCCATTCCGCAATTGCCTCGTGGCTCTCATCTGTCTCTCGTTCATCGTCTCCCCCAATCTGTGTCGCTCGTCCTCAAAAATTGTGTCTCCCCCGTTATCGCTCTTAAAATTTCTCGCCGCTGCAAAAATCTCCGTCCACCCTACCTCTCATCCCTAGCTGATCTCCACAAGTGCGGCGTGTCATCATCTCCCTTCTCAGCTCGTTTCTCATCTCTCGTCTCCCCCAATCTGTCTCTCAACCCTAACTCGCGGTTGCAAAAATCACCGTCCAACCTCCTCCTCACCCTAGCTGATCGATCTCCGACGATCTACTCACCCCCTCTCAGCCCCCGCAGCAATTCTCACTATCTCGATGTACGGTAAAATTTTAGGGTAAAATTTTTATTCTCATTTTCTTTGCGAAAAATTTCATTTGATTTATGGTAACCTCTCAACCCTAGCATTAGTTTGATTTTCATTTGATTTTCATGAAATGTACGGTAACCTCTCAACCCTAGCATTTGTTTGATGAGTTATCTAACTAATTAGTACTTGTTTGTTGATATATGTTGAATTTCTAAATTTTGTGGGAGAATTACGAAATTGATGATGTGATTATTATTTGATGAGCCAATTGGAATATTCATGCCATGAATTGCAGCTATTACTGTTTATACTGACTTGGAATAGACATATTTAAATACAAACAACAAGCTGATTCCTGCAGTCCCAACACCATTATAACATCGAAATTATCATAATAAGAAATGGTATGATATAAACATAAATTTATTTTGCAGCCACTTGATGTAGGGGTGGAAAATCTTCGAAACCCTTTGTTTTTCATCAAGATAGACTTCAGATTGTCCATTGTAGCTGTGGACATTCTCTCACTGAACTGTTTTGGCTGGTAGTTGCATTTCTTCTCTCAATTGTATATTCTTTCTCAATTTTGTTTTCGATAGTTTTGTTTTCAAGGCTTCATCTTAAATGGCAACTCTTGCAATGTGTTCTTCTCTCTATTGTATCATGCAAGGATTTAAGTTCATATTTGCGATTAACAAATAAATATTTTATTTATGTTTCTATTTTAGAAAATGGACGAGGGTGAACCCTTTGTGCATGATCAGCAGATGCCAAATCAATCCAATGAAGATCAAAATGTAATGCCCTACCAGCTACTGCACAAGTACTAGAGGGGGGGTGAATAGTACTTTAAAATAATAAGGAGTATAATTCCAAATTAAATTGCAAACAACTAACAAATCAATTTGCGGAAGCTTAAATTGATTGACAACACAAAATTAACAATGCAAACAAACGATGTTAATGGGTTCGGATCCACCCAAGTCTCCCCGACTTGTTCCCGGTGATCCTACGTCCCAACCACCCGGATCCCCTCCGGATACTTGAGTTAGAAACCCTAACTCAAGATTTCCACTATGAATATCTTGTGAAAAACCTTCACAAGATCAAATCATACATGCAATGGCAAAGTGAATCCCACAACCCGGGATCACAAACTTCTCTCACAACCGAGAGAACCAATTAGCAATATTAAAGAGTTTAAATGAAATTAAACAATCTTACCACAAAATCCTATACCTTGAGTTTTTCTTACCCAAATGGTGAAATGAAGGATTTGAGGAAGATGAAGTCACCAAGACCTAGCACCAAGGAAATGACCAGCAATCGGTGCCTAGGAATGAGTTGGAGACTTGGATCAAGCAATAGCTTGAAGAGCTCACCAAGAACAAGCTTCTCTCTAGATCTAGAAATGAGAGAGAATGGGTTTCTTGTGAGGAAGAGAGCTTTAGATTTGAGGGAGAATGGCTATCTCTTTAGAACTCAATGAATCTCTTAATGGCAGCTCTAACCTAGATAGAAATGACCTAGGTTCGTATTTATAGGGTCCCATAAAAACAAGTTAGGTCATTCACCAACGGATAGAAATCTGTGAGAATTAGTCGGTCAAAGAACAATCACTGACCGACTAGTTCATCAACTAGTCGGTCAGCCAAACAACGTGGACCGACTAAGAGTAGATCTGAGAAGAGATAGAATTTCAGACCTAGAAATCTAGTCGGTCCAAGAAGACTGTCTGACCGACTAGTTTCACAACTAGTCGGTCAGCCAATGAACGTAGACCGACTAAGAGGCAAAATAACTTAGTCTGAATGCAAAGTGACTTAGTCGGTCCAAGAACAAAAGTTGACCGACTAAATTGTCAACTAGTCGGTCACCAAACGTTCTTAGACCGACTAACGGTAAACAGTAGCTAAGGTGAAATTTAGAGTGAACAGTAAGTCACAACTAGTCGGTCAAAGAAGCATCACTGACCGACTAGTTTACAAACTAGTCGGTCGGTGAGTCAACGTAGACCGACTAACTGTAAACAGTAAAGTCCAAGAAATTAAGGAATCAAACTAGTCGGTCCAAGAACAGTTGCCGACCGACTAGATCACCATCTAGTCGGTCATTACTTGTTCTTGTACCAACTAACATGCACATACAAATCCGAATCGAAGCGCGACGCTTCGAGGAAGTTAGAATGAACTTGTGCAAGGATCCTAGAGCTACGAAATGAGCGTAATGAAGATAGAAACGTAAGATATACTCAAGGCTTAACATTTTATATATCGAAGCTAAAAGACTATAAATAAAACCTTAATAAACGGTCTTCGAGAGCTTCGATTGAATCTTCATAACTTCCAAAGCGTCGCAAGAGCTTCAACGAAGCTTTAGGCATGAATATGAGCTTTGGGAAGAGTTGAGATGTCGCTATGAATGTTCTCGTGAATTTGGCGACGATCTCCAAAACTGCGCTCATAAATTGTTAGTTCATGGATTATTTATGTTTGCTCATCATCAAAACCAAATCCGGGGAGTCCAATATTCATCATTCTCCCCCTTTTTGGTGATGACAAACCAACATAAATAATAATCAAAAATAATAATTCAAATGTAAAATACTTACTCCCCCTGCATTGATGACACGTTAATTCCAAAAAGAATATATATGAATTGCATCAATCAGACGAGTAAGATATATAATGAGAATCGATTTTTGAAATATCGGATTTTGAAAATCCTTATATGTATCTTAACTCCCCCTGAATCTAACATATCAAACTAGATTCTTGGAAATTGAGTTAAATTTTCATTTGCGCTATTTATTATCATTATCTCTCCCCCTTTGGCATTAACCCAAAAATGGGGGGCATACAACGACAACAATTAGGAAATGTAAAATCCAACATCGGGAGTCGTAGACAAAGATAATGGACCAAATTGACACCAAGGGAAAAGTGTGGAAATCAAAACAAGGTGTGCCAAATTTTCCATTATCAATAAAAATCAACGATAATCAAAATCATCAGAAGTACCAAATGTTTATTCATTTCTTGAATAAAGAAACATACTCTCCAATATTCAATATTCTTGGTTAATTTTGTGCATAGAAAACAATTCTATATAATTATAGAAATATAATCTATTTAACCAAGTTTTCATGCGTCGAGCGACGAGTTCACATTTTAAATGAATTCAACGAATATTAAAATTTGCACGACGAATAAAAGACAAAGTGAACGACGATGATCATATATATATATATAGACAACATGAGTACATCCAAAAAGATATCACATCGAATATATGAGGTACATCAAATGAAGTGAGACACATCATCTATATAAACAACAAAAAGTACATCATCATCATCAACATCATCATATCATAAAATCCAACTCCGACATCCAGAAAGCACAAAAAAATACATCAAAACATCTCTCAACCCCAGCGTAACCCAAAACACTCTCACTAAGATATATCATCCAAAGCGCAGTGGAGAGTCCTCGGAACAGACGATCACGAGGAGGAGGCTGGATCTGCAGCGTCCGTGGGTCCAGTCGACGGAGTGGACTCAGGCTCTGCAGGGAGTAGAGGTGTCTCAACAGATGGAATCGTCGGGGCAGGAGTGGAGATCTCAGCAACAGGCTCAACAGCAGCATGGGTCTCGACAGAAGCAGCAGCAGTGGCAGTGTCAACAGCAGCAGGAGAGACATGAGCAGGCTCGGAAACAGGGTCAGCAGTAGGCTCAGAAGGCTGAAGAGCTGAAGCAGTGGGCTCTGGAACACCGGAAGTGGTGCCAACTCCAGGAGCAGAAGTGGAAGTACCAGCAGCAGCAGCAGTGGCCTCATCGCCACGGGCAAAAGAAGTGACAAGCTCGTCAAGCTCCTCATCGTCCATCTCCTCGGCCTCAGACACCGAAGGAGGAAGCTCAATCCCCATCATACGTGCCATACGGCAGACTACCTCCTCAGTACGAGCCAAACGGGAGTCGTGCTGACGAAGTAGGCGTACGACATCGTCCAAAGTAGCAGGGGAAGAGGAGGCTGCAGCAGCTGACGGAGTAGACTGGGATGCAGATGCGGTAGACCTCTGCACGTGACGAAGTGCCGCTAGAGATTTCTTCACGGCCGTCGCGTTCAGAGGCGTACCCAAAGGACGCTCATCGTCAGGAGGGAGAGGGACTCGGAAATGACGGAATACGAGAGTCAACAGGCAAGGGTATGGAATGTGCGCAGACTTATTGGTCTTGCGTATACACTCGAAAGAATCCATCTTATCGAGTATCACGCGAGCCCAATTAATCTCGCACCCCAAGAAAAGAGCGTAGATCAATTTCAAGAACGGCTGGGATGTGAGTGAAGAGGATCCATACTTAGGGAGGAGACACGACTTCAAAATCAGGTTAAGAACCCATGCATTCGGCTTGAAAGATTTCGATGGAACACCAATGAATGCGGAGGGGATAACCTGGAAAATCTCAGAAAGAATAGACTGATCCAAGGAAGAAATGTCGTCTACGGAAATGTCCGAAGGAAGGAGACCACACGATGAACAACCAAGAATCTCCCCCAAGATTTCTGCCGTGAGAACTATAGGAGTTCCCAAGACAGTCATCTCAATGGAGTGGCTGGCGTCGTACTGGCCTCGAATACGATTGGCATAGAACAATTTCACGAGGCGAGGATACGGTTTGGGATTGGCCTTGGGGTCGTATCGGAGATAATCTAGAAGGCCACTATAAGAGAGAAGATCAGCAAGGCCGAGGAAATCAGAAAACTGAACGTAATGCTCTAACAACAGTGGACAATGCTCTATACGGTTGTACGCTGCGAGACACTGAGGGTCATCGCGGCACAACGATATGTCTACACCGCCGACTGGCATAGGAGCTTTACCCTTAGCCTTACGGGTCTTCGGAGGTGGAGTGGGTTCCCTAGTAGGCTCATCCTCTGGGATAAAATCAGTGTCGGAATCGGGAGGAGTAGCCGGAGTGTGGAGAATAGGCTTTTTGGTCTTGGATTTGCGGGGTTTAACTATCGCAGTCCTAGGCTTCTTAGGAGGAGGCGATGATGGAGAGCCTTGGGTTGACTTGGCACGACGCTTAGGTTTCGGGGGATTCCTAGGGTCGGAAGGCCCTACGGTCATAGGAGAAGCCCCGGAAGAGGCGATAGGAATTCTAGTCTTAGCCATAGCACTACGAGCACAAGCACACGACGATAAGATCAAAAACAACCTAGAGATCACAAGCTAACAAACCCTAAGATTCGAAAAACACAAGCCCTAGGTTAGAAATTGAAACCCTAGGAGCTAGAGCATGAAATCAAGGAGAGACAACCCTAGAATAGGAAATAGACACCTAGGAGAGGGGGTTTTACCTAGGAGGAGGAGTCGACGGCGGCGGACGGCGGCGATCGACGGAGAAACGGCCGGAAGACGAAGGGTTTCGAGTGGGGGTTTGGGGTTTTCGGGCTGGAGCAAGTGAGAAGACCGACTAATAATGAAATTAGTCGGATGAAAATGAGTATAAGTCGGTCGGGATACGAAAAGACTCAACTGCCCTAACACACTTAGTCGGTCACAGTTCAAGCACTGACCGACTAGATTACGATCTAGTCGGTCGGTCAATGAGCTTGAACCGACTAAGTCGAAACAGAGGCACAGCGGGATTTTTAGGGCTAGATTTAGTCGGTCGCAGTATATTCACTGACCGACTAGTTTTCAATCTAGTCGGTCGGTAAGTGTACTGAGACCGACTAACGAAAGAAAATGATAGGAGTTAGATATATGCTTGATCTAGTCGGTCTGAGTTCATTTGCTGACCGACTAGATGAGCATCTAGTCGGTTGACAAGTGAACTTAGACAGACTAGAAGAGTCCAAAAATTGAAATTTGATTTCTCTTCACAAACCACTTGGATGAAATATCATAACTCACTCATTAGTCATCTAAATTACCCCATAAATCGTCGAAATCTTAAATACGACTTTCAAATACGAATTCGATCATAAATTCAAATAAATCACATAAAATTCCCAAAAATTCAATAAATCTAGCATGAATGAAATATCGCGAAATATAATAGCATGCAAGATAATTGAATGAAATATGAATCCTATATCTCGGATTCACCCATAATCCCCAATTCTCGACGCAACCGCACAAAGGAGTCCTCCTTTAGGGGTTTCGTGAAAATATCGGCGATTTGCTTTTGGGTTTCAACGTACACTAATATGATGTCCTTTTTAGCAACATGATCATCTAAGAAATGGTGTCGGACATCTATGTGTTTCGATCGGGAATGGTGCACCGGATTCTTTGAAAGACAGATAGCACTTTGGTTATCCACCATGATAGGGCTAGTATCACAATGAATACCAAAATCCTTCAATGTGTGTCTCATCCAAAGAACCTGGGCACAAGCGGCACCGGCGGCAATATATTCTGCCTCGGTGGTTGAAAGTGATACCGAATTTTGCTTCTTGGAAAACCAAGAGACAAGAGAATTTCCTAGAAAATGGCAAGTGCCACTAGTACTTTTCCTGTCGGATTTGCATCCCGCATAATCAGCATCACTGTATGAGACTAACTCATACGTGCTAGATTTCGGATAAAGTAATCCAAAATCTAAAGTGTAACTTAGATAGCGAAAAATACGTTTAACCACTACTAAGTGAGAATCCTTAGGTTGAGACTGATAACGAGCACATATACATACGGCGAACATAATATCGGGCCTACTCGCGGTAAGATAAAGTAAACTACCTATCATACCTCGATATAGACGAATGTCTACATCTTTTCCGCCCGTATCTTTATCAAGATGCGTTGTAGTGCTCATAGGAATCTTTTTTCCGGAGGCATTCTCCATTCCAAATCGCTTTAGCAACTCCACCGTGTACTTCGTTTGGTGGATGAAGATTGCATCGTTCAATTGGCGAATTTGGAGACCTAAGAAATATTTGAGTTCGCCCATGTGGCTCATCTCAAATTGTTCCTTCATAACATTAGAAAACTCTTCGCAAAGAGCAAAGTTAGTAGCACCGAAAATGATATCATCAACATAAATTTGAACTAATAATATATCATTATTCGCATGCTTAATAAAAAGTGTTGAATCGGCTTCACCCATTTTAACATTCAAATCCAAAAGAAAATTCTTTAGGCGATCATACCAAGCTCGAGGAGCTTGTCTCAACCCATAAAGAGCTTTCTTTAGTTTAAAAACATGATTTGGAAATTTTTCATTTATGAAGCCCGGAGGTTGAGAAACGTAAACTTCCTCAATGACATCTCCGTTTAAAAATGCACTTTTAACATCCATTTGAAATAATTTAAAATTCTTATGGCATGCAAAAGACAATAATAATCTAATTGATTCTAATCTAGCTACCGGAGCGAAAGATTCTTCGAAATCGATACCTTCCTCTTGTCGATAGCCTTGAGCAACTAACCGAGCTTTGTTCCGGACGACGACTTGGTTTTCGTCGGTTTTGTTCTTGAAGATCCACTTTGTCCCTATGACGGTGTGGTTCTTCGATGGCAATGGAACAAGCTCCCATACCTCATTCCTCTCGAATTGAATGAGCTCCTCCTCCATGGCTAAGATCCAAGCGCTATCTTCGCATGCTTCATTAATATTCTTTGGCTCTATCGATGAGGCAAAGGCACAATTTGCGAAGTGGTGAACTTGCGATCTCGTCTTGACACTATCATAGATATTGCCAATGACTTGCTCATGGGGATGGTCACGAACCGAATGAAGCCGTTTGGGAATACCTTGATCACTAGGAACATTCTCAACAACTTCATTAGTTGGGTTAGTCTCAATAGAATCAATAGAATCATTAGACTTAGAATTATCAAACGAATCACATAAACCATCCAAATAATCATTATCATTTGAAATTCTAGTTGGAACAAATCCTTCATTAAATGAGACATGAAGCGACTCCTCGATCGTTGAGGTTCGTTTGTTGAATATCCGGTAGGCTTTGCTACGCGTAGAATATCTAACAAAAATCCCCTCATCGGATCTTGGATCGAATTTGTCCAAACTACCATATGTGTTCTTAATAAAACATTTCGAACCAAAAACACGAAAATGTTTAACTTGAGGCAACCTACCAAACAACAATTCATAACAAGTTTGTTTAGTGCCGGGCCTCAAAAGTATTCTATTAAACACATAGCAAGCGGTGTGTACCGCTTCCGCCCAAAATTGATGGCCAAGTTGGCTATCATCAAGCATAGTGTGAGCACACTCCACTAGCGTCCTATTCTTTCTCTCAACTACACCATTTTGAGGAGGTGCACGAGGGAAAGAGAAGGTGTGAGTAATACCAACTTCATCACAAAATGTCTCAAAAGACTCATTCTCAAATTCACCTCCATGATCACTACGAATAGTGACAATGGTGGTTCCTAAGAGATTTTGTACTTTCTTAACAAAAATTGTGAAGTTTTCAAAAGCTTCATTTTTATTACACAATGAAAATACCCAAGTAAATCTTGAATAGTCATCTACGATGACAAGTCCATACCTTGCATTTCCTAAGGAAGCTACTCTAGTTGGCCCAAATAAGTCTAGATGTAATAGCTCTAGTGGCCGTTTAGTAGAGATGCTTTTCTTAGGTTTAAATGAAGATTTAGGAAGCTTGCCACGTTGACAACAATCACAAAACTTTTCTTTTCAAAAACAAGCTTCGAAAAACCTTTAATAGAATTTAATTTCGAAAGCTTATAAAGTGTTCCAAAGTTCACATGTCCAAAGCGTCGATGACATAAGTGTTGTTCACTTGTGTTGGCAACGAGACATTGTTCATATGACTTAGGAAGATCCAAAATATAAATGTCTTTATGACGAGTTCCGGAAAATAATAATTTATCATTATATTTTCTTAAAATATGACACAATCCTTTCGCAAAACTAACTTTGTAACCTTTGTCACAAAGTTGGCTTATTGAAATAAGATTATGATTTAAACCACTAACAAGATAAACATCACTAATTAAGGGTTTAGAGGGGTTACCGACTTTACCAACACCTATGATGGCTCCGCTCTCGTTGCCTCCAAATACGACGTGGTTTCCATTCGCAATGGGAACCACTCTGGAGAGCAATCGAGCGTCACCCGTCATGTGTTTTGAACACCCGCTATCGAGTATCCAATTCCCTTTGGAGCTAATTTTAAATTTGTTGCTCCTCTTCTTTTTCTTTTCCTTGAGTACCTAAAGATAGACACTTTCATATCATGGTACCCAAGGTCATTGGGTCCAAGGGATTAGACCTTTGGAAGCCAAGTCCAAGTGGACTTAGACTTCCCCACATAATTCTTACTATGCACAACATCCGAAAAATAAGCATTCATATACATTTGTTTTTCGTCCATGCTTGTGTCCTTTGGGCTCCAAATAGTGAAAATTTTGGGAGCCATCATCCTATTGGGTGCATGCATGTGACGTTGATTTCTACGTGATGCATGTTGTGGATAGGCATACGGGACATGATGGAATGGTGCACGACGAGAATTATTCATATGATGTGGTGGGTGTACATATGCATGTGTGGGAACACGTGCGTGAGGGTGTCTCACATGGTGTGCACGTGCCCGGGAATGTGTTGCATAAAAATCATCATATGTGTGAGATGGTGGAGTAGGACGTGTGTTCCTACGTGGCATGGTATTGGTGTACATGTAGGCATGCCCCTTCTTTGGAGGTCCACCCAAAGTGGGTTTCTTTCCGAAAGAGGGTGTGGACGAGGTGGAAGCACCATTGGTAGATGAACTACCAATAGAGTGTTTGCTCCCACTCGTTGAGGCTTCGAAAGTTGGCCTTACAAAAGTAGTGACCGACTTGGATGAATTTCCCATCATATACCCCAAGCCAATGTGGTGTTTGGCCGGAAGTAAATCTTTTAGGATATTATCCAAATGGCCCTTACCCTTGTTGAATTTGTTGATTCGGCCCAATGTGTCCTCATATTTCTCTTTGAGAGAACGCAAAGAAGTATCCAAAGTGGATATTTGCGATGTGAGCACATAAACACGAGATTTAAGATTCGCGTTCTCAATACTCAAAGTCGAGTTTTGAGAAGTTAAATCCGCTATCTCATGTTCTTCCGCATCCTCAATGCTAACATGTTCAAGTTTAGATTTGAGATTCACAATCTCATTTCTTAACTCTTCAACAACGGTGTCGTTGTTGGTGATGATATTCTTAGGCGATGTTTGAATGCTAGCTAGGTCATCTTTTACCTTAGTATATCTATTTACTAACTTAGTGTATTTTGACCAAAGTTGAGAGTTAGCATTTCTAAGATCATCCATCGTTACCTCATCGCTTTCGTCATTACTATCATCGGAAGAGGAGGATCCTTGATCGTGCTCCTCTCTTGCCATGAAACACATGTGCGCTTGCTCCACATGCTCATCATCCGACTCACCGCTTGAAGAATCATCGGAGTCAGTGAAGGTAGCTCCGACAAGTCCCTTCTTGTTTCCTTTCGTGTACTTCTTGGACTTGTCATACTTTGGCGCCTTCCACTTCTCCTTTTGCTTATTGAGGGGACACTCCGCTTTCATCTGTCCCGGCTTATTGCACTTAAAACACAAAGGAGAGGAAGAGGCGTTAGAAGAACCAAATTTACCTTTGGTCTTGAAGTTACCTTTTCGGAAGAAACGGTTGAACTTCTTGGCCATGAGTGCCATGGATTCCAAGTCCAACTCGTTTTCCGATTCTTCATCATCGGTTGATGTGGATGTGGATGGAGCGGCTTTGAAGGCAATAGCCTTTTTCTTTGGCTCGTCTTGCTTTAGATAAGACTTCATCTTTTCTTGCAATTTGAGCTTGCTATCCTTGCGTACCTCGTATGACATTAAAGTACCCATTAGTTGAACTACGGTGTACTTATTCATGTCATTACCTTCCTCGATGGCGAAGGTACGTTTCTCCCAAGAAGAAGGAAGTCCTTCGATAAGCTTTGAGCACTTCTCCTTTTGAGTGTAGGACTTACCGAGGGCCTCTAACTCGTTAATTATGTCAACAAAACGAGCGTAGTATTCTTTCATCTTCTCGCCCTGTTGCATATGAAACATTTCGTAATCTTTGTTTACGACTACGAGTTTAGAGTCTCTTACCCGACTCGTCCCTTCATGTAGTATGAGGAGAGAGTTCCAAATTTGATATGCACTCTTACATGTGCATATCTTATTGAAGTCCTCAGGCTCCAATGCGTATTGCAAGGCGTTCATTGCCTTGGCATTGCTTACCTCCGCGGTGACCTCCGCGGTTGTCCATTTCTCAAAGTCTTCTTCTTCGGGCTCGATGTACTCCTTCATTGTAGTCCTCCATAAAGATGCACTTCGGATCCACCGACTTGTTCCCGGTGATCCTACGTCCCAACCACCCGGATCCCCTCCGGATACTTGAGTTAGAAACCCTAACTCAAGATTTCCACTATGAATATCTTGTGAAAAACCTTCACAAGATCAAATCATACATGCAATGGCAAAGTGAATCCCACAACCCGGGATCACAAACTTCTCTCACAACCGAGAGAACCAATTAGCAATATTAAAGAGTTTAAATGAAATTAAACAATCTTACCACAAAATCTTATACCTTGAGTTTTTCTTACCCAAATGGTGAAATGAAGGATTTGAGGAAGATGAAGTCACCAAGACCTAGCACCAAGGAAATGACCAGCAATCGGTGCCTAGGAATGAGTTGGAGACTTGGATCAAGCAATAGCTTGAAGAGCTCACCAAGAACAAGCTTCTCTCTAGATCTAGAAATGAGAGAGAATGGGTTTCTTGTGAGGAAGAGAGCTTTAGATTTGAGGGAGAATGGCTATCTCTTTAGAACTCAATGAATCTCTTAATGGCAGCTCTAACCTAGATAGAAATGACCTAGGTTCGTATTTATAGGGTCCCATAAAAACAAGTTAGGTCATTCACCAACGGATAGAAATCTGTGAGAATTAGTCGGTCAAAGAACAATCACTGACCGACTAGTTCATCAACTAGTCGGTCAGCCAAACAACGTGGACCGACTAAGAGTAGATCTGAGAAGAGATAGAATTTCAGACCTAGAAATCTAGTCGGTCCAAGAAGACTGTCTGACCGACTAGTTTCACAACTAGTCGGTCAGCCAATGAACGTAGACCGACTAAGAGGCAAAATAACTTAGTCTGAATGCAAAGTGTCTTAGTCGGTCCAAGAACAAAAGTTGACCGACTAAATTGTCAACTAGTCGGTCACCAAACGTTCTTAGACCGACTAACGGTAAACAGTAGCTAAGGTGAAATTTAGAGTGAACAGTAAGTCACAACTAGTCGGTCAAAGAAGCATCACTGACCGACTAGTTTACAAACTAGTCGGTCGGTGAGTCAACGTAGACCGACTAACTGTAAACAGTAAAGTCCAAGAAATTAAGGAATCAAACTAGTCGGTCCAAGAACAGTTGCCGACCGACTAGATCACCATCTAATCGGTCAGTACTTGTTCTTGTACCAACTAACATGCACATACAAATCCGAATCGAAGCGCGACGCTTCGAGGAAGTTAGAATGAACTTGTGCAAGGATCCTAGAGCTACGAAATGATCGTAATGAAGATAGAAACGTAAGATATACTCAAGGCTTAACATTCTATATATCGAAGCTAAAAGACTATAAATAAAACCTTAATAAACGGTCTTCGAGAGCTTCGATTGAATCTTCATAACTTCCAAAGCGTCGCAAGAGCTTCAACGAAGCTTTAGGCATGAATATGAGCTTTGGGAAGAGTTGAGATGTCGCTATGAATGTTCTCGTGAATTTGGCGACGATCTCCAAAACTGCGCTCACAAATTGTTAGTTCATGGATTATTTATGTTTGCTCATCATCAAAACCAAATCCGGGGAGTCCAATATTCAACACAAATGAATAATCAAATGGATACTCAAAGTGTTAATGATATTGGACAAGGCATACCTCATATTGGGATGCAATTTCCTACACCAGAAGAAGCTTGGGAGTTTTATAATGTATACGCAGAAAGAGAAGGGTTTTCTAGCCGTAAGTCAACTAGTGCAAAGGGAAAAGATGGGGCTATCACGAATAGGCTCTATGTTTGTAACAAAGAAGGTTATAAAAGCTTAAATGATAAGAGGGAGATCGGAAGAGAAATCAAGCGAAGGAAAAATGAGAGAGAAGGTTGTATGGCTCGAATGAAGGTTCATAGAATGAACGATGGAGTATGGGTCATCAAAACCTTTGAATCCATTCATAATCATGAGTTGCTTAGAACCCCTTCAAAGATCCAATTATTACGGTCACATAATAAATCGCATTTGGATGCAACGTGTAAGAGCTTGGTTAATAAGTTTCGTAGTTGTGGTGTTGGCCCTTCAAAGATTGCACGACTCCTAAATGCCACGAGTAGTACTAATGTAAATATTACTTCACAACAATGCAGTGATCATTTGAGAGTTAAAAGGAATAACAATATTGGACACGAGTGCATGAGAGTACTTGAAAAATTTCTTACAAGGCGAGCTATAGACTATCAGTTTTATTATGCTATTGAGTATGATGATGATAATGTTTGCAGAAGTATATTTTGGGCTGATGGACGTGCTCGGACATCATATATTCAGTTTGGAGATGTTGTTGTGTTTGATGTCACTTACAAGACAAATAGTTTTATGTTGCCTTTTGCACCTTTTACTGGGGTAAATCATCATAGGCAGTATAATTTATTTGGATGTGCTCTTCTTGCTGATGAGAAGGAAGAAACATTTGTGTGGTTATTTGAAACTTGGTTAAATTGTATGTGGGGAAAAGCACCAGGAGCTATAATCACTGATCAAGACCCGGCCATTTGTAATGCAATTAAAAAAGTTTTCCCAAATACACACCACAGGTATTGCATATGGCACATCAGCCTTCATGAAAATGAGCATTTGCGTTCGTTGCGTGCTTCTTATAATCCTGATTTTGATGAAGACTATACAAAATGGGCTAAAAAAGTCAAACTATTGAAGAAGCCGAGAGTTGTTGGGTGATCCTAAAGGAGAAGTACCAAATTGAATTTACGGAACCATTGACGGATAAACAAAAGAATGAGATGAAAGCTTGGAAGTGGCTCCATACGATGCATGCCAAAGCACATCATTGGATTAAGCCGTACCTAAAAGATACTTTCTTTGCAGGTATGAAAATTTTAATTAGATAGATAGTAAAATTATTTGATCAAATCAAACTGATTCATATATTATTCCTTTCTTGTTATGTGTAGGCATGGCGTCAAGCCAAAGGAGCGAAAGCATGAACTCTTATTTTGATGGGTATGTAAATTCAATGACTCCATTATATGAGTTTATTGATCAATATGATAAAGCTATACAATTTCAACGAAAGAAAGAGGAGAAAGAAGATACATTTTGTTTGAGAAACAAACCGGACTTCCGTGGCATGCATGAGTTAGAGGTACATGCTGCAAAGGTTTATACTAGAAACTTATTCTCTCTCTTTCAAGGTCGGTTCAAAAATATATTATATTGTCGGCATGAAAGGGTTTGCACTGAAGGGGATACGACCACATACAATGTAACAATGAGGATTGATGGTAAGAGATACATGCATTCTATACAATGCAATATATCAACATGAAAGTTTATATGTTCGTGTGGAAGGTTTGAGAATGAAGGGATGCTCTGCACGCAAATCTTATACATAATGAAACAAAAGTTTGATATGGAAGCCATCCTGGAGAGATATATTTTACCAAGGTGGACATTAAATGCAAGACATAGTGTCACGAGTCTTAGGTGCTCTTCAACTAGCACAGTCAATTCAGTTCAGCCAAATCAAATTACTCCACTACAATCGTGGAGCCTTCGGGCATCTTTCGATAAAATCATGGAGGCAGTTACAAGAGATCCACATCTTTATGATGTCGCCGTTGGGTTAACAAACAGTTTTTGGGAGCAACATAAGTTGCGGATCCAAGCACAACATGATTCTGATGATCCATGCACTCAGGTGGGGTCCAATGCACCTACAACACACGAATTGATATTACCTGATATTATTATTAATGATCCTGCAAAAGCCAAAACTAAAGGCCGGCCTCGAGTAGCTTCAAGGATTCAGTCAGGTATACAAGCATCGTAAGATCTTAATCAATCAAGAAAAAGAACGTGTAGTGTTTGTGGTGAAAAAGGGCATGACATGAGAACTTGTAGTATGAACACAAGTACTAGTAGGAAGAAGGTATCTTTAATCCATTCTATCTATTTTATATACTATTGTAGATTATTTAAACTTCAATGCTTCATATTATATGCAGGAAAAAACAGCCCACGAGGAATGTTAATACTGAATGTGATTACGAGATAGAGTCAGATATGTATCAAATATGGGTGTATCTCAAGTTCTGTTATATACTATCTTGAAAGGAAGTAATGCAACTCTGAACACTTCAGCAATAGAGTTTTTGGGAGCAATCGTATCTTGTAGAATTCTGTCTAAAATGTCAGAAGTATCTTGTAGAATTGTTGGGAGCAATCATGTCGTGTTTAATGTTATACCAGCTTGTATGCGTTTTCTTCATGTTCTTGTAGAATTTGGTGAATGACAGCTCTACTTTTAGAAACATGGAAAAAATTATGCGTTTTCTTCTCATTCATTTACACATCATTAGTAATTATTGATTATTTGAAATATCGCCTCGGCTTCACATACTAACTTTATTATCTCTTGCTTGTTTTTTTCAAAGTTTAATGATGCGATGGTGATTTGCCTTGATTACCGGGTCTTTGGTTATGGCAAGGCAGCTTGGGGGTAAGCAATTATTTGCTGGCAACCTGTCACGCCCCGCTTCCCAAAAACGTGGAGGCGAAGCGTGAGAAGGTCCGCTCAGACTTGAAGCTACAAAGCTGCAAGTCCGATAAGCGTCGATCAAGTTTAAAACTGCAGGTCCTTGCAACGCTAACGAAACAAAGATAATAATAATTAAATGAGACAAAAGCAACATCTCAGAATATCCATAAAATAAGTTTCCAACATCGCAGAAAAGCCATCAGGCTAAAAGGAAGGAGACTAAAGGCCCAAACATGGCCAACAAAAGTACAAAGTACAAAACAACGGTGCTACGCACCAACAACTAACAAAAGGCCTAAAACAACATAAAGCTCCACAAAACTCAAAGCATGGTCACCGGGTCCACCAAAATCCTCCTGGGCAGCCATGGACTCAGACTCAGCGTCAGCAAAACCTCACGTACTCAGCAACGGTCTCTGGCTCAGGTCTAACATGTGACACCCAAAAGAGCAAGGGGCACATGTCAGCAAGTCTGGAAGACTTGTGCAAGTGAAACTGAAAGTACAAGTAAGAGCAACCTAGCAGTTCTAGTATGAATGCGATGACATGGCAGTTTAAAGTATGAGTGCAACAGGTAAAGTAAAGTAAAGTACAGTACGAGCATGGCATGGCATTCACAAGACAAGTACAAGACAAGAAAAGTAAGCACCTCGTGCACAGAGATTCCGTCTTTTGGCTAGAGTGGCTGTACGGGCCAACTCCTAAGCTCAAGTAACCGTTTATCCCTACCCCTCCACGTGTGTCGAGCCAGGGCCTTACCCCCGAACTTGGAATGCTCGCTTCTGGACCACGAGCCAGGAAGTGTGTAAACAAGTATGGCGTAGGGGTGCACCTAGCCGGACAAGTAGTACAAGGACAAGTATTGTAGCGTGTGCTACGATGCAACAATCAATGCATGGATGACATGGCATGGCAAGTAGTAAAGCGTACAAGTAAGAAAGTAAACGTGACAGTTTAGCATGCATGAATGACAATTTTAATGGTTGGATCTAGCTTCGTTGTCAAGCTAGATCATTTAGGTGACGGATCTAGTTTCGTTGTCAAACTAGATCAAGTAGGCGTCTAGTCAACTATCATTTCACCGACTAGTCTCTTTTACGCTAAAAGCAAGTAAGTGGCCTAAAAACATGGCCCTACACAAAAGTTGGCAAGTTTCACTTGCCTGCAATTATCACGTCAAGAAAACACCGTCCAACGAGTCCAAGGTCACGATTCCTACGTGCACAAGTCCACCGGCCTACATCCGTTTTATTAATCTTGATTAGTGATTTCTAAAACATTTAAAATACTTTAAAAATACTGATTTTTAGTCTTGATTAGCATGCAATTGGGTTGGGGGTCCTAGGGGTGCAAAACGTTACCTCAACACGACGCGAAAGCTACACCGGCGTCGGGTAGCGACGCCGGGGGTTGGAATAATAGAACGCGCTCCAAGTCCTGATTCCAATATAGTTTCCTTGCTGGAAGGTTCAGAGCATCAACCCGGGCGACGATTCCAGATTCCAAAGCTCGCACGTGCGACGACGGGCTACGACGTGCGACGACGTCGTACGCGACGAATCCTCGAAGAGCAAGCACCTTGGTGGGGCCCACAGTACTCCTAGGGGCCTTTGGGGGACCCACAATAACTCTGGAGAACTTGGGGGGCCCACGGTGGCAAGCGGTGCGACGGGTGCGGGGTTGCGACAAGTGGCCGTCGGTCGTACCCCTCTAATGCGGGAGAAACCCTCGGTCGTGCGCTGTGAATGCGGGGGCTGCGACGTTGGGGTGTGCAGCAGCTGCGGGCGATGCTTGGTGCGGGGTTTCTCTTCGGTCTGGTCGATGGGGAGCTTCGGTCGTGCGGGGTGCGGAGCGGGGCGACAAGCGTTGCAACGTTGCAAGCGTTGCAACGTCGCGGGCTTCGGCGATGGCGGGCGGGCGCCTCGGTCAGATGCGGGCGACAGCTGCGGGCGATGCAGCGATGCGGGGAGCGGCTGTGAGCGGGGGCGGCCATCGGTCTGACCGAGAGATTTCCTCGGTCGGACACAGCTGCAGCGGGGCGACGGCCGTGCAAGCGAGCGGAGCGGGAGAGCGGGCGTTGGCAGCGGTCGGTGCGAGGAAAACGGGCCCGTTCTCTCGGTCGTGCGCGGGGGCTGAACGTCGCAACGTTGCGACGAATCGTCGCAACGTCCAAAATGAGTTTGGAAGGGGCTAGGGCTAATTTCTTTGGAAAATAGGACTTGCTAGGGGTTGCTTATATAGTATAGGTGGGTTGACTTGGTCTAGGGCTAAATCTAATAGGATTAGAAGTTCAAAAAGATTTGAAATTTGAATTTAAACTTCTCCAACCCAATCTAGGATTTGACCTGGTCCAAATGAGCTGGAAATTGGCTCAAAAATTCTTTAAAACGTTTTAAACTCAAATAAATTTTATTTGGCCGAAATTAATTTAAAAATAAATTATTAAAAATATTATAAAACTTGTAAAAATTATAAAAGTGGTCAAAAGAACTCCAAAAATTATAAAATAAATATCGGGGTAATCGTGACGACGAATGTGAGCTAACTAAGAAGACGGATCTCAAATTCGACGTCGGACGACGAAACTAAAAATAGAAACGTCTCCCGTCAAAAGTGAAAGTCGTCACGTTTCATCGAGTAAGTTTAAATTGTGGAAAAACGACTCGAGAAGTGTCGTTTCAAGATAGTGCCACTATTTAATACTCTCAGAGTCGTTCGCAACGGCATATCACACAAAAGTGTTCACAAACAAATAAAGTCTAAAGCAAACACGTGCACGGCCAAAAGCACGTGCACGAACAACGTACGACGAAAAAGTGGTCGTTACATCCTCCCCACCTTAGAATAAAGTCCGTCCTCGGACTTTCTAATATATCTAGTCGCTCTAATAACTACCCCAAATCAAGTCACATTATATTTCAAACCAAGTATAGTCATTACAAGTGCTCATATATGCACTAGGTAGTCAAACATTATTATTACCAACACGTATATATATACATTCACGTACGTATACACTTATACCTATTATAGTCCGTCAACTTCATACATGTATTTCAATCAGGTATACAAACATTCATCCCTTATATAACTGCTACTACTTACCTAAACACAAAACAATATTTCAGATACTTATATAAAGATAGTTTCACGCTTAGCCAATACAATCATCGCTCTACCTATATGTAGCTACCTATGCACAAACATCAAGGGTATACTACCCTCTAATAATCCCTAGTATTCATCCAACACCAAACACATCAACACATGTAGTCACACCATACTATAATTAAGTCAAGTTCACTATATCTAATATACATTCACCGCTACTATAATTTCACAATATATAGTCATTCAAATACATGCAAATAGTTCACCATGTATTCACATCACGTACGGTCCTATAACTGTATTTACGACACGCCACATATACCATAGTCATCAAAACCTATAACTAAGCACATACTTACCCGTGCATGGTGCACACCCATACACGCTAACATTTCATTTACATACACCAATCATACCATTATATAACTAGCACACATACATACCTAGTTTCAGCTAGTACACATACGTTCACATAACAAGTCCTTAGTATTTAGCTATATCACAAGACCAACACCTATAACTATATACTGGCGTAGCGACCCACAATCATGTGCGTAGCACAACCAGGCACAAACACTTCTATCACCATACATACATCAAGCATTTCTATATTCAAACTACAATCATACATTCAATATACTTAGAGTATACTCACTCAAGCTTGAGTGAGACTCAATACACATATCAGGATATTCTATACACGTAGCACGGCATTCATACCTATACCAATACCATTCCAATATTTATACGTCTACCAATACACCCATATACATTCCCTAGATCAATCACACTTAATATTTAGTCAGGCAATACTCACGTAGTTCAATCAATTTATACACCATAATAATAATAATATAGACATCAACATACGTATAATTATAATACGCTCCCTAATACATGCATACGTATTCATCGTATAGTCTCACACATGTAACATATATATTCACACCATAGCCTACTACCTATAATTAGTATTCTAACACATCCACACGTACATAATTAAGATGTGCAATAGTCGTGTATACCTCACGGTATGCACGTATGCAACATCCCGTAAAAGCAACTATACCAATCAAAATTATAACCCTATTACTATATGTATATCACATATATACTCAGGCAACAAAACATAACTACTTACGTCTAAACACTATATATATCTACCTACGAGCACATACTCACACGTAATAATATATAGATCACTCAATAGGCCTACATACTTATCTATAAGTTCACACATTATCATCACACCTAGCATATACATAGCTTTACCAATCATTTTATTTCAACCATTATAAGTATCTCTTACTCCATACACAACTTAGATATTCCAACGCTAATTCAAATATACACAAGCATCCCTAGTATAGTATATCTAACCACTCACAAGTCTATACATTCTAGCACACAAACAACTTCATAATATCACGAATAACTCCAAGTACATATATATATCACACAATAGGCAAGCATCAATATACTATGGGGGTACACTCATTCAAGCCCACGTACACAACTTAGGTACGTGCACAACGACACCTCACAAGGGTCCAAGGGTCTACTAACAACTAAGGGTTGACACAGACATTGACGGTCCCTAAGGCCTAAGCAATAAAGAGAGATCGAGGGCGAGACGAGGGAAGGATCGACAAGCACGAGTTCAGATAGGACGAATACGAGGAGACGTCTTGGTTGGACGAAACATTGACTCAAAGGTGAGGTTTAGGTTGAGGGAAAAAGGAGATGTAGTGATGCTTGAATAGAGTACAGAAAAGCAACTAGGATAAATAGCATAAGCTAAAATACGCGAAATCGAAAACGGTTGTACTTTAAAATCCTCGTCTGAGAAGAAATGTTTGGGGATCGATAAAACGAGTTGTTCAAAATAAATCTGAGTCGAATATTCTTAATAAGAGAAAATGGTCTATTGTTTCTAAAAATCATTTTGAAAGGAAGTAAAATCATTTACGCGAATATTAAGGACATGGTTTAGAAAATTCTATCAGTCAGTAATTTAATAAAATGTTGCCAAAAGTTTTTGAAAGTCAAAGAATGGAATCAAGCAACAGAAGAATTTAAAATCAGGTTAAATGCTTTCAAAACTTTTAGGCCATGGAAAGGTAATCAATTTTGAAACTTCTTTTAGGAAACCATGGTTCGCCAAAAGTGGAAAAACCGATTTACACAAGGTTCTTAATATACGAGCACAATGAACCTGGTACGGATAAAGTAATTAAAATTCATTTTAGTCTAGAAATTTTTTCTAAAAGCACGTAGGGTGAGTGGAAAGATAATAATTATAACTTGATGGTGGAATTATCAAAATTGGTAGCAAACTTTAAAATCGAATCATGGAGGGTCTAAAGCAGGAAGAGGTTATGAAAATAGTAATTTTGCAAAAATCTGGAACAGTGAGAACGACGAGCAAAGACCATCTTGCTGAAATCTGAAATTCTATGTGACTTGAAAAGTATATTAAAAGTAAACACGATGTATTATTCAAATAAGAAAGGAAAATTTTAAATCAAATTGGACAAATGGTTCAGAATAAAATTAATATATGGAAAGACGACATGAGTACGAAAACATAGGCTGGGAAAAATATTATAAGCTAGAGTTCAAAATTCCGACAAACGTTTTTTTAAAATTTAAATCAATGAAGAAGTATGAAGTATAAGTATATTAAAATTTTGAACAAAATTAAACTTAGGAAAAAGGAAATCGTAAAATACTTTCAAGAGTTTCAAAGTTCATAATGGAGAGTTTCGAAAAAGGACGACGATCGTCATGAGGCGATCTCGTGATTCGAGGCAAGGAAATTGGTCAGGTGATCAAAACATTCGTACGCCTAGGATATGACTCAGGAGAGGCTACGGGAAACTCCTACGGTCGACCAACTAAAGATTAAAACTAAACGCTAAGACTTCTAAAGGTTAGACGGTAAAGAAGTGCGTTCAGCTTGGTCCGAAATCGATGACCCCAAGCGAACGACAAAAGGAAATTCTAGAAGTCTAATATGGTCAGAGGTAGACAAGGACCACTAAGGTAACTCCTACGACGATCAAGTCAATTGCTAGAAGGGAGTCTAACTAACAATCAGGGGCCTCTAACTATCAAGCACAGACGTTTAACTAAGTCTTCTAATCACCTAGTGTCCTAAAAACGACTAGACTCAGGGCTTCTGACTCGGATGTTGCAATTTATTTAATGGACATTCTGTTATTATCGTTGTTTCGTTAATTCGCAATTGCAAGACTGGACCTGCATGGGCTACCAACAAAACCTGTCACGCCCCGCTTCCCAAAAACGTGGAGGCGAAGCGTGAGAAGGTCCGCTCAGACTTGAAGCTACAAAGCTGCAAGTCCGATAAGCGTCGATCAAGTTTAAAACTGCAGGTCCTTGCAACGCTAACGAAACAAAGATAATAATAATTAAATGAGACAAAAGCAACATCTCAGAATATCCATAAAATAAGTTTCCAACATCGCAGAAAAGCCATCAGGCTAAAAGGAAGGAGACTAAAGGCCCAAACATGGCCAACAAAAGTACAAAGTACAAAACAACGGTGCTACGCACCAACAACTAACAAAAGGCCTAAAACAACATAAAGCTCCACAAAACTCAAAGCATGGTCACCGGGTCCACCAAAATCCTCCTGGGCAGCCATGGACTCAGACTCAGCGTCAGCAAAACCTCACGTACTCAGCAACGGTCTCTGGCTCAGGTCTAACATGTGACACCCAAAAGAGCAAGGGGCACATGTCAGCAAGTCTGGAAGACTTGTGCAAGTGAAACTGAAAGTACAAGTAAGAGCAACCTAGCAGTTCTAGTATGAATGCGATGACATGGCAGTTTAAAGTATGAGTGCAACAGGTAAAGTAAAGTAAAGTACAGTACGAGCATGGCATGGCATTCACAAGACAAGTACAAGACAAGAAAAGTAAGCACCTCGTGCACAGAGATTCCGTCTTTTGGCTAGAGTGGCTGTACGGGCCAACTCCTAAGCTCAAGTAACCGTTTATCCCTACCCCTCCACGTGTGTCGAGCCAGGGCCTTACCCCCGAACTTGGAATGCTCGCTTCTGGACCACGAGCCAGGAAGTGTGTAAACAAGTATGGCGTAGGGGTGCACCTAGCCGGACAAGTAGTACAAGGACAAGTATTGTAGCGTGTGCTACGATGCAACAATCAATGCATGGATGACATGGCATGGCAAGTAGTAAAGCGTACAAGTAAGAAAGTAAACGTGACAGTTTAGCATGCATGAATGACAATTTTAATGGTTGGATCTAGCTTCGTTGTAAAGCTAGATCATTTAGGTGACGGATCTAGTTTCGTTGTCAAACTAGATCAAGTAGGCGTCTAGTCAGCTATCATTTCACCGACTAGTCTCTTTTACGCTAAAAGCAAGTAAGTGGCCTAAAAACATGGCCCTACACAAAAGTTGGCAAGTTTCACTTGCCTGCAATTATCACGTCAAGAAAACACCGTCCAACGAGTCCAAGGTCACGATTCCTACGTGCACAAGTCCACCGGCCTACATCCGTTTTATTAATCTTGATTAGTGATTTCTAAAACATTTAAAATACTTTAAAAATACTGATTTTTAGTCTTGATTAGCATGCAATTGGGTTGGGGGTCCTAGGGGTGCAAAACGTTACCTCAACACGACGCGAAAGCTACACCGGCGTCGGGTAGCGACGCCGGGGGTTGGAATAATAGAACGCGCTCCAAGTCCTGATTCCAATATAGTTTCCTTGCTGGAAGGTTCAGAGCATCAACCCGGGCGACGATTCCAGATTCCAAAGCTTGCACGTGCGACGACGGGCTACGACGTGCGACGACGTCGTACGCGACGAATCCTCGAAGAGCAAGCACCTTGGTGGGGCCCACAGTACTCCTAGGGGCCTTTGGGGGACCCACAATAACTCTGGAGAACTTGGGGGGCCCACGGTGGCAAGCGGTGCGACGGGTGCGGGGTTGCGACAAGTGGCCGTCGGTCGTACCCCTCCAATGCGGGAGAAACCCTCGGTCGTGCGCTGTGAATGCGGGGGCTGCGACGTTGGGGTGTGCAGCAGCTGCGGGCGATGCTTGGTGCGGGGTTTCTCTTCGGTCTGGTCGATGGGGAGCTTCGGTCGTGCGGGGTGCGGAGCGGGGCGACAAGCGTTGCAACGTTGCAAGCGTTGCAACGTCGCGGGCTTCGGCGATGGCGGGCGGGCGCCTCGGTCAGATGCGGGCGACAGTTGCGGGCGATGCAGCGATGCGGGGAGCGGCCATCGGTCTGACCGAGAGATTTCCTCGGTCGGACACAGCTGCAGCGGGGCGACGGCCGTGCAAGCGAGCGGAGCGGGAGAGCGGGCGTTGGCAGCGGTCGGTGCGAGGAAAACGGGCCCGTTCTCTCGGTCGTGCGCGGGGGCTGAACGTCGCAACGTTGCGACGAATCGTCGCAACGTCCAAAATGAGTTTGGAAGGGGCTAGGGCTAATTTCTTTGGAAAATAGGACTTGCTATGGGTTGCTTATATAGTATAGGTGGGTTGACTTGGTCTAGGGCTAAATCTAATAGGATTAGAAGTTCAAAAAGATTTGAAATTTGAATTTAAACTTCTCCAACCCAATCTAGGATTTGACCTGGTCCAAATGAGCTGGAAATTGGCTCAAAAATTCTTTAAAACGTTTTAAACTCAAATAAATTTTATTTGGCCGAAATTAATTTAAAAATAAATTATTAAAAATATTATAAAACTTGTAAAAATTATAAAAGTGGTCAAAAGAACTCCAAAAATTATAAAATAAATATCGGGGTGATCGTGACGACGAATGTGAGCTAACTAAGAAGACGGATCTCAAATTCGACGTCGGACGACGAAACTAAAAATAGAAACGTCTCCCGTCAAAAGTGAAAGTCGTCACGTCTCATCGAGTAAGTTTAAATTGTGGAAAAACGACTCGAGAAGTGTCGTTTCAAGATAGTGCCACTATTTAATACTCTCAGAGTCGTTCGCAACGGCATATCACACAAAAGTGTTCACAAACAAATAAAGTCTAAAGCAAACACGTGCACGGCCAAAAGCACGTGCACGAACAACGTACGACGAAAAAGTGGTCGTTACACAACCGTTGCAGCCATTACCGGGTCCTAGGTTATGGCAAGGCAACTTGGGGGTAAGCAAATATTTACCGGGTCTTAGGTTATGGCAAGGCAACTTGCAACATGGCACGCTCGTAATTTTCCAAAAGTTTCCAATGGCTACCGCTGATTGCGTCATTCCTCATATGGTTGTAATTCTATTTGAGCGCTTCGATTGCATCGGACGGCCGAGATGAATTTCACCACTAGCAAAATTGCTGTAGATGTGCACATGCACAGTTTACCTTATATATATCGGCGTATCATGGTCTTCGGTATAATGAAGCGATGATGATTTGCCCTTACTACCGGGTCCTAGGTTATGGCAAGGCAACTTGGGGGTAAGCAAATATTTGCTGGCAACCTTTGCAGCCATCTGCAAATTTAGGATTCTCGGTTGCAAATTTATATACATACATGTATATATGTGTGTGGATGAAAGGGCTTATCTATATATGTGTGGATGAAAGGGCTTATTTGAGCGGAATATCAAATCTAGTTTTTATCTATGTGGAAGCATACTAAATTTTCTTCATTTCTCACATACCCAGTTTTGGGTAGCATATTGTTTTTTTTATATCACATTTTCTTAAGTTCTGTTATATAGACGGTCGAGATGAATTTCACCACTTGCAAAATTGCTGTAGATGTGCACATGCACAGTTTACCTTATATATATATCGGCGTATCATGGTCTTCGGTATAATGAAGCGATGATGATTTGCCCTTACTACCGGGTCCTAGGTTATGGCAAGGCAACTTGGGGGTAAGCAAATATTTGCTGGCAACCGTTGCAGCCATCTGCAAATTTAGGATTCTCGGTTGCAAATTTATATACATACATGTATATATATGTGTGGATGAAAGGGCTTATCTATATATGTGTGGATGAAAGGGCTTTTCTGAGCGGAATATCAAATCTAGTTTTTATCTATGTGGAAGCATACTGAATTTTCTTCATTTCTCACATACCCAGTTTTGGGTAGCATATTGTTTTTTTTGTATCACATTTTCTCAAGTTCTGTTATATACTATCTTGAAAGGAAGGGGTTGTCTCCCCGACTGAAGGTATGATGAAAAAGCACACTTTGCAAATAATTTTTCTTCCCCACTCCATGCATCATTTATCCCTTGTTATCTTACTTTGGTTTTTGGTAGGAGGAAGACTGGGAGCTTACTGTTCACAAAGAGCAGCCTCAGTTGTTAGCAAAAGGTATGTATATATGAGTGTCATTTTCATTGTTAGCAAAAGGTATGGAACATATTTTTTTTCCTATGCAGTACATGGGTCAATATATACATCTTACTTTAGGTGGAGCACTCTGTGAACCTCAGAAAGGATACACTGATACATCATCTGAGGTCACTTCTGATATATTGCATCTAATACAAGGAAATGACTATTTATTTTTGACTGCAGATATGTGAATAAGTAAAGTATGTGTCTACTCTGACTTCATGTTTTCATTATCTTATGAACGTTTGGTGCCTCCACCATGCATAATATTCTGAGGCTATTTCGGCCAGTTTTTTGTATGTTGATTATACCCGTGGCTCTCCAAAGACAACTCCAATTTCTTCTACATTTCACAACTTCTATGAAAACAGAAATGGAAGACAATATACAAGACATTTTATCATGCAATAAGCATTCAAATTCTTCCTTGCCATGTGGGAGACAAGGACATATTTGATTTGTTCAGATAAAAATGGGTACACAACTAAGCATTTAACCCTTTGCATCTTTGCATACATCAAACATGTTTAGATTCTCCGACAATGCTGCCTTTGTATTATCCATGAAACAGTGAATTTTCGTAGATTTTTTGTGCTTAGGTGAACTCATGTAACAAAAGATTTCACAAGTATTCAGTATCTGATTTGTTTATGTATATTTCTTTCATTATTATTGCTCCTGCTTAGCATTTAAACTTGAAAGTATAATGGAGTGCACATCCATTAAGAGATTGACGGATTATGGAAACCAGTGTTTCATTGGATCCATAAAAAATTACATTACTACTTTCTTAAGTCCTTCCCGGCACTGGCACTGTGGTAATTGTATCGTATTCTGTTGCTTTATCTTTTCAGGTCTAAAAATCAGTTGTTTGGCTAATGTATTTTTGCAAGTACATGGGTGTGCCAAAGGATGACAATCATGCAATCTTACTGCTTCAGAGAAATGTTGAATGACGGCCATCGAATCTTAGTGCTGCTTGTTCCTTGTTCCTCGACAAAGCAGAGAATCTCTCAGAGTTGATGAGGAGATACTGCAGCGCTATTCGCTTAACACCAGTGATTACTCACTCCCATCTGTGAGAGTTGGAATAATAACTCTTCTGATGGAATCAGGCGCGTTAATCACCATATCGGTGCCTGCCCTCCCCCCATCAAGTTTTGAATCCAGCGGATTGTAAATAGTTCAGGAGGTGGAAATGAGTTTGTGCGTTTTTCATGTAAATTTTTGTATATTATCAGTCGTTCGTTACAACTATGTAAATTTTTGTATATTATCAGTCGTTCTTTACAACTAAGAAGGCCACGTTAATGATAAGGGTCTTACATATTGTTTGAATGAAAACAAGCAACCAATGGCATGTACATTTCATTAGTCATTCATTTCTTGACTCAAGTATGTTTCTTTTGTTACCAAGGAATTGCAGTTCACATTCAAAGGGATCTTATGCTCTTGCGAATGTGGATCTCCATTACTTTCTGATGTATTACTTGGGTCTTTGGTGACCTGATTGTGAAGATGGGAAGGATTTCTATCTTCATGTGACTAGCAAATATATTCACATTACAGTTCATTGCCACCAAAGAAGGAAGACGTCTTATATTTACTTGTTGAGCATAAGGCAACTTGATGGAGAGTCTTCACGAAAGTATTTAAAAAGATTCATTAAGGTGATCCTTAAGCTGAATGAGGTCAGCTTAGACACAACCAGTATAGCTTCAATCAATGCAACTGCCAGACATTCCTCGTCTTATAATGCCATACAAATACAAAACACAAATTTACAACACAACTTCATAGCTTCATAATTTCATATGTTCTAAGTCTCAAATAAAAACATTAGGACCTACAACACAGCTTCTCAAATACCAACATAAAATTACATAAACATTAAACTATTCTTTGCGAACATAAGCTCTGACAATGAATCCAAGAATGAGCACCATCACAACATTGATTGCAGATGCATATATGCAACAACCACATATGACATTGGCATCCAACAATCCAATTCGTCGAGCTCCATTATTTCCTTCTCTTCTACTAGTTATCAGATCATTTTCCTGCACATTTTGTACCATCTCACGGATAGGTATTTGGCTGTGATCTGAGCTTGATACCATTTCTTGACCCTCAGGATGCAGCCTAACTAAAGTGCTTGTGCTTTCCCCCCTCCAATACTGCATTGCATCTTCATAGTTATGAAAGCCCTTGAATACGGCGTTAGGGTATCCATCTATGCGTGCCTTGCATTCTTCCCAACTGCAAAACACTCCACGTTGTCGTCCATTCTTTACAACGTAAATTTTTTTTGCCATGTCTACCTGCAATCCGAGATACAATAGTATGACATCATATATCATCCCACTAATATGCTAGCTTACATACATTACAAAGTTTAGAAAAAAATTGGCAAGGGCTGTAATCAACATCCTAACATTTACAATGAAAATCATCAGGAAACATCATATGCCTATGGAGTCTAGCTGAAATATATAGATCACATTTTACCCTTTGCATGAAAGAAATTCATTGTATTTATTAAAAAAATTCATTGTACTTCATGAAAATCAAATGAAAATCAAACTAATGCTAGGGTTGAGAGGTTACCGTAAATCAAATGAAATTTTTCGTAAAGCAAATGAGAATAAAAATTTTACCCTAAAATTTTACCGTACATTGAGATAGTGAGAAATTGCTGCGGGGGCTGAGAGGGGGTGAGTAGATCGTCGGAGATCGATCAGCTAGGGTGAGGAGGAGGTTGGACGGTGATTTTTGCAACAGCGAGTTAGGGTTGAGAGACAGATTGGGGGAGACGAGAGATGAGAGACGAGCTGAGAAGGGAGATGATGACGTGCCGCACTTGTGGAGATCAGCTAGGGATGAGAGGTAGGGTGGCATAGATTTTTGCAGCGGCGAGAAATTTTGAGAGCGATAACGGGGGAGACGCAATTTTTGAGGACGAGCGACACAGATTGGGGGAGACGACGAACGAGAGACAGATGAGAGCCACGAGGCAATTGCGGAATGGCACGGGCGTAATTAAGCTGAAGTTTTCGATGGCTTCCGCTGCGTGCGACATTCTCATTTCTATTTCAGCGCTTCGATTGCATCGGACGGCCTTGATCATTTTCGCCACAGATAGGCTCCATGCGGCTATGCACAGGCACAGTTTCCCCATATATATATATACTAGTCATTACCCGTGCCCATAGGGCACTGTTTATTTAATGGCTGAGTTTTCCCCCAACAAATTTTAATTTCCCCCAAATTTCAAGTTTTCCCACAAAATTTCAAGTTTCCCTCCAAATTTAAGGTTTTTCCCAAAATTTAAGTCCCCCCAAAATTGTCATTGCCACCTAGGACAAACTTGTCACGTAGGACAAAGCTTTGTCTTAGTAGGATAAGATTCAACATCTTCAAATGACTGGGAAACAATGGTCGGAAGGGGGAGAATAAAAAGTGTGGGTGGGTGTGTGGGGAGGGTCCAGGGGCAAAAATGCAAAAACCGGGGTGGTATGTGCAAAATTTCACACCTCCTCTCTTATCCCTCAAAATCTCATCTCTTATATTTTCCTTTATCCAATTTCCCTGTTTTATATAATAGATATCCAAATTCTCTTATCCAATTTCTCATGTCCAAATTCTCTTATCCAATTTCTCTTGATAACAACCCTCTTTTATATAATAGATATCCAAATTCTCTTATCCAATTTCGCATGTCCAAATTCTCTTATCCAATTTCTCTTGATAACATCCCTCTTTTATAATATAGATATCTATTATCCAATTTCTCTTGTCCAATATCTCTTATCCATGTTCTCTTGATAACATCCCTCTTTTATAATATAGATATCTCTTGTCCAATATCTCTTGTCCAATATCTCTTGATAACATCCCTCTTTTATAATATAGATACCTCTTGTCCAATTTCTCTTTTCCAATATCTCTTATCCAATTTCTCTTGATAACATCCCTCTTTTATAATATAGATACCTCTTGTCCAATTTCTCTTTTCCAATATCTCTTATCCAATTTCTCTTGATAACATCCCTCTTTTATAATATAGATATCTCTTATCTAATTTCTCTTGTCCAATATCTCTTATCCAATTTCTCTTGATAACATCCCTCTTTTATAATATAGATATCTCTTATCCAATTTCTCTTGTCCAATATCTCTTATCCAATTTCTCTTGATAACATCCCTCTTTTATAATATAGATATATCTTATCCAATTTCTTTTGTCCAATATCTCTTATCCAATTTCTCTTGATAACATCCCTCTTTTATAATATAGATATCTCCTGTCCCATATCTCTTGTCCAATTCCTCTTGATAACATCCCTCTTTTATAATATAGATATCTCTTATCCAATATCTCTTGTCCAATATCTCTTGTCCAATTTCTCTTGATAACATCCCTCTTTTATAATATAGATATCTCTTGTCCAATTTCTCTTGTCCAATATCTCTTGTCCATTTTCTCTTGATAACATCCCTCTTTTATAATATAGATATCTCTTGTCCAATATCTCTTATCCAATTTCTCTTGATAACATCCCTCTTTTATAATATATATATATATATATATATATATATATATATATATATATATATATATATATATATATATATATATATAATGAAAGGAGGCTCCGAGTTTACAGGGGGCAATTTAGGGTTACGAGCGGCGGAGGCTCGTGTTTCTCGATCTACTGGCATTGGGGAGGTGCGTTGGATCCTTGCACGCGGGCATGGTGGTGATGCGGGGGCTGGGGGATCCAAGTCCGGTTCTCAGAAGGCAACAATGGGGGAGGGAGTTGATGCAATTCAATTGTCGGAGGTAGGTGTTCATCACTCTGTTGGAGATGGGGTTGTGCGAGATGTGCTTGCCAGGGGGCATGGCGGGGATTCAAGTGCCGGGAGACCGTTGACAGAGCCTGTTAATGGCGAGTTGGGGGAGCGTCCTGATCATGCGGGTACAGGTGGTAGCAAGTACAAACCAGATGCGTATGGTTGGCATGAAGTATGGAGAAGACGTCCCTTCGGCCCATCTCACGGAGGGCATCCTTTGCGTAAGCGGTAGCCAATTGAGAGCGGCATACCTGTGCCTCGAACGTCGAAGAGAGGTATTTCCCACCAACCATTTGTGAAATTGCCTCAAAGGCCTTCGGTCCCAATTAATATCAATCCAAGTATAGAGAAAAGGTCCTGGCTTGATGTGTGCGCGGAAAGACGATCATATGGGGAGGGTTTATCAATGACATTGGTGCCACCTACTACTCTAGAAGATGGTACGATTCGAGCTAGGGTCCCGGGTCCCTTGGTTGAGAGGGGTGCTGAAATATGAAAACATACACTTGTGGGCTATGTTCTGGGGGAGGTTCCTTACTATGGACAAATAGTGTCATGGGTGGAGAGGCTCTGGAAATTGAGGAAGAGGGTTCAGGTGTACAGTAAAGAGAATGGCTTCTTCTATTTTAGATTTGAGTCACCTGACGAATGCGAGAGGATTTTGAAAGGGGGTCCATGGCTATTCGATGGTAGGTTAGTGGTGTTGAAGAAATAGAGTTTGAATCTTCGTCATGACCGGCATATACTCACATCTGTTCCAGTCAGGGTTCAATTGCATGGCGTACCTCTCTATATGTGGAATTTGGAAACCCTAAATATCATAACTTCGGTTATCGGTACTCCTATGTGCCTTGATCGTCCTACTGCTTTTCTGCATAGGATCTCCTATGCTAGATGCCTAGTTGAGGTTGAAGCAACGAGGGCGTTTCGTAAATCTGTTGATGTAGAGTTGGATGGAGGTGAAATCATCACAATAGAGGTAAAATACGAAGGCGAACCACCGAGGTGTAGCCAATGTGTCAGCTTTGGGCACACTGACGGCCAATGTCCAGCTACGCCTGAGCCCCCTTCAATCCAACAAATTCGACAGGACATATGACATTGGCGAATCAGAATGTTGATAACCCCCTGCTGAATACTGAGGGGTCCGAGATGAATAATAATCAAAACACCAATACAGTAATGGAAACACCTACTTCAGCTATGGGAGGGGAAGTTGACGGATCTGGCCAACAGCCAGTACCGGAAGAGCCTACTGTGGTGGGCCATGATTTGGGCCTTGCTGTGGGTCAGGCTACGGTCAATGCAGTGGGCCATGCTGCGGGTGAGGATGGCTTGATTGCTCAGGTCTCATTGCAAGCTCCTGTGGGTATGAATGCAGATTCCAACTTGCCAAATGTTACAGGGAAGTTACCCCTTTCTACATGTCGTGATGTTCACTGCTCAGGGGGAAATGAATCGGGTCAGATCAATGTTACAGCGGAGCCATTCGTACCAATGTCGAATGCTGCTGACGCATTAGAGTCTCCAGCTGATAACCCTCTCCCGTCACTACTTGATGATCCATTGGATGATGATATGGACAGAGTGCCCAAGGAAATTGTGGTAGACAATCCGGATTGGGAGGATGAGGAGCATAGTATTCTGCATCATGCGGAGGAGTGCAAGAAAGCTAAGAAGAAGAATGATACCCAGGGTGATTCGTGTACTTGGCGGAGCTCTAGATTGCAAGGGAGCTCTGTCAAAACCCAAATTATTCATTAATGACTCTTCTCATATGGAATACTCGGGGGTTGAATAACCCAGTTCGGCGCAGGGATCTTCGTGACAGAGTAACCTCAATAAAGCCCTCCATTATCATCCTTTTGGAGACGAAGTTAAAGACTTCAATATGCAATAAAAAACCGGTTTTACCGTCTACTTGGGTATCATTCAATAATTTTGACCTCTCCCCGGGAGGGCGAATCTTGATGGGGTTCGATCCTTCAGTTTGGGCAGCAACACTAACCTCTACTTCTGATCAACATTTAACGGTGTCTTGTACCAACATGGGCGGCTACTCTTGTACTGTAACTGGGGTGTATGCTCGGAACACTTTGGGGGAAAGGAGGGTGTTATGGGATCATATGAAAACGGATGTTGCTATGTTGTCCAGTGGGTCGTGGATCATTGGAGGAGATTTTAATAGTGTGATTAATGCTAAAGACAAGGTGGGTGGTCAGAAGCTGGACGAAAAATTGCTGAAAGACTACTCAGACTGTATTGGTACTTGTAGGCTCATGGAGCTTAAAAGTACAGGGAGCAAGATGAGCTGGTGCAATAATAAGGTCGGAGATGGGCGGATCTCAGCTCGGCTGGATCGGGTGTTCATAAGTAGCAGATGGCTGGACCAGCTTCCTGGTTCTTTTTTGGAATACCTGGACCCACACACAAGTGACCACTCCCCAATGGTTGTTCGTCTCCATCCCCAGGTACCCTCCGATCCAAAACCCTTCAAGTTTTTTAATTATTGGACCAAATGCCCAAGTCTATGGGATATTATAGAGGAAAGCTAGGGGGGCTATGTACATGGCACTCCGATGTTCTGTGTGTTCCAAAAATTGAAGAGGTTGAAGCCACTTATCTGCACCTGGTCAATATCTTATAATGCTTCGAAGCTGGTTTCCACATGCCGCAACAATTTGGAATCTATTCGCAGGAATCCGAATCTCCCCTCTGATTTTTCACTCCAAACCCTTGAGCAGGCTGGATTAAAGGCATTGGCCAACGCTATGAGCCTAGAGGAAGAAATGTATCGCCAAAAAAGCCGCCAAGAGTGGTTGACCCTGGGAGATCGCAATACAAAGTTCTTTTATAATTCCATGAAATCAAGGCAAAACCACAACAATTTGAGTCACCTCGTGGATGCTCTTGGTGGACAGAATAATTCACATGAAGACCTTAAGAAGGAGGCTATCACTTACTATGTTGGATTATATACTCAGGGTCATTATGGGAGTACATTTCATACACTTATTCCTAAGCGCATTCTTACGGAGGATGCTTCTACCTGGCTTATTAGGAGAATATCTGATGAGGAGGTCAAGAGGGCAGTTTTCCAGATTGGACCTGATAAGGCCCCAGGACCGGACGGTTTCAATGGACATTTCTTCCAACATTACTGGCATGTTGTGGGCGAGGATATATTGGTTGCAGTGAAGGATTTTTTCAGATCGGGTATCCTTCTACGGCAGGTAAATCACACTAATTTGACACTTATTCCTAAGAATTCAAATGCTTCGTGTCTTGGGGATTATAGGTCAATCGCCTGTTGCAATGTCTTGTATAAGATCATTAGCAAAATTATCTGCAATAGGCTGAAGGAGGTCATTCATGAGCTGATTTCTCCGAATCAAGCTGCATTTCTAAAAGGGAGGTTGTTATCGGATTGTACTCTGATAGCCCATGAACAGATACGTGACTTTAGTAACCCTATGGGAGGGCGGGCTTGTCTAAAGCTAGATTTGAGAAAGGCATTTGATAGTGTAAATCGGGACTTTGCATTGTACTTCCTGAAACAGATGGGTTTTCCCACTACATTTATTGGGTGGATCAGAGAGTGTATATCCACACCAACTTTTTCTGTTATGGTAAATGGCTCGCCTGTGGGATATTTTGACGGCAACCGGGGCATAAGACAGGGAGATCCCCTCTCTCCATATTTGTTTGTAATTGTTATGGAAGCCTTCTCCATCCTGGTTTCTAAGGCCTTGGGTAGGGGATCTCTTCAACCTATGAGGCGGTCAGGATCCATATCGCACCTGCTACTCGCTGATGATCTACTGGTTTTCTACAGAGCAAATAAGAAATCATTCCTTGGCATCAAATCCCTACTGAATGATTTTAATGAATATACTAGCCTCCAGGTCAATAGGGACAAGAGTATTGCCATGTTCAGTAAGGGGGTTAAAAATAAGAATGAGTTGGCGGACTTTTGGGGCATCAAAATATCAACCACTATTACCACATATCTGGGCCTGCCGTTATCATCGAAGTATCCAAAATCACCAATGTACTCTAGATTGGTGGATAAATGCAGGAAGAGGCTGATGGGATGGTCGACCTCAATGCTATCTATCTCAGGGCGGACTGAGCTCGTCAGGACTGTTATTTATGGAATGGTTGCGTTTTGGATGCAAGCTTACCATATGCCTTTAACCATCGTCCGTGCAATATCCTCTCTTTGCAGGCGCTTCATCATGGGTTCTTCTCGGGCTTGGGCGTGGGAGGATATATGTACACCCAAAGCAGAGGGAGGGGTCGGTCTCCGATTACTAGAAGATCTAAATTTGGCCTCGGGCATTAGACTATCATGGAGATTTCTTACAGCTACGGGGCTCTGGGCAAGACTAATGCGGGATAAATATGGAGAGATGGGTGGGTTCTTTGCGGCAAATGGGGTGGTCGGGCAATCAGGAACTTGGAAGCATATGTTGAAAAGTCGAAGAATCTCCCAAAAGCTCATTAGGAGAATTGTGAGAAATGGGCGTTCCACTCTCTTCTGGCATGACTACTGGCTTGACTGTGGGCCGCTCAAGGATATTGTTGCTGTACCGCATGGCTCCTCTATGAAGACTGTTAATGAATACTGGGAGCATGGGAGTTGGAGGGACGATGCTGAACTTATTCTCATCAAGCCGCATCTCTCCCAGGTGGCTTTGACTACAGGTACCGATGGGTGGACCTGGGTGGCGCCCGTGAGAAATCTCAGCATACCCACGGGCCAAGGGAATCTGACTTCGGGAGCACATGGATTCGCTTCAAATTCCAGACTTCGGCATTGCAACCTGACTACGGGTCAGCACCAGACTATGGCGACGGGGAGTAGAAGAGCTTCTACAGGCGGGGGAAAAGAATTTCGGTTTAGGGAAGCATGGGAGGGAGTTCGGGTACAGGGCACCAGCTTTAAATTCCAGAATTTGGTCTAGTATCCAGGTCTTATTCTGAAATTTTCTATCACCCTCCTCAGGGCTTTCAGAGGTAAGCTACTTACCAGAGACTTGATCAGTAGATGGGGGTTGAATTCCCCCGTAAATTGCGTCCTGTGTGAAGGCAACATTATGGAAGATATTAGCCATCTTTTCTTTGCCTGTGAATACCCTAACTACATAATGCGGAGAGCTATGCTAAAATTGAATATAAGAGATCAGCTTAATTCAACTCTACAGGAGGTGGGTGAGTACTATATCCAACATTTTGGGGGTAAGAAGACCTTGAGTAGGTTGGCTAAAACTATTCTCTCAGCTATGGTGTGGCACATTTGGAGGGAACAGAATAGAAGAATCTTTGAAAACATAAAGAAAGTGAAAACAACCCTATTTGAGGAAATTTCTGCAGATGTCAGGGTTGCCTTGAGAGATCATGAGCCGGTTACTACGGAAGAGGTGGAGGTATTTGCAAATTGGGAGTTCAGAGATATGGTAAAATTCTTTGTATACATTTTTCTGGGATGGGCGCCATTATTAAAGAGTGACAGCGCTTGTGCCCTCTCCTCTTTATATTGACACCTCATGCCCACGTACTGTTTAGCTGTATATTCATTTGAATAAAGATTGACTAACTTTCCAAAAAAAATATATGTATATATATATGTATATATATATATATATGCATTTAATCTTATTATATCTATACATTTAGCATTCATCAGAATGCTATTAAAATAGTTTATAAGTTAAACGATTATATAATAATTTAATATCTTGTTAAAACCTTCATTGAGAATCTCTTTAACTGATTAGACAACCCAACTTCGCAGAAACGACCGCGTCCCTCTTAACAACTGTCTGGACACTCAACTACCCCCAATGCAAGTATTTTATTGTAAATGAATTGCAAAACTAAACTGCTCAGCATTAATATATGCTAAATTCTATTATTAATGCACCTGTAGACGTTAGAACTGAATTACATGTTTTCCCTTTAGTAGTTGTTTTCGAATTAATGGACATGTAAATATAAAGTCGTTGCTGAGAACAAATTACTATCTGTCTGCTAACAAAATGAACCAAACTGGATAGAGTGTAGTACACAACCCTCGAACGAACATACGTACGGCCATCAAATACAGATGGGATGAACCTAGTCAAACGACTAGACAGACACGTGGGTGGGGTTGGTTCATGTAGTAGGGTCTGTAAGTGTGTCTTGAGCACTATACGGCTACCTCCATAACCACACCAATGGAGGCAATCATCTTGACCATTTTCCAGGTTAGGGATGGCAGGAAGGCGTCACGGTAAAGCACCAATGATTGGGTGCATCAAGAACATTTTACCTACCCCGACATGGACTTACGCACGAGCACAAAAAAATAACTGAAAGTACTCAACTTGCAACTGTGTTTACTTCCTTTAAAAAGCATATCATATGTTAATTGTTGCAGCATGCTCATATTTTAAGGTATGTACTCGTTCACCTCATTTAAAATGCAAAATATATTAACTATTGACGAACTTTTGCTCTTACTTTCATCATATTCTCATTTTTTTGCTATGCACCTGCTCCTATATGTTCTAACATTCTTGTTTCCTTAAATTGCAAGTTAATGCTTTCTTTTGCTATAAAATCTTATTGAGGCTTTTCGCTGACATATATTTCAATGAAACTATGAAATATATATTTGGTTCAGAGACAGAGGGTAGCGAGGATCCTACTTACGAGGACCAGAACAAGGAAGCAGTTCCCAACGGACCAGAGCTACGAAGACACTGAGATTCTTCATGCTGAGGACTATATCATTGCCGATGTCTCCATTTATTGAGTTTATTTATTATTGCCGGTGTGTTGTTTATGTAATAAAAATGTACGGCCATGTTAGGCCTAACTTATTTGTGTACTTGTTTTTTTTGAACTCTGGCGAAGTTGTAATAAATATCTGTGATGTTTTTTCATGTTGCGGTTGCAAGGACCTGGTTGCTATATACACAAAACGCTTATTGTGCTTAAGTCAAAGAAGACTGAAAAAAGTACTTCTTCTTTACTTTAAGCACAAGCTAACCCGCTCACGTTCTCGCTCCCAAGTGCAATGGGAAGCTGAGCGTGACAGTTGATAAGGACACTAAAAAAAGTTTTTAATCAATCCTAATAATTTCGAATTTTAGGATTCAACTAGGTGATAGGATTAACTAGTTTTAATGAAGCCATTTCTAATCGTACGGGACACATATAAATAATAAGTTTCCTTCAATGGACCATGATTCGGTCTAGTTTGTTTTGACTAGTGTTGAAGATCACCCTAGCTTAACTTGGGATAGTGATCCTGGCCTAATCAAATCCCTGGCCGTGTTCCGCTGGACCGCAATGATGCAAATTATGATTATGTGACATCGTCGATTATATCTAGTCATTATGTTAAAAATATTCTTCAAGGTTAGCCATAACACTCCTTGGTTTAGAGGTTGACAACTATAGGTTCTTTGTCATAGTTGTTGAGCAGACTCAAGCTATGTCATAGATACTTTATGAAAACCAACTTCTCAATACATCATATATAGTTTAGACTTAACCCAAACCATCGCCTCGTGCCTACACATCGAGCACCAGTGTAAGTTAGGCTAGACATGAAAACAAGGGTTAGACTAAACTAGTCATTGTGATTTGGATGAGCACACTCATGATCGTAAGTGACTTGGAGTAAAAACCAACAAGAGAATCATATATGATATGATTGATGAAGAGTCATCTACCAATCACAGAGTCAAGCAATTTGTTGAGCACACTCAAGGTTGTAAGGCTCAAGGTGGTTGGATCTGTTTCCCATTTAATTTAATTTAATTAATCGTTCATTATTATGGCTAAAAATGATTGCAAAAATAGTAGGAGGATATAGTTAGATAAAAGCTATTCTATCTATATTTAAAATTGAACCTATGCTAAACTAGGCTAGTTCTATATTTACCAATAGAATCAAAAACATAATATCTTAAGAGAATAAGTTAACTGGTCCAAATGGTTGGTTAAAAGAATATCAAATCAAATTCTAATTGATAGACTAAACTATGTTCTCATCGACATTAAAATGATCTTCTTAGCCCAGGCTTAAGGACAATTACTATCTGTCTGCTAAAAAATGAACCAAACTGGATAGAGGGTAGTACACAACCCTTGAACGAACATACGTACACGCTACATGTCACTCACCTCTATGAGGGGCAGCTTGAACATACTGATCTTTATAGCAAGTTTCTCCATATGATTTGTTGAGTCAACTCAAGGTTGTATGGGAAACAGTTTCGATCTGCAAAGTTCGAAACTTCGATCAAATTGTTTGAATCGAAGATGAGTGCATGAGCGGTGCAAGACTATGTATTCTAACAGGATCTTGAGATGAGCAACTTGTTGAGCGTACTCAAGGTTGCAAAGCTCAAGCGTTGGATACATGAGATGTTTGCACGACTATTATTTTTGTTGAGATGCGTAATATCTAAATGAGATTTAGAAAAGGAAGAAGGCATGAAGGGAAGTCAATTGTGAAAGAAAGTTTTATCTATCATTAGTGAAGGTATAAGTAGGAGGGACTGAAAATGTGATATATTTGATGTCACGATTTCAGGATAATCGTAATACAAAATAGATTGACATGTTGGAAATGGGAGCGATTGTTGTTTCTTGGACCATAGAGTACGTCTAACATTTTTGGCGAATGTCGTCACCTTGCTTCTGAAGCAATGAGTAATTTGTATAACGATAATGTATTAAATGTTAATACTTGAATACACATGATAATAGCAAAACTTATACGGCTAAATAGACTAGGCTGTACCAAAGACACTAAATTTCACAAGTAACATAAAGAGGGGTCTGACCTCTTGTATTATGAAGTCAATAGACACTTGTGAATCTTGTCTCAAAGGTATGGTGGCCAAAAACTCCATCTGTAAGACAGTGTGAGAATGAGTTGGTGAACTCATAGTCTAGTACATACAGATGTACCAAGACCTAAGTCTAAGTTAGCCAGGATAAGTTATTCCTATTTTATTACGACACGTGTTCTTGCTGAAACACAATTCTGATAAAATAGATAACATAATGAAAGAAGTATGTAAACAGCTTTGATCAGATCGAAGAGTCGAATACTTAGCTATATAATTCTTGCGTAAGTAAAAGAAAATGTGATTTTCTCTCAGGTCAAGTCTATTAACACATCGGTGTGCTGGAGAGCAAGAATCGCACTTTGTTGGACATGATGCGATGCAAGGCAAGATGCTCTGAGTTACAATCCCCCCTTGGGTTAAGTCCAAGATAGTAATGCCTAGGGTCTTGATAAGGTTCTATGCAGACCTTATCAATAAGATATTCATTAAATCAATCGTTAGGAAGTTAAAGGATTACTCGAGTCTAGTGAGACGATAAGTCGAGTAAAGCATCATAGTTGGTGATGACTTAGTCAACTTCCAGAATGCCAGTCGGAGTAGGGACTCTGATTAATAACTTGATACAATCTGAAAAGGGTCCGTGCATGTAAATAAAGTATGGACTTTAGTTTACGTGCCCAAAGAAAGAGTTTTTATTGGCTGCAAGTAAATCTTCAAGACAGAATATTGGTGCAGAAAGAAAATAGTGAAGTACAACTTATGTTAGTTGAGAACGGTTAACATCCTAACTTTTATAAACGGATTATGATGAAACTGTCTTGCCAACAGATGTGTACAGATCTACTCGGACTGAACTCGATGTAAATGCTCATAATGACCATGAAAACTGGAGCATTCATGTATAGTCTGTTTTCTAAATATGATTTAGAAGAACGAACTTATATGAAACGGCCAGAGGGTTTTCAAGGTCAGTGGGAGCGAATATAAAATATGTGAGGCCTCAAGGAGCCGGAACATATGGTTTGACAAAGTGGTTAAAGAGTTTGACACTTTATCAGAAACGATTATGAACCGTCTAAATGACCAGTAAAACTTATTATGAATTACTCTCGTAAGGTACGATGAGCTGGATGAGATCCAATCAAGACATTAATTATGGATTCCAAGAGACCGAGTGAATTATTTGAATGAGATTCAAATATGTGGTCTAAACTAAACATAGAAACCCCTTAAATCTATGCAGTAGACGTTTTGCAGATCCACTCACGAAGGCTCTACCACATGAAGTCTGGAAAGACTTATGTGTAAATGCGATAAGAGATACCGGGATAAATGGGCCCAAGTGCAAGTGGAAGATGTTGAGAGATATGTATGTCCTCGAGGCAAATTCATCCCTGTGTATCTATACAGGCATCTTGTTCAAAATAACAGTAAGCTGTTTGGTAAGAATTTACCTAAGTTTAATAATAATATAGTCTTCATTAGAACTTAGGTATAGTACTGAGACTTAATGCGAGGTCAAATATGTATCAAGATGTAGATCTCGATCATAGAGAAGTATTTTACCGATTGAAGCATAAGGCTAGAAACGTTCGTGGTCATAGATGTTTCGAGATAAGGATATCGAAACATCGGATAGACCATTCTGTCTTAGTCTTCACCATGAAGTGTTGATGATGATCTCATGGTTGTTTGACTTGGCGAAGTCAAAGACAAGACAAAGGAGCTCATTGGAGAATTAGTTCACTGAACGACCTAACAAGAGTTATCATATGGTTATGATTGACAATCTGTCAATGATAACTCTTAGTGATGATAAGTAAGTTGGTCTTTTGACTTGAGATCATTGTACAAACCTGTGCATGAACGATGTCACTTAGATCACTGATCTAACCTCAGGGTAAGCCCCGTTGAAAGGTCTTTGGTTCGGTGACATTTGAAGCGTGCGAGGAGAGTAATGACCAAGATATGATTCATTTCTCCCGGTCAGTGGAAGTTAGTGTCGCGGTGTTAGTTCGATCTTTTAGTGAAAAATCTGTCTAGAGTATGTTTGAAGAAGTCCAATATTATTTGACTAAAGATCAATGGAGACTAACCAAGTTCAAGCTGGTAGGGTTGACATCATAATTTTGACGAAAAGACTATAACTGCGGTATTCATCACGGACACAGTCAGGGTGGTCCCGACAATACTCATGACAAAAAGTTAACCACATAAGTATGATACCAAAACATGGATGGCACCTGCTGCTCGTGGTCTCTGCCGTCTAGGGTTTTGAACCCCCCCTGTAGTAGGGTCAGCTGTAGGGTCTCACACGGAGTGAGACCTTCGTCAAGTAATAGGTATAAATTAGGGAGAATATGCATTTGATGCAAGGGATAGAAAACTGCAAAGAGTTTGCAATTAGCTCCTGCATTCGAGATAAATGATCCTAAGTGCAAGTGTGAGATATTGGGGGCTATATACCCTCAGTTCATTTGTATTAGATGCAAATGAATTTTTATAATGGATTGGAAATTTTGCATGTGATGCAAATGAAATTTAATGCGTCGTAAATTGTTTAGGTGCGTATTTAATATAATAAACGCGTAGAAATGGTTAGTTAGACGACGGGATCATCCCGGTCTAAACCCAGGTTTGAACGACATCTAAAACGGATGCTAAACGCAGTAGATATGGCCAAAACAATCATAAGCCCTAAGCCAATTTCATTTCTGCCAAATGGGCTGATTAAATGAAATAGGGAGGGGGGCCATTTTTGAGCCCGGCCCAAAGGTTTCACAGCAGGGCGCCCGCGGGCGCCCACTGCGCCCGCATCGGGCCAGTGCCTTGCACGCACCCCTTGGGCTTGCACGCACGGGTTATCTAATGCGGCCCACTATGGGCCCCACGGAGCTAGGGTTCCGTCCCTTGTGCGACGGCTGCGTTTTTCCTGCGAAAATGTGTTTTTGGCCATGTTTGAGTCTTTGTTTGAGGGGTCAAATGGACTCGGATTGGAGTGCCGTTTTTTCCTACGCGTTCACCATTCAACCCTCTTCGGTTTGGTAGAATGTATCACTTACGAAGCTCAACGGTAAGGGAGAAAAAATTTGCTAAAGTTTGGCCTTTGTGAAAGGCAAACTTTAATTGATTTTTCCTCCAAAATTAATAGTCCCACATCGGATATGGAGTGAAAGGGAGGGGTCAGCCGCATATATAAATAGGGGCCTACTCCCCTCCGTAAAACTCGTCCCAAGCTCCAGATCTGAGTAGCTCCATTAAACGTGAGCAAGCCCGAATCTGAGCCTAAATTAAATATTCTCTTTCTCCCTAAATTTCTTCCTTGCTCCTGTTCGAGCTCTAGCAAAGCTACAAAGAAGCTCGGATCAGATCCGAAGTCTTAATGGATGATCCACTCAAGGTGAAACCTTCTTCCGTGTGTGGTTGGCTCAGCGACAAGGGTGTTGCTTGCCTAGGGACGTGGTGCGGTTTGAGAAGCAGTTTGGCTTGGGACAAGGTATATCTCGGGATGCGGTTCGGCTCGGGAGAAGCGGTGCGTGGGCCAAATAAAAGTTGCTGAAAACGATGCTTCGTTTTCTGCAGAAACGAAGTGAAAGGTATGTAGTTTAAATTAAGCATGTGTTTATAAATTGCATCTGTTAGATAGATCTATCCTTAGGGGTTGGTCGGACCCAACCCCAGGATAGTAGATATCTTGGCTAGGGTTTGTTCCCTTTAGGGCTTAAGTTGAAATTGTTTTAAATTTATTTTTTGTTGCTGTTTTGCTAACTTCGTCTGACCGACTTAGGTCGGACGTCGTATTTATGGCCCTAAGGACCCAGAAAACCCTACACTTACAGGTTTCTATGTCATCGTAGGAAGCCGAGGCTAGAGCTAGAGCTTTTGGGGCACTTGTGCACGAGAAACATACCTGCAATCACAAGAACTCATTGGTTAACTTCAATGCCATTTTCTATCTATTTTTATTAGTCGTTTCCATTTTTATTATAGTTCGAAACAGGTCAAACCGCGTGCTAATAATTTTTAGATAGGCTAGATATGAGGAAAATAATTTATCTAGGAAGAAAATATTTTTCTGAAGCTCATATGCATTTTTTATAATTTTTGAAAGCTTAAAATCAATTTTATAGATTTAAAATGAATTTAAAACTAATTTTCTAAATTAGAAAATAGATATCACAAATGTTTGAAGATTTATTTAAAGAAATGTACCCATCAAAATATTTCATATGACCTGTCAAAACGTCCGTCTTGATTAGTAGAATACAATTGTATTTTTGTATTGTATGGGTTTACATATAATACGAAAAATATTGGCATTTTTGGTAAATCTGAATTAATTTCCATAAACTTGTAAAATGCATAACTTGAAAGATAAATACCTGATTGGGATGAAACTGGCGCCTACGCGTTCGCGACAACGTGTAGAACATTTTGTTATTTTTAGATTGTCAGTTTATGCCATATATTTTCAATTTTCAAATTTTCTTATTTAAATACCTTCTCTCTCTAGCTTTCTCTCTCTTCCACTTCTTTCTTCTTTCGTTTCTTCCAGCTGCTGTGCTTGTGCATGTTGTGTTGTTGTTGGGAGAGGGAGCGCCGGCTGGGGATTAGTGGCGGCCGGCAGAGGGCCTCGGTGGTAGCGGCACGTACGAGGCGGCGAGGCCAACCGTCGGCGGGGAGCGCCGGTGGCGGGGCTCGAGGCTTGGCACGGTGGGAAGGTGGCGTTGTAGGCTTCACAGAGTGGTCTCCGGTCTTCGGAGTGTTTTAGGCTTCACAGAGCGGTCTCCGTTCTTCGGAGCGAACGGATGAGGAGAAAGGTGATGGAGGACATCGGGGGAGGTGAGCACCAGTGGGGCGGCTCTGGTGGAACCCTGGTGGCAGCGGCGCATACGGGAGCAAGGAGACGCAAGCGTTTGGGTGCTCGGGGAAGCTCGGTTCACCCAGCTTGGGGGGTTGCGACTGTCATGGTGCTCCTCGTCGACTCTGCAGGCGGAGGAGGGAGACAGTAGCTCAGGGCTGTGGGGGTGGTCGGCCCAGGAGATGGGGAGGCCGTGACGATGACGTCTTCGACGAGTAGCGGCGAGGTTTGCGTTGGGAGCTCGGTTCGAGCTCGTAGGCAATGGGAAAGGTGGTGGTTGGACACGGCTGTAAGTAGAGCCGGCGGAGGTCGCCGTTGAGTGAGGGGAACGAGATGGAGAATGGTAGGCATAATTTCGAGGCTGCCTATGGGTTATTTGGTGTCGCCACGGCTTGGTGAGCTTGGCCAGTTGTTTGTCGGGCTAGGTGAGTCTCGTCGGTGCTATGGGGGAGGAGCCTGGGAGGAGCAATGGAGGAGGCCTCAGCTTCGGAGGGTTTTACTGGCAGTGCTGGTAGCTGTGCTTAGAGGAGGGGTGAAGCCGAGGGGGCATTGGTCGGGGAAGGAGGTGGGAGGTTGTGGTACTGCTCGTGGCGAAGGCACGACAGTGTTGGCCTTTCGGGGGTTGTTGCTGAGGAAGTGGGGAGGTGAAAATGGAATGACAAGGGGAGAAGATGTGTTTCCTTAGCCCTGGCTTGTGTTGCTGGTGTTTTGTGTAGAGCTAAGGGAAAGTGATAACGTTTATAACCTGATCATATACTATAATAATGTGCTAATAAATTTGGGAGTTGAGGGGTTGAGATCCGATTATTTCGGATCTGAACAACCCATTAGGCTCATTAAGAGGGGTGGGCTTAGGGGTTAATTGAGGGTTAAAAAGTAATTAGTAAGGGTAGTTTAGTCCATGTAAGTAGTAAAAATATTATTAAAATATCGTTTTTCGCATACGACTCCGAAAAATTCCCAAAAATTACCACATGTTCATAGCATCACGAGGATTACGAATACGAAGTTCATTTTTAGATTTGAGTGACGAAAAATAGGGATAAATAATTTACTCATTTTGAAATCGTTTTGAATACGGAAAAACGTTCACCAGGAAAACATGTCGTTACATTCTATCCTCATGATAAAAATTCCGTCCTTGGAATTCAGAAGACTGATCATTGCCTAAGCAAATAAATGATCAAAGGGAAGGTTGGATGAAAGATAACGATCTAATAAAATAAGTTGTTAATAGTATGAAATATAATGTGACATCATAACATCAAGAAAACAAGAGATGTTATATATGAATACATACTATTAACATCACCATAGCTTCCTTAACTAGCTTCGAAACCAATCTCATCACAATAGCTACACTGACTTCTCAAGAAGCCAAAGTTAATATGAGATATTAGCATTGCCTGAAAATGAGGGCTATTATGATGACAACATCTGTTCGAACTTGGAACTTGAGATGATAAGCAATTAGCAAGCTAGATAAGCCACATAAAAAGTGATATCATAAATTTTAAAGTTTCTACTCGTGCTATTTATGACTAACGGGTCCTAGCCAAGGATGTCATTGATGAGAACAACCAAAAATATGCCCAAGTACTTGTAAAATACGAGACTCGGGAATACCAGCAGTGGGTTGACCACGCCAACGGCATCATCAAGTATTTGTAGCGTACACAAGCAGTCTTCGAAACGTTGACTTCAATTGTTGGCATCCTCTTTGCAAGTCCAACTTTACTTGATCCTCGAAGATGATCGAAGTTCAATCAATGCGAGCAAAATGACAATCGCTCTTTACAGTCATCTTGTTTAGCGATCGATAGTCGATATTCTTGCGCCAAGATCCATTCTTCCAATGAGCATTCCAAGATGACACTTTAAGTCGTATCCATTCATTTCGCAACAAATCATCTAACCGAGCCTGAAGCTCAAGTGGCGTTATGCGTAAAGTGCCTATGATATTAGTTTGGTGTCTGGCACCAAATAGATTGAAAACTCAAGGATATGATCCAGAAGTAATACATCCAAAAGTTCACAAACCACTTCACATATCTCTTGCTCAATTTTCATTGCAGTCGCCAATGTTTCTGTAAGTCGGCTTGAAATTTGTTGGTCCTTTTGATTTGCTGCTATTATTGAACACGAACTTCGGATGGTCAAAAATATCAAACGCTACCCTCCTTAAAAAGGATGTAGCTAGGGTTTCTAACGTAACTTGAAGTAAGAATAATAAGGGTGATCGAAAAGCCATCAAAGATAAAAGAAGGAGATGAAGATGATCAGATCTGTGGAAGAAACTTCTGATTGTCAATGAAGGAGGTTACTTGCTAAAGGGAGTATAAGATTATATCTAAAGGATGTAACAAGGGTTCAAGATTTTCAAAGAAGGCAATGAGGATCAAGGAACATGGGTAATAAGGACACTCAGTCTGTACATCCCGTCCATGTGAAGACTCGAGATGTACTATACTCGAGAGTTCAATTTGAGTATTCTATACTGTACATCCTGATCTTGCTATATTGTTCACGAGGTAGTTAGCCTGGACCAGCATGGGCTACCAAACTTGTAACGACCCGCTTTCGGGGGGCCATTACTTATCTGATTACATTCTTAGGTCAGCAGTTATCCAGTGTAGACAATATAGCCACGATGTAGAGATGTACAAAAATACTCAAATAGAGGACCATTTATTACAAGCCATACAGTACAATACGCTCCAACAAGATACATGAAAAAAAGAAGAACAATTTATAATTCATCACAACTCGAACTCTAAAATCTACAGCCTCTGGCACGAACTCTGGCTCTACAAACTCAGGAGCCTCCTCTTCAACATGGGTGTCGTCTGACAGTACCACGAAGATGGAACCATAGGCAAGTCACAACAATTATTGCAATAGAAATAAAGTAGTACAAAAGTACGAAACATGCTATGGTAAGCAGCTAAAGATGATCAGGCAAGTGCAACAAGTAAGGTAAGCACAAACATGAATGTAAGAGCGATAAGCAACATAAAAAGGTGACTGTGCAGGTACAATAACTAATGTACAAGAGCAATCATAGTGATAGCAGTAATGAAACACAATTGAGATGACCATATTAATGAGAGTATAATTGTGCCTAGCCTAGTTCGTTACTAATAATACGGAGTACAGTGAGCAACCATAAGTCCATCTCTTACCATGGGTGCGTCTACTCGGGTTAAACAAAACTGTGAATATAACACAATACTATTCAAGAATATGTGATCTAATTCTGTGAATTTGTCACCGACGAACTTTGAAGGTGTTGCTAGGACTCGGTCGGGACGACAAAGCCTGCACTGGTTGCTTCCGCACACTCGCTATTATAAGTTACCACAAAACCCCAAGTGTCTGTAATGTAAATCAAGTATATGTTTATTACAGAATGTTCCACTAGATATTCCACATGATATTCCACAAGATGTACAACAAGATATTCCATTGAATGTACCACAAGATATTCCATTCGATAATTCATTATCATTCACTAATTCATAGTTGTCATGCAGCAAGTGATGTGACTATTTAAATGCGAGCAATCATGCAACAAGTGTTTCCAAAGTCTAAGCATAGTTTTCAAGTGACAAGCATCAGAACATTATAAATAAGGGTGAACAAGACAAGGGAGTTATCATAGTGTTGAAAAGGTTGAAGTAACTCATTTAAAGATATTTACAATCGATGTTTACGAACTGCTGAGGATTGGAGTTCTAGCATTGATCCACAAAAACAGGCTTAGTAAAGGTTGGCCAAACATGTCACTATCTCCACAAGCAGGGTGATCCAGAACTTGTGTCCAAGCGAAACCAGCCGGCTTGATAATCAATAATAAGAACGCCGATTACTAAGTTCCACTACATCAATTATATTAACAAATGGTAGAGTAGTTTCTTGATCATTTACTATGATAGTTAAACCAGGACCGCTGATTTACTTTCTTATTGAAACCAAGAAAGTTAGGGATTTAGGACAAAGACAAGTCCAATAACTATGATGTTGATCCCATGCTTCGAGCATGTGGTATTTTCATTAGTACACAGTTTACCCAAGTAGATGGTTGCATGCTACAACTACCAAATTTGAAAGTTGACAATGTTGTATGCTCAAGTTAATAGTCGATCTAAGACTATAAGTTTAGTTTCTTATTTAATTAGGTCTCTAATCGATTGTTTAAGTCAATAGCCGTTCTGAGGCTATATGTGATGTCCTAAGTTCATACTAGTACACTTGCTTCACTTCTAAAGCTAGAATTAGGGTGACTTACAGGTTTCGATGTCATCGTAAGAAGCCGAGGCTAGAGATAGAGCTTCTGGGGCACTTGTGCACGAGAAACGGTACCTGCAATCACAAGAAATCATTGGTTAACTTCTATACCATTTTCTATCTATTTTTATTAACCGTTTCTATTTTTATTGTAAGGATCACCTTACCCTTGAAATACTAACAACAACACTCAAGAGGGGGGTGAATAGTGTAATGGCAATAATTGTGCAATTAAAATTTAACTTGCAAATGCGGAATAATAAATGCAAGAGGAATTAATCAACACAATCAAATCAAACGCAAACACAAGATTTTACACTGGTTCCACAAAACTTGGGTACGCCCAGCAACACCAAAATTCACTATAATTCCTACAAAGAGAAGTGAATACAATCCCACAAAGAGATACCTCACCTAGAGGATTTTGTCCTACACAAGAACCAAACCAACCCTACACACGGGTCAAACTCCCACACAGAGAATTACTAACTCCCACTCAAAGAATTAGGGTTAGCCCTACACTAGGACACCAAACTCCCACAAAGAGAGTTACTCCCACAAATAGAGTTATTCCCACAAAGAGAATATCTAATTCACACAAATAGAATTAGGGTTTCAAAGAAACACAAAGTAAAACAAATACTCTTACCTATGAACTTACTCATTAATGAATGCAAGGCATGGAAGATGATCTCCAAGTGATGAGATTAGCTTGAAAGCACTTGGATGATTTTCCTTGAGCTTGACTTCAATGCATGAAGGAGAGAATAAGCTCTTAAAGGTAAATAAGAGAGTTTGAGAGTGGCTTAATTAAACTCTAAATATTTTCAATAGCATTAAGAATGTTCTAATGAACTCAGCCCTCTCATATATATAGGAACCCTATATAAACCCTCAAAAGCCATGAAAATAGCTAAAAACAAAAAGCTGCAACGTCTAGAATCTGGGCAAAAACGTCATCGATCGTTGACTGATGAACAAATGACAGTCGACTATCATACGACTAAATAATTTCCAACTGCTATAATCTGAGCCATGACAATCGACTGATGAAGACAATACAGTCGACTGTATACAGGACATGTGCCTGTAAATCCTTCAGCATGCGAGTACTGCAGGGGAAGGAATAAAACAAAGAGATGCAATCTTTCGCACTTTATGTAGACATACGACTGATGGCTAGTGTACAGTCGACTGTAAAATAGACAGACGACTGTAAATATTGAACCAGTCGACTGATTAGCAAATTGGGATTAAACACAGATAATGTAAGTTGCGCACAATCGACTATTGAATAATTCACATTCGACTGTAAATTGACCGTCAGTGGACTGTTCCAAAAGCTCAAGTATGAGCCAATAAAATGTTGACTTGAACAGTGTACAACCGTCGACTGTAGAAGGCTCGATAGGCGACTGGAATCACCCAGTCGACTGTAAAACCTTCATCAGGTGACTGTTGGGGAGCCAGAGACCCAATTGAGTCTTTGGGCAAGATGAACCTATTGTGTTGGATTCTATGATAATCCTAAGGCTCTTTAAGATGGTTAAATGCATATGCATGAATGAGTAGACCATCTATCAAGGCATTACATTAAACCTAGACTTAAAAAGAGAAAAGTAATAAATGAACCAATACATGGATTACGTTTCTTTTCTTAGAGTCTATGGCTTCAAACTTGATGCCTTGATGCTCCCCATCATCTCCAAGCTTTGGCACCCCTTGAGTCCATGCTTTGGCCTTGCTCCTCTTGATGTCCATCTTTGCACCAATTGTTTAGTCTCCAAAAATGATATTCTTGAAATGTTAACTATGAGACTAAAACAAGAGAGTCATTAGCAACAACATAATGGTGTGATCATCATCAAAATAACATTGGTATGAAACACCAATACTCAACAATCTATCCCTTTTTGATGATGACACACATTATGTAAATATAAAGAAAATAAAGCACAATGCTAATGAGCCCCCAACTTATATGCACCAATCGTAAAATGAGATACACAATTGTAAATACTCATTACACCAAATGAAATAATGAGAAACCATGGTGACATATAATAGGCATGCATCACATAAACCAATTGTAATAAGAATATGACATGCACACACGAATGGTTTATATAATCCCACATATCTCTCCACATAGACATATCTCTCTCCCCAAATGCATATGTATGAAATACAAGATTTACATAATGTATATATCTCTCCCCATTGACATCGTCAAAAAGGTGGACATCAAAAATATCCCCCTTTGTCATATTAATTAAAGATGTGACAATATGCAAGAGTAAAGAAATGTATGATACCAAATTGTAAAAATTTAGTGGGTATCAATCACTATCCCATGCTCTCCCTAGATTATAGAAATGGTCAAATTTTTAACTTCTAGGATCTAATACCAATTGTAAAGAAGGAGATAGTCATCTTTAACAATTGAGAAAGTACTAATTGTAGAAAAAGAATCTTGAAAGATAATGATATTTACCAATTGTTATTCATAATTGGAGCCATGGGCCTAACGTGTATCAAAGCAATAGATATCGAAAAATCAAGCTTCATTGATATACAATGACATTGCCAAACAATGTATAACATGAAACATGTTGGCAATATCCAAGGGGTTGAGTTTGAGACCAATACTCACCAATTGTGAAATGACACCAATTGTGAAGCAATGATCCCAAAGGCACCCCGAAATGAGAGTCAAAATATGTTTTAAAATTATTTTAAACATACAACATATTAACTCCCACATTGTCATACATATGGATCAATGAATGCATGCATGACAATGTATTCACCAAAGTCACCATTTTCATGAAAAATAAATTTTAAAATTGTTTCAAAATCATGAAATACACACAAACAATGGGTATGCTAAGAATAAAAATTTAAGCACAATACACATGCAATATGCATATGTGTGAGGAACCTAAACATTAGGAAACCAAACCCAAGAGGAGTTTGATTTCCTAATGTAATCATATGAGGTGATCACATTCCTAACTAGAGAGTTGATGTAACTATCCCTCTCTTGCACATAAACCTTAGTGGGCATCCATAAACTCAAGGAATTCCTAGGCAAGGGTTTTACCTTTGCAAGAGGGGTGGATGTGGCATGCTTAGGTGTAGAAAATATTTTCTTAGCATGCATAAAGTGAGGATTTTGCTTCTTAGCAAAGAATCAAGAGTTTTCATTTTTCCTTGCCACCTTGTGATTTACATGCTTCTTATTGTTGTTATTGTTGTACAAGAAAGCATGGTGATTCTTCTTAAGTGCTTTTGCAATATTTCTTGTATTTGCACCATAAGAGGAATTAGAGGTGTATTTGGCTACCACATTTTGAATATACCCCAAACCTCCTATATGGTTTGCCGGATGTTGTTTTTCAAGCAAACTGTGGAGTGAATCCCTAGAATAAACAAAGCTTTTGAGCTTACGGGATTCTTCTTCGTATTTCAATGTAAGTTGTTGAATGCGAGTTTCTAAGCGAAGGTTTTGAGTTATTAATTTATCATTAGACATGCTCAATTCCTTAACTTGATAGAGAAGTGTGTCTCTCTCACTATTGTCACAAATATGCATATGATTATTGTTTACACTAGCAGATTCTAGTTCATGCAATATACTCCTAGCATCCTTATATTTTGCTCTTAATTTATTGTAAGAGTTGATGCACTTACTTGCCCCTTCGGAGACCAAGTCGAAACGATATTCGAGCTCCTCGTATGAGATCTTTTCTTCCTCGAATTCTTCATCGTCTTCTTCCTCGCTAGAGCTTGAAGATGACTCTTCCCCGTTTGCCATGAAGCACAATTCCTCATAGGAGTTAAGCCACGCTTCTACCTATCTTTCATTTGAGCTAGAAGGAATTGGCGAAGAGACATCAAATGCCGCAAAGCATCTGTAAGCTTTCTCCTTGTAATCCTCTTCGTCGTCACTTGATGTATCCTCACTTAAGTCATCAAATGTCCCAGCAAGCCCCTTCTTTTGGTTCTTGAACTTGGACTTCCCTTTCCAATGCTTCTTCCCTTTACCCTTGTAGGTCTCTTTGTTGGGGTTGGAAGGGCATTCGGTGGATAGATGACCTTTTCCACTGCAAGTGTAACAAGTAGGAACCTTATTAGAATTGGAGACAAACTTTGACAAAGATTTACCTTGCTTGCCCTTGAGGAATGCCTTGAATTGCTCGACAAGATCCCTAATTTCGTCTCCACTAGCCTCTTCTTGTTCATCTTCTTCACTAGGAACTTCTCGATGGATTTTCTTCCTCCACATGGCTCCTCATTGGCATGGAATGCAACGCCCTTTTGCTTCTCTTGGCTTCTCGGGCTTGGATGGTTGAATCTCCTTCTTGTGTTGAAGCTTTACTTCATACGCCATGAGATTTCCCATGCACTCCTCAACGGTGTATTTGGACATGTCATTTGACTCCGAAATTCCATTGGCCTTTGACTCCCAATGAGATGTGAGTGAGTCAAAGATCTTCTTCTTCATGCATATTAACCATTTCATATTTAGATCTAAACGCAGTTTGTTTAGAGTTCTTTACCTTTGAAGTCCCTTCATGACATATCTCCAAAGTATGCCAAATTTCGTTGGCCGTTTTGCACATGGAGATGCAGTTGAACTCATTTGCAATGAGGGCACAATGGAATGCATACATAGCCCTCGCATTGAATTTGATCGAGTCCTTCTTCACCTTTGTCATTGAAGATGCGGGTGTAGTAGGCTTCTCAAATGACAACTCCGTGATGTCCCATAGGTCTTGACCCTCCATGTAGATAGTCATCCTAATCTTCCAACTTGGGTAGCTGGTTCTGTTGAAGACCGGGGTTGAACGGTAGAGTGGCCTTCTTCATGAGACGCGGATGTAGCATTGAAGGCCATCGTTGTAGTATGCTATAACCTCGCTCTGATACCAATTGTAAGGATTGCCTTACCCTTGCAATACTAACAACAACACATTAGAGTTGGGGTGAATAGTGTAATGGCAATAATTGTGCAATTAAAATTTAAATTACAAATGCGGAATAATAAATGCAAGAGCAATTAATCAGCACAATCAAATCAAATGCAAACACAAGATTTTACCATAGTTCCACAAAACTTGGGTACGTCCAGCCACACCAAAATTCACTATAATTCCCATAAAGAGAAGTGAATACAATCCCACAAAGAGATACCTCACCAAGAGGATGTTGTCCTACACAAGAACCAAACCAACCTGACACATGGGTCAAACTCCCACACAGAGAATTACTAACTCCTACTCCGAGAATTAGGGTTAGCCATCCACTAGGACACCAAATTCCCACAAAGAGAGTTACTCCCACAAAGAAAGTTATTCCTACAGAGAGAATATCTAATTCCCACAAATAGAATTAGGGTTTCGAAGAAACACAAAGTAAAACAAATACTCTTACCTATGCCTTGAGATGAACTTACTCTTTAATGAATGCAAGGCATGGAAGATGATCTCCAAGTGATGAGATTAGCTTGAAAGCACTTGGATGATTTCCCTTGAGCTTGACTTCAATGCATGAAGGAGAGAATGAGCTCTAAGAGGGAAATGAGAAAGTTTGAGAGTGGCTTAATTAAACTCTAAAGATTTTCAATAGCATCAAGAAGGTTCTAATGAACTCAGCCCTCTCATATATATATAGGAACCCTATATGGACCCTCAAAAGCCAAGGAAACAGCCAAAAACAAAAAGCTGCAACGGCTAGAATCTGGGCAAAAACGTCATCGACAGTCGACTGATGAACAAATGACAGTCGACTGTCCAACGGCTAAATAATTCCCAACGGCTATAATCTGAGCCATGACAGTCGACTAATTAAGAAAAGACAGTTGACTGTATACAGGACAGGCGCATGTAAATCTTTCAACGGGCGACTGCTGCAGGGAATGGAATAAAATAGAAAGATGCAATCTTTCGCACAGTTTGTAGACAGATGACTGATGGCCAGTGTACAGTCAACTATAAAATCAACAAGCGACCGTAAATACTGAACCAGTCGACTGACTAGCAAATTGGGATTAAACCCAGACAATGCAAGTTGCGCACAGTCGACTGTTGAACAATTGACAGGCGACTGTTGGAAGACATGCGACTGTAAATTGGCCGTCAGTCGACTATTCTAAAAGCTCAAGTATGAGTCAATAAAATGTTGACTTGAGCAGTGTACAACAGTCGACTATAGAAGGCTCGACAGGCGACTGGAATCAACCAGTCGACTGTAAAACCTTCATTAGGCGACTGTTGGAGAGCCAGAGACTCCAATTGAGTCTTTGGGCAAGATGGACATATTGGGTTGGATTCTATGATAATCCTAAGGCTCATTAAGACGGTTAAATGCATATGCATGAATGAGTAGACCATCTATCAAGGCATTACATTAAACCCAGACTCAAAAAGAGAAAAGCAATAAATGAACTAATACTTGGATTACATTGCTTTCCTAAGAGTCTATGGCTTCAATCTTGATGCCTTGATGCTCCCCATCATCTACAAGCTTTGGGACCCCTTGAGTCCAAGCTTTGGCCTTGCTCCTCTTGATGTCCATCCTTGCACCAAGTGTTTAGTCTTCAAAAATGATATTCTTGAAATGTTAACTATGAGACTAAAACAAGAGAGTCATTAGCAACAATATAATGTTGCGATCATCATCAAAATAACATTGGTATGAAATACAAATACTTAACAATTATTATAGTTCAAAACAGGTCAAACCGCATGGGAATAATTTTTAGATAAGCTAGACATAAGGAAAATAATTTTATCTAGGAAGAAAATATTTTTCTGAAGCTTATATGCATTTTTTTAATAATTTTTGAAAGCTTAAAATTAATTTTATAGATTTAAAATGAATTTAAAACTAATTTTCTAAATTAGAAAATAGATATCGCAAATGTTTGAAGATTTATTTAAAGAAATGTAACCATCAAAATATTTCATTTGCCCAGTCAAAACGTCCATCTTGATTAGTAGAATACAACTGTATTTTTGTATTGTATGGGTTTACCTATAGTATGAAAAATATAGGCATTTTTAGCAAATCTGAATTAATTACCATAAACTTGCAAAATTCATAACTTGAAAATTAAATACCAGATTGGGATGAAACTGGCGCCTAAGCGTTCGGGACGATGCGTAGAACATTTTGTTATTTTTAGAACATTTTCAGACTAGGACATATATTTTCAATTTTCAATTTTTCTTAATTAAATACCTTCTCTCTCTATCTTTCTCTCTCTTCACATTCTTTCTTTGTTCGTTTCTTCTAACTGCTTTGCTCGCGTGTGCTGTGTTGTTGTAGGGAGAGGGAGCGTCGGCCGGGGGGCAGTGGCGGCCAACAGAGGGCAGCGGCGGTAGCTGTGAGAGAGGTGGCGAGGCTAGTCGCCAGCGGGGAGCGTCGGTGGTGGGGCTCGAGTCTTGGCATGGTGGGGAGATAGAGTTGTATGCTTCACGGAGAGATCTCAATTCTTCAGAGCGAACGGATGAGGAGAAAGGCGATGGACGACATCAAAGGAGGTGAGCGCTGGTGGGGGATGCTCTGGTGGAACACCGGTGGCAGCGACATGTACGACAGCAAGGAGGCGCATGCATTGGGGGTGCTTGGGGAAGCTCGGTTTGCCCAGCTTGGGGGGTTGTGGCTGTCATGGGTGCTCCTTGTTGACTCTGCAGGTGGAGGGAGATGGCGGCTCAGGGCTGTGGTGGTGGCCGGCCAAAGAGAGGGGGAGGCTGTGACGATGGCGTCTTTGACGAGGAGCAGTGAGGTTTACGTTGGTAGCTCAGTTCGAGCTTGGCAAAGGGAACGGCAGTGGTTGGCCGTAGCTGTAAGTAGACCCGGCAGAGGTCGCTGTCTAGAGAGGGGAACGAGATGGAGAATGGTATGCATGAGTTCGGGGCTGCCAGTGGGTTGTTGGGTGTCGCCTCGGCTTGGTAAGCATGGCCAGTTGTTTGTCGGGCTAGGGGAGTCTCGTTGGTGCAGCGGGCGAGGAGGCTGCGATGGAGCAACGGAGGAGGCCTCAGCTTCGAGGGTTTTGCTGGCCGTGCTTGCGACTGTGCTTAGAGGAGGGGTGAAGTCGAGGGGGTGTTGGTCGGGGAAGGAGTTGGGAGGTTATGGTACTGCTCGTGGCGAAGGCACGACGATGTTGGCCTTTCGGGGTTAGTTGTCGTGGAAGTGGGGAGGTGAAAATGGAATTGCAAGGGGAGGAGATGGGTTTCCTTAGCCTTTGCTTGGGTTGCTGGTGTTTAAGTGTGTAGAGCTAAGGGAAAGTGATAACATTTATAACCTGATCATATACTATAATAATGTTCTAATAAATTTGGGAGTTGAGGGGTTGAGATCCGATTATTTCGGATTTGAACAACCCATTCGGCTCATTAAGAGGGATGGGGTTATGGGGGTTAATTAAGGGTTAAAAAGTAATTAGTAAGGGTAGTTTAGTCAATGTTGTAAGGACCCTGGCTATGGGGAAAAAACTAAAAGGGGGGTTGAATAGTGTTTATGCAATTTAAAAAGATAGTTACACCAATTTAAATTCCAAATAGTGTGGAATAGAAATAAACCCAAATTGAAACAAATGCAAATGCAAGGATGTTTCAACGGTTCGGATTACCCAAGTCACTTCCTGACTTGTTTTCGGTAATCCTACGTCCCTTCCACCCGGTTAACAACCGGATACTCAAGTTAGAACCCTAACTTGAGGTTTCCTTAAAACCCACTTGTAGCAACCCTATAAGTGAAATCAAAATACAATCGATTGACCTTGACTCCCACAACTTGGGAGCAAGCAAACCACTCTCACAAACAGAGAGTAAATCAAATAACAAAAGTTATGAAATATGAAATTAAGCAACACTTACAATCACATATGCCTTGAAGTAGAACTTGAAGGAGAAGTGTGTTGTGTGTTGAAAGACTCTCTTGAAAGAGAGGAAGAGCCCTTTCTCTTGACTGCACCAAATGCCTAGAAGATATCTCTTTGGTTCCAAGTTTGAGAGGAAGAGATTGAAGATTGGAATTCTAGGGCTTTAGGATTTGAGAGCTTTGATCTTGAGAGAATGAAAGCTTGAATATATTAGCAAGAGAGTTGGTAGATCATTCGCCTCTCAATGGAACAGTAGAGGCTCCTTTTATAGGTTTCCCAAATCTCTCAAACAAAATCAGCAAAAACCCCTTTGAAATCCGTAAGGAAAAACTCAATGGAAAGAATCTGGGCCCACGACAGTCGATTGTTGAAGAATTCACAGTCGATTGCTGCACAGTCAGAGAGGGTAGGTGAGAATTCATAACGGTAACTTAACACGTGGACAGTCGATTGATGAGGCATAGACAGTCGACTGTTAAATCAACAGGTGACTGTAAATCTTACTACAGGCGACTGGCCGTAAGTTAGGTAAGTTGATGAAATCTGGAAAACGTCTGAGAGAACAGGACAGACGACTGCTGAAGAGAAGACTGTCACGCCCCGCTTCCCTAAAATGGAGGCGAGCCGTGCGAAGGTACGCTCAGACTTGGAGCTGTGAGGCTCCAGTCTGTAAAGTGTCTGGATTTAACCAAGTTCAGGTCCTTGCAAATGCGAAGCAAAACAACAATAATAATAAGGAAAGAGAGACAGATAAAAATTTATTCAATCTCAGAATGTCTATAATAAATAAGTTCCAACATCACAGAAAAGCCACCAGACTGGAAAGAAAAAAGTCTAAAAGGCCCAAGCATGGCCAACAAAAGTACAACGTACAGAAAGTAAAGGTGCTACGCACCGACAACTAACATCAACCTAAAATAGAAGTACTCAGAAAAGTCTTTAAGACTGGTCACCGGTGTCCACAAACTCCTTGTCAAACATGGGCTCAGGCTCGGCGTCAGCGAACACCTCGTCCTCAGCAACGGTCTCTGGCTCAGGGTGTAACATGTGACACCCAAAAGAGAGAGGGGCACATGTCAGCAAGTCTACAAAAGACTTGTGCAAGGAAACTGAAAGAAAGTAAACAACCTAGCAGTTCTAAAAATTAATGCAATGACATGGCAGTTATAGTATGAGTGCAACAGGTAAGGAAAACAACAAGTACAATAAGACAACTAGCATGACATGGCAGGAGTAGCAAGGCTACTAACATTCACATGGATTTACCAGTCACGTTTTCATGTCGTGCATAGAGTTTACGCCTTACAGCTGAAGTGGTTGTACGGGCCCACTTCTACGCTGAGTGGTCGCTTAACCCTACACCAAACCCAGAGTTTACGCCTTACAGCTGAAGTGGCTGTACGGGCACACTTCTACGCTGAGTGGTCGCTTAACCCTACCCCACCACGTGTATATGGACTGGCGTCCATCTTCTGGATCACAAGCCAGGGAGTGTTATTGGCAAAGGGTTGTGCCCGCAAAAGCATGTGTCTAGCCTGAACAAGGGAGTACAAGTGTGGTAGCGTGTGCTACGAATGCAACATTCCTGGATGACATGGCATGGAATATTGTATTTAAAAGCGTACAGATAAGGAATTTAAACATGACAGGCAGAGATGCAAGGATGACATGACAGCATGAACGAAAGCAAGTAAAAGGGGTCGGATCTAGCTTCGTTGTCAAGCTAGATCAAGTGGGGTGTCAGATCTAGTTTCGTTGTCAAACTAGATCAAATAGGCGTCTAGGCAGCTATCATTTAACTGCCTAGTCTCTTTTATGCTACGGTACAAAAAGTGACCTAAAGCTTGGCCTAAACAAGGAACGGGCAAGTTTCACTTGCCTGCAACCTGATGTCCGAAAACACCATCCAAAAGTCCAAACTACCTATGTGCACAAGTCCACCAGCCTACAGTCCCAATTTAAGTTATCTTGATTAGTGAATCTAAACAATTAAAAACACCAAATTTTATCTTGTTTAACAGGCAAGGGTTGGGGATCCTAAGAGTGCAGAATGTTACCTCAACACGACGCGAAAGCTACACTGGCGTCGGGTAGCGACACCAGGGGTTGGAAAAAATAGAGCGCGCTCCAAATTCAGATTCCAATTAAGATTCCACGCTCGCCAATTCTCGGGGAGCGTCCAGATCAGCGATCAAGATTCCAATCAGTGGTTAAGCGGTCGGTAGATGTTTTTACGACTTCCGGAAAGCCGTATCAACGAACCGGGACGAACGGTTCTACGCACGCAAAGTCTACGATTTTGATCGTTGTAGGAGATGTTTGTGACGTCGGAAAGCACCCGTAGGAGGTGTAGGGAGCTGACGAAAGACCCCAACAGCAAGGGGGAACGATGATAACTCAGCGACGTGTCGACACGTCGCTAAACACGCAAAACAGCGAGTGTTCTCACTGTTTCAGAGCAAAGGGGCATGCGGCTACCGTCAACGGCGTAGGAGATCCAGGGGAGACTCACGGCGGAGGGGAGAAGCCGCGGGCGGTGTCACAGCGGCGGCGTTGCCGCTTCTGTGAGTTGCTGCTGCCTGCATTGGCTGCAGGCGGGGATTCCGGTGCCTAGGGCGGAGCTCCGGTGAGGGTCGGAGGCCCACGGCGGTGATGGGGGTATACGCGATGTGGGGCGGTGCTGTGCTATGCAGGGAGGTGCTGCGGCCGTGGGATCTGCGCTTAGAGGCGCTGCAGCTGAGAACGACGCGCTGCCGCGTCGGGGCGGAGCACAGACTGACGGCGGAGGGCTGAGCGGCCACGGAGAAGGCCAGAGATGGCCTGGGGAGCGATCAAAGGGAAGAGAGCGTGAGGGAATTCGGGAGTCATTGGTTGCGTGCGAAAAAGTTTTGAGGGTGGCGGCTGCTTGGGCTTTGTCTGGGAGAGATAGAAGTTAGGTTAAAAAATAATACCCTAAGGTATTTTAAATAGAGGGAAAAAGGGGACAGCTCACGTGGGAGGGTAGGCTATGGCTTAGGGTTTAAATATAGTGTTGTTTATAGGTTAAAATTTTGTTATTATCAATATTAAAAGCCCAAGATTCTCGACCACTCTCTCTCCCTTGGTAAAACAAGTGGGTACGGCTATGGTGAATGAAATGGGTTGAGTCTGTTGGATATGGACAACATATATACACCCATGAGGGGATGTATGAGGGCCTATGGACCTCAGATGTCGCGTGCATGAAAGCGTGCTCGAAGGGAACCTTTTCTCGTGTGAAAAGGACCACTCGATAAGGGGAAAAAGTCACTTTATAAGTGCAAAAAGGCACTTGATAAGTGAATGAAGAAGAGGATAAGTGAATGTGCTAATATAGGCTAATAAGCTTATATTTAGTTATTTCCTACAATAACTACCCCTAAAGCCTATAAATAGGACCCAAGGGTAAGGCATTTACATTAATCTTACCATGCCATAAGTTTGTATAAGACAACTTGTGTTCTTCTTCTCCCTTCCATTAAAATCCTCTTCTAAATAGAGATTTAGGCGGTGAAACGCTGCTTCGATCCTCCGTGACGAAGTACTGACCGTTGTGGCGAATCCGAGGGCAAAGTTCAGAGATTACGGTGTCGCGTACGCAAGCGTAAGTCTCTCCTCTTCATTCGATCCTAACATCGTTGTTTTGACAGGATCCTACATTGGTATCAGAGCCATACGGGTTCGCTCCGGTCTCATCGATGAACACGACGTTGTCTCTTTCACGAATGAGTATCCTACCATTATGGATATGGTAGGAACGCATCGTGACGGGGAGAACGCAATAGTTGTTCTTTTCACGTTAGGGTCTTCTGCCATTACGGATATGGCAGGAACTCTCCGTGACGGGAAGAACTTACCGTTCATCTCGCCAAACTCGCGCTCCTCATGGATGCTGAGTCTCCATTCAATAGGGAATGGGTGCTCTCTTCATGTAGAGCGTGAAGTTTGCGACCACGAAAAATGTGTTTTCTTCATTTTTTTTTGGCACACGGCCATTGAAGCAAAACCGGTTTCTCGATGAACGGGTGTCTCATCAAAGAAGAAGATGGCGGTGGTTATTCTCAACGGAGAAGATGACATCTTTGGTGCATGATCACCATGGCCATATGGGCCATGGAGGCTATGCATCCCCCCTCCCCATGCGGAGGGGGCTGGCTACGGCCAATAACAAACAAGGCCACCCCCTCCGGTGGGGGTGTGCGGCCAACCCCATGCAAGGGGGAGGCCGGCCATGGCCAAAAGCCAAGGCCAGCCATGGTCTCGGCCATGGTCTCGGCCATGGCCAGGCCAGGGCCGGCCCTGGCCGGCCACGGCCATGGCCAGGGGGCCCTGGCCGGCCTCAACCAGGGCCAGGGGGCCCTGGCCACGACCAGGGCCCGGCTAGGCCGGCCCTGGCCTCTACCAGGGCCACGGCCGGCCTTGGCAGTAGCCAGGGCCTCTGCCAGCACTGGCCGTGGCCAGGGCCAGGCCATTGCCAGCCCTTGGCCTCGGCCAGGGCCAAGCCCCGGTCAGCCCATTGATTGGGGGGCTTGCGTCGATGGTGGCTTGCATGGCCAATCTCTACGGAGCCCGTGGCAGTTGTCTGCGGCAAAATTCTCCTGTAGGGGGGAAGCGCCTGGATCCATACGGGAGCCGGCGACGGTGACTTGCAGAAAAACTCCCCTCAGGGGATGTTCGGCCTTGGCCAAAATTGCAATGGCAATTTTCTCTTCGGAGAAGGAATCCGGCCTTGGCACGGCCACGGCACAACCTCGGTAATGGCCAGGGAATTGTCAAAATATTCGGTGTAGAACTTGCCGAATATTTTTGCAAATATAACAAGGGTATTTTAGTACCATAAGGGTACCAAGTTAAAAATTCCCTAATTTTTTGAAAAATACTTTTTCAAAAATGCTTTTCCACTGCAAAGTACTATAAGAGTACTAATTTTGATAAAGTGATGGGGAAATATTGAAAGTTGTTCTAGATGGTGATTGGGATCGTAATGACTTTTCTGATTCTAGAACAACATCTTCAATATTTTTCGAAAGTAACTTATCAAATATAATAATATCATTCCAAGTGGGATTTTCCAAGGGGGAGTGATATTAAACTAGTCTGAAATTTCCACATTTGATTGATTCAGCATCTCAATGGATCATGATTCGGCCAGTGGTCTTTTGGACTAATTTGTGGGACACCTCGGCTCTGTCTTAGGATAGTGAACCATGAACTAGCCATTCCCCTGGTCAGTCCGCTGGCCGAGACTGCTGCATTATACAAATGTGTTAAAATAATGACTATGTATATGAAATTTATGCAATGTTTTTTGATCGAACCTTCTTTTTTCATGTATCTTTTGCAGCATTTTAAAGCTAAAATGTCTTCCGCTGCCAAGAACATCGTTGCCGAGTAAAACAAAGGTGAAAAACTCAACGGTGATAATTACAAACTATGGTCCATCAAAATACAATATGTTCTAAAGGAGCAAGATGTGCTCGAAACTCTGAAGAACGTAATGATTGAACCAGAGTTGGGCACTACGGCCCAACACAGAAGAGACAAGGAAGCTTTCGATGCTTGGTCTCGGAAGAACAAGATTGCTCGCATTACGTTATTGTCTAGTATGGCCGATGACATAATGCGCATCTTCCGAGAGCATGACCTAGCCATGGTCTTATGGTCCAAGCTAGAGGAAAAGTTTGGTGGCACCTCGGTGTCCAAACTTCGTTCTTTAACTATAAGATTTGATTCATACAAAAAAATGTCCAGATCATTCCATGGGGAAACATCTGCGACATATGGCGAATCTCATCTCAGAGTTGAAGGATGCAGGTCATGTGCTCACTGATGAGCAACAAATCCAAGCAGTCATACGTTCTCTACCAAATGGGTAGGACCAAATGAAGATGCATCTCACTCATAATGAGAGCATCAAGAACTTCAGCGATGTTTCCAAGCACCTCGAGTTAGAGGAGGAGCGGCTTGCGGCCGCCAAGCCAAGTGCAGAAGTGTACATGGTTGCTAGTTCCTCACACGAGGAAAGAAACGGAAAAATCGTTCGAAGTTTACTAATGAACGTAATAAGCAACCAGAGTCTACCAAGAAACCCAAACATAAGGGCGGGCACAAGAAATGGCACAAGAAGAAGGACTTGAAGAAGATCAAGTGTTTCGAGTGCAACAAGTTAGGTCACTACGCTCGTTCATGTACGAATGGAGTTGACGAGGTAATTTGTAATAACACTAGTTACATATATGTTTCTAGTTCAATATTTCTTGTAGAATCTAATCCTTTTTGGATAATTGATTCAGGTGCCACCGACCACATAGCTAGGGACAGACGGTCCTTCGTGGAGTATCACCGGATACCCCAAGGAAAGAAGTGGATCTATGTAGGAAACAACACGCGTGTTGAAGTGAAAGGCGTTGGGACTTGCAAGCTCGTCTTGGACAACGGCCGCACTATCCTACTTCATGATGTTCTCTTCGCTCCAGATATTCGAAGGAATATTATATCTGTGGTCGTGTTAATGGGTCTTGGTTATAGATGGTTCTTTCATAATTGTAAAGTGGACTTGTCTTGTAATAATACTCTAATTGGTTCTAGAAATGTATTTAAAGGATTTATTGTATTAAATACAATGTATGATTCCTCATTTAATAATGAAAATTTCATTGTTGCAAATTCATCAAATTATGAATCAGATGTAATTTGTTGGCATGCAAGGCTTGGTCACATTGGACCAACATGAATGGATAGACTTGCCAAACGTGGACTTCTATCCAATGTTTCAAAAGTCGAAATGTCGACTTGCGAACATTGCCTTGTAGGGAAATCTTGTCGCAAGACATTTGGAACTAGCACAAGGGCCGACGTTCCATTACAGCTCATCCATTCAGACATATGTGGTCCGATGAATGTCAAGACAAGATGCGTGAAGTCCTATTTCATCACTTTTATTGATGACTTCACCCGATTCGGTCATATCTATTTGATATCCCACAAAAGTGAAGCATTAACCTGCTTTCAAAACTATATGAGTTTGGTGGAAAATCAATTAGATCGTAAGATTAAGGTCTTGCGAACCGATAGAGGCGGTGAATACCAATCAACAAGTTTTAAGGAACTTTGTGATGAAAAAGGCATAGTTCATCAGGTAACTATGCCTTATACTCCGCAACCAAATGGTGTTGCAGAAAGGAGAAATAGGACTTTAATGGAAATGGTCCGTTCAATGATGGCGCAAGCTAACTTGCCAATCACCTTTTGGGGTGATGCATTATTGACGGCCGCTTTCATTTTAAACCGCGTACCCTCGAAATCAGTTAGCTCCACTCCTTATGAGTTGTGGAACCAAAGGTCTACTGACTTAAACATTTTAAAACCTTGGGGATGTGCATCCTACGCACATATTTCCTCCCATAAGTATGGCAAACTTGGGCCAAGAGGGAGGAAATGTATCTTTAGACGATACGCAGAAAACTCCAAAGGTTATGTTTTCATTGGTCAGGAGGACAATGGAGGTCTAATTGAATTTGAGTCGAGGGATGTCACTTTCTTGGAAAATGAGTTTCCAAGACAGGGCGAGATAAGTCAAGACTTATCTCTATTTGAGATTAATGATCAAGAAGGATTACCTCATTCGAGTGGGAGAATTCTTGGTGAAGACGAAAATACGTTTCAACCTTCACCAATGGATGATACGAATGATGCTAATCCTATTCCATACGGGAATAATGATCCAAGTGGGAGAAATTCTAACGACATTCCAAGTGGGAGTGATATTAGAATTGATCTAAATTCGAGTCAACAAGGACTTGAAGAATATCAAATACGACGTAGTAGTCGTACAAGGTTAGCTCCTCTAAGATTTGACGATGAATTCCCGCAAACCTTTATGACTTTACTACAAGAAGATGACGAGCCTGCTACTTTCAAACAGGCCGTATCATGCCCTGCAAAAGAAAAATGGATGGAAGCGATGAAGGAGGAATTAGAATCCATGAAAGTTAACCAAGTCTGGGACTTGGTTGACTTACCCAGAGGACGTAGAGCTATTGGGAACAAATGGGTTCTCAAGATCAAGCATAAGGCTGATGGCTCTATAGACAGATATAAAGCTCGCCTTGTCGCGAAAGGTTTTACGCAATAGGAAGGGATAGACTACGAAGAGACCTTCTCACCTGTTGTTCGTTTTACCTTGATTCGCTTGATTCTGGTTATGGTAGCTTGCTTAGACCTCGAATTACATCAGATGGATGTAAAGACTGCCTTTCTCAATGGAGAATTGGACGAGGAGATCTATATGGAACAACCAACAGGGTTTGTAAAAGAAGAAAACGAACATAAGGTTTGTAAACTTCGTAAGTCCATATATGGTCTTAAACAATCCTCGAGGCAATGGTATATACGATTTCAAGAAGTTGTCTTATCAAATGGTTTTTCCATGCTTGATGAAGATAACTGTGTATATATCAAGAGGATTAAAAGCAAGTATGTTATTATGTCTCTATATGTAGATGACATTTTAATAGCCGGAAATGACAAGGATTTGTGATGAATATCAAGGCTTGGCTTTCATCAGTTTTTGAGATGAAAGACATGGGAGAAGCCGCATATATCCTTGGAGTTAAGATTTCAAGGAATTGTTTGAAGAAACTTCTTTCTCTTTCACAAGAAACTTATATAAAGAAGGTTCTAGAACGTTTTAATATGCAGGACTGCAAGTCCATTGATGCTCCTATAAGCAAATGCGATAATTTATGTCTGAAATCGTGTCCAAAGAACCAAAAAGAAAAGGAAATTATGGAAAAAGTTCCATATTCCAGTGCATTTGGTAGTCTTATGTACGCTATGATGTGTACAAGACCGGACATCTGTTTTGCCGTTGGAATGGTAAGTCGTTACCAATCCAATCCAGGGCAAGTACACTGGAAAGCGGTTAAGAGGATAATGCGGTATCTTAAAGGAACTGTGGACTATGCTTTATGCTATCAAGGAGATGCCTTGAGGCTCGAAGGCTACACTGATGCTGATTGGGCAGGTGATCTCGATGAGCGACGATCGACCTCAGGATATGTTTTTCTACTCGGATCTGGTGCAATATCACGGAGTAGCAAGAAGCAATCCTGCATCGTACTTTCAACTATGGAAGCCGAGTTTGTAGCATTTAACATGGCGGTCCAAGAAGCTGTTTGGCTTAGGAAGGTCTTAGACATGCTAATTGATGCAAATGACTCAGGTGCTGTACCAATACACAGTGACAGTCAAGCATCTATAGCATATGTCAAAGATCCAAAATTCCATTGTAAGACCAAACACATTGATATCCGCTACAAATTTGCAAAAGACTATGATAAAACCAAGAAGGTAGACATTAGGTACATATCTACGCATGAGATGATATCGGATCCGCTTACGAAGGCGATCCCCAGAGATGTGTTTTACAAACACTTATCATCTCAAGGATTGCGTAAGAGATGAGTTGTACCAATGTAAATTCCCATGTCTATGAATGATCAAATTTAATAAAAGAATAAGTTCTTTTCGACATTGCATATGAGTTTCTTGAAAATGTTTGTGTACATTTCTTATATCTCAGCTGTATTTTCTAGTATGTCGGACAGATTGAGGTTGGCTCTCTCACATGAGCAACCGCCTTTATTCTATCAGACGGATAAGACAAAGATGAGACCTGTTTAAATTCAAAATCGTCAGACGGATGATTTAGAGTCATGACTTAAACAAAATGGTCGTATGAGAGATCTGCATCATATGGATGCTTACAAAAGATCTAAAAGGATTTTTTTTCCTATCTGTCTTATGCGGGATGTGGGTCCAGGAGATTAAAGAGTAGTAAAAGGGACTCAAAGTCAGACATTGTGATGTCTGATCATCATCCTTTCAACGTCATTAAGACATACGCTCCCTGGGAAAGGAGTGATGTTGTAATACGTATTCATACTACGTATGCATTTGACCATTGGGTTAGAATAGTAATTGTGTTTACTATTATGTGAGACCCAAAGACCACATGGGTCTTAACTCATTACCCTTATGGACTCTAATTGGTTCCTTTAGATTTGACTGGGTGATTGCTATCTTAGCATGTTGCTTATGGACTATGGTCAATTCGGTCCGGCGGGGCATGTTAGAAAAGCAAGGCAAGTCAAGATCGAAAGGATCGCAAGAAGAGGAAGATTAATTTCATATTCACATTTGGACTTTAAAGATTCAAAGCTGGCCAGCCAATTGTAATCCAGATGGGATTCAATTGTTGAATATAAAGTATAAGAAATGTGAAGAAATAATCTAGTGTAAAACATGTGTTAATCTAGGGTAAAACATGCGTTAATCTACTCAACTTTGCACCTCGAGGAGTGTTTTGTATCTCTAACAAGTGCACAACAAAGGACTCTATGCGCGTGACGGTCACACGGTCTATTTCTCGGTATGATAAACAGAAGAACTAAAGGAAAAGATGTTTCCTTACAATCCCCTCAAGGGTGAGTGGGAGATGTTGGATATGGAAGACATATATACACCCATGAGGGGATGTATGACGGCCTATGGACCTCAGATGTCGCGTGCACGAAAGCGTGCGTGAAGGGAACCTTTTCTCGTGTGAAAAGGACCACTCGATAAGTGGAAAAGGTCACTTTATAAGTGCAAAAAGGCACTTGATAAGTGAATGAAGAAGAGGATAAGTGAATGTGCTAATATAGGCTAATAAGCTTATATTTAGTTATTTCCTACAATAACTACCCCTAAAGCCTATAAATAGGACCCAAGGGTAAGGCATTTACACTAATCTTACCATGCCATAAGTTTGCATAAGGCAATTTGTGTTCTTCTTCTCCCTTCCATTAAAATCCTCTTCTAAATAGAGATTTAGGCTGTGAAACGCTGCTTCGATCCTCCGTGACGAAGTACTGACCGTTGTGGCGAATCCGAGGGCAAAGGTCAGAGATTACGGTGCCGCGTACGCAAGCGTAAGTCTCTCCTCTTCATTCGATCCTAACATCGTTGTTTTGACAGGATCCTACAGAGTCAACTTGCTTTAGGATGCTATTGTTATTATTAAATCATTGAGGAAAGAACCAAATGAAATTTAGGCTAAACCGATATTTAAACTGGGGAAAAAGTGAAAGTGGGTCAAACAAGATTCGAAAATTGTGAAATAAATACTGGGGTGACCGCACGGACGAGAGAAACTAAACAGAGAAGACGGATCACAATTTTGATGACGAGAAACGAAGTTAAAAATAGAAAGGCCTCACGACAAAAGTGAAAATCGCGACGCCTCTTCAAACAAGATCAAATCGTGGGAGAACGACCCGTGAAATGATATTCCAAATTAAATCCACAATTTAATACTCTCCGAGAGGGTCACAACGACATATCACACCATAGGGTTTGGATACAGACAAAGTCTAAAATAAATACGTGAACGAACAAGACTACGTGCACGAAAAGCGTACAAAGTACGGGGTCCAAAACCGACAGTAATCCCAAGTTGGACACACGTCGGGGTTGGCTTGCTAAGGATGCAACCAAGGTGCTACGGCCCTATCGACTCAACAACACGACCCACATACAAGCAACAAAACCAATTAGGTACCTGAAATTGCTATACGCACAATTGTATTATGAATAGTGAATACCGACAGTTACATCCTACCCACCTTAGAACAAAGTCCGTCCTCGGACTTTCTAACATATCTACTCGCTCTAGTAACTACCCGGATCATGACAGTCTATAATTCAGACACGCATAGTCACCACAAGTGCTTATAAATGCACTAGATATTCAAACATTAACGTCACAACGTACATATACCTATATTTACATTCTATACTTATATCGATCACGGAAAGTCAAATTCACACACATATTTCAATCATATATATATGCATACATCCCTTATATAACTACTACTTACCTAGAAAAAAACAATAGTTCAGATACTCACATAAGAATAGTCTGCCACTAGCAAATACAATCATTTCTCTACGTATAGATAACTACCTATGCACAAAACAACCATGGGTATATTATTCCCTAATATTTCCTAGTATACATCCAATACCAAACACATCATCACATGTAGTCACACATAACATTATTAAATCAAGTTATTATATCTAAGATACATTTACCACTGCTATAATTTCACAATTATATAGTCATTCAATGCATTCAAATTTTCACCATATATTCACATCACATACGGCCCTATAACTATATTCACGACACGCCACACATACCATAGTCACCAATACCTATAACTAAGCACATACTTACCCGTGCATGGTGCACACCCACACACGCTAACATTCCATTCATATATACCAATCATACCACTATATACTTAGCACATCTACACACTTAGTTTAGCTAGCACATATACGTTCACACAGGCAAGTCCTTAGTAAATAACTATAACACAAGACCAACACCTATAACTATATACTGGTATATGGACCCCCAATCATGTGCGTAACACAACCAGACACAAACACTCCTATCACTATACATACATCATCCATCGCTATATTCATGGTACTACACGCAGCCCACAGACATATGTAACAATATACCTTGAGTATACCCACTCAAGCTTGAGTGAGACTCAAAACACATATCAAAATACTCTATATATGTAACACGGTATCTATACTTATACCAATACCACTCCAATGTAGACACATCCACCAACATAACCATATACATACCCTAATGTCAATCACACTTAATATTCAGTCAGGTAACACCCACATAGTTCAATCACTATATATACCATAATAATATTACAGACATCAGCACACGTATAATTATAATACCCTCCCTAATACATGTATTCATCGTATAGTCACGCACAAGCAACACATATATTCACACCATATCCATCTACCTATAATTAGTATACCTACACGTCTACTTATCCACATAGTTAAGATAGGCAATTATCGGGTATACCTCATGGTATACACGCACAACATCTCGTAAAGGCAAGCAATACCAAACAAAATTACATTCCTATTACCATACGTATATCACATATATACTCATGCAGCAAATACATAACTACTTACATTTAAGTGCAATACATATCTACGTATGAGCACATACTCACACGTACGAACATATGTGTCATATAAAAGGCCTACTCACTTAACTATAAGTACATATATTATCATTACACCTAACATACACACGACTTACTAATATATTATATACCAAGCATCTACAAGTATCTTCAAGCTACTTACACAACTGATATATACCCCAATACCATTTCCAATATCTATACAGACATCACTAAAGTGGTATTGCTATCCGCACATATATAATAACACCACCATATATACAACTTCACACATATATCACGAATAACACTGATTATACATACATAATACAAGAGTCAATGATTCATATCCTAAGGGTAGCATGCTCGTACGGGTCCACACACTCCACCTATATGCATGCACCACCACGACATAACAACTTATACTAATGGGCCCACCATACTATACTAAGGTTGACACAGGCAATGCCAAGCACTAATGGCTAAACAATAGGAAGGAAACTGAAGCCACAGCATAACGAAGGAAAAATCGAAAAGCACGAGTTCAGCTAGGATGAAGATACGGAGCCAGATTGGTTAGGTGAATCAGGGGTTTAATTGTGAACGTTTAGGTGGGAAAAGAAAGATGTAATGATACTCTCATATGCTACCGGAAATACGACGTAAATGATATAAGTTAAAACACTAAAGTATAAAACTGTCATACTTGAAAAGTTGGAGTTCTCTTTTGCATTGGAAAATATTTAGGAGTCGGTAGAATAAGTTGTTGAATTAAACTTGTGTAGTTTATATATAGTAGAGGAGCAAATGGTATTTTGAATTATCGAAATGTCATTATATGAAGAAATTAAGATATTTACGCGAGTGTGGAAGACATAGGTTAGTAAATATGATAAGATAATAATTTTAAAGATTTCAGCGAAAATTTTGAAATTCGGAGAATGTATGGAGTCTTAAATGCATGTTGAACGTTTTCAAAAAAAAACTTAAACCGGAAAAGAAATTCAAATTAGATAACATTGAAAATATTCATCGAATGGTCAGGATAGTAATGGAGAAGTTTTCAACGATTGACGATGGTGACATGTAGATTCACGTGATTCGAAAGGAAGGAAGTGAATCAAATAAAATGTAAATATGAATGGAAATAATTTAGTGAAACTGCTACGATGGGGTTCTACGGTCGATAACATGAAAGTGTAATGGTAAGGAAAAATGATAGAAGCAGGGTTCTAATTACCGGGTCGACTGAAGATCAAGAGAACTCGACATTAAGACTCTTTAATGAACTAAACTGTAATAGAGATCTCTGAAAAGGGTCCTAAGAGAAATTAAAATTACGTTCCGCTGGGTCTGAAATCGATGAACCCAAGCGAACGACTAAAGGAATTCTAGAAGTCTATCATGGTCAGAGCTAGACAGGAACCACTAAGGTAACTCCTAGGCAGGAACCACTAAGATAACTCCTAAGATGATTATATCAATTTCTAGCATGGAGTATAGCTAACAATCAGGGACCTCTAACTAGCAAGCACAGACGTCTAACTAAGTCTTTCTAAAGTCCTGATCTAATAGATTCCCTACTAAGCTGAGACAGATGTTCGGGCAACACGTCTACCAGCCACCTAAGACTTAGGAAACGATAAAGATTAGACTCAAGGCTTATGATTTGGATGTTTTAATTTATTTAATGGACGTTCTATAATTATTATCATTGTTCTGATAACTCGCAGTTGCAGTGACCTGCATGGGCCACCAACAAAACCTGTCACGCCCCGCTTCCCTAAAATGGAGGCGAGACGTGAGAAGGTCCGCTCAGACTTGGAGCTATGAGGCTCCAGTTTGTAAAGCGTCTGGATTTAACCGAGTTCACGTCCTTTCAAATGCGAAGCAGAACAACAATAATAATAAGGAAAGAGAGACAGATAAAAATTTATTCAATCTCAGAATGTCCATAATAAATAAGTTCCAACATCACAGAAAAGCCACCAGGCTGGAAAGAAAAGAGTCTAAAAGGCCCAAGCATGGCCAACAAAAGTACAACGTATAGAAAGTAAAGGTGCTACACACCGACAACTAACAGCAACCTAAAACAGAAGTACTCAGAACAGTCTCTAAGACTGGTCACCGGTGTCAACAAACTCCTCGTCAAACGTGGGCTCAGGCTCGACGTCAGCGAACCCCTCGTCCTCAGCAACGGTCTCTGGCTTAGGGTCTAACATGTGACACCCAAAAGAGAGAGGGGCACATGTCAGCAAGTCTACAAAAGACTTGTGCAAGGAAACTGAAAGAAAGTAAACAACCTAGCAGTTCTAAAAATTAATGCAATGACATGTCAGTTATAGTATGAGTGCAACAGGTAAGGAAAACAACAAGTACAATAAGACAACTAGCATGACATGGCAGGAGTAGCAAGGCTACTAACATTCACATGGATTTACCAGTCACGTTTTCATGTCGTCCACAGAGTTTATGCCTTACAGCTGAAGTGGCTGTACGGGCCCACTTCTACGCTGAGTGGTCGCTTAACCCTACCCCAAACCCAGAGTTTACGCCTTATAGCTGAAGTGGCTGTACGGGCACACTTCTACGCTGAGTGGTCGCTTAACCCTACCCCACCATGTGTATATGGACTGGCGTCCATCTTCTGGATCATGAGCCAGGGAGTGTTATTGGCAAAGGGTTGTGCCCGCAAAAGCAGGTGCCTAGCCTGAACAAGGGAGTACAAGTGTGGTAGCGTGTGCTACGAAGGCAACATTCATGGATGACATGGCATGGCATATTGTATTTAAAAGCGTACAGATAAGGAATTTAAACATGACACGCAGAGATGCAAGGATGACATGACAGCATGAACGAAAGCAAGTAAAAGGGGTCGGATCTAGCTTCGTTGTCAAGCTAGATCAAGTGGGGGTGTCAGATCTAGTTTCGTTGTCAAACTAGATCAAATAGGCGTCTAGGCAGCTATGATTTCACTGCCTAGTCTCTTTTATGCTACGGTACAAAAAGTGGCCTAAAGCATGGCCTAAACAAGGAACGGGCAAGTTTCACTTGCCTGCAACCTGACGTCCGAAAACACCATCCAAAAGTCCAAACTACCTATGTGCACAAGTCCACCAGCCTACAGTCCCAATTTAAGTTATCTTGATTAGTGAATCTAAACAATTAAAAACACCAAATTTTATCTTGTTTAACAGACAAGGGTTGGGGATCCTAAGAGTGCAAAACATTACCTCAACACGACGCGAAAGCTACACTGGCGTCGGGTAGCGACGCCAGGGGTTGGAATAAATAGAACGCGCTCCAAATACAGATTCCAATTAAGATTCCACACTCGCCAACTCTCGGGCAGTGTCTAGATCAGCGATGAAGATTCCAATCAGCGGTTAAGCGGTCGGTAGACGTTTTTACGACTTCCGGAAAGCCCTATCAACGAACTGGGACGAACGGTTCGACGTACGCAAAGTCTACAACTTTGAGCGTCGTAGGAGATGTTCGTGACATCGGAAAGAACCCCTAGGAGGTGTAGGGAGCTGATGAAAGACCCCAACAGCGAGGGGGGACGCTGAAAACTCAGCGATGCATCGACACGTCGCTAAACACGCAAAACAGCGAGTGTTCTCTCTGTTTCAGAGCAAAGGGGCTTGCGGCTGCCATCAACGGCGTAGGGGATCCAGGGGAGACTCACGGCGGAGGCGAGAAGCCGCGGGCGGCAGTGCAGCGGCAGCGCTGCTGCTTCTACGAGTTGCTCCTGCCTGCAGCGGCTGCAGGCGGGGATTCCGGCGCCTTGGGCGGAGCTCCAGCGAGGGTCAGAGGCCGACGACAGTGACGGGGGTATACGTGATGCGAGGCGGTGCTGTGCTGCGTAGGGCGGTGCTGCGGTCGTGGGATCTGCGCTTAGAGGCGCTGCAGCTGAGAACGATGCGCTGCCGTGTCGGGGCAGAGCACAGACCGGCGGCGGAGGGCTGAGCGGCCACGGAGAAGTCCAGAGATGGCCTGGGGAGCGATCAAAGGGAATAGCACGCGAGGGAAGTCGGGAGTTATTGGTTGCGGGCGAAAATTTTTTGAGGGTGGCGGCTGCTCGGGCTTTGTCCGGGAGAGATAGAAGTTAGGATAAAAAATAATACCCTAAGGTATTTTAAATAGAGGGAAAAGGGGGACAGCTCACGTGGGAGGGTAGGCTATGGCTTATGGTTTAAATATAGTGTTGTTTATAGGTTAAAATTTTTTTATTATCAATATTAAAAGCCCATGATTCTCAACCACTCTCTCTCCCTGGGTAAAACAAGTGGGTGCGGCTATGGTGAATGAAATGGGCTGAGTCAACTTGCTTTAGGATGGTATTGTTATTATTAAATCATTGGGGAAAGAATCAAATGAAATTTAGGCTAAACCGATATTTAAACTGGGGAAAAAGTGAAAGTGGGTCAAACGGGGTTCAAAAATTGTGAAATAAATACTGGGTTGACCGCACGGACGAGAGAAACTAAACAGAGAAGATGGGAGAACGACAACAGTTAAAAATAAAATGGCCTCACGACAAAAGTGAAAATCGCGACGTTTCTTCAAACAAGATCAAATCGTGGGAGAACGACCCGTGAAATGACGTTCCAAATTAAATCCACAATTTAATACTCTCCGAGAGGGTCACAACGACATATGTCACGTCCCGCTTCCCAAAAATGTGGAGGCGAGACGTGAGAAGGTCCGCTCAGACTTGAAGGCTGAAAAGCCGCAAGTCCGATAAGCGTCAAATAGAACTACAAATGGCAGGTCCTTGCAATGCAATACGAAAACAACAACAATAATAAGAGGGAGAGACAGATAAGATGTTCAATCTCAGATTATCCATTAATTAAATTACAATATCACATAAAAGCCACCAGGCTCAAAAGGGAAAAGCTAAGGCCCAACATGGCCAACAAAGTATAACATACATACAAAGGTGCCACACACCAACAACTAACAGCAACCTAAACAAAGAAGTGAACACGAGCGGTCTTCAAGACAGGTCCCTGGTGTCCACTCACCACCACAGCAAACATCAGCATCAGCAACACCATATCCCCTGCAACAAAGCTCTGGCTCTGGGTCTAACATGTGACACCCAAAAGAGAGAGGGGCACATGTCAGCAAGTCTGGAAAGACTTGTGCAAGGAAACTGAAAGTGAACTAGCAACCTAGCAGTTATAATAAGATGCAATGACATGGCATTTAAGTATGATGCGACAGTTTTAAAGGTAGGGAAGCCAATCACTCACGATGTAGCAAAAGCTACCAATCACTATTCATGAATCACGATTATCACTGTTATCACTGTTATCACTGTTTGTCACTTAGTGCATAGAGAGTCCACCTGCTGGCTAGCTCGTGGCTCAGTCCACTTATCTCGTATCACTATTAATCACTTATCACTGTTTATCACTTAGTGCATAGAGGGTCCACCTGCTGGCCAGCTCGTGGCTCAGTCCGCTTATCTCGTATCACTATTAATCACCTGAACACTAGAGATTTCGCCTGCTGGCCGGAGTGGCGGATCAGGCCAACTCGGGGTTCAGGTGGCCGCTTATCTCTTACCCCACCCATATGTGTCGAGCGTTGGGGTTTCCAACTACAGGGCTCGCTTCTGGAACACGAGCCAGGAAAATAATAGCATTGTAGCGTGTGCTACGCAATCACGATGACAAATCAATATGCAATGCCAGGAACAGATATTTGCGTACCGTTAATTGAATTTAAACGTGACAGGCAAAATGCAATGACATGAACAGATATTCGCGTACCGTTAATTGTAATTAAACATGACAGTTTAAAGGTGCATGGATGACATGGCATGTAGTAAGGCGCACGAATAAGGAATTAAACATGGCAGTTTAATATGCATGAACAACAAGTTAAAAGGGTTGGATTCTAGCTTCGTTGTCAAGCTAGATCAATTGAGGTGACGGATCTAGTTTCGTTGTCAAACTAGATCAAATAGGCGTCTAGGCGGCTATCATTTCACCGTCTAGTCTCTTTTACGCTAAAGCAAAGTAATGGCCTAAAACATGGCCTAAACCCTAAGTGGCAAGTTTCACTTGCCTAGCACCGAGGAAGACGATCGCGAAGGTTCATCCCACAAGCGCTAATCTACGGGGAAGGGAATCGCTGTCATGGAAAAAATCATCAAACAACATCCATTATTATTAGGGTTTCACAAATATCAAGTGTGGGTTATGAGATTATTAAAGGAAGAATACTACCCATGAAGAAGCGGAGGGACGATGCCGAGCAACCACGGCAACGGAAGAACGATCCGGCTCAGATCTGGAAATGAGGGAAAACCTGGAGAAATGGGTTTGGATGAGGATTTTGGGGATTTGATGGGGGTTTGAGGTTGAGGAGAGGTAGGATATGTGAAATGAGGGTTTGGATGATGATGGATGAGCTTGGGATGAAGGATCAATGGTGTGGGGAAGAAGGGGGCTCAATGGGGGAGAAATTAGGTTTAGAGTTGAAGAAGAGGAAGAAGAAAACGTTTGGAGGGGTATTTATAGAGTTTGGTGGCGGCTAGGGCAAAACTAGGGTTTCCTGGGCTGATTAGTCGGTCAAAGAAGGATTGGTGACCGATTAGTTTGGGAACTAGTCGGTCGGTTGATCAACGCAGACCGACTAAGAGTAAACAGTAACTCGGCTGGAAAGATGATCAATGAACTAGTCGGTTGAAGAACAATGGCTGACCAACTAGATTACAATCTAGTCGGTCGAAAGATGTTCTCAGACCGACTAAGGTTAAACAGTAACTTAGGGGAAATTAACCAAAGGAACTAGTCGGTTCCAGTTGATTTCCTGACCGACTAGATTGGAATCTAGTCGGTCGGTTGATCTTCTTGAACCAACTAACGTGCACGAAAGGTGCCGATTCGAAGCGCGAAGCTTCGGGAAGATTTCTATGGCTTCTAGGATCGATTTATACTCTAAGATATGATCGATATGAAGCTCGTCACGAGTGACTTACTCCGAGTTCAATGATTTAAGGAAGAAGCTAGAAGATCACATCAAAAGGAATGAAAACGAAAGTTAGGAAATCTCAACGAGATGAATGAAAGCGAGAACTATGGAAATGGAAACCACACAAGGAGAGAACCCACCATCATAAGCAAAACACACTGATAATCCAATCATACAAAAACCAGTCGTTACATCCTACCCACCTTAGAATAAAGTCCATCCTCGGACTTCCTAACATATATATATAGTCGCTCTGGTAACTACCCTCAACCAATATCACATCATTAATTCAACCAAGTACTTTCATTTCGAGTGCTTATATATATATGCACTAGAAATCAAATATTACTACCACTACACACATATTTTCACGCACATAGTACACTCATACTTATTATAGTCAATCAATTTCATACACGTATTTCAATCACATATATATAGTCAATATAATTATACCACAATAAACACTTATTACTTACTATAAGAAAATAACCAAGCCTCTCTTATTTGAAAATAATCTCACATTTATTTAGTCATTCAAATACATGCAAATATTTCACCATATTTTCACCTCACATATAGTCCTATAACTATATATTGGTATAGACATCCACAATCGTGTGCGTAACACAACCAAGCGCAAACAACTCAAACACCATACTTACATCATCCATCACTATTCATCACCACATACAATTATACCAAAGTACATAGAGTATACCCACTCAAGCTTGAGTGAGACTCAAATCATAGCAGGACATTTATATGCGTAACACAGTATCCATACACATACCAATACCACTCCAAGGCATACACATCCACGTATCACATATTTTCACACCATATCCATCCATTTATAATTACCATATCAACACATCAACTACATACAAGTTTAAGATATGCAATAGTCGGGTATACCTCCTGATATACACGCATGCGACATCTCATAAAATAAGTAGTACCAATCAAAATTATCATTCTGTTATCATACGTATATCACATCACACTCAAGCAGAAAATTACCTACACACAACATACAAATGCCAACACCCATACCACTATATACACACCACGAAATCAACACTACGACGACATAACCACTTAACTAATGGGCCCACCAAACTATAATAAGGTTGACACAGGCAACGACAAGCTCTATTGGCTAAACAAAAGGAAAGAAATCGAAATCAAAAGCGTAACGAATAGAAGGATCGATAAGCATGAAAACAGTCGTGTAATGATGTAATGATGCTCCATTAGGACACATGGAAAATAGTGTAAATAACATATTCTAGAATACAAAAAATTTGAAAACCGTTATTGTAACGGCCGCTTTCCGACCGTTCGTATTTTCTGCGTGCACGTGCTTTATCGTGCACGTAATTTATTTGGCTAGTTCTGAGCTCCGGCTTATGTGATGCGATATGCCGTTGCAATCGTTTTGGGGTGTTGAATTTTATAGTAATTTTTGGGAACGTCTTTCACAGCTCGTCTTCTCGAAGAAACGACTTTGAATGATAGGGGCGTTTTAGTCATTTGTCTCAAAACGACGTTTCCAATTTTACGTAAATTTTTGGTAGGTATAGCGCACGATCAGGCTCCATAGATCTGTGCGCCTCGTCTTCACGATCGCCCCGGTATTTTCGGATTATTTTTCTGACGCCCGGTTTAAGAGATATCGCTCGGAGAAATCTCGACCGTTCATTAGCCCAATCAAATTCAAAATTTCGAATTTGATAGCCAAATCTGGCTATATCACTAATTAATCTGTTTTAAATCTTCCTTAAACTGTTTCGCTAATCTCCTCTAGCCTTACCCCAAACTGTACACCCTCCATCCTTATACCCCTCTCCCATTTAACCCAAAACTCCTAGCTGTTTAGCAATTTTATTTTATTAATAACCCTAACCCTAACTTAACACCAACCCTAAAAAAATCTAAATTCCCAATCCCGCAGCTAAGCCCTAGGGCTTTCTCCGCGCCGCCACTCTTCTCCTCTCCCCGTTCGCGTTTCTCTCTCCCACTCCCCTATCTCCTTCTCTCTCCTTCCAGCGCAACCTCCGGCCGCCATCCGCCCCTGCGGCCGTCTCTCTCCCCCGCGGGCCGCGTCACCATCCGCACTGCCTCCAGCCGCCGCCAGCAACCCTCTCGCATCCCCGATCCGTCGCCCGGCGATCCGCCCTCATGCACAGCCCGCGGCCGGCGATTGCACCGCCTTAGCCCCTCACCACGGCAACCCCGTCGCCGCGCGGTCTCTCTCTTCACCCCGATCCCCGCTGCATCTGTCCATCACCCGCTCCCGACCACCCTGCGCCGATCTCAGCACGCCCCCCCTCGCCTGCGCTGCTGAGCCCCTTCCGACCGCCCCTCTTGCGCCGCATCGTGCTGCTCTCCGACTGCGGCTGCCTCCTGACCCAGCACCGCGCACAACTCCCGCTGCACGCTGTTTTCGTCTCCGTAGACACTGTTGTCGCATTGCTCGCTGTTTTGGCGGCTTCTCGACGCCCTAAGTTTCTACGGACCGTTGCGTATGCGTGTTCGTTGTCCGCTATCCTCCGGAGCCGTAGGACGCCTTCCTGACATCCTGGCTCGCTGCCCTCACTTCCGATTCACCACCAGAACGTGTCTGGCTACGCTACCCGTAGTCGAGACGTCATAGGCGACGCGGATCTTCTACCGTGCAGACACTACGTCCACACTACTCCAGACACCGGAGAGGTTAGTCCCCTAACTCGTAGCGAAACCCACACCGTAGCAAAACTGAACCCTAACTAAAATCGGACAACTCGAACTAAATTTAATTTTTCCGCACCAGTAAAATGTTGTCACTGTAGAAATCGACCATCGGACAATTTTCTGTGCATATAGGGTGGTGGTCGATCTAGGCTGATAAAACACCAAAACGTGACTTTGACGATTAGGGTAGACCCGATAACCTAGAAACAGACCCTAATAGGACTTGATGAAAATCGCGACCTGACACCGTCGTCGTGACCTGTTTCAGACGGACTACCGCAGACGAGACGACTGGACGAGACGACCCGGACAGACGACATACTCGCCACCGCAGGCAAGTGTACTCACTTGCTCTTTCGGCCGTGCCTAGGCCTTAGACTGTTAGAACTATTAAACTGTGAACAAAGAGAACCGGACGTGAAATGATAGCGTCCGGGACATCCCTGACGACTTAGACTTGACGACGAAGTCTAAGCGCAACAACAACAACTTTTGACACCGTAGGGTTATCCTGTGTGTGCGTGTGTGTGGACACCCTAGAATCAACAACAACTTCTACTATAGGTTTCTTCTACGTGTGCGTGTGTGTGGACACCCTAGAACAACTCTGCCTTGCCATGTCATGAACATCTTGCACGTCGTGTCTTGTGTAGCCTGTGGGCAATGAGACGCTCACCTAGTAGAGTGGGTGGTCTTTGTTACGGAACACTTACGGGAAGCTCGGCACCCACCTAGCAGAGTGAGTGTCCCAGCAGACCGAGAGGATAGAGACTCTCACCTAGCAGAGTGAGTGGTCCTATACAGTTGTACGGTTTCACCTACGAGGCGTTCGTCGCTCACCTAGCAGAGTGAGCGATACGCTACCGACCGTGGGGATAGAGGCACTCACCTAGCAGAGTGAGTGGCCCTATATTGTCTTGTCCTGAGTTCTGGGGTTTGGGGTAGGGTTGAGCGTGCGCACGGGGAGAGGGTCTGATCCCCCTCGAACCGTAAGGCGTGAACCCTTCATGTCACAATTGTCTTGTCTTGTCTTGTCTTGTCCTGTCCTGTCACGTTTCGTCTTGTCATGCTTCGTCTTGTCATGTCTTGTCTTGACACCGGTTAGGCTACTCCCGTAGTTGGTGGCACACGCTACGACTACTGCTTGCTACGCTTTACTTTCCTGCTGCGTTACTTCCTGTTGTGTTACTCTGTTATAACCCCAGTATGCTAATCAACCAGTAAACAATTGTTAATAGTTCGGTACACTTGCAGTAGAGTCTGACCTCTTTTGTAGACTTTACCTGACGTACAGTTCCTTTCTTTTGGTGCTGTACGTCAGGTGTGGAGCCAGAGTACGCAGAGCCGGAAGACGCAGACTCAGAGTACGTGCCCGAGGAGGACCAGAGCTAGGGATCTTCACGTTGCTGATTCAGAGGTTTCACTGCAGTTTAGTTGGGTGCGTAGCACCGTTTACCTTCTGTTTAGGTTGGGTGCTTGCACCATTAGTTTACTCCAGTTGTTTTGTAGCCGTGTTGGCTTTTGTTTAGACTCTCTGCACTTTTCGGGATATCTGTGGAATAAAATGAATGCATCTCTTTTAGTACTTTTGTTGTTCTGTACTAACCTGCAGGGACATGTTCCTTCGTCTTGGAGCACCACATTGACGCTTATTGGGTCCGAGCTTTACAGCTCTGGCCTAAGCGGGCCTAGTCACGTTTCGCTTCTGTCGTTTTGGGAAGCGGGGCGTGACAGGTTTTAGTGGTGGCCCATGTAGGTCCCTTTTCTGCAAAAGTTCGGAACGATAGAAGTATTAACATTCATTCTTTCCATTCAGGAATATGTATGAGTCTAAGCTATGTTTCTTTTTCTTTTCCCTGTCGTTAGGATGGTAAGAGGACGTGGAGCTCGAGACGGACCTTCATCTGACGGGACCATGGATGGACGAAGTGGCGAGTTCTGTCAATTTCTGGGCGTGATGAGAGAGATGCTGGATGTGCAGCATCAGTTGGTTCAGCAGTCCCAGCGTGCTACCCAGACTCCCCTGGTTGCACCACCACCGCCTCCGCCTGCCCCTCGAGCTGCTCCAGGAGTGAAGCAGTTCAATGAGCTTCAGCCGAGGACATTTTCTGGGAAAGAAGGACCCCTAGCTACTGACGAGTGGATCCAGAGCACGGAGGAGAAGTTAGTTGCTGCGAAGATTCCTGATGATACCCGAGTGGAGATAGCAAAGATGCAATTGACAGAGAATGCTAGGAACTGGTGGCGCATTGAGGAGAGGCGCCTGCTAAAGCCAGTGGAGTGGAAGACCTTCCGCTCGATGTTTAAGGATAAGTATTTCACCAAGTCTGCCAGGAGGGAGCTGTTGAGCAAGTTTATAGACCTGAAGCAAGGGGATATGACTGTCGAGGAGTATGAAGCTGAGTTCGAGATGCTGAGTCGTTTTGCTCCGCATATGGTAAGGAAGGAGGAGAAGCGAGCTGATCGCTTTCGTCAGGGACTGCGTCCGAAGATTCAGGCTTCTATGTCTTCGGCAAATTTCACGACTATGAGGGAGGTGATAGATGCTGCGAAGAATCATGAGATTATTTCACTCCTACCTGACTCTCCAACTGATAAGGGGAAGCGTCCCATGGAGCAGTATCGACCGCCTGCTAGGCCGACGGTGGGACCAGTTCAGACAGTGCCTTTCAAGAGGTCAGGTGCACCTATGCAGAGTCAGAATAAGGGACCATGCCACTTCTGCGGCAAGCCAGGGCATCAGCAGAACACTTGCAGGAAGAAGCTGGGTTTGTGTCTGGCATGTGGAGCTGCCACACACGCCTTTGTAGATTGCCCGAGGTATCGCCATGCTGAGGGCGGAGCACCTGCCCCTACCCAGAGAGGAGCTGTTGTCCGTGGAGCATATGTCATGACAGCAACAGGTGGCGTCGTTGCAGGTAACTCCATAGTTTTGAATCTTTCATATTATAGTTTAGCTTATTTTTGGCTGCTTATGTATGTTTCAAAACTTTTGTTCTCTTCAAATCAAACCTTTAATGTTTTGGGTTTAGCTCACAAAGATCACAACCCACCTACCTTCCCTCATCCAATATCACAACTCCACACGTTCTTTTCCAATGTTTTAAAATATGTCTTATCCCTTAAATTTTCTTTTCTTTCCCTATTCGGGAGTGTTATATTTTTATTGCTATGATGCTGTTAGTACTAGATATTTTGTTATAGGGTTATGTTTACGGGTAGGCTCAGAGTGAGATGAGATATGTTGTATCGATGATTAGTTGGTTTTGAATAAACAAGGATATTAGATCAGAATACTTTGGATGAAAAGAATGAGGCGACCAAGACTTATTAATGATACCAATGTGCGACGGACTTGATGGGGACTCAGAACGAATGAGATTAGACACAGTGAGGTGAGTACTTAATCGACCTGAAAATTGGACGAGTGGTAGATAGGAGTGACTATGGAGGTATAGTATGAGTTAGGGCGATCATGAGATTGAGTAGAGTTTTTCTTTTTTTTGCATTAAGACTGATTGTTGAGTGGACGTGAGAAGACATTGGGAGTAACACGACGTGTTGAGATGGATGAATGGTTAGGTAGGTGGACTTAGTATCGGTTGGGATTAGTTATAGTGAGTGGGAGGAGATGTGATCTTGGTAGTCCAAATTTATTGGCGGATAAATTATGGGAAGATATGACAAGAATATATTGAAGACACGGAGAATGTTGGTTTGCGGAGGTATTATAAGATCGACAAAGTTTTTGTTTTGGATTGGTGATTGACTAGAACATCCTTTCAGCGATTATTAATATTGAAAGAGATTGAGGAATTTAAAAGATGTTATTGAGCGATGATGTATAGCGGAGTGGTATGGTTTGAGAAGATGATTATTATTTTTGGGAGAAACTGGAGTTGGAAATTCGAACAGTAGTGATGGGTCTATAGCTAAGTATTAGGAGGTGGGTTTAGTCGTGTCTTTGCCCAGTGAAAAGAAAGGGATTATGATGGATTATTGGAGGAACGATATTGAAGTTTTAATGATCAGAGATCATGGAGTGGAGGATAGGAGTTATAAGCTTAGGTATTTATAAATTTTGTAATTAGTCTTAGTATGAGTGATTCCGAGGACGGAATCATTTCTAAGGTGGGTAGAATGTAACGGCCGCTTTCCGACCGTTCGTATTTTCTGCGTGCACGTGCTTTATCGTGCACGTAATTTATTTGGCTAGTTCTGAGCTCCGGCTTATGTGATGCGATATGCCGTTGCAATCGTTTTGGGGTGTTGAATTTTATAGTAATTTTTGGGAACGTCTTTCACGGCTCGTCTTCTCGAAGAAACGACTTTGAATGATAGGGGCGTTTTAGTCATTTGTCTCAAAACGCCGTTTCCAATTTTACGTAAATTTTTGGTAGGTATAGCGCACGATCAGGCTCCATAGATCTGTGCGTCTCGTCTTCATGATCGCCCCGGTATTTTCGGATTATTTTTCTGACGCCCGGTTTAAGAGATATCGCTCGGAGAAATCTCGACCGTTCATTAGCCCAATCAAATTCAAAATTTCGAATTTGATAGCCAAATCTGGCTATATCACTAATTAATCTGTTTTAAATCTTCCTTAAACTGTTTCGCTAATCTCCTCTAGCCTTACCCCAAACTGTACACCCTCCATCCTTATACCCCTCTCCCATTTAACCCAAAACTCCTAGCTGTTTAGCAATTTTATTTTATTAATAACCCTAACCCTAACTTAACACCAACCCTAAAAAAATCTAAATTCCCAATCCCGCAGCTAAGCCCTAGGGCTTTCTCCGCGCCGCCACTCTTCTCCTCTCCCCGTTCGCGTTTCTCTCTCCCACTCCCCTATCTCCTTCTCTCTCCTTCCAGCGCAACCTCCGGCCGCCATCTGCCCCCGCGGCCGTCTCTCTCCCCCGCGGGCCGCGTCACCATCCACACTGCCTCCAGCCGCCGCCAGCAACCCTCTCGCATCCCCGATCCGTCGCCCGGCGATCCGCCCTCATGCACAGCCCGCGGCCGGCGATTGCGCCACCTTAGCCCCTCACCACGGCAACCCCGTCGCCGCGCGGTCTCTCTCTTCACCCCGATCCCCGCTGCATCTGTCCATCACCCGCTCCCGACCACCCTGCGCCGATCTCAGCGCGCCCCACCTCGCCTGCGCTGCTGAGCCCCTGCCGACCGCCCCTCTTGCGCCGCATCGTGCTGCTCTCCGACTGCGGCTGCCTCCTGACCCAGCACCGTGCACAACTCCGGCTGCACGCTATTTTCGTCTTCGTAGACACTGTTGTCGCATTGCTCGCTGTTTTGGCGGCTTCTCGACGCCCTAAGTTTCTACGGACCGTTGCGTATGCGTGTTCGTTGTCCGCTATCCTCCAGAGCCGTAGGACGCCTTCCTGACATCCTGGCTCGCTGCCCTCACTTCCGATTCACCACCAGAACGTGTCTGGCTACGCTACCCGTAGTCGAGACGTCATAGGCGACGCGGATCTTCTACCGTGCAGACACTACGTCCACACTACTCCAGACACCGGAGAGGTTAGTCCCCTAACTCGTAGCGAAACCCACACCGTAGCAAAACTGAACCCTAACTAAAATCGGACAACTCGAACTAAATTTACTTTTTCCGCACCAGTAAAATGTTGTCACTGTAGAAATCGACCATCGGACAATTTTCTGTGCATATAGGGTAGTGGTCGATCTAGGCTGATAAAACACCAAAACGTGACTTTGACGATTAGGGTAGACCCGATAACCTAGAAACAGACCCTAATAGGACTTGATGAAAATCGCGACCTGACACCGTCGTCGTGACCTGTTTCAGACGGACTACCGCAGACGCGACGACTGGACGAGACGACCCGGACAGACGACACACTCGCCACCGCAGGCAAGTGTACTCACTTGCTCTTTCGGCCGTGCCTAGGCCTTAGACTGTTAGAACTATTAAACTGTGAACAAAGAGAACCGGACGTGAAATGATAGCGTCCGGGACATCCCTGACGACTTAGACTTGACGACGAAGTCTAAGCGCAACAACAACAACTTTTGACACCGTAGGGTTATCCTGTATGTGCGTGTGTGTGGACACCCTAGAATCAACAACAACTACTACTATAGGTTTCTTCTACGTGTGCGTGTGTGTGGACACCCTAGAACAACTCTGCCTTGCCATGTCATGAACATCTTGCACGTCGTGTCTTGTGTAGCCTGTGGGCAATGAGACGCTCACCTAGTAGAGTGGGTGGTCTTTGTTACGGAACACTTACGGGAAGCTCGGCACCCACCTAGCAGAGTGAGTGTCCCAGCAGACCGAGAGGATAGAGACTCTCACCTAGCAGAGTGAGTGGTCCTATACAGTTGTACGGTTTCACCTACGAGGCGTTCGTCGCTCACCTAGCAGAGTGAGCGATACGCTACCGACCGTGGGGATAGAGGCACTCACCTAGCAGAGTGAGTGGCCCTATATTGTCTTGTCCTGAGTTCTGGGGTTTGGGGTAGGGTTGAGCGTGCGCACGGGGAGAGGGTCTGATCCCCCTCGAACCGTAAGGCGTGAACCCTTCATGTCACAATTGTCTTGTCTTGTCTTGTCCTGTCCTGTCCTGTCACGTTTCGTCTTGTCATGCTTCGTCTTGTCATGTCTTGTCTTGACACCGGTTAGGCTAGTCCCGTAGTTGGTGGCACACGCTACGACTATTGCTTGCTACGCTTTACTTTCCTGCTGCGTTACTTCCTGTTGTGTTACTCTGTTATAACCCCAGCATGCTAATCAACCAGTAAACAATTGTTAATAGTTCGGTACACTTGCAGTAGAGTCTGACCTCTTTTGTAGACTTTACCTGACGTACAGTTCCTTTCTTTTGGTGCTGTACGTCAGGTGTGGAGCCAGAGTACGCAGAGCCGAAAGACGCAGACTCAGAGTACGTGCCCGAGGAGGACCAGAGCTAGGGATCTTCACGTTGCTGATTCAGAGGTTTCACTGCAGTTTAGTTGGGTGCGTAGCACCGTTTACCTTCTGTTTAGGTTGGGTGCTTGCACCATTAGTTTACTCCAGTTGTTTTGTAGCCGTGTTGGCTTTTGTTTAGACTCTCTGTACTTTTCGGGATATCTGTGGAATAAAATGAATGCATCTCTTTTAGTACTTTTGTTGTTCCGTACTAACCTGCAGGGACCTGTTCCTTCGTCTTGGAGCACCACATTGACGCTTATTGGGTCCGAGCTTTACAGCTCTGGCCTAAGCGGGCCTAGTCACGTTTCGCTTCTGTCGTTTTGGGAAGCGGGGCGTGACAGTTATACTTCAAAAGTTGGAGTCCCTTTTCGTATAAAAATATTTAGAGGTCGATAAAACAAATTGTTTGAAATAAGTTTGAGTCGAATATACATAATAGGAGAAAACAGTTTATTGGCTTACATAAAGTCATTAAAAGGAAGTAAATCATTTACACGGATTTTGAGGTCGTAGTTTAGAAAATATCACACGGTAGTAACTTAATAACGTTTGCAAAGTTTGAAATGAAATTAAATTGATTGAAAATTTTAAACTCAGGTTGAATGCTTTCAAAATCCTTAAGCCAGGGAAAGTTTAAAGTAATCAATATTGAAGCTACTCTTAGAGGAATCAGGATTTGCCAAAAAGAGACTGTTTTACACAAAGCTCTTAACATACGGGCTAACGAGCCTAGCATGGATATGAAAATATTTGAAATTCTATTTAGTTAGAATATATTCTAAAGTATGTTTGGAGGACGGAAGGATAATAATTCCTTTAGAAATGAAATTATCAAAATTTGTAAATAAGCCTTAAAACCAGATTACGGAGGGTCTAGATCATGAAAAGTTATGAAGACGTAATTTTTTTTCCAAAAAAAATTGTAATAGAGAAAATTTCGAACATATCCTTGGTTTGTTGAAAGCTAAAATCATGTGCGACTTGGAAGGTATGTTAAGGGAGCGTGGTGAATCATTTGAACGGCATAAACAAGAAAGGAAAAACCTTATAAATCGAATTTGGGGAAAAATAGAAATACGCTCAGAATTAAATTGACATGTGAAAAGGGACAAGATATTTAAAAAGGTATGAAAAGTATAGGCTGGAAAGCATCCTAAAACGGTAGTCAAATCTCGTCGAAACCTTTGAAATTCAAAAATAAATTTAAGTCAACGAAAGAGTTTGAGGTATAAGTATATATATTAAAGTTCCGAACGAATTTAAACTTAGGAAAAAGGAAGTCGAAAAGATACTTTCAGAAAGTTCAAGATTTGCAACGGAGAGGTTCGAAAACATTATACGGCAGTAGCTTAATATAACATTTCGGCAAGAATTTCGAAATTCAAAGAATGAAATCCGATCAATTATAGTGTGAAAATTTAGGCCCATGCTAAATGCTTCCAAGTTTTAAAACCGAAGAGAAATTCCAAATAAATAACATTTAAAATACTCTTTGGAGGGACCCGGATTCGCCAAACAACTGATTCATACAAGATCTTAATGTACGAGCAAAACGAACGTGGTACCGATATATAAAAATAATTGAAGTCATATTTTACAAATTACCTTAAAAGTGTGTATGGTGAATGGAAAGATAATATCTTAGTAGTATGGAAAGAGAAAATGATATTCAAACTCATCAAGTTAGTATTAAAACTTTTAAACCGTTTTATGAAGGGTCTAAGTCAGGAATGATTTCGAAATAGTAATCATTTTTTTTTCAAAAATCTGAAATATGGAAAATGTTGAGCATAAAATCGACTTGCTAAAAGCCGAAGTCCAAAGGGACTTGAAAAGTTTATTAAGAGTAAGCACGAGGTGTTTTCGAATAAAATTTTAATGGCACAAGTAAGAAAAGAAATTATGAATCGAGTTAGGAAAATAGAAATACGGTTCAGAATGAAATTGGCATATGAAAAGGGACAAGACATTTATATCGATACGAAAGTATAAGCTGAAAATATTATAAACTTCTAATCTAAAAATCTCAACACAAGTTTCGATATTTAAAAACATAAATAATTTAAGTCGGCGAAGGAGCATGAAACCTTACATATATCAAAAGTGTTTCGAACAAATTTAAACTTAACGAGAGAAGAAGATCGAAGGTACTTTTAGGGAAACAAGGATTCGCCAAAAGAACGTGTTGGTATAAAAACTGTTGAAGTACGAGTACGACGAACCTATAAATGATATACACAAAAATTTGTTGAAGTCCATTTAGTTTGGAAAAATACCCCTAAAGGTATGTAAGATAAGTGGTTAAAATAAATTTTGTAGTTAGGAAAAAGGACAGTATATCAACCCATCAGGATAGTAATAAAGTTTAAAAATCGAAATGCGAAAGATACATTGTTAGAAAAATAGTACAAGATGGTAATTTTAAAATTACGACCAAAACTCTTCAAAATTCAAGAACGACTTTTAACTCCATCGAAATTTAGGGACACATATTTAAAGAAGTTTAGAACAAAATTTAAATTGAGTGAAACTTCAAATAAAGAAAGCATTCGAAAATAACTTTGGAAGAATCAAGATTTGCAACGGAAAACATTTGAAAGATCAAGGATAATTGTAATGAGGTGGTCATGTGAGTTGAGGACAAGGGAAGTGGTTTATGTGAATTGAATGCTCCTAAATCACGATGCAAGAAAACCACGATGAAGATCTACGGTCAGTAACACCAAAGTGTAGTGACCAGGAAAGATTGAATCAGGGGGGTTCTAATCATCGGGTTAACTAAAGGCCAAGAGAACCTTAACACTAAAGCTTCTAATGGGTTAGAATATATAGATCTCAGGAAGGTTCTAAGAGAAGCAAGATCATGTTCTGTTAGGCCCGAAATCGATGAACTCAAGCGAACGGCTAAAGAAATCCTAGGAGTCTATCATGGCCAGAGCTAGGCGGGAACCACTAAGGTAACTCTTAAGACAATCAAACAAATCACTAACATGGAGTCTAGCTAACAATCAAGGATTCCTAACTAGCATGCACAGACGTCTATCTAAGTCTAGCTAGGGTCCTGATCTAATGGATTTCCTACTAAGCTGAGACAGATGCTCTAACACGTCTACCAGCCACCTAAGACATAGGAACGCTAAAAACCTAGACTCCGGGCTTATAACTTGGATGTTCTAATTCATTTAATGGACATTTTATAATTATTATCGTTGTTCCGATAGTTCGCATTTGCAAATGGACCTGCATGGGCCACCAATAAAACCTGTCACGTCCCGCTTCCCAAAAATGTGGAGGCGAGACGTGAGAAGGTCCGCTCAGACTTGAAGGCTGAAAAGCCGCAAGTCCGATAAGCGTCAAATAGAACTACAAATGGCAGGTCCTTGCAATGCAATACGAAAACAACAACAATAATAAGAGGGAGAGACAGATAAGATGTTCAATCTCAGATTATCCATTAATTAAATTACAATATCACAGAAAAGCCACCAGGCTCAAAAGGGAAAAAGCTAAGGCCCAACATGGCCAACAAAGTATAACATACATACAAAGGTGCCACACACCAACAACTAACAATAACCTAAACAAAGAAGTGAACACGAGCGGTCTTCAAGACAGGTCCCTGGTGTCCACTCACCACCACAGCAAACATCAGCATCAGCAACACCATATCCCCTGCAACAAAGCTCTGGCTCTGGGTCTAACATGTGACACCCAAAAGAGAGAGAGGCACATGTCAGCAAGTCTGGAAAGACTTGTGCAAGGAAACTGAAAGTGAACTTGCAACCTAGCAGTTATAATAAGATGCAATGACATGGCATTTAAGTATGATGCGACAGTTTTAAAGGTAGGGAAGCCAATCACTCACGATGTAGCAAAAGCTACCAATCACTATTCATGAATCATGATTATCACTGTTATCACTGTTTGTCACTTAGTGCATAGAGAGTCCACCTGCTGGCCAGCTCGTGGCTCAGTCCGCTTATCTCGTATCACTATTAATCACTTATCATTGTTTATCACTTAGTGCATAGAGAGTCCACCTGCTGGCCAGCTCGTGGCTCAGTCCGCTTATCTCGTATCACTATTAATCACTTGAACACTAGAGATTTCGCCTGCTGGCCGGAGTGGCGGATCAAGCCAACTCGAGGCTCAGGTGGCCGCTTATCTCTTACCCCACCCATATGTGTCGAGCGTTGGGGTTTCCAACTACAGGGCTCGCTTCTGGAACACGAGCCAGGAAAATAATAGCATTGTAGCGTGTGCTACGCAATCACGATGACAAATCAATATGCAATGCCAGGAACAGATATTTGCGTACCGCTAATTGAATTTAAACGTGACAGGCAAAATGCAATGACATGAACAGATATTCGCGTACCGTTAATTGTAATTAAACATGACAGTTTAAAGCTGCATGGATGACATGGCATGTAGTAAGGCGCACGAATAAGGAATTAAACATGGCAGTTTAATATGCATGACCAACAAGTTAAAAGGGTTGGATTCTAGCTTCGTTGTCAAGCTAGATCAATTGAGGTGACGGATCTAGTTTCGTTGTCAAACTAGATCAAATAGGCGTCTAGGCGGCTATCATTTCACCGTCTAGTCTCTTTTACGCTAAAGCAAAGTAATGGCCTAAAACATGGCCTAAACCCTAAGTGGCAAGTTTCACTTGCCTATCACCGAGGAAGACTATCGCGAAGGTTCGTCCCACAAGCGCTAATCTACGGGGAAGGGAATCGCTGTCATGGAAACAATCATCAAACAACATCCATTATTATTAGGGTTTCACAAATATCAAGTGTGGGTTATGAGATTATTAAAGGAAGAATACTACCCGTGAAGAAGCGGAGGGACGATGCCGAGCAACCACGGCAACGGAAGAACAATCCGGCTCAGATCTGGAAATGAGGGAAAACCTGGAGAAATGGGTTTGGATGAGGCTTTTGGGGATTTGATGGGGGTTTGAGGTTGAGGAGAGGTAGGATATGTGAAATGAGGGTTTGGATGATGATGGATGAGCTTGGGATGAAGGATCAATGGTTTGGGGAAGAAGGGGGCTCAATGGGGGAGAAATTAGGTTTAGAGTTGAAGAAGAGGAAGAAGAAAACGTTTGGAGGGGTATTTATAGAGTTTGGTGGCGGCTAGGGCAAAACTAGGGTTTCCTGGGCTGATTAGTCGGTCAAAGAAGGATTGGTGACCGACTAGTTTGGGAACTAGTCGGTCGGTTGATCAACGCAGACCGACTAAGAGTAAACAGTAACTCGGCTGGAAAGATGATCAATGAACTAGTCGGTTGAAGAACAATGGCTGACCGACTAGATTACAATCTAGTCGGTCGAAAGATGTTCTCAGACCGACTAAGGTTAAACAGTAACTTAGGGGAAATTAACCAAAGGAACTAGTCGGTTCCAGTTGATTTCCTGACCGACTAGATTGGAATCTAGTCGGTCGGTTGATCTTCTTGAACCAACTAACGTGCACGAAAGGTGCCGATTCGAAGCGCGAAGCTTCGGGAAGATTTCTATGGCTTCTAGGATCGATTTATACTCTAAGATATGATCGATATGAAGCTCGTCACGAGTGACTTACTCCGAGTTCAATGATTTAAGGAAGAAGTTAGAAGATCACATCAAAAGGAATGAAAAAAAAAGTTAGGAAATCTCAACGAGATGAATGAAAGCGAGAACTATGGAAATGGAAACCACACAAGGAGAGAACCCACCATCATAAGCAAAACACACTGATAATCCAATCATACAAAAACCAGTCGTTACAACATATCACACCATAGGGTTCGGATACAGAAAATGTCTAAAATAAATACGTGTACGGACAAGACTACGTGCACGAAAAGCGTACAAAGTACGGGGTCCAAAAGCGACAGTAATCTCAAGTTGGACACACGTCGGGGTTGGCTTGCTAAGGATGCAACCAAGGTGCTACAGCCATATCGACTCAACAACACGACCCACATACAAGAAACAAAACCAATGAGGTATCCGAAATTGCTATACGCACAATCGTATTACGAATAGTGAATTCCGACAGTTACAAAGACAGTCGACTGTTAATCTGAACAGGCGACTGTAATTCCTTCTATAGACGACTGTCCAAACCTTGAGATTTTTCAGAGAGTTGAGTCATCAAATAGGCTCAAGGACAGACGACTGTTGTAGCATTGACAGTCGACTGTTCCATTGGACAGTCGACTGTAAATCCAACACAAGTCGACTGGCCAGAGTAAACAGAGAAATTCATTTTGGGCTATCGAAAGATAGGCGACTGATTAACAAAACACCGTCGACTGTCACTTGGACAGATGCCTGTGAATCATTCATAAGTCGCCTGTGAGAGTTAAAGCTAAGAAGCCCAAAACTAGACTGAAAAAGTTTGTGCATAACAGACGACTGTAAAACAAAATATAGTCGACTGTAAAACGTTCATAAGTTGACTGTTATAATCATGATATGAAAAATCTAGCTAGATATAAATTGGAGTCTAAGGAAGGTTGATCTAATGATATCCTAAGACTGGAATGAAGATGTGTGTGTGCGTGCGCGCTCCAACAATGTTCTACTTCTAACTACATAATAGAAGAGAAACAAAAAAGTTACATTTGACGAACTCTCTCTTCTATCCAATGCATGAGCTTGAAGTCTTCTAGGAGCTTCAATCACCATCTACGATCATCCAATCCATTTCATTTGCTTTCAATGATCTTTGAGTGTCATCCATTGCAAGTAGATCTTCATAATAAGCTTAGGCAATGGATGAACTGCAAAATAGGGGATTAGTCTCAAGTATTTATGTTTGCTCATCATTAACACCATATAGGGCGAAGTCCAATGCTCAACATTCTCCCTCTTTTTGATGATGACAAACAAACATAAACAAAAAGATAAATAATTGTGCTTACAGAAAACTTGCTCCTCCTACATAGATGCCAGTCAAGTTAGTCAATACGTATTAGGACATTTATATAACAATTGAAGCAAATGAGTAAGATATGCATGAGTGAAATGAAATCATGAAATCTAGGATTTAAAATCCATATTCAATATATTTTACTCCCCCTGAATCTAAGGCAACTTCAATCTTAGATTCAAGTGTTATTAGTATGTATTTAGCATATTTATTATGAGTCTATATGTTTATTTCTCTCCCCCTATGTCATTATCCAAAAGGTGGGAGTAAAACAATAACAACAATCGTGCTAAATAAGAACTAGTTACAATTTCAAGAATTTTAAGATATATAAATCAAAACTCATAAAACCAAATCATAAACTTAGGTGATCAGAGGAATGGGAGTCCAATATCAACAATGAGATATACGAAGAAAACATATTGTCTCAAATCATAGCACATGTAGAATACAGCATATACGGAGACAATAACTCAAAATTCACACAGATATGATAATCAATTATGCAATTTGTGAAACAGACGAAGAAACATCAACTTCATAGATATATATATATATATATATATATATATATATATATATATATATATATATATATATATGGCTTGAAGGAGGTGAGCATTCGGTGTAGGAAATTTCCTACACCGCCCTTCAAAAACCTTTGAAATTTTTTTTGCTTAGAATTGATGTACACATTCTAAAACTCCAAAACCCCAAAAATGGGTGAACCCTAGGGGGATTTGACCCTCGATCGGCTCGTGACAAAAATTTCTATTGTTCTGAAAACGTTGAATTTGTAACAATTGGATCGAGGGTTAAATAGCATTGGATTCACTTGAGTTTTGGTATGTTCATAATCCATGATAAGTACATCAAGATGAACGGTGGTGATTATTAAAAAAAGATTGGAAATTGGAGTTTTAGGAGGACGGTGTAGGAAATTTCCTACACCGAATGCTCATATCCCTTTTTCTCATTTATATATATATATATATATATATATATATATATATGGTAAAATGCGCCTGCGCTCGTGCTCAGATGGGATTCCTGCGCTCGACCCCTCCTGACCGTCCGATCCGATCCCCCGGCTGTTGTTAAAAGCGGAACATGAGGAACTTTTGGTGCAATTACCAACGCGCCCTTATGCAACCGGAACTTTTGGGGCAATTACCATCCCGCCCTTATAGCCCCTATCAAAGCAACTTTTTAGAACTATGGTGCAATTACCATCCCGCCCTTTAAATCCTTTTCAAAGAAATAGTTTACACTACACGGCACCGTTGTACGCGTCGAACCAGAACGGAGTAAATTACTCCCCGCACACAACGCGCTACAGCCTACACGTCGTGCGCGGTGTGAGCTTAAAATGCACAAGTGTGGAGCAGTTACCAACCGTGCACACGACAGCAAAATTACCCCCGTCGTGCGCGAGGGGTAAAACGCAACGTGTAAAGCAATTTCCATCCGCGCGCACGACGGGCAAAATTACCCCCGTCGTGCGCGTGGGTTAAAACGCAACGTGTAAACCAATTTCCATCCGCGCGCACGACGGGCAAAATTACCCCCGTTGTGCGCGAGGGGTAAAACGCAACATGTGCAGCAATTTCCATCCGCGCGCACGACGTGCAAAATTACCCCGGTCGTGCACGTCGTGCGAGGGGCTTAACACTCACAAATGTGGAGCATTTTCCATCCGCACACACGACGGGTAAAAATACGTCCCGTCGTGCGCGGGGGTTAAAACGCCTAGTGTGAAGGAATTTCCATCCGCGAGCACAACAGGCAAAATTAACCCCGTCGTGCACGGGGGTTAAAACGCCAAGTGTGAAGCAATTACCCCAGTCGTGGGCATCGTAAGCGGGAAACGCACAAGTGTGGAGCATTTACCAACCGTGCGCACGACAGGCAAAATTACCCACGTCGTGCGCGAGGGGTAAAATGCAACGTGTAAAGCAATTTCCATCCGCGCGCACGACAGGCAAAATTACACCCGTCTTGCGTGTGGGTTAAAATGCAACGAGTAAAGCAATTTCCATCCGCGCACATGACAGGGAAAATTACCCCCGTCGTGCGCGTGGGTTAAAACGCAACGAGTAAAGCAATTTCCATCCGCGCGCATGACGGGCTAAATTACCATCGTCGTGTGCGAGGGGTAAAACGCTACGTGTGCAGCAATTTCAATCCGCGCGCACGACGGGCAAAATTACCCTCGTCGTGCGCGAGGGGTAAAACGCAACGTCTGAAGCAATTTCAATCCGCACGCACGACGGGCAAAATAACCCCTATCGTGCGCGTCGTGCGAGGGGCTTAACACTCACAAGTGTGGAGCATTTTCCATCCGCGCGCACGAAGGGCAAAAATACGCCCCGTCGTGCGCGGGGGTTAAAACGCCTAGTGTGAAGGAATTTCCATTCGCGAGCACGACGGGCAAAATTAACCCCGTCATGCGCGGGGGTTAAAACGCCTAGTGTGAAGCAATTACCCCCGTCGTGGGCATCGTGTGCGGGAAACGCACAAGTGTGGAGCATTTACCAACCTTGCGCACGACATGCAAAATTACCCCCGTCGTGGGCGAGGGGTAAAACGCAATGTGTAATTTCCATCCGCGCGCACGACTGGCAAAATTACCCCCGTCATGCGCGTGGGTTAAAACACCTAGTGTGCATCAATTTCCATCCGAGCGCACGATGGGCAAAATTAACCCCGTCGTGTGCGGGGGTTAAAACGCTGACGTGCGTTTATATTTCATATATTTACGCATGTTTTCTTCCGTGTTTTTCCGTATTTTACTGCCGTCTTTTATTCGTTTTCTCGTGTTTTCTTGTGTTTTCTTGTTTTCTTTCACTTTTCCGTGTTTTTCGTGTTTTGCAGGAGTTTACTGGCATTTGGGGCATAAAACGATGATATCATGTGTCCCCGGAGCAACGGGAGGAGTCACGCGTGATCCTAGGGGTCAAACGACGAAGATTGCATCTTTCAGCCCCTCACCCGGTTGGTTGGTCATCACCAACCGATCGGGTGATGCACGCGTGCACCACCCGGGCGCAGCTTGGAGCTCACGAGAAGTCACCAGGTCGGTTCAGTGACCGGGTCAAAAGCTCAAATTCTCTGGAATTCAGAGCTGAATTGCCAACCGATCGGGTGACCTTCACCCGATCGGTTCACCTGTAGCTGAATTTCAACAGCCGAGACACGAAGTTCCAACCGGTCTCCTCACCCGGTCCACACCAAGATCCAACCGGTCGGCACCAAGATCCAACCGACCTCTTCCAAGATCCAACCGACCGGTTCATCCTGACCGGGTGAAACCCCGCTTTGCGCTGTAATTTTGTGAAGCGGCTCACCCGACCGGTTGACTTGTCAACCGATCGGATGATGTCGTTTTCTATAAATAGAACCCTAGGTTTCCCATATTCGGGAGTTGATTATTTTTTACTGTTTTCTTCATTTTGTGACGGCTGTAATTTCCTAGTTTTTGTAAGTTTTTGGATCTTTGTAAAACTTTAGTATTATCTTAATTGCTTTACTATCTTTGCATTTCTATTGTCTGATTATGTTTTTGACAGTTCATTTTCATTTAGATCGTTTTTTAATGAATATTTGTGAGTAGTTCCCAAATCTGGGATTTTGGCGGAAACCCCTTCGGGGGCTCTTCCCGATGCGTCCATAGGGTTAGGAAATCGATAGGGATTAGGAATCCAACGGTTACACGGGGTGTTTTATTGTTATCGGTGGGAAAAAGACCGCCTTTGACCGTTGGGCCAAGGGGAAATAAACTTGGCTGTTGACTCCCTAGCCATAGCTCACGCCCTTAGCGTAGACGTCGAATCCTAGCATGCGGGAGCGGCATGATGAGACGTTGGGAGTTATCGTTGCGTGCTTAGTGCTCCCGGAGTTAATCAGTGTTAATGGACATGGGAGTGCCCACTGATTGAACCCGGAAAGTCCGGCATATCATCCTGGGCACCGACCGGAATATCGGGCCCATGGGATGCCGGTACCACTTTCAGAGGCAACGTCTCACCATTAGACCCTAATTCCGATCGCCATCCTACCCGTAGGCCGTATCGGCGAGAGTCGCTCGTTGGGGTCGAAACCAAAGTCCCGGTTTTTCCTTCATATTGTCTACACCTTGCATTTCTTTACCGTGACAACCCATCAATCGATCTGGGCTAGCTCGCCCATGGGTGACTTTGATCCTCTTTGACACAAGCACATCCTCGCCTCCCTGTGTTCGACCCCCAAGCCACACTACAACACCGTGCGCTTGCGGTTACAAATATTTAGATTTCCCACGCCCCCGTTCGCATCATTGCACACATCCGGTGCGCAAGAACCGCGCCCGGTGGGGCACCGGTCAAGTTTATGGCGCCATTGCCGGGGAGGCAACATGCTTGTTATTTTTGGATCTCATGAACCCTAGTGTCTAGCTCTCATCCCTACCTCGCGATAATTATCACATTCTTCTTTTTCCTTTTTATTTTCTTATTTTTTATTTTTATTTCTTATCTTATCTGTTTCTTTCCCACTTGTTGCTTCACGGGTGTTTGTTGTTTTTCATGCGCAGGAGTTCAAGAAGTCTCGACGACTTGATCCCCGTTGATCCAGAGATAAACGCCACCCTAAGGCGTTTGGCCGCCGAGAAGCGAAGAAGAGAGGATCCTGAAGCCATGGGGGAGAACACCCCGCCTCACAAGTCCCTGTTGGAGTACTCGATGCCTTCAATCGAGTCCACCTCCGCCATCCGTCCTCCAGCTATTACGGCCCAAAGCTTTGAGCTTAAGCCATCTTTGGTGACGTGGATCTAGCAGGATCAATTTTCGGGTGCACCCATGGAGAGCCCGATTGAGCATTTAGACTCCTTCTTGGAGAAATGTGACACCTTCCGGATAAACGGTGTCACAACTGAGGTGATTCGACTGAAGCTGGTCCCCTTCTCCTTACGAGATAAAGCCAAGCTGTGGCTTAGGGGGAAGGACCCAAATACATTCAACACCTGGGAGAAGCTCTCAAATGCTTTCCTGACGAAGTTCTTTCCCCCGGGAAGGCCATGAAGCTGAGGAGTGAGATCTCCTCCTTCTCCCAGGCCAGCCACGAGTCCTTGCATGAGGCTTGGACAAGATACAAGGAGATGCAGAGAAGATGTCCCCACCATGAGCTCCCCAACTGGTAGATTATAAATCTGTTTTATAATGGGCTGAGGGACGATTTAAAATCTTCTATGGACGCCACGGCTGGAGGGTCCTTCATGTCAAGAAGCGAGGAAGATGCCGGACAAATTTTGGAAAATATGGCATCCAACAATGAACGGTGGTGTGACGAGAGAGCCACACCAAGATCTGGGGGCATCCATAGAGTCGAAGACGTCGACAAATTGTCAAGCAAGTTTGACTTGCTGTCAACCCAGATCTCCGCATTGATGGTAGGCGCCGGTGGCACCGGTACACAACAGATTGCTGCGGTGGAATCCGAAGTTTTTGGAGAGTTCAACGGTGGTGACATCTCACCACCGTTGGATCAGGAGAGCGCATTGTTTTACAATCCTACGGGGAATGCGCCATTTCCACCACGAACCAACTCAAAACCGGCCTACTCTCCCAACAACCGGAATCATCCGAACCTTAGTTACCGGGCGCCTTACCAACAGCCGGCTCAGCAACAACAGCAGATTTATCAGCCGGCTAGGCCCCAGCAGCAGTTTCAGCAGCAACAATTTCAGCAGCAACAACCTCCACCCCAGTATCAACAGTATGCTCCTAGGAATCAGCAGCCCACCCAGCAACAATACGGCCAGCAGAGGGCCATTTCTCCAGTTGAGTCCCTCCTGACTCAATACATCGCCAATCAGGAGAAAATAAATCTGAAGCTGGAGATGGGACAAAGAGTCCTCACTGATCAGGTGACCCAGCTGGGGTTGCAAGTGGCTAACCTTCAGAGACCGCAGAATCTTTTACCGCCACAGCCTGAGGTGAACCCGAGGGGGATAAATCGGACCTTGGCGCTCACACATGAGCATGAGAATGTGTCCGCCATCGTCTTGAGGAGCGGAACGCAAATACCTACGAGAGAGCCCCCCAAAGGACCGGAAGCACCGTTGGTCGTGGAACGACCAACTGAGAAATTAAATGACGACGGTGCTTCGTCACCAAAGCCAACTACTCTGGAGGGAGTTCATAGAGAGGAGAAGAAGAATGATGAGGAAGGGAACCTAAGGGTGTTCAAGCCCGTTGTGCCTTTCCCACAACGGCTTGCCAAGGCCAAAATCGATGAGAAGTATGGCAAATTCTTTGCCATTGTGAAAGATATGAGCCTTCAAATCCCCTTCCTAGAAGCTATAGAGACAATCCCCTCCTATGCAAAATTCTTGAAAGACTTGGTGACATGGGGATCTAGAAAAGAGAAGGTCGTGTTAACGGCGGAGTGCAGTGCACTCATTCAGCGCGCAAATCCGCCCAAGCTCAAGGACCCCGGAAGTTTCTCCATCCCTTGCTCTACTGGGGAAGTGCAAATCTAGAGGGCGCTCGTCGATCTAGGAGCGAGCGTCAGCTTAATGCCCCTATCGTTGTACAAGAGAATATGGATGGGAGACTTAGAGCCCACCGGCATGACATTGCAACTTGCTGACCATTCGGTCAAGTATCCGGTTGGAGTAGTGGACGACCTCCCCGTCGATGTGAAAGGAGAACATGTACCGGTTGATTTTGTTGTGATGGACATGCCGGAAGACAAGCATACCCCGATTATTCTTGGACGACCCTTTATGGCAACCACCGGAGTGTTGATAAACGTGAAGAATGGGAAGCTTTCCCTCAATGTGGGCCAAGAAAGAGTCGAATTTGACTTAGGCTTGTCGATGAAGCATCCAAATCCCCCGGACGATCCGAGTATCAGTATGCTGGAGAATGAAGAAGATAGAGCTGTTGAAACAAGTGCCTGGGAAGTGCTCTCAAGGAATCCCCCCGATAGCTTGGGGGACCTTGGAGAACAAGTTGGCTCCCCAAAGAATGAAGTTGCTAAGAAGGCGGTCGTGCGACATGTGATCCCTCCCGAATTCCCTAAGTCTCCTCCCACGAGGAGAAAAGGGAAAGAACCCGTGGACCTCACCGGTGATGAGGTCCGGATCCTGAAAAAGATGGCGGTAGACGCCAATTTGAGGGAGAGGCCCCCGGATCCTGTAGACAAAGGGAGGGTAGTTGAGCAAATCTTTTTACAGCCGCCGACTACACCAATAGCCACAACATCTGGAGCTGAAGAGATGCCGGATTTTGGGCATCACCCGTATCGCCCACCATGAACATCATCAACGGGCGTCGTGCTAAACGACGTTAACCAAAAGCGCTTCATGGGAGGCAACCCATGCTCTGACCTTTTGCTTCCGCTTTTTAGGACTTTTCTACTTTATTTTATCTATTTTTATAAATAAATCCAGCCGCAAGAACTTCCGTCGTGAAACTTAGGCGATTTTTGGGGTTTTGCAGAAAACAAGGCCCCAACCGACCAGGTGATAACTCACCCAATCGGTTGGGATGTATCAGCTAACAGCCGTGTCTGTCACCAAATGAACCGACCGGTTGGAGAAGGAACAGACCGGGTGACCTGGGGAAACTCTCGGGAAAATTTCAGAATTTGTCAACCGACCGGGTGACAAAAAGCGAGACCGAGTGAGAAACTCTGAGTTCTCGGGAAAATGTGTGGAGAGGCGAACCGATCGGTTGAGTTCTCAACCGATCGGGTCGCCTGTAGCGTTTCTTCAGCATCAAATTTCGACCACGAAGTCAACCGATCGGGTGACAACTCACCCGACCGGTTCGACTTAAATCCCTATAAATAGCAGCCCCCGCCCGTTCGATCCGCCCTCACCCATTTCCGAACCCCAGACCGACGTTTCGCCTTCTCCCCTTGCGCCTGACCTCGTTTCCCCCCTAAATCAACCCCAATCAACCCCCCCATCTCCCTATCCATCTCTCCATCGATTTCTCTCCATCCTCCTCGATTCCACACGCACACAAAACCCTAACTTTCCCCCATTTTCACCAAATTTCGAAACTTGCTGAAGAGATTGCCGCGGCTTCACACGTGCTCCTATCAAGTAGCATTGGGGCGTCTACGAGCAACGGTCTTCATCTCATTTGGGTAAACTCGCTCCTTAGCTCAATTTTTATTTTGCCCCAAATATTCCATTTTGCTCGTTGGTCGTGTTTGTGTTTATTCATTGTATTTTGCACACACACACACACACACACACACACACACACACACACACACACACACACACGACTCCTGAACAATGCCTCCCCGCCGTGCTAAGCCCACCGACGCCAGCTCTTCCAACCCCAGGCCCAACCGTCACGCTCGTCGCACACAATCACCTGCTCAATCCACCACCACCAATTCATCTACCACCCCACACACCACCCCCCATTTACGTTGACGATCCCGAATACGGGATGTCATTCCAAGACGACGACCAAGCCGACCGATTCACGGCCATGATCCTCCTAGCTGGACAGGCTGGTCGGATAACTCAGGAGTCCGTCGACCGAGACCTCCCCTTTCTTCAAAGCTTCATTCGCCACATCCGTGAAGACCCACCCGATGTCTCCGAGCTCCGCATTCCACCCCCCACGACTCCTGGTCCCCAGCATAGGCCCCTATCACCACCCCCAGAGGGTGGTGCCCCTGCTTGATTTTTTACCATCCCGCTTCTGTCCCCCTAATATTTGTGCCCATCTGTCTTTGCGGGGCCCTGATTTGTCACTGCTCGGGGAAGGACCCATTCACGTGTCACATCACTTCCTTTTTATTTCTTTTCTTTAACTTACTTTGTTTGTTTTTTGACATCCCCCTTGCATATTTCTGCACTTTCACGTTCATATTTCATTGCTAGCATTGTCACGTCTAGCTTGGGGGAAGTCTATTCTGCTGTGTTGTCGTGTTTTATTTTCTTTGTGTGTGTGTGCTTGTTTTACTCTTTGTCGTGTCGTGTCGTGTCGTGTTGTTTGTTCTTTTCCTTTTTCTTACTTTTTCTATTATCGTGTCGTGTTGTTTGTTCTTTTTATTTTTCTTACTTTTTCTATTTTCGTGTCGTGTGGTTTGATTTTGATTTTTCTTTATTTTCAGTTTCGTATCCGTGTTTTTCATTTCTTTTTGTGTCGGTGCGTATCCCCCCCCCCATTTCATTGCCCTCCCGTACTCACTCTTATTGCATTGAGGGCAATGCAAGCTTCATCTTGGGGGAGTCGCACTTTGTGCGTCATTTGAGTCTTTCTTTCACGTTTTTGTGTTGTTTTCATCGTGTTTTTAATTTTTCTTTTCTTTCTTTTTTTATCTCTTTCTCCTAGAGATGAACCCTATGATGAATTGCCACAAAATCACACACACCTAGCATAGCATGGATAATCACACTCACTAACCCTAGGATATCGAGTCCCCTGCATTTCACGCATCGTGGGTCCACTTAGCTTTTTTGTGAGTCGTGTGTCGTGCCTAGCCGTGTGGTGTGCTTCTACTTTTTGATTTACTTTATATACCTGTCCAGGAGTGACCCCTAGATTACAAAGTTTCGATATGAATATGCAGTACTTATTTCTACTGTCTGCTTCTTCTGCATGCTATATATATCGTACGCTTCATTTCGCATGTGTCGGGATTCCACAATTAAGGACTAGGATGACCCATTTAGCCCATGCTCTAATTAGCGAGAATAGATTCCTTTGCCCAAGTGTTTAGATTCCGATTTCTTTTTTATTTTACTTGGTACAAATCCCCTCGTCGTGTACCGTTCTCCCACTTGGGAGAGTGCACATGTGTATAGCCAAAAATCCAAAAAAAAGGAGAAAAGAAAAGAAAAACCAAAAAAGAAAAGAAAATAAAAAATTGTATAGCCAAAAAGCCAAAAAAAATACGAATACCCAAAACCCAAAAAAAAAATTCCCGTGTGAATATTTTTCCTACTTGCCGAGAATAAAGGGAAGGCGAGAATTTGCACCGAGTGTTCTTCTCCACATCATCTCAACCCCCATCGGTTTCGAAAACACTTGGCTTATGAACCTTTTTAGCTATTATCTAGGCTATAGTGGTGTGATTTCCTTAACCCTAGTTGTGGAGTCCCTGACGCATGATATGTTTCGATTCTCTCTATTCTCATGCATGCTTGAACTATATATTCGCCGCTTTATTCAAATAGAATAGATATTTGGGTCATTTCCTGGGTTTGTGTATATCGAGCTTTATCGCACATCGTAGATAGTGACACCATCTGCTAGCGCACGACCACACTCACTCGCGCTTCACCGCGTGGGCCCACGGCACTTGTCTGGACTCGTACTCCTTGGTTTAGTGATGTGATTTGGCGTATGCTTGCTTGGTGTGTCGTTTTTGATTTTGTTGGCCCTTACGGGCGATCTAGGATATAGAGTTCTATTTTTCTCTCTTTCTCTCTATTTTCTCCCTCCGAGCTCCTACTCTCACTCGTCTTCCTCGAGGATGAGGAAGAGTTCAGCTTGGCGGATTTTGACGTGCGTTTATATTTCATATATTTACGCACGTTTTCTTCTGTTTTTTTCTGTATTTTACCGCCGTCTTTTATTCGTTTTCTCGTGTTTTCTTGTGTTTTCTTGTTTTCTTTCACTTTTCCGTGTTTTCCGTGTTTTGCAGAAGTTTACTGGCATTTGGGGCATAAAACGATGATATCATGTGTCCCCGGAGCAACGGGAGGAGTCACGCGTGATCCAGGGGGTCAAACGACGAAGATTGCATCTTTCAGCCCCTCACCCGGTCGGTTGGTCATCACCAACTGATCGGGTGATGCACGCGTGCACCACCCGGGCACAGCTTGGAGCTCACGAGAAGTCACCCGGTCGGTTCAGTGACCGGGTCAAAAGCTCAAAGTCTGTGGAATTCGGAGCTGAATTGCCAACCGATCGGGTGACCTTCACCCGATCGGTTCACCTGTAGCTGAATTTCAACAGCTGAGACACGAAGTTCCAACCGGTTTCCTCACCCGGTCCGCACCAAGATCCAACCGGTCGGCACCAAGATCCAACCGATCTCTTCCAAGATCCAACCGACCGGTTCATCCTGACCGGGTGAAACCCCGCTTTGCGCTATAATTTTGTGAAGCGGCTCAACCGACCGGTTGACTTGTCAACCGATCGGGTGATGTCGTTTTCTATAAATAGAACCCTAGGTTTCCCAAATTCGGGAGGTGGTTATTTTTTACTGTTTTCTTCATTTTGTGACGGCTGTAATTTCCCAGTTTTTGTAAGTTTTTGGATCTTTATAAAACTTTAGTATTATCTTAATTGCTTTACTATCTTTGCATTTCTATTGTCTGATTATGATTTTGACGGTTCATTTTCATTTAGATCGCTTTTTAATGAATATTTGTGAGTAGTTCCCAAATCTGGGATTTTGGCGGAAACCCCTTCGGGGGCTCTTCCCGATATTTCCATAGGGTTAGGAAATCGATAGTGATTAGGAATCCAACGGTTACGCTGGGTGTTTTATTGTCATCGGCAGGAAAAAGACCGTCTTTGACTGTTGGGCCAAGGGGGAATAAACTTGGCGGTTGACTCCCTAGCCATAGCTCACGTCCTTAGCGTAGACGCAGAATCCTAGTGCGCGGGAGTGGCAGGATGAGACGTTGGGAGTTATCGTTGCGTGCTTAGTGCTCCCAGAGTCAATCAGTGTTAATGGACACGGGGGTGCCCACTGATTGTACCCGGAAAGTCAGGCGTATCATCCTGGGCACCGACCGGAATATCGGGCCCATGGGATGTCGGTACCACTTTCAGAGGCAACGTCTCACCATTAGACCCTAATTCCGATCGCCATCCTACCCGTAGGCCGTATCGGCGAGAGTCGCTCGTTGGGGTCGAAACCAAAGTCCCGGGTTTTTCCTTCATACTGACTACACCTTGCATTTCTCGTGACAACCCATCAATCGATCTGGGCTAGCTCGCCCATGGGTGACTTTGATCCTCTTTGACACATGCACATCCTCGCCTCCCTGTGTTCGACCCCCAAGCCACACTACAACACCGTGCGCTTGCGGTTACAAATATTTAGATTTCCCACGCCCCCGTTCGCATCATTGCACACATCCGGTGCGCAAGAGCCGCGCCCGGCGGGGCACCGGTCAAACGCCTAGTGTGAAGCAATTTCCATACGCGCGCACGACAAGAAAAATTACCACCAGTCATGCGCGTCGTGCGCGGTGCTTAAAACGTACAAGGGTGGAGCATTTTCCATCGGCGCGCACGACGAGCGAAATTACCCCCGTCGTGCGCGGGGGGTAAAATGCCTGGTGTGGAGCAATTTCCATCCGCGCGCACGACGGGTAAAATTAACCCCGTCGTGCACGTCGTGTGCGGGCAAATGCACAAGTGTGGAGCATTTTCCATCCGTGCACACGACAGGCAAAATTACCCCCGTCGTGCGCGTGGGGGAAAATGCAATGTGTAAACCAATTTCCATCTGCGCGTACGACGGTCAAACTTTCCCCGTCATGCACATGGGTTAAAACGCCTAGTGTGCAGTAATTTCTAGCCGAGCACACGACGGGCAAAATTAACCCCGTCGTGCGCGGGGGTTAAAATGCCTAGTGTGAATCAATTCCCATCCGCGCGCACGACGGGCAAAATTAACCCCGTCGTGCGCGTCGTGTGCGGGGCTGTGGAGCAATTTTCATCCGTGCGCTCGACGGGCAAAATTACCCCCGTCGCGTGCGTGGGTTAAAACGCAACGTGTAAAGCAATTTCAATCCGCACGCACGACGGGCAAAATTACCCCCGTTGTGCGTGAGGGGTAAAACGCAACGTGTGCAGCAATTTCATTCCGCGCGCACGACGGGCAAAATTACCCCCGTCGTGCGCGTCGTGCGAGGGGCTTAACACGAACAAGTATGGAGCATTTTCCATCCGTGTGCACGACGGGCAAAAATACGCCCCGTCGTGCGCGGGGGGTAAAACACCTAGTGTGAGGCAATTTCCATCCGCAAGCACGACGGGCAAAATTAACCCCATCGTGCGCGGGGGTTAAAACGCCTAGTGTGAAGCAATTACCCCCGTCGTGGGTGTCGTGCACGGGAAACGCACAAGTGTGGAGCATTTACCAACCGTGCGCACGACAGGCAAAATTACCCCCGTCGTGCGCGAGGGGTAAAACGCAACGTGTAAAGCAATTTCCATCCGTGCACACGACGGGCAAAAATTACCCCTGTCGTGCGCGTGGGTTAAAACGCCTAGTATGTAGCAATTTCCATCCGAGCGCACGACGGGCAAAACTAACCCCGTCGTACGCGGGGGTTAAAACGCCTAGTGCGAAACAATTTCCATCCGCACGCACGACGGGCAAAATTACCCCCATCGTGCGCGTTGTCCGCGGGGCTTAAAACGCACAAGTGTGTAGCATTTTCCAGCCGCGCGCACGCCGGGCAAAAATACACCCCGTTGTGCGTGGGGGTTAAAACGCCTAGTGTGAAGCAATTTCCATCCGCGCGCACGACAGGCAAAATTACCCCCAGTCGTGCACGTCGTGCACGGTGCTTAATGTTGGGGTTTTGGCGGACCCCCAGAGCTCGGATCCGTATCCGTCCTAAGTCGGACGGACCACGGAGGCACAAAAGCGCAGCGGAAAACCAGAAATCAAAATTTCTACACTAGCTAAACTATTTAGCTAGGCTCTGGGGAGCCAGAACCCAGCCCGATCTATGCCGACTTGGAGTGGGTCTGACCACTCCAAGAAGGATCTACACTAAGCGACTAATTAAAATTACGCTAAAACGCTTAACCACATACCCGGAATCTTGGCCCTGGAGCAGGCAAGATGTACCGCACCGTCTTGAGAAGCTCCTCGTAGCCGAGCCGCGTTGACCCGATCTCCCTGAGCCGCCTCGCACCCTCGCACCGATCCGCCCGAGCCGCTTTCGCCTCCGAGCCGATCACACGCGGTAGAAAGTTTCACTTGAGAAGAAACCCGCGTCTTAGACGTCCGGATCGGATCCAAACCCCTTTCGTAGTCGTGCTAGGACTACTCCAGAGAATAGGAAAGTAGAGAGAGAGAGATTTAGTCGCGGACCGAGCTTGCTCAATAATTTTGAGCTACCCGATCGTTGACTTGTTTTTTTTTTCAACGAGGAGAGTGCACCACTATTTATATAGGGAGTGAGCACTCAACTTCTCGTTGCGGGCAATGTGGGACAATTCCCATGAAGAGAAAATTCAATTAAGCCATTTGGTTTAATTTCAACTTTAAAGTTAGCCTTTCACAAAGTCAAACTTTAACTAATTAATTCTCCTCACATACTAAACTTCAGACACCAAACAAGCTATCAATCAGAAAAGCTTGGAATGGTGAACGCGTAGGAACTGACGGTGACGAATTTCGACTTCGTTTGACCCCTCAAACAATTGCTCAAAGTTTAGCAATTTACACAAAATTCATAGCCGTCATTAGGGTTTACAAAAACCCTAATTTGACTTAAGTTGCGGGCGCGCCCGCTAGACTTAGCGGGCGCGCCCGCCCAATGGGGGCAAGGGCGGGCCGCCCGCCCGCTGCTGCAGCGGGCGGGCGCCCGCTGCAAGCAGCGGGCGCGGGCCCGCTGCAAGCGGGCCGTGCCCGCTGATGCAGCGGGCGCGGGCCCGCTGCGTACAGCGGGCCGTGCCCGCTGCATCAGCGGGCGCCCGCCCGCTGCTGCAGCAGGTCACGCCCGTTTGCCTTTGCACATGGGCCTTTTGGCCCAGTGGGTCTAACCCACTTCCCCTTGGACTCTTTCTGCGTTTCTGGGCTCGTTTGAGCTCCGATTTGGACGCGGTTTGAACCTGTGTTTAGACCGGGACGATCCCGTCATCCAGGTAACCCTTTCCAACAAGTTTGTTCCTACTAAATCCGTTGTAACTAATTTACAACACGTTTAGTCAAAGTTAGCATCTAATGCAACGTTGTGTCCCTATTGCTAATGCGACTAACTTTCACAACTTAACTTGTGAATATCATCAAATGACATTTCTCTCTATTCTATATTCCTATTACTAAGACATGAGCACTACTCGGTGTGAGACCCTACAGCCTGACCTTACTACAGGTTGGGGCTCGAAACCCCTAGACGACGGTCACTACGAGCAGTAGCTGTCGTCCCTGTTTCAGAGTCATCATAACGTGATCGACCCTTTGACAAAAGTGTCATAGGGTTTGCATTGGCCGTGTCAGTGATGAATTCCGTTAGCTAAAATCCCTTCGTCAAGACTGTGTTATTGTTGGCCTAGGGTATGGTTTACTGTCAACCCTATTAGACAACATTGGTCAGTATACGGCGGTCTTTATTGTATACACGTTGTACAACTTGCAACGTACCCCGGCCGAGGATTAACATAGAGACCGTACTGAGCCTATAACACTAACTTCCCTTTAATGGAAGTGACGAATCCCATCTTAGTCATTTACTTACCTTGAGAGCTTCAGGTGCAACCCAACCTAAGATCTTTCATCAGGACTGGTCCTCGAAGCTAGATCATGGGTCTAAGCTACACCGTCCGCTCACAGGTTGGTACAGATGACTTCAGATTTTAAGGATCAACTAACCTATCATCACCCTAGAGTTATTAAAGACAGATCATTAAAGTTAACCATTTAATAACTCTAACTTGGTCGTTCAGTGAACTCATTCTCCAATGAACACCTGTGTCTCGTCTCCGACTTCGCTAAGTCGAATGACTATGAGTTCATCATTACCCGAAGGCAGGACGAAGACACAGTGATCTATCCGATATGTCGATATCCAGTTCTCGACACATCTATGATCACGAACCGTTTAAGACTTACGTTTCTATTCGGTCACTTGCTTACTCATAATCGAGATCTCATCTAGATATGTAAGGACCTAACTATAAGTCTATGGATATTATCTAAGTATATTATTACAAATCTTTTTATACCTAGAATAATACGTACCATATACTGTATGAACAAGACGTAAAATCAAGATAAATTGCCTTATGGGCATATATCTTCCTACACTTAAAACGTACAAGGGTGGAGCATTTTCCATCAGCGCGCACGACCGGCGAAATTACCCCCGTCGTGCGCGGGGTGTAAAATGCCTGGTGTGGAGCAATTTTCATCCGCGCACACGACGGGCAAAATTAACCCCGTCGTGCGCGTCGTGTGCGGGCAAACGCACAAGTGTGGAGCATTTTCCATCCGTGCGCACGACAGGCAAAATTACACCCGTCGTGCGCGAGGGGGAAAACGCAATGTGTAAAGCAATTTCCATCCGGGCGTACGACGGGCAAACTTACCCCGTGGTGCGCGTGGATTAAAACGCCTAGTGTGCAGCAATTTCCATCCGAGCGCACGACGGACAAAATTAACCCCGTCGTGCGCGGGGGTTAAAATGCCTAGTGTGAAGCAATTCCCATCCGTGCGCATGACGGGCAAAATTAACCCCGTCGTGCGCGTCGTGTGCGGGGCTTAAAACGCACAAGGGTGGAGCAATTTCCATCCGTGCGCACGACGGGCAAAATTTCCACCGTCGTGCGCGAGGGGTAAAACGCAACGTGTGAAGCAATTTCAATCCGCGCGCACGACGGGCAAAATTACCCCCATCGTGCGTGTCGTGCGAGGGTCTTAACACGCACAAGTGTGGAGCATTTTCCATCCGCGCGCACGACGGGCAAAAATATGCCCCGTCATGCGCGGGGGTTAAAACGCCTAGTGTGAAGGAATTTCCATCCGTGAGCACGACGAAAAAAATTTACCCCGTCGTGCTCGGGGGTTAAAACGCCTAGAGTGAAGCAATTACCCCCGTCGTGGGCGTCGTGTGTGGGAAACACACAAGTGTGGAGCATTTACTAACCGTGCGAACGACAGGCAAAATTACCCCCGTCGTTCGCGAGGGGTAAAACGCAACGTGTAAAACAATTTCCATCCGTGCGCACGACGGGCAAAAATTACCCCCGTCGTGCGCGTGGGTTAAAATGCCTAGTAGGCAGCAATTTCCATCCGAGCGCACGACGGGCAAAATTAACCCCGTCGTACGCGGGGGTTAAAACGCCTAGTGTGAAGCAATTTACATCCGCGCGCACGACGGACAAAATTACCCCCGTCGTGGGCATCGTCCGAGGGGCTTTGAAAGCACAAGTGTGGAGCATTTTCCAGCCGCGCGCACGCCGGGCAAAAATACGCCCCGTTGTGCGCGGGGGTTAAAACGCCTAGTGTGAAGCAATTTCCATCCGCGCGCACGACAGGCAAAATTACCCCCAGTTGTGCGCGTCGTGCGCGGGGCTTAAAACGTACAAGGGTGGAGCATTTTCTATCGGCGCACACGACGGGCGAAATTACCCCCGTCGTGCGCGGGGGGGTAAAATGCCTGGTGTGGAGCAATTTCCTTCCGTGCGCACGACGGGCAAAATTAACCCAGTCGTGCGCGTCGTGTGCGGGCAAACACACAAGTGTGGAGCATTTTCCATCCGTAGCGCACGACAGGCAAAATTACCCCCGTCGTGCGCGCGGGGGAAAACGCAATATGTAAAGCAATTTCCATCCGCGCGCACGACGGGCAAACTTACCCCGTCGTGCGCGTGGGTTAAAACGCCTAGTGTGCAGCAATTTCTATCCGAGCGCACAACGGGCAAAATTAACCCCGTCGTACGCGGGGGTTAAAATGCCTAGTGTGAAGCAATTCCCATCCGCGCAGACGACGGGCAAAATTACACCCGTCGTGCGCGTCGTGCGCGGGACACGCACAAGTGTGGAGCATTTACCAACCGTGCGCACGACAGGCAAAATTACCCCCGTCGTGCGTGAGGGGTAAAACGCATCGTGTAAAGCAATTTCCATCCGCGCGCACGACGGGCAAAATTACCCCCGTTGCGCGCGTGGGTTAAAACGCCTAGTATGCAGCAATTTCAATCCGAGCGCAAGACGGGCAAAATTAACCCCGTCGTACGCGGGGGTTAAACGCCTAGTGTGAAGCAATTTCCATCCGCGCGCACGACGGTCAAAATTACCCCCGTCGTGCCCGTCGTCTGCTGGGCTAAAACGCACAAGTGTGGAGCATTTTCCAGCCGCACGCACCACGGACAAAAATACGCCCCGTCATGCGCGGGGGTTAAAACGCCTAGTGTGAAACAATTTCCATCCACGCGCATGACGGGCAAAATTACCCCCAGTCATGCGCGTCGTGCACGGGGCTTAAAGCGTACAAGTGTGGAGCATTTTCCATCGGCACGCACGACGGGCCATTTTACCCCCGTCGTGCACGTGGGATAAAACGCAACGTGTGAAGCAATTTCCATCCACGCGCACGACGGGCAAAATTAGCCCCATCGTGTGCGTTGTGCACGGGGGTTAAAACGCAACGTGAGTAGCAATTTCAAGCCGCGCATACGACGGGCAAAAATACGCCCCGTCGTGCGTGGGTGTTAAAACTCCTAGTGTGAAGCAATTTCCATCCGCGCGCACGAAGGGCAAAATTACCCCCGTCGTGCGCGTCGTCCGCGAGGCTTAAAACGCACAAGTGACAAGTGTGGAGAAATTTCCATACGAAAGGTAGCAATATGGGTAAACATATCTTTTAATTTCTTACAAGTGATTATTTTGCACAAAACCTAACATCAATTTTATAACGAATTTTTTTCAATATCAACATTCTTGTTGTCCCTTTTTACTCGGTGACGTGCATTATAAATTGATTTGCATGGAAGGTTGGATTTTCCTACAGGACTTTCAAAATTTCAGCCGGCCTCAGCGTGCTATTTGCCAAATCTCTCAATGATTCCATCTCCATTCCCTACAACTGGCCTTCAGCGGAATGGCCCTCGACATAATTAGCAGCTTGATGGTTGTGCCTGCCCTCAACGACTGTTAACCTCCACTCCTCACTGCCAATGTCGACGCCCACCATTACCACGCAATGAGAATAGACATTGACACTTCTTGGTTTTAACTGGCATGTCGGACATTTTTTCCTTTCGGTGTCACCTGTAAACCCCGCTTCTTTCACATGCAAAGTAAACAGCAGGAATCCTATTGGAAGTTTTACATGCAAAGACAACATTCTTGTTGTCCCTTTTTAATCGGTGACGTGCATTATAATTGATTTGCATGGAAGGTTGGATTTTCCTACAGGACTTTCAAAATTTCAGCCGGCCTCAGCGTGCTATTTGCCAAATCTCTCAATGATTCCATCTCCATTCCCTGCAACTGCCATTCATCGGAATGGCCCTCGATATAATTAGCAGCTTGATGGTTGTGCCTGCCCTCAACGACTGTTAACCTCCACTTACCGCTGGATTTTTTTGCGACATAAATAGTACCTTGGATTTTTGTACCTTCTCCAGCAATCTCAACCATATCTGCATGCATGTAAAATCACCAAATTTCTACATCATTTTCCACCCAATTGAATAAGAATTTCACCTACAGTGTATTTAAAAGTATATACTTACCAAATGGAATACCTGGAAAATCCATACTTTCAGACGGAAGAAAGGAAGAAAATGCTAATGTATCCTAGAAGGTCCGCTGACCGCTGAGATCTTCTGGGAAGATTTGAAGGTGCATTTTGGTTGCAAATGCTTCTTTATCCTAGAAGATACTCTGACCGCTGAGATCTTCTGGGAAGATTTGAAGGTGCATTTTGGTTGCGAAGTTAGCCGAATTTCATTGGAGTCATTTTCTACCGCCATCCCATTCTCTTTACAGGCATCTACATCATGAAGGAAATGGTCCACATTGAAATAGCAGGAGTAACTTTCAATTTTATCTTCCATTTACCATGTTATATATCTACATCAAGCAGAACGAAGCAATGGTTAGAATTTGTCCGGTTAAACTGAGAAACAAACATATTGTAAGAAAAATACGTAGAATACCGTGGCTATACGAGGAAGATCAGAGAAGCAGAATACTTAGCAGATGTAATTGAAGCCACTGTGGAGCGACCTCGGTGGTAATCGCTGTTGCCGGTTGCTCCCGAAGGTTAACACAGCAGCCACTGGCCGTGTCCACACTTGGCCAGAGACTTTGGATTTTGCACAGTTCAGCTACCCAGGAGAACAGGACGAAGCAAAGAAGAATTTTTGGAGGAAGCAATTTTTCCGTGTATTTTCTTGAGGAAAGCATAGGGATATAAATAGAATTCAAAAAATAGTTGTTATGAATTCAAACGGTCAAATATTAAACGAATTAAAATAGGCTTTGAATGCTGCGTATTAAACCGAGGCTTTAACTGCGTATTTATTGAGAGGTTTTGAATGCTGTAATCAAATTAGCCGTTACCAACATTTTAGAATGAGACGCCATTTATTATAGACGAATTGGACTGCCCATGGATGAGGATGAGACTACAGTTGATTTACTGTGAGTCATGGAAAGAACCCGTGAGTCTACAATTGTTGTGCTCGTGAATATACAGAATATACAGATGTTACGCTGTGAGTAATTTTTGAGGGTAATCTCATACACAAAGCGAAATTTTTGAGGGCGTTCACGGTCCATTTATAGTGAAATTGACCATTCAAATTGATGAGTACAAGTCTGTTATCCAACAGTGAGCCCTTCATTGTAAACATCTACGTAGACAATCATATGTATCAGCTTGTAAGAGCATAGGCTAATGAATCAGTTTGGATCTGTATCAGTATGTACATCAATATAGTTGAATTCGATTGAATATGCCTTCAGCTTGAATAAGTATCAGATTCAATTTTAAAGTTTGCTTATAGTTTCTGAGTCAGAGTGAATAAGTATCCGGTTTAATCTACAATGTTTTCAGATTGAACAAGTATAATAAGACTTAAATCTAAAAGTTTACATGTAGGCTTGATTGGGATTCAGATTAAGTATGATGAAATTTGGAATTAAAATTATAGCATCTCACAAATTTGCTCAAAGCACAAAACGGGCAAATTTATTCACGTGGTCGCGTTGAGAAAATTTGTCATCGATGCAACATCAGCTTAACACGCACAACGTGTAAAATTCTGCTAGTTGTGTGCGTTAAACAATTGTTCATAACATACCGTAGATGCTCAAAGCGAACACCTGGCTCTGGCTGTGCTTGTTGTGCGCTTTGCGTAATTAAATTACCCATTATAAATATGCTCAACGCGCACAACGGCCATAAATTTGATGGTTCTGAGCATTGAGCAATTATGTAAGCGGTTATAAATTTTTCCAACTCGCTTCCCAACGGTCAAACATTCTTGGGAAAATCATATGTATGGTATCAATCAGCTGTAGATTCACGAGTAGTATTTTGTATATTCAAGAGCACCCCTCCGTAGCAAGACGGGGTCTTCGATGTAGCCACACAGTAGAAGTGTAGAACTCTACTGCCGGCTCATCCTCATAAACCAATACAATTTGCTGCCACGCATTGTGCGTTGTGCATCTTGAGCAATTCCAGTTTTCCATACGTTTTGCGCGGTGAGCATTTAAGATTGGTACTCGCTTCTGTATTATTTAGCACGGTGTGCGCATCGAATAAAATGTATGAAAAAAGATTAGTGCAGATTAGTATTGTTGGGAGTAATTTTCCAATTGGCATCAATGTTGATCACGGCGAAAAGCCGTTGAGTTTCCTTGTTTTGAGCGGAGAATAATTAACCTATTTTGTTACAAATGATAGAATAATTAGGATTCCGTGACTTTCGCGTTGGTATTACGCGGTGTGCGCGTTGAGTAAATAAATGTTGATTCCCGAGAACCATTGCATTACTGTAGGATCACGGGCTTAGTATACTCTTCATTTTTATTGGTCAAATTCCTAAGTGGCTTACAACGAGCCCTCATCTTCTCACAACTTCCTCTACTTCCCTCTATATCTTCTTCTTAATTTGCGCACTCAACCACCGTCTGGAAACAATAAGTTCTACTGCTGTTCGTGCATTCTTGATAAAGATATGGACGATAGCATTCATCCAGTAGTCTTTTCACGTAAAGTAAATGGTTGATGTTGGAAACTGACGCTATGACGATAATAAACGCAACGAATGGCTGAAATAAATTAGCCGTTGTGCGCATCATGCGCGGTGGTTAAAAGTCATAGTGTGAATCAATATCCATCCGCTGTACACACAAGGTCTCACATCTGAGGACTCCACATTACACACAAGGGCTTATAGTGGAACCAACTAATCCGCACGCACAACGGAAACAATTTGATTATTTTTGTTGCGCTGGAAAATAAAGAATTTTACGAGTCTTTGACGGAGAGTAATTTTCGTAATAGCATAAATTCAATTCAAGGCGCAAAACGGTTCGGTTTCCTTGTCGTGTGGGGAGAGTAATTTGCCTCCTTTTCAGCTGAGCCTAAAATACGTAGGATTACGCGTTTTTCTCGGTGGGATTACGCGTTGAGTAAATAAGATGTTCATTCCCAAGATCCCTAGCATTACTGTAAGATAACGGACTTAATACTCATCAATTTGATCGGTCGTTTTTCACTATAAATGGACCGTGAATGCCGTGAATGCCCTGGAGAAGCGTATGAAATCGGAGGACTACATGCTGATGCAGTCGCCTCCCGAATATGCTCCTCTCCCTGGTCTGCGAAGAGAAGAATGGCCCCACGGGCCTTTGCACCCTGGTTGGCTGCTCTGGGTCAATTAGGTTGGCGGTGCATGGCTACCGTCTCTCTGAGGCACAAACACTCCCTCCTGTTCTTTTCGATCTCTTGGCTCGCAGCCAAATTGGCAAAATCTGACTGTGGATGAAGCAGATCATAATTGTCCCTTTCCTCCTGCAGATTTCCAATTTTGGCTGCGAGACAAGAGATCGAAAAGAACAGGAGGGAGTGCTTGTGCCTCAGAGGGACGGTAGCCATGCACCGCCAACCTATGTGACCCAGGGCAGCCATCTAGTGCGCAAAGGCCAGGGAGGCCATTCTTCTCTTCGCAGACCAGGGATAGGAGCATATTCGGGAGGCGACTGCATCAGCCTGTGGTCCTCAGATTTCATACGCTTCTCCAGGGCATTCACGGTCCATTTAGTGTGAAATTGACCATTAAAATTGATGACTATACTCCGTTATCCTATAGCGAGCCCTAATGCCTGCTGCTTGCGATAGAAATGGACGATGGAATTCAACCAGTTCTCTTTTCACGTAAAGCTAAATGGTTGATGTTGGAAAATTACGCAATAGTGGTAATAAACGCAACGAAGGGCTATCGTCCATTTATAATCAAGCATGCCCGATGAATGCCTTTCATATATGAGCATTTCGCCTTCCACTCCTCGACTATACACTCCATATCCATCTCCTCTTTATAAACTCCATCCAAACCATCAAACCCTTCATCATTTCACTATACCTCATCTATGACACACAAACACTCCCTCCTGTCCTTTCCGATTGCGAAGATAAACAGCTCATTCTATTTGTTATGCAACCATTTGTTGTTGTTCGACGCCTCATGTGAATCGGAGTTCCTCTCGGTGTCTTTGAAACGGCTACATACCTGACTGCAGGTTACAACGACGCATGCTATGACTATACTCATATCCAGCCGATGATGGCAGAAAATCAGCAACGATGGTAATAAACGGAACGAAGATGGTCGCCCGATGAACTCGCGGAAGTTGACGGGGAAGCACGCAGATCACACCGACAATCACATGTTTCATTTTGTAAGAGCATAGGCTAATGAATCAGTTTGGATCTGTATCAGTAAGTACATCAATATATTTGAATGGCTGGGTCATTTTCAAAATAACATCAACTAGAATATGTATGAGATTTAATTTAAACTTTAGCTAAACGCGTACAACGGGCTTAATTCTGCTGGTTGTGCGCGTTTAAGTATGATGAAATTTGGAATGTGATTGATTCACTGCGCTGGTGCGAGGTGGAATTAAAATTATAGCATCTCACAAATATGCTCAAAGCGCAAAACGGTCAAATTTATTCCCATGGGGGCGTTGGGCAAATTTGTCATCGACTTTAGCTAAACGCGCACAACAGGCATAATTCTGCTTGTTGTGCGTGTTTAAGTATGATGAAATTTGGAATTTGATTGATTCACTGCGGTGGCACGCAGTGCGATTAAAATTATAGCATCTCACAAATATGCTCAAAGCGCAAAACGAGCAAATTTATTCCCGTGGGGGCATTGAGCAAATTTATCATCGACGCAACTTTTACGTAACGCGCACAACCGGCATAATTCTGCATGTTGTGCGCTTTGTGCTATTATGTTAACCATTACAGATTTGCTGAACGCGCACACCGGCTCAAAGTGAACACCTGGAGTTACTTGTTGTGCGCTTTGAGCAATTATTTAAACCATTAAAAATTTTCTCACCGCGCACAACGGCCATAAATTTATTGGTACTGTGCGTTGAGCAATTATGTAAGCGGCTATAAATTTTTCCAGCTCACTTGTCACCGGTCATACATTCTTGGGAAAATCACATGTCTGGTATCAATCAGCTGTAGATTCAGGAGCAGTATTTTGTATATTCACGAGCACCCCTCTATAGCTTGACGGGGTCTTCGATGTAGCCACACAGTAAATATGGTACTGTAGCAGTCACATCCTCATTGACCTATCTGCGTTGTACGCATTGAGCAATTCCCGTTTTCCATGCGTTTTGCGCGATGATCAATTATAATAGTTTCTCTCTTCTGTATTATTTAGCCCGGGGTGCGTGTCGAATAAAATGTATTAAAAAATCTTAGTGGAGAGTAGTATTGTTGGGAGTAAGTTTCATACTAGCATCAATGTTGATCAAGGCGAAGAATCGTTGAGTTTCATTGTTATGCGCGGAGAGTAATTAACCTATTTTGATCCAGATGCTAAAATAATTGGGATTACGTAATTTTCGTGTTGGTATTACGCGGTTTGCACGTTGAGTAAATAATTTTTGATTCCCGAGATCCATTGCATTAATGTAGGATCAAGGACTTATTATACGCTTCATTTTGATTCCTCCAATTCCTCTATAAAAATGGCGGACAAGGAGCACTCATCTTCTCACAACTTCATCTACTTTCTTCCATCATCTTCTTCTTTATTTGCCCACACAACCTTCGTATGGAAACAGTAAGTCCTTCAGCTGTTCGTGCATGCTTGATATAGATATCAGATATGGACGATAGCATTCATTCAGCTGTTCGTCCATTTATAATCAGGCATGCCCGAAAAAGGGTTTCCACATGACCGTCCCCGACACTGGGCACCCAGGTCAACCGCCCAAGAAGTACTGGTCAGGGGGACATCACCAGCACATTGTGTCAAGTGTGATACATACTTGACAGCTGGTTACAACGACACGTGCAATGACGACACTCCTATCATGTTTCACGGTTACCGACAGTCGACAACGACGATAATAAACGTAACGACGATGGTCGCCCGAGGTAACTAGATGGTTATAGATTGTTATGGTCCCCTCCCCCAAGCTTTTAACTGATGACTAATTTTTTTCATCTCCCGTGCTTCGCCCAAATTCTGAACTAAACCCTAACCCTAGATTCATCTACATCTGTCCGATCGAGTTTGCTTACAGTTATGCAATCGATTGATCTGCGCGTCCTTCTTTTTTGTTGAAAGGTATCGATCACAGTTCATTTTTTTTGCTTTTAGCGATCGAGGATCATCTCATCCATCCTAAGATCATCGAACTTTATCTGCTCCTTCGGAATACCCTTCAAGATTGAAGCGCGAACAACGTCCTCGGGACCAGGAAGTATCGAAATTACTGTAACCATTGATCCAGACGTTCTAGAATGCTTCGTTGGATGCGAGCCTTTGCGCCCGCCTATGTCGAGGTTCAAAAATCCATGTTTTTTAACTTATTGAAACTTCAATAAGTTAAAAAAACATGGATTTTTGAACCTGGAACATAGGCGGGCGCAAAGGCTCGCATCCAACGAAGCATTCTAGAACGTCTGGATCAATGGTTACAGTAATTTCACCATATTCCCACTCGATTGTTCTTCATTTTCTTCTTCAATTTGGATGCGAGCCAAGAGATCGAAAACAAAAGGAGGGAGTACTTGTGCCTCAGAGGGACGGTAGCCATGCACCGCCAACCTATGTGACCAAGGGCCGCCATCCAGGCTTAATCATATGTATCAGTTTGTAAGAGCATAGGCTAATGAATTAGTTTGGATCTGTATCAGTATGTACATCAATATATTTGAATGGCTGGGTCATTTTCAAAATGTCATCAATTGGAATATGTATGAGATTTAATCAAAAATTTTGCAAGCAGTTTCTGAATTCTATTGAATATGCCTTCAGATTGAAAAGGTATCAGATTTATTTTTAAAGTTTGCATGTAGTTTTTGAGTCAGATTGAATAAGTATCCGGTTTAATCTACAATTTTTTCAGATTGAACAAGTATAATAAGACTTAAATCTAAAAGTTTGGATGTAGGCTTGATTGGGATTCAGATTAAGTATGATGAAATTTGGAATTTGATTGATTCACTGCGGTGGCGCGCAGTGGGATTAAAATTATAGCATCTCACAAATATGCTCAAAGCGCAAAACGGGCAAATTTATTCCCGTGGGGGCATTGAGCAAATTTGTAATCGACGCAACTTTTGCGTAACGCGCACAACCGGCATAATTCTGCATGTTGTATGCTTTGTGCTATTATGTTAACCATTACAAATTTGCTGAATGTGCACACCGGCTCAAAGTGAACACCTGGCGTTACTTGTTGTGCGCTTTGAGCAATTATTTAAACCATTAAAAATTTTCTCACCGCGCACAATGGCCATAAATTTATTGGTACCGAACGTTGAGCTATTATGTAAGCGGCTATAAATTTTTCCACCTCACTTGCCACCGGTCATACATTCTTGGGAAAATCACATGTCTGGTATCAATCAGCTGTAGATTCCGGAGCAGTATTTTGTATATTCACGAGCACCCCTCTGTAGCTTGACGGGGTCTTCGATGTAGCCACACAGTAAATATGGTACTGCAGCAGTCACATCCTCATTGACCTATCTGCGTTGTGCGCATTGAGCAATTCCCGTTTTCCATGCGTTTTGCGCGGTGATCAATTATAATAGTTTCTCTCTTCTGTATTATTTAGCCCGGGGTGCGTGTCGAATAAAATGTATTAAAAAATCTTAGTGGAGAGTAGTATTGTTGGGGGTAAGTTTCCTATTAGCATCAATGTTGATCAAGGCGAAAAATCGTTGAGTTTCATTGTTATGCGCGGAGAGTAATTAACCTATTTTGATCCAGATGCTAAAATAATTGGGATTACGCGATTTTCGCGTTGGTATTACGCGGTTTGTGCGTTGAGTAAATAATTGTTGATTCCCGAGATCCATTGCAATACTGTAGGATCAAAGACTTATTATACGCTTCATTTTGATTGCTCCAATTCCATATAGCAACTCCAACCCAAATCTCTAAAAACCCCCCCTTCAAAATGGAATATCTCTAAAAAGATGCTATTTTGAGGATGGGCAACTCCAACCCACCATCTTCAAATCTTATTTTCTCTTTGTTTAAGCTTTACTAATGATATATATTTATCATTAAAATGGGTTAATCTAATACATTATTTCTGCATGAAAGAAAACTATAAATAATATTATTCTTCAATGTTAATTTTTTTTAAATTTTAAGTATTTAGTATTTCTTGTAATATTGTAAATATTTTAAATTTGCTCGAAAAATATCCAATATTGGTCTCATGTAGTAGGTATAATTGAGATATTTCCATCGGTACTAAAATTATTAAATTTGGTCACGTGATTTGTAAAATACATTAGTAATAAATAGCCGTTACCAAGCTATGACGGTAATAAACGCAACGAAGGGCTGATATCAATTAGCCGTTGTGCGCGTCGTGCGCGGTGGTTAAAAGTCATAGTGTGAATCAATATCGATCCGCTGTATACACACGGTCTCACATCTGAGGACTCCACATTACACACAAGGGCTTATAATGGAACCAATTAACCCGCACGCACAACAGAAACAATTTGATTGTTTTTGTTGCGCTGGAAAATAAATAATTTTTCGAGTCTTTGACGGAGAGTAATTCAAGGCGCAAAACGGTTCAGTTTCCTTGTCGTGCGGGGAAAGTAAATTGCCTCTTTTTCAGCTGAGCCTAAAATACTTAGGATTACGCGTTTTTCTCGGTGGGATTACGCGTTGAGTAAATAAGATGTTCATTCCCTAGATCCCTAGCATTACTGTAGGATAAATGGATCGTGAATGCCATGAATGCCCTGGAGAAACGTATGAAATCGGAGGACTACATGCTGATGCAGTCGCCTCCCTAATATGCTTCTCTCCCTGGTCTGCAAAGAGAAGAATGCCCCCCCTGGCCTTTGCACCCTGGTTGGCTGCTCTGGGTCAATTAGGTTGGCGGTGCATGGCTACCGTCTCTCTGAGGCACAAGCACTCCCTCATGTTCTTTTCGATCTCTTGGCTCGCAGCCAAATTGGCAAAATCTGACTATGGATGAAGCAGATCATAATTGTCCCTTTCCTCCTGCAGATTTCCAATTTTGGCTGCGAGACAAGAGATCGAAAAGAACAGGAGGGAGTTCTTGTGCCTCAGAGGGACGGTAGCCATGCACCGCCAACCTATGTGACCCAGGGCAGCCATCCAGTGCACAAAGGCCAGGGGGCCATTCTTCTCTTCGCAGACCAGGGAGATGAGCATATTCGGGAGGCGACTGCATCAGCATGTAGTCCTCCGATTTCATCCCCTTCTTCAGGGCATTCACGGTCCATTTAGTGTGAAATTGACCATTCAAATTGATGAGTATACTCCGTTATCCTACAGCGAGTCCTAATGCATGCTGCTTGAGATAGAAATGGACGATGGAATTCAACCAGTTCTCTTTTCTCGTAAAGAAAAATGGTTGATGTTGGAAACTTACGCAATGGGGGTAATAAACGCAATGAAGGGCTATCGTCCATTTATAATCAAGCATGCCCGATGAATGCCTTCCATGTCTAAACTCCATTTACAGGGCTGTGAGAAAGCGGATGTTGATGGATTGTCTCAGAATGCAGAAGATGGAACCTGTGTGGAAACACAAAAGGCATGGTTGTCTCAGATTTCCAGGAAATCAAATGATGTGAAGAGTCACACATCCATTTCCTCGTCCAAACAGATGATGTTGATGATGCTAGAGAAGTAAAGCGACAGAAATTACAAAACGAGCAGGGAAGTGACTGTAATGACACGCCAATGACGGCATGTCGCGCCTTTGAACTATTTGAATTGGAAAATGTTTTGAACTATTTGAGTCTTTGGATAATTATCGGAGGAAGCCATCTTATGAACACTTTTCCTTGTGTATGCGTGTGTGGAGGCTCATGTCCAGTAGTGCACATATCATATTGGTCTCTTATATTGGTCTGTTACAGGCGGTGAAGATCTTCTCTGGATTAAGCTTTTACTTCACCGATCAGTTCGAGCCTCCTTAAGGGGGCTTCCTCGAAAAGGTGGTTCTAGCTGTCGGTCGAACCGTCCTGAAGAATGTTGACCTGGTGATGGACGCATCAAATGCCAGTGTGTTCTCCGTAGGATCCGCCTTCATTGTCTACAACGAAGACCCTCCACCTACGTGCGCCTTAGCAGATCTTGAGGAGGTTGTAACGAAGAGTTACGACGTGGTTGGGGCCGCATGCAGTGTTTAGTATTCTCTTACTGGAACTCATCGCCGCATACAGTTCTGCATCTGAGCTTGTAAGTTGTTCAAATACCAGTGGTGTTTAGTATTTTGATCTGTTGGTGTTGTTCGACTCCTCATGTGAATCGGAGTTCCTCTCGGTGTCTTTGAAACGGCTACATACCTGACTGCATGTTACACCGACGCATGCTATGACTACACTCATATCCAGCCGATGATGGCAGAAAATCAGCAACGACGGTAATAAACGGAACGAAGATGGTCGCCTGATGAACTCGCGGAAGTTGACGGGGAAGCACGCAGATCACACCGACAATCACATGTTTCAGTTTGTAAGAGCATAGGCTAATGAATCAGTTTGGATCTGTATCCGTATGTACTAGGATAATGAATCAGTTTGGATCTGTATCCGTATGTACATCAATATATTTGAATGGCTGGGTCATCTTCAAAATGTCATCAAGTGGAATATGTATGAGATTTAATCTAAACTTTAGCTAAACACGCACAATGGGCATAATTCTGCTGGTTGTGCGTGTTTAAGTATGATGAAATTTGGAATGTGATTGATTCACTGCGCTGGTGCGCGGTGGAATTAAAATTATAGCATCTCACAAATATGCTCAAAGCGCAAAACGGTCAAATTTATTCCCGTGGGGGAGTTGAACAAATTTGTCATCGACGCAACTATAGCTTAACACGCACAACGGGTATAATTCTGCATGTTGTGCGCTTTGTGCAATTATGTTAGCCATAACGAATTTTCTGAACGCGCACAACGGCTCAAAGTGAACACCTGGTGTTACTTGTTGTGCGCTTTGAGCAATTTTTTAAACCATTAAAAATTTGCTCACCGCGCACAACGGCCATAAATTTATTGGTACTGAGCGTTGAGTAATTATGTAAGCGGCTATAAATTTTTCCAGCTCACTTACCACCGGTCATACATTTTTGGGAAAATCACATGTCTGGTATCAATCAGCTGTAGATTCAGGAGCAGTATTTTGTATATGCACGAGCACCCCTCTGTAGCTTGACGGGTCTTCGATGTAGCCACACAGTAAATATGGTATTGCAGCAGTCACATCCTCATTGACCTATCTGTGTTGTGCGCATTGAGCAATTCCCGGTTTCCATGCGTTTTGTGCGGTGATCAATTATAATAGTTTCTCTCTTCTGTATTATTTAGCCCGGGGTGCGTGTCGAATAAAATGTATTAAAAAATCTTAGTAGAGAGTAGTATTGTTGGGAGTAAGTTTTCTATTAGCATCAATGTTGATCAAGGTGAAAAATCGTTGAGTTTCATTGTTATGCGCGGAGAGTAATTAACCTATTTTGATCCAGATGCTAAAATAATTGGGATTACGTGATATTCACGTTGGTATTACGCGGTTTGCGCGTTGAGTAAATAATTGTTGATTCCCGAGATCCATTGCATTACTGTAGGATCAAGGACTTATTATACCTTCATTTTGATTGCTCCAATTCCCTATAAAAATGGCGGACAAAGAGCACTCATCTTCTCACAACTTCATCTACTTTCTTCCATCATCTTCTTCTTTATTTGCCCACACAACCTTCGTATGGAAATAGTAAGTCCTTCAGCTGTTCGTGCATGCTTGATATAGATATCAGATATGGACGATAGCATTCATTCAGCTGTTCGTCCATTTATAATCAGGCATGCCCGAAAAACGGTTTTCAGATGTGAGGATTTCGCCTTCCACCATGCCCGTGACTCTGTGGTGTCTCTTGCCAAAGATGAAAGAACTCACCCTCAGAATGCAACCCTGCACAACAACCACGTTTTCAATCCTGTCATGCTTGTTGAATAGCTGCCCGAACCTGGAGGATCTAGTCATTGGAGTAAGTACAAATTTGCTAATTATTTCCTCTGAATAATTCAAAACTACGTATGTATGTATGATGGCATTAAGCATTCTGTTTTGTTACCATGATGAAATGTTTGATTTTCCAGACCCGGAAGCTTCAGCGCTAGAATATTGGGATCAGTAGATGCCTTCAGATTGCATGACAAATACGTTGAGCACGGTAACTGTAAACATGGAGGATGTACATCGCAAGGGCTCGCATCCAATGAAGAATTCTATGACCTCGGGATCGATGGTTACTGGAATTTCACCTTTTTTTCATATTCCGACGAGATTCTTCGTCATTTTCTTCTTCAATTTGGATGCGAGACAAGAGATCGAAAACAACAGGAGGGCGTGCTTGTGCCTCAGAGGGACGGTAGCAATGCACCGCCGACCTATGTGACCAAGGGCCGCCATCCAGGCTTAATCATATGTATCAGTTTGTAAGAGAATAGGCTAATGAATCAGTTTGGATCTGTATCAGTATGTACATCAATATAGTTGAATTCGATTGAATATGTCTTCAGATTTAATAAGTATCAGATTTAATTTTAAAGTTTGCATGTAGTTTCTGAGTCAGAGTGAATAAGTATCCGGTTTAATCTACAATGTTTTCAGATTGAACAAGTATAATAAGACTTAAATCTAAAAGTTTGGATGTAGGCTTGATTGGGATTCAGATTAAGTATGATGTTATTTGGAATGTGATTGATTCACTGCGGTGGCACGCAGTGGAATTAAAATTATAGCATCTCACAAATATGCTCAAAGCGCAAAACCGGCAAATTTATTCCCGTGGGGGCGTTGAGCAAATTTGTCATCGACGCAACTTTAGCTTAACGCGCACAACGGTCATAACTTTGGCGGTTGTGCGCGTTAAACAATTGTCCATAAAATACCTTAGATGCTCAAAGCGAACACATGTCTTTGCTTGTTCTACTGCGCTTTCCGCCATTATGTTAACCATTAATAATTTGTTCAACGCGCATAACGACTTAATTGGCCATAAATTTGTTTGTTCTGAGCTTTGTGCAATTATGTTTGCGGCTATTAATTTTTCCAGCTCACATCCCACCGGCCGGTCAAACATTCTTGAGAAATGCACATGTCTGGTATCAATCAGCTGTAGATTGACGAGCAGTCTTTTGTATATTCACGAGAACCCCTTCTGTAGCATGACGGGGTCTTCGATGTAGCCACACATTAACTCTACTTCGGTCGCATCCTCATAAACCAATACAATTCGCTGCCATGCGTTGTGCGTTGTGCGCCTTAAGCAATTCCAATTTTCCATGCGTTTTGCGCGGTGAGCAATTCTGATTGTTAGTTTGTTACTCGCTTCTGTATTATTTTGCACGGTTTGCGGGTCGAATAAAATGTATTAAAAAGGATTAGTGGAGATTAGTATTGTTGGGAGTAATTTTCCAATTGGCATCATTGTTGATCAAGGCGAAAAACCGTTGAGTTTCCTTGTTTTGCGCGGAGAGTAATTAACCTACGTTGTTTCCTTATTATAATCTTCATATTGATTGGTCCAATTCCCCTATAAATGGCGGACAAGGAGCCCTCATCTTCTCACAACTTCCTCTACTTTCTTATATCATCATCTTCTTTTTTCCCACACAACCTCCGTCTGGAAACAATAAGGTCTTCTTATGTTCGAGCATGATGCATGAGGTAGAAATGGACGAGATGGAGATGGATATGGGGTGTAAAGATGAGATGGTCTTCAACTGTTCCGGCCTGATGCTTGAGATAGAAATGGACGATAGAATTCAACCAGTACTTGTTTCACGTAAAGATAAATGGTTGATGTTGGAAACTGTCACACCCCGCTTCCCAAAAATATGGAGGCGAAGCGTGGGAATGTCCGCTCAGACTTGAAGCTGCAAAGCTGCAAGTCCGATAAGCGTCAATCAATCTTTAGAACTGCAGGTCCTTGCAACGTGAACGAAACAAGGATAATAATAATGAAATGAGACAAAAGAGATATCTCAGAATATCCATAAAATAAGTTTTAACATCACAGAAAAAGCCACCAGGCTGAAAAGAAAAAGAGTCTAAAGGCCCAAACATGGCCAACAAAAGTACAACATACAAAGTATAGGTGCCACGCACCGATAACTAACAACAAAACCTAAAGCAAAAGGAAGCTCAGCAAAGACTCAAAGAATTGTCACCGGTGTCCACAAAACTCCTCCTGGGCAGACATGGACTCAGGCTCAGCGTCAGCAAAACACCACGTACTCAGCAACGGTCTATGGCACAGGGTCTAACATGTAACACCCAAAAGAGCAAGGGGCACATGTTAGCAAGTCTACAAGAGACTTGTGCAAGGAAACTGAAAGTAGGTAAAGCAACCTAGCAGTTCTAGCATGAATGACATTGTAGTTTAAAGTATGAGTGCAACAAGTAAAGTAAAGTAAAGTACGAGCATGGCATTTAAACATGGCATGGATGACAAGTTATACAAGTAACCCTCACTAGTACAAGACAAGTAAAGTAAGCACCTCGTGCACAGAGATTCCGCCTTTTGGCTAGAGTGGCTGATCGGGCCAACTCCTAAGCTCAAGTGATCGTTTATCCCTACCCCTCCACGTGTATCGAGCCAGGGCCTTACCCCCAAACGGGAATGCTCGCTTCTAGATCACGAGCCAGGAAGTGTTTTTAACAAGTATGGAGTAGGGGTGCACCTAGCCGGACAAGGAAGTACAAGTACAAGTATTGTAGTGTGTGCTACGAATGCAACAATCAACTTGGATGACATGTAGAATGCAATGCATGGCAATTAAAAGTGCGTACAGATAAGAATTTAAATATGACAGATATCAATGCATGCATGACATGGCAGGGTGACGGATCTAGCTTCGTTGTCAAGCTAGACCCTAAAGTTGCGTCTAGACAGCTATAATTTCACTGGCTAGTCTCTTTTACGCTAGGAACAAGGGAGTGGCCTAAAAACATGGCCCTACACAAGAGTTGGCAAGTTTCACTTGCCTGCAAGTACAACGTCTGAGCACACCGTCCAACGAGTCCAAAGTCACAATTATCCTACGTGCACAAGTCCACCGGCCTACATCCATTTTATTAATCTTGATTAGTGAATTTAAAACATTTAAAACATTTTAAAAACATCAATTTTAGTCTTGATTAGCAGGCAATTGGGTTGGGGGTCCTAGAGGTGCAAAGCGTTACCTCAACACGACGCGAAAGCTACACTGGCATCGGGTAGCGACGCCAGGTGTTGGAATAAGAGAACGCGCTCCAAGTCCTGATTCCAATATAGATTCTTCGCTGGAAAGTTTAGAGCAGCAACCGGAGCAACGACTCCAGATTCTAAAGCTAGCACGTGCGATGACGGCCTACGACGTATCGCAACGTCGTACGTGGCAAATCGTCGGAGAGAAAGCACCTAGGTGGGGCCCACTGTAGTCCTAGGGACCAATAGGGGACCCACAATACCTCTGGAGAACTTGGGGGGCCCACTGTGGCAAGTGGTGCGACGGATGCGGGGTTGCGACGAGTGGCTCTCGGTCGGACACAGCCAAATGCGGGGGCTTGGCTTGGTCAGACACGGGGGAACGGGCTTGCACAGCGCAGCGGGTCGGTGCGGGGTCGGGGCTCTCGGTCGGTGCGGGGTAGGCCGTCGGTCGGTGCGGGGGAACGAGAGTTGCAACGTCGCAACGTTGCAACGAAGCGGGGCTTCGATCGGTACGGGCGGGCGCCTCGGTCAGACACGGGCTGAGCGGGCGACAGGAGCGGGGTCGGTGCGGTGGGGAGATGCGGGCCAAGCTCTCGGTCAGACCGAGGGCTCCTATCGGTCGGAGTGGGAGAATGGAGCGGAGCGGTGCAGCGGCTGCGGTGCGGGGGGCGGCTAGCAGTCTGAGCGGGGGAACGTGCCTTGTTTCTTCGGTCGTGCGGGGAGATGGCTGTCGCAACGTTGCGACGATTCGTCGCAACGTCAAATTTGGGATTTGGAAGCGGCTAGGGTAATTCTCTTGCAAAAATAGGTCTTCCTAGAGGTTGTTTATATAGTGTAGATGGGTTGACTTGGTCTAGGGCTAATTCTAATAGGATTAGGAGTTTAAAATAATTTAAAATTCAAATCTCACCCTCTCCAACTCACCCAAGGCTTGGGTGCGGCCCAAATGAGCTGGAATTCGGCTCAAAAATTATTTAAAACGTTTTAAACTTAAATAAATTTTATTTGGCCGAAATTAATTTAAAACCTAGCTTTTCAAAATATTTTAAACCTTGTTAAAAATATAAAGTAGGTCAAATGAGCTCCAAAAATTATAAAATAAATATCGTGGTGTTTGTGGTGACGAAAGAAAGCTAACTAAGAAGACGGATCTCAATTTCGATGTCAGACGACGAAACTAAAAATAGAAACGTCTCCCGTCAAAAGTGAAAATCGCCACGTCTCATCGAATAAGATTAAATTATGGGAAAACGACTCGAGAAATGTCGTTCCAAAATAGTGCCACTATTTACTACTTTCAGAGACGTTCACAACGGCATATCACACGAAAGTATTCACAAACAAATGAATTCTAAAATAAACACGTGCACGGCCAAAAGCATGTGCACGAACAAAGTACAACGAAAAACAGACCGTTACAGAAACTGCAACGACGGTAATAAACGCAAAGAAGGGCTATCGTCCATTTATAATCAAGCATGCACGTGGAATGGCCATCTCCTCTTTTCACTATCTCCTCCTCCATCCCCTTCATCTTTGTATTATAGACCTCCAACTATCCTTTCCGATCTCGAAGATGAAAATCTCATTCTATTTATAACGCAACCATGTGTTGGTGTTCACCGCCTCTTGGGAATCGGAGTTCTTTTCGGTGTCTTTGAACCGGCGTCATACTTGACAGCCGGGTACAACGACGCCTGCAATGACGACACTCCTATCCGGGCTACGGTGGCAGAAAGTTGGCAAACACGTCCATAAACTCAACGAAGATGGTCGCTTCGTTGCGTTAGTTAACGTCGTTGCCGACTTTCGGCAACCGTAGGCAGGATAGGAGTGTCGTCATTGCAGGCGTCGTTGTAGGGTGAAGCACGCAGATCACGCCGATAATTTATCCCGTAAAAAGCCCCTTCATTGCAAACATCTTACAAAGACAATCATATGTATCAGTTTGTAAAGAGCATGGGGTAATGAATATGTTTTGTTCTGTATCAGTATGTACATCCATATAGTTGAATGGCTGGGTCATTTTGAAAATGTCATCAATTGGAATATGTAAGAGATATAATCTAAAAAATTTCAATCAGTTTATGAAGTCGATTGAATATGTAGCCGATTTAATCTAAAATGTCTTCAGATTGATTATGTATCAGAGATAATCTAAAAGTTTGCATGTAAACAAGTTAATTTTCTCATAGACGGAATTTAACAACTTGCTTGGAGGGACATTTTCGCGTTCTTTACAATACGACGATAAAGACGCCAGTGGTTGAAGGCAGGCCGTTGGATGGCGGGCTGGGGTGCCGTTCCACTTTACTGTAAACTGCATCAGGATGTGCGACGGGAGGTCGAGGAGTGGAAGGCAGGCCGTTGGATGGCGGTCGGGGGTTTCGTTCCAATTTACTATAAACTGCACCAGGATGTGCGACGGGGGGTCAAGGAGTGGAACGCATGCCGTTGGATGGCAGGCTGGGGTTTCGTTCCACTTCAGGATGTTCGACGGGAAGTCGATGAGTGGAAGGCAGACCGTTGAATGGCAGAGGGACCCGTTGTCTGGGAACGGTGGTGCCCAGTGGGGTGATTGGCATGGTGATGCCTTCACCGATGATTTGGACCGACACCCCCCGCGGGCGGCGACGCCTCCTGATCACTCCTTATTTTACACCCTTTTTCCGCATGTTTGCATGCCATTTAGATCGCCCAAATCATGTTTTTCGCGATATATCGACGATATTGCGATGCATTTCACGCTTTGTTGTTTTTGTCGCATTTCAGGTGATTTGGCGTGATTTGGAGTGATCATGAGATGCGCTCACGATAGACGGCCACCGACGACCTCCCCGAGGGGTATTTTGCTGTTGGAGAGGAGCGGAAGAAGAATGGACGTCGCAGGAGCGACGAGGAGGCCAAAACAATCAGTTTGGGCATTTTTTGTGTCCCACTCGGCCGAGTGGAGGAGCCACTCGGCCGACCAGCGAGACACTGCTCGGCCGACCCGTTCAGACACGATTTCCATGTGTACTCGGCCGAGCGACGGAGACCACATCGGCCGAGTGACGATACCACGTCCGCCCGAGTGGCGCCCAGACGAAGCCCCTCCAGAATATCGAAGTTACTGTTTTTCGGCCATCTGAGCTTCAGAAGACCCACTCGGCCGAGTGGATTATTACGTCCGCCCGAGTGCCTTGAAGCCATCGGCCGAGTGACGACAACTCACTCGGCCGAGCCGCCCCCAAACTGAAGACCCCTGAAGCCCCCGACTTACTGGAAAAATGACAGGGTTTTCACTCGGCCGAGCGACTTTTGTCACTCGGCCGAGTGCGATGCGCTGCCTGTAGCGAAATTTGCGGAAAACAGGCTGTGCAGGGGCATTTTGGTCAGGATTTTTAGACGATTTTTGGGGCTATTTAAGCTCTGTTTTTACCCTAGTTTAGAGAGCCATCTCTCAGATTTTTTGCAGCTTTTTGGAGTTTACTTTTTAGCTTTATTAATTGTGATTGGAGAGGAGAAAAACTTGGATTTTTGTTGGATTAATTGAAGATCTACATTGGTTTGCATTGTTCTTCCCCAAAAACTCTATTTTTATTGTTTATATCATTGTTGTGATGAATTCCATTGCCTATTTCATTGATTATTTTTGTGCTATTGCTATGATTTGTGAGTAGTCTCCACGTCTTGGGGCGTGGGGATGAACCCTACAAGCCCAATTTCGTATTTGTGATAAATTGGTAGAAATTGTGCTAGAATCAATAATTAGGGATTAGATTGGGATCGAATTACTACGGATAGCTAGGTATTTATATCAATTGGGATTTGCAAGAGATTGGATCCCAATCTGATAGGAAGCCCTAGAAATCCGAATTGGGTTGGAGTCGGATTTCCGAAGTATCGGTTTGCAAGAGATTGGACCGATGCTAGGACCTCCGGTTGCGATTCCGTGCCGATGCCCGTTTGCAAGAGATTGGACGGGTAGGAACTATCCCAATTTAGATTGTGGACCGGGTTTGCAAGAGATTGGGCTCGGTGCGCAATTGAACGATGATGTTGATCCTAATGCTAGCTTCCCTAGGCTAGGGTTTGCAAGAGATTGGACCCAAGCCTAGGATAGCTATAGACCGGCAACAGCGCGAGAGCGTGAGCTTGGTTCCACATTTAGTTGCAACTAGTTCATCCAAATTCGCATACTAGCGATTTCGATACCGGCGAACCACACTTATGAAATACGGTGAGTAGTGGGGATTCCCCTTTCCCTAGACGTTCTTAATTTGATTTGATATTTCGCAAATTTGTCTGACGATTGTGACAGGATCGCCCAAGGCAATTATCTCTCTCTGTTCATAAATAGCCAGGTGGATCAGGAGCAAGCACGGTCATTCGTCCTCCCTGTGTTCGATACCCGCTCGCCGCTATACCGTGCGCTTGCGGTAAAACTACAACCGTCGCCTCGGGACGTGTATCCGGGGTGCGACCAAGTTTTTGGCGCCGTTGCCGGGGAGGTGTTTCCGTTGGTGCCAATTTGTCACAATTAGGTTGATTAGACTACGAAAAAAAAAAATAAATAAAAAGGAAATTTTCACCCCTGCCACCATTATTATCATTTCTATATTCTTTTGTGCCACTGATATCTTTTCTCCAGGTATTTATCTTTGTTGATCAGGTGCTATGGATTATACTACGTGGACCACAGATTTTGATCAGAATGCTCAAACGGGAGATTACTATTTTGATCAGAGTGCTCAGATGGGAGAATACTATTATGATCAGAGTGCTCAGATGGGAGAATACTATTTTGATCAGAGTGCTCAGATGGGCGAATACCTTTTTGAGGAGATGCACTGGCCCGAGCTTGATGAGAGACAAAGGATCTTTTTTGATGAGATGCATGCACACCAGGTTAAAGTGCAAGCCGGGCTTGAAAAGGGTAACCTTCTATTGGAACGGGTGAAGAGGCAACTTGAAATGAATATGCTCATGCTTAAGGTTGAAGGGATTTCCAAAGATATCAGTTCTGCTTCTTCATTTTATGGGCAAGAAGCATCGCCAGACTTACTACCAGAGCCAGAATGTGCCGTCGTCGATCCCACTTCCTACGATACATCTATTGCATATGAAGAGTGGATGGACGAAGAGGCAGTGAAGGAAGCAGAAACTGAGTCATATCCGCAGCCAGAGGAGGACGCATTTCAGAGATTATTGGAGGGTCTCTTGGAGTCAGTGAGGTTCACCGGTTCAGAAAGCATTACGGCAGGTGATGCATTTGAGCTACGATTTGCAGATTTTGTTATGAACCGTGTTTCAGCTGCAGGAAAAATTGAGGAGGACATCCATGTTAGACTTGAGGGGGATAGACTATATTTTCGGATTTCTTGCGGGCATTCCCCTCCACATGATACATCCCCACAAGCTGACACACATGAGCAGCCAGCATCACCATCCCAGGGAGAGCCTACGTTGATAGTTGATGAGAAGGCAAATGAGCACACTATCGAGCCAGAGCATGCTTTTGAGGAGGCCTTACACACAGAGCCAGAGCTTATCACCGAGGAGGTCATGCATCAGGACGAGGACACAGCCATTCATGAGGATCCCGAGCACTATCCTCCTCCATTAGAGCTTCCGCAGCCACCTCATACTCCCACTGACGCAGAGGACTACCCCACAGAGCTTATGGCTCCCCTTCAGGGAGATCTCTTTACTCCCTCGCCCTTTATCTTTGATTTCCCTCCAGTGTATGATGTTTTTTATGATTCATCGTGCCTTTTGCAGGATTCATGTACATACGATCAAGAGGTACGATGGGACGTATATGTGGAGGAGAGCGAGGAGTTAGCACCCATGGACACATATGAATATGATCAAGGGGTGCACTGGGATGAGTCCGACGATGATGAGGAGCATCTTGATGGGGTCCACACCTATGATCTAGATTTACCTGAGCAGCATAGAGAAGACACCGTGGAGACAGCTATCACGGCACGTGAGGATATTGGATTATTTCCAGGGAAGTATCGTCCACCACTATTTATTTCATATATTTCTATTGACGATCCTCTTTGGAATACTTTTATTATGAGGGTGAAATTTTTGCAGCGAACTGATGCATCCTATTCTCTGCAGGGTACAGGTGGAGTCCTTGTGGGAATGCTGGAGGATGCATTGCTGGAGTTCGTTGGTGTTCGTGGACGCATGCACCTGGCGGAGCCACGGAAAGAGCAGTTGGAGCAGTTGCCTGCACCGGCAAAGATACTGGATCCGCCTTTTGCTAAAGGTGATATCAATCCAGTAGTGTAAAAATTTGTATGCTTTAAATAAACGCGAATTCTCTCGACAGCGAGAGGACCGTATAGATTTGTTTGAATAAATATCACCTCATATGATGGCCACAATAATCATTTACACCCCAAACCCATTATATATATTAATTCCCATCTTCATATTTTGATGTGCCACATCCTTTTGCTCACCACCATCGAGCATTTCTTTCAAGTGAATACTCACTTTCTTATTCGTTTGACTTGGTCACGCTTTGCAAAGCCATGACATTTTTGGTCAAGTCACTTGAATAGGATTGTTTGGTATAAGCTTGGGGGAAAGCGCTCTCATGCATCATTGTATGTGCATGTAGTTGCATTAGGATTTCATGTCATTCATTTCATCATTTTCCATTCACCTCCCTCTTATTTATCGTTGTTCCTCGTATTTTTCCTTTTATGATCACATTGAGGACAATGTGAAGTTTAAGCTTGGGGGATTGCATGTCCATGCCATTTAGATGCATTAGTTGCATTTTTTTACTTTATTTTAGGATTTCTAAAAGTTTTCAAAATTTTTGCATCATCTTTTTGATTTTTCCATCTTATTTTCCTTTTATGTGTGTTCATGCATCATATTGTGTGCCTGATTTTCTTTTCTTTTCTTTCCTCTCTTTTATTTTTTTCTTATTTCTTTTTTTTTCTTTCTCTCCTTTTGCTAGATTTGCTCCTTATGATGATATCTCTTATTGCTTTAGCAACCATCACGATGCTTATTATTCTTTGTCATGCTACTTAGAGTATTCCATAGTCTTGCTATTCACATGTGCTTGCAAATCTATTTCTCTTGATGACCCCTCTAAGTGATCACATGATATTCATTGAAACTGAATGTATGGATTAGTGTTTAGTATGCTTTTGTTGGAAGTGCACCAAGATTCACGCATCATTAGTATATCTGAAGCATCAGTTTTATTGTCTTAATTCACCTTCTGTTGCATGCCTGATATGGTTGTAAACTTTACTGCTTGACTTCACTATTTATTGAAATGATTGAGAATATCCATGCTTACATATGAGTTTTAGTTGAAGTATTATTTTATTGAACCGTTCGTGCACATCTTAGAGTGAACCGAGTGTTACATTATTTCTTTCTACACATATATCTCTTTATTCTCTACATGTCACTTGAGTTCACCTCCTAAAGCTACTTATATCGCATATATTTCCCGACAATCCCCACAAAAGAAAAGTTAGCTCCAAAAAGTCCAAAAAGCCAAAAAGGAGCCAAAAGCCAAAAATACAAATCATATAGCTCCTACAAAAATCCAAAAAGAAGAGTGAGAAACAAAAAAAAGATCAAAAAGAAAAAAAAAGAGAAGAAAAAAAAAATTTGTTTCTCTATCTCATTATTGGAGCCACAAAACACTTGGGAAAACCAAGGCAAAAATCCCATTTTCCACTATCATATTCCTTTAGATGCGATGCTTCAAGCTAAGCTTGGGGGGGTGAATTCATTTGACCATATGAGTGAGTATGACATTAGAGTGGAGACGTGCATGAATGGGAATATTCGATAATGCTTAGACTTTGCAAAATATATTAGATATGGAGATTTTTCATGATTTGAAATAAATATGTGAATGCCATGACTTTTATTCTATTCTCTATTGCATGCTTGGTGTGTATCTTATATGCTTCATTTATAACTTTTGATTGAAAAGTGCATCGCCAAGATTTGTATATTAAATTCTATGAAATGTGTGATGTGGATATGAATTGATTGTATGAATTTAGAGAGTCCCTCTTATTGTTCTTAAAAGCTTGCAAGTACCATGTTTATGTAAGATATGAAATCCTTATAGCATGTGATTTGTATTTTCCAAGTCATCGTGATGTGTAGCTTATGGCTTGAGATCTGAGAGTATAATCTAGCGACCCCTTCCACTTCGTATTCTTTTATTTCATTTCCCTTATTTTTCATCTCCCGAGTTCGTCTTTTTTGCTTATCTTCCTCGAGGACGAGTAAGAGGTAAGCTTGGGGGATTTTGATCACTCCATATTTTACACCTTTTTTCTGCATATCTGCATACCGTTTTGATCGCCCATATCACGCTTTTCACGATTATACGACAATATTGCGATGCTTTTCACTATTTCTTGTTTTTGTCGTATTTCAGGATATATGGAGCGATTTTGATCGATTGTGAGATCAAGAGGATTTGTGCCCACTCCAGAGAGTCAACCATGGCCCTTTTGAGGGTTATTCTGCAATGGAAGAGGAGTGGAAGAAGAAAGAACGCCGTAGGAGCGACGGGGGAGCGAAAAGATGAAGATTGGGCATTTTCAGCATGCCACTCGGCCGAGTGAAGGAGTCACTCGGCCGAGCATTGAGACCCCGCTCGGCAGGCCAGATCGGACACGCAACAGAGATGTATCAGCATGCACTCGGCCGAGCATCGCACGCCGACTCGGCCGAGTGCGGAGACTCCGTCCGCCCGAGTGGCACCCAGACGACGGCAAGCCAAAATATCCAACTTACTGTAATCCATCAGTCTGCCCCAGAAGCCCGACTCGGCCGAGTGACGAAAGCCGTCTGCCCGAGTACCAAATGCCCCTCGGCCGAGTGACATTTGCCACTCGACCGAGTGATGCCGAGGACATGCAGCGCCCAGATTTTCAGACAGCCTCTCACTCTTTTGAAATCTGCTATCATTCCAGCAATCAAAGTATTTTTCTCATATTTTTATGGATAGTAGACTTCATGACGGTTCCAATGCCGCCAAGAACGCGCAAATCGGAGGTCGGATGAAATCTGGGGAATTTCTGCAAGTTGATGCTGCAGTGCTGGAATTTGCATGTCAGTGTCACTCGGCCGGGTCACATATTCCACTCGGCCGAGTGCGGCCTGGGCCCAGATTTTAAGTTGCGGTTTGGGCTGTTTTTGGGCACGAATTTGAGGGGTTTTCTAGGGTTTCTTGCTAGGGTTTTGGGGGCTATTTAAGGGGGTTTGTAGCCACCATTAGGGGGGTTCCCAAGATGTTTTAGGAGGGATTTATTTTAGAGGTTAGGCCATGCCCTAGGCCCCCTCTTGGATCTAAAAGCTTGTATTTTGGATTGAAGATCTTCATTAAAGCTAAGTATTTTCTTCTTTTTATTTGAATCTTTGTTTTTCTATCTTTTTGTATGCAAGCAATGATTTCTATTGATTCTCATATCCTTATTGCTATGCTAGAGTAGATTTGTTGTTCTAGGGTTTGGGGATGAACCCTATGGATCTAATTTCATATTTCTGATGAATGAATTTCGAAATTGCTAGAATTTCTAGGAGGTTAGGTTGTGATTGATTTACTACGGATAGCTAGGGATTTCCATCGATTTGGGATTTGCAAGAGATTGGATTCTAATCGATGGGAAGGCCTAGATATTCGATTTAGGTTTACAATTGGGTTTCTCTAGATTTGGTTTGTAAGAGATTGGACCAAAGTTAGGATTTTTAATTGTAAATCTATACCCATATTCGTTTGCAAGAGATTGGACGAATACGAACTATCACAACCTAGATCGTAATTCGAGTTTGCACGAGAGTGGGCTCGAGGGGCGATTGAACGATGATGTCGATCCTCATGCTAGTGGCTTAGGTTAGGGTTTGCAAGAGATTGGGCCATAACCTAGGTTTGCTATAGACCGGCAATAGCGCGAGAGCGTGAGCTTGGTTCTACATTAAGTTGCGACTAGTTCACCTCAACGCAAGTCTAGTAATATTGAGATTCACTATTAACAATGATGCATGACGGTCCGTAGTGGGGATTCCCTAGCCCTAGACGTCTTTATTTGATTTTATATCCCCATACTTTGCCCGACGATTGTGACAGGATCGTCGCAAGGCAAATTCCCTCTTTCATTATATTGTATTTGAATCGATATTCGAACCGATTTCTTTATCATCGACACCGACATCCACCACCATTCCCATTATATCATACCATAGCCATCTCCACCAATAATACATTCGTAGTCCAACCAACCTAGGATAGATTGGAGCTCAACACCACCTCCCTGTGTTCGATAACCCGCTCGCCACTACGCCGTGCGCTTGCGGTAAAACTACAATCGTTCTCCGGGTGTGTATCCGGGGCCGACCAAGTTTTTGGTCGTGCTCTTGGGTTGCATTTTGGGGCGATCAAGTTTTTTCCTGAGAAAATGATCTAGCATTTTATTTCTCTTTCTTTCTTTCTTTATTTTCGTTTGGTTTTCATTCTTCTTCGTTTTTCATTTTTTTTTTTCGTTTTTTTTCGTCGTTTTCGTATTCTGAATCCACCGGGTTCGCCTTTTACTTATCTTCCTCGAGGACGAGTAAGAGGCAAGCTTGGGGGATTTTGATCACTCCTTATTTTACACCCTTTTTCCGCATGTTTGCATGCCATTTAGATCGCCCAAATCATGTTTTTCACGATATATCGACGATATTGCGATGCTTTTCACGCTTTGTTGTTTTTGTCGCATTTCAGGTGATTTGGCGCGATTTGGAGTGATCATGAGATGCGCTCACGATAGACGGCCACCGACGACCTCCCCGAGGGGTATTTTGCTGTTGGAGAGGAGCGGAAGAAGAATGGACGTCGCAGGAGCGACGAGGAGGCCAAAACAATCAGTTTGGGCATTTTTTGTGTCCCACTCGGCCGAGTGGAGGAGCCACTCGGCCGACCAGCGAGACACTGCTCGACCGACCCGTTCAGACACGATTTCCATGTGTACTCGGCCGAGCGACGGAGACCACATCGGCCGAGTGACGATACCACGTCCGCCCGAGTGGCGCCCAGACGAAGCCCCTCCAGAATATCGAAGTTACTGTTTTTCGGCCATCTGAGCTTCAGAAGACCCACTCGGCCGAGTGGATTATTACGTCCGCCCGAGTGCCTTGAAGCCATCGGCCGAGTGACGACAACTCACTCGGCCGAGCCGCCCCCAAACTGAAGACCCCTGAAGCCCCCGACTTACTGGAAAAATGACAGGGTTTTCACTCGGCCGAGCGACTTTTGTCACTCGGCCGAGTGCGATGCGCTGCCTGTAGCGAAATTTGCGGAAAACAGGCTGTGCAGGGGCATTTTGGTCAGGATTTTTAGACGATTTTTGGGGCTATTTAAGCTCTGTTTTTACCCTAGTTTAGAGAGCCATCTCTCAGATTTTTTGCAGCTTTTTGGAGTTTACTTTTTAGCTTTATTAATTGTGATTGGAGAGGAGAAAAACTTGGATTTTTGTTGGATTAATTGAAGATCTACATTGGTTTGCATTGTTCTTCCCCAAAAACTCTATTTTTATTGTTTATATCAGTGTTGTGATGAATTCCATTGCCTATTTCATTGATTATTTTTGTGCTATTGCTATGATTTGTGAGTAGTCTCCACGTCTTGGGGCGTGGGGATGAACCCTACAAGCCCAATTTCGTATTTGTGATAAATTGGTAGAAATTGTGCTAGAATCAATAATTAGGGATTAGATTGGGATCGAATTACTACGGATAGCTAGGTATTTATATCAATTGGGATTTGCAAGAGATTGGATCCCAATCTGATAGGAAGCCCTAGAAATCCGAATTGGGTTGGAGTCGGATTTCCGAAGTATCGGTTTGCAAGAGATTGGACCGATGCTAGGACCTCCGGTTGCGATTCCGTGCCGATGCCCGTTTGCAAGAGATTGGACGGGTAGGAACTATCCCAATTTAGATTGTGGACCGGGTTTGCAAGAGATTGGGCTCGGTGCGCAATTGAACGATGATGTTGATCCTAATGCTAGCTTCCCTAGGCTAGGGTTTGCAAGAGATTGGACCCAAGCCTAGGATAGCTATAGACCGGCAACAGCGCGAGAGCGTGAGCTTGGTTCCACATTTAGTTGCGACTAGTTCACCTCAACTCAAGTCTAGTAATATTGAGATTCACTATTAACAATGATGCATGACGGTCCGTAGTGGGGATTCCCTAGCCCTAGATGTCTTTATTTGATTTTATATCCCCATACTTTGCCCGACGATTGTGACAGGATCGTCGCAAGGCAAATTCCCTCTTTCATTATATTGTATTTGAATCGATATTCGAACCGATTTCTTTATCATCGACACCGACATCCACCACCATTCCCATTATATCATACCATAGCCATCTCCACCAATAATACATTCGTAGTCCAACCAACCTAGGATAGATTGGAGCTCAACACCACCTCCCTGTGTTTGATAACCCGCTCGCCACTACGCCGTGCGCTTGCGGTAAAACTACAATCGTTCTCTGGGTGTGTATCCGGGGCCGACCAAGTTTTTGGTCGTGCTCTTGGGTTGCATTTTGGGGCGATCAAGTTTTTGGCGCCGCTGCCGGGGAGGCGATTGCGTTTGATTCTTTTTCACCCTAGCTATTCTTCTTCTTTTTATTATTATCATTATTTTTATTTCTTATTTCTTGCCTAACCCTTCCACGGTATTAATCATTTCTTTGAAACTCTGTTTCCCCTGTGCATGTACACGAGATCTACGGCGGACCCAGAAGGCTTATTATTTGATCCCGAGATCGAACGTACCGCGCGGAGACTTAGAGCGGAAAAGAGACAAGATCTGGAAGGGAGGTATATGACCAACCGGGAAACTCCTGAAGAATTGGCGGCAAGGATGGCAAGGATAATCTCTATTCGAGATAGGGTTCGGCCTAAGACTTCTTCTACCACCTCGTCCATTGCCATGCCGGGGTTGGCGGCCGACAAGAACTTCGAGCTAAAGACTGGATTGGTGGTGTTGATGCAACAAGACCCGTTTCATGGGAACGCACATGAGAACCCCCACTACCACATCCAACTATTCTTGTCAAAGTTCGCCACATTTCAGATGCCAGGGGTCTCCGACGACGCTATCAGACTGCGCCTCTTCCCCTTCACGCTTAAGGACAAGGCACTCTATTGGTTGAGGACGCAAGCTGACGGAGCCTTCACTACTTGGGACGAGTTGGCGAGCGCATTTATTGACAAATTCTATCCGCCATCCAAGACGATGAAGATCCGGAGCGCTCTCATGTCCTTCAAGCAAGGACCACAGGAGACGCTCTATGAAGCTTGGGAGCGATTTAAGGATTTACAGCACCAATGCCCGCACCATAGTATAGAGGACTGGGAGCTAGTTCATAGCTTCTACAACGGTCTCTAACCGGGGACCAAACAAATTATCGATGCCACGGCAAATGGTGCAATCTTGTCAAAGACTCCCGAGGAAGCTACGGCCCTAATTGAGGAGATGGCCTCAAATAACCAACAATGGGGCGATGAGCGAGGACACTCCACATCCTCCTTAAAGCCAACTAGCATCTACGAGGCGAAGGCCGTAGCAGAGCTCACGAGCAAATTTGATTCTCTCCACAAGGTGGTGGAGAGATTGGAGAAATATATCACGGAACCCCAAGGAAGCCCATCCACCTCCGCACCGACCAACCAAATGTGTGATTGGCAAGACCAATCTCAAGTCATGTACTCGGGAGGAGAGCAAGGAGAAGGATCCTTGGAGCAAATACAATATGTTGCGGGGAACCAAGGGTATTGGTCCAATCCGGCCGCAAGGAATCATCCGGGATTCTCCTACGCCAACAATGAAGGAGCCTTGAACCCGCCACAACCACCGCCTCAACAAGCTCGACCACCACCACCCCAACAACAAAACTATCCACCTAGGGGGCCTCCGCAACAAAACTTTCCACCGAAGCAACAAGTCCCACCGTATAGGCCTCCCGGATACAACCAAGGGTGGAGGTATCAAAATCAAAACCCTCCACAAGCTCCTCAACGAACCGACTTCGAATCTAGAGTGGAGGCGTTCATGGTCGAGCAAAATAAGGTGAATGCTACTTTGAAGGCGGGGCAAGAATCTCTCAATACCGTAGTGGCTCAAATATCGGAGCAATTAGCGTTGCTCAACCGGAACACTCAAAGATTGCCGGCGCAACCGGAGCAAAAACCACGGGGCAACACGGGCCACATCAACGCCGTAGTTACCGTCACTACTAGAGGCGGGAAGGACACCACCCCCGCCATGATTCCTATTGAGGAGGCCGTGGAGGAAAGTTTGGAGCCGGTTGAGCCGATAGTCGAGATTGAAAAGGAGAAGGAGCCACGAGACAAGGAGAAATCTAGGGCGGAGCAATTAATTGAGGAGAGGCGCTTCATGCCACCGGTCCCATTCCCCCAAAGACTAGCGAAAGCGAAAATGGAAAAAAGGCTAGCGAAATTCCTCGAGTATCTAAGGGGAGTTAGCCTCAATATTCTCTTCCTCGACGCCATCGTCGAGATCCCAACGTATGCTAAATTCTTGAAGGACTTGATTTCGGGGAGGAAAAGGAAGGAGAAGATAATGCTAGCCGAGGAGGGCTCTTGGTTCACCAAGAGAGAGAAGGAGCCGGTAAAATTTAAGGATCCGGGGAGTTTTCGGATTCCTTGCACCTTGGGCGGCGTGCCTCTTCAAAAGGCGTTGGTCGATCTTGGGGCTAGAGTGAGTCTCATGCCCCTCTCCATGTTCTTAAAGCTTAACACCGGGACAAAGTTGAAGCCCACCGACATGCGCATTCAATTAGCCGATGGCCGGATAAAAAGGCCGGTGGGGATTGCCGAGGACATCCCACTTCAAGTCCCGGGTGGGATATGCTTACCATGTGACTTCGTCATCATGGACATTAAGGAGGAGGGAGACACCTCATTGATACTTGGACGCCCCTTCCTCGCCACCGCCGGAGTCATCGTCGACGTGCGCGAAGGTACACTTACTTTAAACGTCGGCAACATCGAGGTAGAGCTCCACATTCCTAAGGCAATGAAACACATGCCTCACCACGAGGAGCTCGATTACATGGACCTCCTTGATGAGGTGATAGAGGAGGCGATTCCTCATTCAATTGGTGCCCTCTTTGATGAAGAACTTGATGAAGGCCCGGATTTAGGCCAAGATGAAAAGATTGAAGACGATTCCCCCGACTTCTCCGCTGATGTAGATGAAGGCGACGCTGATGTCGCAAGGATTCGAGAGCTCTGCAAGCTCTCGAAATTAAAGTCTCCAAAGAAAGCCCCGCCGGCACGGAGATCGGCATCGTCGGTTAAGCCGTTGACCGGGGCAAATGCTAGTTTGGGGGAGCCTCCCCCCAACACCATTCGGGACAAGAGACCTCCGAGGGAGACCGCTACGCCGCCACGTCCAAATCCAAGCGCGCTCCCCGGGAAGTTTGACGGGTGCATCTCATATGCACCAAACATCCCGCATTGATTGAAAACTATAGGGGGTCGAGCTCACGACCTAAAACGAGCGCTTGTCGAGAGGCAACCTGACGGTTTTTGCTTTATTTTTTATCTTTTTTCTTTATTTTCGTTTAGAAATTTTTAGTATTTTGAGTCACCCGACCAAAAATTTTGTGATAACGGGTCCTATTTTTCTTGACAGGAGAGAAGATAGGTAGATCATCATGAGGAGGATGAACGAGACGATGAGGAGCGCCCCAAGAAGGCGTTCGACGCTTAGGAGGAGCTTGAAATCGACTGGAGAAGGAAAGACGGAGTTTAGAGCCCAAACGAAGACAAACAGCAGAATACAAGGCTCACTCGGCCGAGTATACTAGTCACTCGGCCGAGTCCAGAAGTTCGTCCGGCCGAGCCGCTCACGAACGAGGGAAGTCTGCTGTACCCAACTCTCTGTTTATTTTCTTGATTTCGATATAACTGCTACTCGGCCGAGTACATATATTCACTCGGCCGAGTAAAACGGATACCCTCCTAGGGCGAGTCTTGCCGAGTAGCTTGAGTCACTCGGCCGAATGGACTTACTCCACTCGGCCGAGGCTGGCAAAGCCACTCGGCCGAAGCGATATCGGGGAGAAAATTTCTATTGCCTCGCTCGGCCGAGTGACCACGTCACTCGGCCGAGTCGTAACTTTCTATTATATAAGTGACAAAGGGGCGCGGATTTCGAAATCTAAATTCCCAAATCCGCTCGCGCCCCTTCGCCTACCCTCGCCCGATTCCCCTTCGCCCGACCACGCCCGCGCGCACCGCCGCTCAGCCAGCCACCGCCGGCCGACCGACGCCGCGCCCCGCCCGAGTCGCCGCCGGCGACCTCGTCTTCGATCGCCTCCGGTATAGCTCGATTTGCCCATTTTTCTTCTCTTTTTGCGTAGTTTTCGAGGATCCGTGTATTAATCGAACCCCTAACCCGAATCAATTCCCATATCTATCTGTTATACCCCTATTGCTCCATACATTTTGATTATTACTCGCTGATATCGCTTTTCCATGCGCAGGTTGCTTTTTGGAGCTTAGGGGAGCTCAGGGGAGCTTCTACGGGCTGTTTTTGATTTCGTGGAGGCGCGGACTTCGCACGCTTCCACCGCTTAGCACTCGCGGCGTGTTTTGGTACACTCTTTCCACTCTTTTTGCACACGCTGCACTTTTTCACTTTTCGGCGCGCTCGGGGCCGATATGCCGCCCCGGACACGGCCTTGGACGAGGAGACCTTCCGCTAAGCGGAAGAGGTCGGATGACGCCGGCCCCGCCCACGAGGCGGAAGAGTCTCCTCCTCCTTCCCCCGCACACCCCGCACAGCCTGCAGGCCTCGCACACCCCGCACAGCCTGCAGCGCACCCACAGCCCGCACAGCCTCTCCCTGCCGATCCACGGCCACCACCACCGGCCCCACTGGTCGGGCCGCTCGGGATTACGTTCCGAGACGACGCACACCGTGCCGTCTTCGAGCGTATCTCCCAGCGCTCGATCGTACCCTCCAGGTTCGCACACCTCGCTGACCTAGGACGCCTGGGGGTACTTGAGGGGATACTCACGTTGTACGACAACGTGGGTTGGCGCGACTTCCTTCAGGTGTCGGCGGATACTTTTACCCGCCCGACACTTGAGGTTTTGAGTTCGATCGCCCGGACCGATGAGGGATGCTAATTCCGGTTCATGGATCGAGAGTGCCAGGTCACTCTCGATATGATGAGAGCATTTTTCTCTTGGCCCGCCGTCCCCGGTGCCGATCGCGGTTACGGCCCCACACATATCCCTCCACCCTCTTTCGACGCCGGTGCCTTCTGGGCACGTATCACGGGTCTCCACGCCGCCTTTGACCCTTGTAGGGCCAAGGCCTCAGCCATCGTACATCCCTGCCTTCGCATTGCTCAGCGCCTTATGGCGACGACATTTTTGGCCAGATATGAGCCGGGCACGATATCTACGCCAGAGCTTTACATGCTCTACGCGATGACCCGTCCCAGAGCTCTATCTAGGGATGGAGATGAGCTTGTCCCCGCCGTCGTGATCGATATCGCGGCATGGTACTTAGACCGCATCATTGTATCGGTGGGCGCCCGCTCACCGATATGCTGCGGCGGCCTGATTACCCTACTGGCTCTTATGACCGGCGAGGACTTCCCCGACGACCTGCGGCGAGTATCGGGTCCCACCTCTTTGTCGATAGACGTTATGGCCCGGATGAAGATGCTTCGTCCGCATGGTGAGCGTCACTGGGTCTGGTTGCACGGCCCCTATGGGGCCGATTACATGATTCTCCCGAGCCCTGCTCGGACTCTGATTGCACCAGCCCACGTTGACTGGATTCCGGCGGCGGATGTCCTCATCCCCGCTGCGTGCGTGCTCGAGGCCGAGGAGGCCGAGCAGGCCCACGCTGCCCACGCTGCCCAGGCTGCTCCCGCAGACCCTACTGCACACCCTGCCGAGCCTGCTGCCCACCCCGTCGACCCTGCGGCCTCTCAGCCTGTTCCTGACGTTTCCACTGCTCTTGACACTTCTGTCCCCACCTCTGCCTGTGTCGAGAGTACTTTTGCTGAGCCCACTTCCACCACTGTCGCCACTTCCGAGGCTGTCCCCACCACTCCCGCTACCACCTCCGGCCCTCTGTCCGTGGAGCCTCTTTGCTCCGCTCTCCCCCAGCGCCCGCAGACCTTTGTTGAGAGTGGAGAGCCCTCGTTCGCCGCGGTCGTGGAGACCATGGCTAGCATGATCTCCGCTGGGATTGCGCCTTTTGGTCCCCACACTTCCGCCCCAGCGGGAGATTCCTCTCCCTCCACAGCTGCCGTATTCTCCGAGAGCGTCGTGGCGTCTGTCCACACTTCTGGGCCACTGACCTCTCTTGCCGCCTCGCAGCCGCTTTTGTACTCTTCTTTCGCTGCCGCTGCCTCCACTTCCCACCGCCCGTCCCGACCTCACACTGAGGCCCGGCCCACATTTCCAGGCGCGGCACCTTTCGTCCCCTTCCCTGCTGAGCCCGTTACATACTCCACTCGCGTACGCCAGCCTCGCCCTGCGCAGCCCCGACAGGTGCGTCCCTCTGCATCACCCCCGCCCGACACTGTACTGCAGAGCATACGTGCTCTTGAGTTGGCGGTGAGTGGTCTTAGAGGAGACCTTAGGACCCTGTCCGCCACCGTCTCCGCGATGGCTGGACGCTTTGACCTGATCCCTCACATTCACTACTGCCTGACACAGATCTTAGAGCGTCTTCCGCGCGTACCCCCGCCCACCCAGCAGGTTCCCACACACCCTCCCACACACACTAGACCTGTTTCCACTTCCACTTCCACGCCCACCCCAGCTCAGCAGCCTGTCCAGCCTACACCACCACCACCTCCTCCGCCTCAGGACGGAGACGGCGCGGCACCGCTTTCTTAGGCACTCTTGATGCCTTGATCCATTCCTGCCGTTGTGCTGCCCGTCTCTGCTGGGTCCTGATGCACTTTTGTACACCCCCCTCCCCTCACTTATTTTGGGATTATATTTTCGATTATATCTATTTGTGCTTATCGTATCATATTTACTTGGGATTCTCATTTTGATCACATCTATATATATCTTTTTGGGAGAGAGGGAGAGTTTTTTTTTGGTGCCTCATTTATTTTCATACCACTCCTATCTGTGCATGCATCATTTCCGCATCATATTTTCATTTCCTTTTTTTTCCTTTCATTATCTTTTTTTTTCTCCACATCATGCATGCATCCTCACTTGCCCCTCACATTAATTCTCTCTCTGTGTGCCACACTTTCCACATTGAGGACACTGTGCCGTTTAGCTTGGGGGAGTGAGTTCTCACTTTCTTTTTCGATTTGCCACCTTTATTTTCAGTTTTTCACACCGCTTTTCACTTTTGCACTCATTTTTCATTATTTTTCTTTTATTTTGCCATGCATCACGTTTTCCTTACTTTCCTGTGTGCCGCATTGCATAGTTCTATTTTCCTTTTATCTTTACTTCCTTCTTTTTCATCTCATGCTAGAGATGAATTTTCTGTGATGATGTCCACGTGGAGTTAGCTTATTCTATATGCATGCTATATTTGTCGTGTCTTAGACTTCATTTCTGATATCATATGCTATGACTTGCTTTGCATTTAGGAGTAGTAACCCACATTTTTTTTCCCTCATGAAAATGGATGAAATTTTATTATTAGCTGAGCCTGAATATTCATATGTATGCTATCACAGAAAACACACCAAGATTCACGCATTGAATGCCTATGTCTGGAGTACTGACTTCTTTTCCTTTATCACTTCTATATGCATGAATTGTACACTTCACTTCCGGATGATTGAATGATGATTAGCTAAGATATATCTGGATTAGTTAGCTTTTTTGGAGATCGAAACTGAGTAGATTAGATTACCCCGCTGAAGTTGTCGTGCATGTCTTATAGAGTGAGCCGAGAGTTATATTTATTTCTTTCTCCACAAATCTTGAACATCATTTCTCTACTTTTAAAGATCATTGGTGAATCTCCCCTTAGTGACTCTATTTTATGGCATTTCCCCCGCTATTAATTCCTAGCTCCAAACCCCTCATTATAATTTGTATTTTTGGCTTTTGGCTCCTTTTTGGCTTTTTGGACTTTTTGGAGCTAACTTTTCTTTTGTGGGGATTGTCGGGAAATATATGCGATATAAGTAGCTTTAGGAGGTGAACTCAAGTGACATGTAGAGAATAAAGAGATATATGTGGAGAAAGAAATAATGTAACACTCGGTTCACTCTAAGATGTGCACGAACGGTTCAATAAAATAATACTTCAACTAAAACTCATATGTAAGCATGGATATTCTCAATCATTTCAATAAATAGTGAAGTCAAGCAGTAAAGTTTACAACCATATCAGGCATGCAACAGAAGGTGAATTAAGACAATAAAACTGATGCTTCAGATATACTAATGATGCGTGAATCTTGGTGCACTTCCAACAAAAGCATACTAAACACTAATCCATACATTCAGTTTCAATGAATATCATGTGATCACTTAGAGGGGTCATCAAGAGAAATAGATTTGCAAGCACATGTGAATAGCAAGACTATGGAATACTCTAAGTAGCATGACAAAGAATAATAAGCATCGTGATGGTTGCTAAAGCAATAAGAGATATCATCATAAGGAGCAAATCTAGCAAAAGGAGAGAAAGAAAAAAAAAGAAATAAGAAAAAAATAAAAGAGAGGAAAGAAAAGAAAAGAAAATCAGGCACACAATATGATGCATGAACACACATAAAAGGAAAATAAGATGGAAAAATCAAAAAGATGATGCAAAAATTTTGAAAACTTTTAGAAATCCTAAAATAAAGTAAAAAAATGCAACTAATGCATCTAAATGGCATGGAAATGCACTCCCCCAAGCTTAAACTTCACATTGTCCTCAATGTGATCATAAAAGGAAAAATACGAGGAACAACGATAAATAAGAGGGAGGTGAATGGAAAATGATGAAATGAATGACATGAAATCCTAATGCAACTACATGCACATACAATGATGCATGAGAGCGCTTTCCCCCAAGCTTATACCAAACAATCCTATTCAAGTGACTTGACCAAAAATGTCATGGCTTTGCAAAGCGTGACCAAGTCAAACGAATAAGAAAGTGAGTATTCACTTGAAAGAAATGCTCGATGGTGGTGAGCAAAAGGATGTGGCACATCAAAATATGAAGATGGGAATTAATATATATAATGGGTTTGGGGTGTAAATGATTATTGTGGCCATCATATGAGGTGATATTTATTCAAACAAATCTATACGGTCCTCTCGCTGTCGAGAGAATTCGCGTTTATTTAAAGCATACAAATTTTTACACTACTGGATTGATATCACCTTTAGCAAAAGGCGGATCCAGTATCTTTGCCGGTGCAGGCAACTGCTCCAACTGCTCTTTCCGTGGCTCCGCCAGGTGCATGCGTCCACGAACACCAACGAACTCCAGCAATGCATCCTCCAGCATTCCCACAAGGACTCCACCTGTACCCTGCAGAGAATAGGATGCATCAGTTCGCTGCAAAAATTTCACCCTCATAATAAAAGTATTCCAAAGAGGATCGTCAATAGAAATATATGAAATAAATAGTGGTGGACGATACTTCCCTGGAAATAATCCAATATCCTCACGTGCCGTGATAGCTGTCTCCACGGTGTCTTCTCTATGCTGCTCAGGTAAATCTAGATCATAGGTGTGGACCCCATCAAGATGCTCCTCATCATCGTCGGACTCATCCCAGTGCACCCCTTGATCATATTCATATGTGTCCATGGGTGCTAACTCCTCGCTCTCCTCCACATATACGTCCCATCGTACCTCTTGATCGTATGTACATGAATCCTGCAAAAGGCACGATGAATCATAAAAAACATCATACACTGGAGGGAAATCAAAGATAAAGGGCGAGGGAGTAAAGAGATCTCCCTGAAGGGGAGCCATAAGCTCTGTGGGGTAGTCCTATGCGTCAGTGGGAGTATGAGGTGGCTGCGGAAGCTCTAATGGAGGAGGATAGTGCTCGGGATCCTCATGAATGGCTGTGTCCTCGTCCTGATGCATGACCTCCTCGGTGATAAGCTCTGGCTCTGTGTGTAAGGCCTCCTCAAAAGCATGCTCTGGCTCGATAGTGTGCTCATTTTCCTTCTCATCAACTATCAACGTAGGCTCTCCCTGGGATGGTGATGCTGGCTGCTCATGTGTGTCAGCTTGTGGGGATGTATCATGTGGAGGGGAATGCCCGCAAGAAATCCGAAAATATAGTCTATCCCCCTCAAGTCTGACATGGATGTCCTCCTCAATTGTTCCTGCAGCTGAAACACGGTTCATAACAAAATCTGCAAATCGTAGCTCAAATGCATCACCTGCCGTAATGCTTTCTGAACCGGTGAACCTCACTGACTCCAAGAGACCCTCCAATAATCTCTGAAATGCGTCCTCCTCTGGCTGCGGATATGACTCAGTTTCTGCTTCCTTCACTGCCTCTTCGTCCATCCACTCTTCATATGCAATAGATGTATCGTAGGAAGTGGGATCGACGACGGCACATTCTGGCTCTGGTAGTAAGTCTGGCGATGCTTCTTGCCCATAAAATGAAGAAGCAGAACTGATATCTTTGGAAATCCCTTCAACCTTAAGCATGAGCATATTCATTTCAAGTTGCCTCTTCACCCGTTCCAATAGAAGGTTACCCTTTTCAAGCACGGCTTGCACTTCAACCTGGTGTGCATGCATCTCATCAAAAAAGATCCTTTGTCTCTCATCAAGCTCGGGCCAGTGCATCTCCTCAAAAAGGTATTCGCCCATCTGAGCACTCTGATCAAAATAGTATTCTCCCATCTGAGCACTCTGATCATAATAGTATTCTCCCATCTGAGCACTCTGATCAAAATAGTAATCTCCCGTTTGAGCATTCTGATCAAAATCTGTGGTCCACGTAGTATAATCCATAGCACCTGATCAACAAAGAAAAATACCTGGAGAAAAGATATCAGTGGCACAAAAGAATATAGAAATGATAATAATGGTGGCAGGGGTGAAAATTTCCTTTTTATTTATTTATTTTTTTTTCGTAGTCTAATCAACCTAATTGTGACAAATTGGCACCAACGGAAACACCTCCCCGGCAACGGCGCCAAAAACTTGATCGCCCCAAAATGCAACCCAAGAGCACGACCAAAAACTTGGTCGGCCCCGGATACACACCCGGAGAACGATTGTAGTTTTACCGCAAGCGCACGGCGTAGTGGCGAGCGGGTTATCGAACACAGGGAGGTGGTGTTGAGCTCCAATCTATCCTAGGTTGGTTGGACTACGAATGTATTATTGGTGGAGATGGCTATGGTATGATATAATGGGAATGGTGGTGGATGTCGGTGTCGATGATAAAGAAATCGGTTCGAATATCGATTCAAATACAATATAATGAAAGAGGGAATTTGCCTTGCGACGATCCTGTCACAATCGTCGGGCAAAGTATGGGGATATAAAATCAAATAAAGACGTCTAGGGCTAGGGAATCCCCACTACGGACCGTCATGCATCATTGTTAATAGTGAATCTCAATATTACTAGACTTGCGTTGAGGTGAACTAGTCGCAACTTAATGTAGAACCAAGCTCACGCTCTCGCGCTATTGCCGGTCTATAGCAAACCTAGGTTATGGCCCAATCTCTTGCAAACCCTAACCTAAGCCACTAGCATGAGGATCGACATCATCGTTCAATCGCCCCTCGAGCCCACTCTCGTGCAAACTCGAATTACGATCTAGGTTGTGATAGTTCGTATTCGTCCAATCTCTTGCAAACGAATATGGGTATAGATTTACAATTAAAAATCCTAACTTTGGTCCAATCTCTTGCAAACCAAATCTAGAGAAACCCAATTGTAAACCTAAATCGAATATCTAGGCCTTCCCATCGATTAGAATCCAATCTCTTGCAAATCCCAAATCGATGGAAATCCCTAGCTATCCGTAGTAAATCAATCACAACCTAACCTCCTAGAAATTCTAGCAATTTCGAAATTCATTCATCACAAATATGAAATTAGATCCATAGGGTTCATCCCCAAACCCTAGAACAACAAATCTACTCTAGCATAGCAATAAGGATATGAGAATCAATAGAAATCATTGCTTGCATACAAAAAGATAGAAAAACAAAGATTCAAATAAAAAGAAGAAAATACTTAGCTTTAATGAAGATCTTCAATCCAAAATACAAGCTTTTAGATCCAAGAGGGGGCCTAGGGCATGGCCTAACCTCTAAAATAAATCCCTCCTAAAACATCTTGGGAACCCCCCTAATGGTGGCTACAAACCCCCTTAAATAGCCCCCAAAACCCTAGCAAGAAACCCTAGAAAACCCCTCAAATTCGTGCCCAAAAACAGCCCAAACCGCAACTTAAAATCTGGGCCCAGGCCGCACTCGGCCGAGTGGAATATGTGACCCGGCCGAGTGACACTGACATGCAAATTCCAGCACTGCAGCATCAACTTGCAGAAATTCCCCAGATTTCATCCGACCTCCGATTTGTGCGTTCTTAGCGGCGTTGGAACCGTCATGAAGTCTACTATCCATAAAAAATATGAGAAAAATACTTTGATTGCTGGAATGATAGCAGATTTCAAAAGAGTGAGAGGCTGTCTGAAAATCTGGGCGCTGCATGTCCTCGGCATCACTCGGTCGAGTGGCAAATGTCACTCGGCCGAGGGGCATTTGGTACTCGGGTACACGGCTTTCGTCACTCGGCCGAGTCGGGCTTCTGGGGCAGACTGACGGATTACAGTAAGTTGGATAATTTGGCTTGCCGTCGTCTGGGTGCCACTCGGGCGGACGGAGTCTCCGCACTCGGCCGAGTCGGCGTGCGATGCTCGGCCGAGTGCACGCTGATACATCTCTGTTGCGTGTCCGATCTGGCCGGCCGAGCGGGGTCTCAATGCTCGGCCGAGTGACTCCTTCACTCGGCCGAGTGGCATGCTGAAAATGCCCAATCTTCATCTTTTCGCTCCCCCGTCGCTCCTACGGCGTTCTTTCTTCTTCCACTCCTCTTCCATTGCAGAATAACCCTCAAAAGGGCCATGGTTGACTCTCCGGAGTGGGCGCAAATCCTCTTGATCTCACAATCGATCAAAATCGCTCCATATATCCTGAAATACGACAAAAACAAGAAATAGTGAAAAGCATCGCAATATTGTCATATAATCGTGAAAAGCGTGATATGGGCGATCAAAACGGTATGCAGATATGCAGAAAAAAGGTGTAAAATATGGAGTGATCACCTCCCCCGGTGGTGGAGGTAGTCACGGAGTAGGCGTTGGAGGGGAGGAGCGGTCCGCCCTAAGTCCCCTGGCGTAAGTTCTCCAAGGGAAGTCGGGGAGTGGAAGGCGGACCGCTCCATGTGTAAGAGGAATAACTCATCGGGATCCACCTGTGAGAGGAAGAATTCGTCGGGAAGGAGAGGTCCGGTATCAACGGAGGGCCTATCCAACGATCGGGCCAACGGGAGGTTTCTTTTGAGAGGGGAGAAGTGTCTAAATGCAAATCGTCCCTAACACCCTGGGTTTGTGAGGAGAGATCGAATACGGGGGCGTCTCACCCCCTTTCAAAATTCATGGTAAGGCTTTTCTTTCTTTGCTTTGAGAAATCATGTCTCAGCGTTGATCAATTAAGTAAGCGGCTACAAAACCACTCATACCTCAGAATTACTCACCGCACACAACCACTCAAACTCAGAATAAGCTCACCGCACAAAACCACTCAAAACTCAGAATTGCTCAGCGCACAAATCCACTCAAAACTCAAAATTGCTCATCGCACAGAACCACTCAAACTCAGAAGTGCTCACCGCACACAACCTCTCAAAAATCAGAATTGCTCAAAGCACAAAACCACTCAAACCTCAGAATTGCTCACCGCACACAACCAATTTTGTCCCAGTGAGGTTGAACTGCCACAACGTTCTCCACTGGGTCACAAACAACTCACAGTTGCTCTTGCTTTTGAGGACATTTGTGTCATTTTTCGGGTCAAAGGTCTCCCTGAGAGCTTTCAAATCGCTCCAGCTACATCAATTCTCTCCCATCGCAATTAAAGTCTCTTCATATGTCTGATATCAATCCGCTGTAGATTGACGAGCAGTCTTTTGTATATTCACGAGAACCCCTCTATAGCATGCCGGGGTCTTCGATGTAACTCTACTTCTTCTCATCAATACAATTCGCTGTCATGCGTTCTGCGTTGTGCGCATTGAGCAATTCTCGTTTTCTATGCGTTCTGCGTGGTGAGCAATTATGATAGTTACTCGCTTCTGTATTATTTAGCCCGGTGTGCGCGGCGAATAATATATATTAAAAAATCTTAGTGGAGAGTAGTATTGTTGAGAGTAATTTTCCTATTATGTGATCAAGGCGAAAAACCGTAGGGTTTCATGGCTTTGCGCGGAGAGTAATTAACCTATTTTTTTTCCACATTCTAAAATAATTTAGGGAGCCCCTTTGGAGATGCTCTAAATGTTGATTCCCGAGATCCATTGCATTAATGTAGGATCACGGACTTTTTATACGCTTCATTATGATTGGTCCAATTTCCCCTATAAATGGCGGACAACGAGCACTCATCTTCTCTAAACTTCGTCTACTTTCTTCTATCATCTTCTTTATTTGCCCACACAACCTCTGTATGGAAACAATAAGTCCTTCAGCTGTTCGTGCATGCTTGATATAGATATGGACGATAGCATTCATCCAGTACTCTTTTCACGTAAAGGTAAATGGTTCATGTTGGAAACTTATGCAACGAAGGGCTATCGTCCATTTATAATCAAGCATCCCCGACAATGCTGTGGGGTGTTGCAACTGCGTTGAGAAAATTTGTCCCAAACAATACTATGAAAAATGTGTACGATGATCATACCATATTCTTTTGGGGTAATATTGGCTATGATGTCTCACATGCTTCAGGAAAGCTGCTCGGTGTTGTACCATGTAAGATTGTTATTCCCTCCTATTATGAATTGTGGCTAAGTAGTTATTTTGCGTGTCTTGCTATACACTCCATATCAATATCCATCTCCTCTTTATACACTCCATCTCCTCCATCAAACCCTTCATCGTTTCACTATACATCATCTTTGACGCACAGACACTCCATCCTATCCTTTCCGATATCTTACACTCCCAAACACAACTTCTTATGCAACCCTGTGTTGTTTTACATCGTCTCCGGTAATGGATTTCCAATCGGTGTCTTTTGTCCTGACTTCAGGTTATAACGACGACAGCAATGACGGTAATAAGCGAAACGATCTGCCAACTTTTGAATTCATGGAGTCTCCTACTGCGGACAAAGTGCCACGTCATTGCAGACATCTGGTATGACAATCATCTTGAGCAGATCAGGGCAGAAATTCGGCAACTGCAACGTAGATGTGGAGCGCATTGCCCGTGTGGTACATCGCCACAGGGGAATCGGCGTTCCAGACGTTGTGTTTGACACGGCTACATACTTGACTGCAGGTTACAACGACACGACACTCATATCCAACTATCCAAGGACGTTAATAAACGCAACGAAGATGGGCGCCAGAAGAACTCGCGGAAGTTGAAGGGGGAAGCACGCCGATCACGCGCCACTTCATTGCAAACATCTGCGAAGACAATCAAATGTATCAGTTTGTTAGAGTAAATGGATATGTATCAGTTTGGATCTGTATCTGTATGTACTTCAGTATGTTAGAATGGGTTGGTCATTTTGGAAAGGTCACCGTTTGGATATGTATCAGCATTAATCTAAAGGTTTGCATGCAGTTTCTGAATCAGATTGACTAGGTATCAGATTTAATATAAAATGTCTTCAGAATGAATAAGTATCGGTCTTAATCACAATTAGGTAAAGTTTCTAAGTGAAGTTTGACTATTGGCTTGTTATAGAATCATAATTTTAGTATGATGAAAATTGGAATGTGAATAATTGACCGTTGGAACAAAAATTACAGCATCCAACAAATATGCTCAAAGCGCACAACGGGCAAAATTAGTCCGTGCGGGGCGCGTTGAGCAAATGCGCTATCGTCGCAACTTTTCTCAATGCACACACCGGGCATAATGCTACTAGATGTGTGCGCGTTTAACAATTGTTGATAAACTACCTTTTATTATAGCTCAAAAAGCGAACACCTGGCTTACCTTTTTGCCCGTTGTGCGCGTTGTTTTGCCCGTTGTGCGCGTTGTTTTGCCCGTTGTGCACGTAATTTTGCCCGTTGTGCGTGTTGTTTTCCCGTTGTACTCGTAATTTTGCCCGAGCCTAAGGGCATAATTTTGCCCGTTGTGCGCGTTGGGCTATTATTTTAGTGGCTACAGTTTATCCCAACGCGCAAAACTTAGGCAGGCATTAATCATTATTGAGCAAAACATCCGGCTGGTAGCAATCCGCTGTATATTAACGATCCCTGCTCTGTATGTTCACCAACACTGCTCTGCAGAATCGAGGGGTCTCTTAGTAAGACCAAAGGTTCTAATATATCGCTGTTGTGCGCTGTGAGCATTTCTGTTAACCATTAAAAATTTGCACGGTGCGAGCAGCAATAAATGTGGATATATCAGCAAATTTTATTGAGTGGACGAGTTGGAGTTTTTTTTTGCACTAACAAAATTGCTTACCGCGCATAACCGGTCAAAATTATTTGTTCTGATCGTGGTGAATGGTGAGCAATTGTAGTAACCACTAACAAATTGGCTAATAAAGGCGCTCAACGGGCAAAACTTATCAATGTGAGTTTGTGGTAAGCAATTTTGTCAGACAATAACATATATGATACAATAACCCTACTCTCACTTGGACTATTTGACACACTAACAATGATACATTCTCATCGCATAACAATTTGGAACAAAGGTTGATGTTATTAAAAATACCCAGAGCGCAAAACCGGCACTAATATTGCCAGTTCTGCGCGTTGAGCAATTTTGTAGGTAAAGACATAATTACTCAAAGCACAAAACGTGCAATATTACTGCAGTGTTCCGCTCGGTGTAATTGGTATGATACACAACATCAATCCATACCGATGATGACATTTGCACATTTCAGAAGCCATGATAAAATTTCATCCTACAATGTGGTCCATTTTTATACCAAAAAACTTATTACATTGATAAACATTTTATCTTACAGATACTAAAAAGCATCAGCGGTAGCATTATTCGTACCTTCTACCCTCATAACGAATGACTGCATCCTCTGCTCATAACCAGCCAGCCATCCATCGGCCACAACGTTATGCGATCTTGTCCACACAACTGAAGTCGGAGGGACGTCACCGGTTGGGTCAAGTTGAAGGATAACAAAGTGATTTCTGTTCACATGACCCAATGTTATGTGGATTCTGGAGGCTCGGTTTACTGGAGGACTTCTCAATGGAAAAAATGTCACACACATATCACGTGCAATCAAATGTACTACACAGTTGTAGCATGAGGCAATGACATGTCCCATGTCTGGCATCTGCAACCAATTATCCTTTCCTGCACCTTTATCAGTAATAAAATAGTTCACTGCCTTCAAATTATAATTATATGAAACCTCACTCATAACACGCCTGTACAAGACGCTATATGTCCACATCTCACGGAGCAAATCAGCTCTGACAGTCAGCCAATCAGATTGTTTCAAGCCCAACTGAACTGCCACAGCCCTGTACCCACAGTTGCCATCTGAAACCACGTCTACGCAGCCCACTATGAGGGATTGTAGCTTGTGATGAAAATCCAAATAATATGGTATGAGGAAGTTGGCAGGCAAATCATCAACATAATCATCACGGGGAAACGAAGGTTTCGTCTTCTTTATTGGAAGTTTTGGACGCCTACTACTTTCCTTCGAAGGCCGCCTCTTCAATTTAGGCTTCTCCTTCGCCGCCGCCGTATGCTCCGCAATTGAATGAACCCGTGGAGCCTTAATAGGCTTCCTCTTAACTGTAGGCTTCTCCGCCACATCCGAAAAATGATCAGAAATCTCATCAACCAGGGGAGAAATTTGTTTAAGCATGCCATCCATCTCCTCGTGCTCATCAAAATACGAGGCCACAGCAGTCTCCTCCTCCCTCCCAGCAGTCTGAGCATCCACATTATGATCCCCCGTCTCCACCGTCGCCCCCAACTCCAACGTAAGCTCAGCTTGCATCAACCCAGCATCCTCTATCTTCTCATCATCCACATTCGCCTCATCCTCCTGCGGCTCCTCATTCTCCCAAGCTGCATTCTCCCCCTCATCCATCTCAGCAGTCTGGTCAGCCACACTACGTTCCACCGTCCCCACCGTATCCACCAACTTCCCAGTATGCTCCTCAGCAATCAAATCAGTAGCCACTTCCTTATCATCCTCCTCCTCGTTCGCCTTCTCCTCATACACCTTCGGCTCCACAGTCTCAGCCGCTGCATTATCCTCCACCAGTACCTCCTCAGCACTCTGCACCTCCACGTTAAGGGCAACCGTCTCCTCCGTCTCCACCATCTCCCCAATAACATAATCATCTACAGTCAACTCAGTAGCCACAGCATTCTCAGCCTCATAATCCCCATAAACATCATGCACCCTCGGCTCCACATTCTCATCCGCTGCATTAACCTCATCCTCCTCCGCAGCATTCTGCTCCTGCCCACTAAGAGCCAACTTCTCAGCAGCCTGCTCCATTGCATTACGATCCACCTTATCATCCTGCCAATAAGCAGCCAATGCAGTCGCCTCCTCAGCCTCATCCACCTTCTCCTCATCTCCCTTCTGCTCCTCCTCAACATTATCCACATGCACCACAAGCTCATCACCCACAATTCTACACGGTGATGCTAACTCCTTCAACTTGTTTACCATACCCACACTCTGCCCCCTTAGTAATCGGGAACGTGCATTATAAATTGATTTGATTGGTGTTTCATTGAAGGATTTAGTTTCCTTCAGGCCTTTCAAAATTGTCGACGACGGCACCTTTCTATTTGCCAAGTCTCGCAATGCTACCACCTCTTTTCCCTGCAACATCCCGTCGTCTGAATGGCCCGCGACATAATTAGCAGCTTGATGGTTGTGCCTGCCATCAATGACCGTTAAACTCCACTCACCGCCATCGTCCACCTCATTACCATGCAATTTAAACGGGCATCCACACTTGTTGGTTCTAACTGGCAGGTTGCTCTTTCGTACTGGTCGGTGTCCCCTGTAGTTCCCGCTTCTTGCACATGCATAGTAGGCAGCGGGAGTCCTATTGGACAATTTACTCATACTCGACGCACTGGTAACAATCACATGCCCCTGTTGTCGTCCGACGCTCTTTATCCACTGAAAGAGCTCGTCTCTACTTTTAAAACGTTGAATCGTTGTAAATTCGGCTGTATAATCCATAAACACCTGTATCAAACAATTCATACAACTAATTGGACCGGGAACCAAACATTAGTTACATTATTGACGTAAAGATAAATCAATATTACCTCGGAATTTTTTAGCATCTCCATCAATCTCAACTGTATCTGCAGGCAAGTAAAAACCAAAAATTTCTCCTTCTATTTCTACACATTGTAATTGTAATAAGAATATCAAATAAAATGTACTTAACATTGTATACTTACCAAATCGCGATTTCGACAAATTTAGGTTGAAAACCCCTTAATCGATTGCTATCGCTTCACCGATTTGTTTGAACGCAGCAGTTGACACTGTGATGTAAATGTCGAGCCCAGTAATAAAAATCAAATCTTTGGAATTTCCGTCTGTGCGCCTTGAGCAATCTACGAAAAACTTGTCGGTTGATATTCCGCCTTGAGCAATCTGTGGAAGGTTATGGCTGTGAGCGGTGAGCAGAATTTATCAAGGGGTGAAAGAGGGTCCTAACGGGTCAAAACGGGTAAAAATTTTAACCCGTTGTGCGCTTCGAGTAAATTCGGTGTTTTAGTTGGCATATTTTACTCAGCGCGCACAACGGTTATATTCTAACACGATTTGAACCATTTGGCGCGCTGAGTAATCTTACATGGATTGTCAGGATTGACATTAGTAACGGTAACCGTTATTAATCGTGACGCTGAGAACGATTTTGCCCGTGGTGCGCACTGAGTAGTTCTAACTTTTGCTTTTAATATTTATTCTATTGGATTACTCATATTCTTATGCCGATGTTCACAACATTATTGATACGTATAAAATAATATAATACCAACGTGATAACTATCATTATTTGTATTAATTAACACCCTTAAGAAAATCTGGATAGGTTGCGTGTGTTATTAAGCATTCAAAATCCAGTATATATCAGTTTGTACCCGTTCACCAAAAAGTTAGTAAGAGTCAAACTTGATTAGTAGGTCTATCGTTGAGCATAACTTATAGATACGATACACCACAGCACGACATACAGATGATAACATTTGCACATTTAGGCAGACATGATAAAATTTCATGCTACCAATCTGTCAATATGAAATAAACAATCCATAGTAAAATGATACAACGTTTTATCCTATAATATTTCAATAACGTCAACGGTTGCAATATCGTGACCAAATACTATTGACTGGAATTGATGCATCCTAACCTCATAAGCAGCCGGCCATCCGGCTGACACATCGGAACGGTATCTTAGCCACATACTTGAAGTCGGAGGGACAGGACCATATGGGGCTAGTTTAACAATAACGAAGTGATTATTGTTCACATGACCCAACGTTATGTGGCGTCTGGATGATAGGGGTACTGGAGGAGTTCTTAAAGGAAAATATGTCACACACTGATGAGGTGCAAGAATATGTACTACACAGTCGTAGCATGAGGCAATGACATGTGCCATTTCTGGCATCTGCATCCACCATTTAGCTTTTGGACGGTCTAACAAATGGCCCAGTGCCACTACATTCTTTTTAAATTACACGGCAACCATAAGTTACCGGTATAAGCCGTCGTGGTTCTGCATCTCTTCTCGCAAGTCATATTTCACCTGCCTCCATTCGTCCTCACCCAGTCCCAACTGAGCTGCCACAGCCCTATACCCACAGTTTCCGTCTGCTTTCACATCTACGACGTGCACTATAAGGGGTCGTAGACACTCAGGAAAAGCGTTCTAATAAGGTATTATTATGTCGGCAGCCAAGTCATCGTCACTATCATCGTGTGGAATTGATTGTTTCGGCCTCTTTATTGTACGTTTCCACAACTGTCTACTTCTTCCCTTACCCGGCTTACACGTCAATGTAGACGTATCCGTTATCTCAGCATGCTGCTTAGCAATCTCCGCTACCATGGTAGAAATTTGCAGACGTAGAATCTCATGCTCCTTCTCAAAGGCCTTAGCCACTGCATTCTCATCATCATCATCCTCCTCCTCAGTAGTCTGCTCCGCCTCATTACGATCCACCTTATCATCCTCCCCACCCATCTTCCCAGTATGATCCTCCTCCTGCAACTCAGGTGGCACTGCATTCTCCCAAAACGCATCCCCCACCTTCTGATCCTCCCCCTCATTGTTCACAGCCTTCACATTCTCAGCTCCCACAATTTTATCAGCTGATGCTAACTCCTTCAACTGTTTTACAATACCAACCTTCTTCCCCCGTTGTAACCGGTTTTGTGCATTATAAATTGCTTTGATTGAAGTTGCACTGAAGTTTTTATTTACCTTCAGTACTTTCAAAATTTCAGCTGGCTGAACCTTGCTATTTCCCAAGTCACGCACTGTTTCCATCTCCATTCCCTGCAACGTCCCTTCATCGGAATGGCCATCGACATATTTAGCTGCTTCATGGTTGTGCCTGCCACAAACGACTGTTAACTTCCACTCCTCAATGCCCACACCCACCATATAACCACACAATGAGAAAGGACTTGAACACTTCTTGGTTTTAACAGGCTGGTTGGCCTTTTTTAGCTTTCGGTGTCCCAGATACTCACCGCTTCTTTCACATGCAAAGTACACAGCATGATGCCCTTTGGCCGTTTTACTTAATCTCCCCGAACGTGTAACAATCACATGCCCATGACTTAACCCGACGTTTTGTATCCACTGAAACAGCTCTTTTCTATCCTTGAACAGTTGATTGGTGGTAAAGTCGGTTGTAAAATTCATAGTATCCTGTATCAAACAATTCATAATCTGATCTTCAAAGATTTAATGCATTATTGCCGAGAAGATAAATCAATATTACCTTGGATTTTTGTACCAACTTCATCAACATCAACCGTGGATGAATGCATGTAAAATCAAAATAAGAAAGGCAGATAAACTGTACTTAAAAGTATAGACGTACCAAAGAGTCGATGTTGATAAATTTAGGTCAAAACCCCCTAAATCGATTTCTCTCGATTCAGCTCTTTGTTTGATCTCACCAGTTGACTAAGTGATGTATCCTTCGAGCAATGAAATAAAAATCAAATCTTTTGGAATTCGGTCTGGGCGACTGGAGCGATCTTTGAAAATACTTGCCGTTTGAAATTCCGTCGTGAGCAATCTGTGTAATTGTCTGTCAATTCGCTGCGAGCAGAAGGTATCACGGGACAATTTCGGGTCCTACCGGGTCATATTGGGTCTACAATAATTTACCCGTTGTGCTGGTTGAGTAAACAAGTCTAGTTTGAAATATTACTAGCAAATAACACGTCCACATGTGCACGTGGACTTGACCAAAACGGTTGTGTGCGGTGAGCAATTACGGGTTTTGAGTGGTTGTGTGCGCTGAGCAATTCCGAGTTTTGTGTGGTTGTGTGCGCTGAGCAATTCCGTGTTTTGAGTGGTTGTGAGCGGTGAGCAATTCCGAGTTTTGCGTAGTTGTGTTCGCTGAGCAATTCCGTGTTTTGAGTGGTTGTGGGCGGTGAGCAATTCCCAGTTTTGCGTGGTGGTGTGCGGTGAGCAATTCTGAGTTTTGTGTGGTTGTGTGCGGTTGGCAAACAGCTAGACGGTTCACAGAGGAGAACTTTTACATTTTTGCCCTCCAAGTGTTCGCGATGAGTAATTTACACTATGAACCAATATTTTTACGCATCCGTATATACAAAGGCATCATAACAACTTCCATATGCGAGCAGTTTTGTGACCTAAGGCGGGAAAAGCTAACGAGATAGGGGTTGATCGACAGAAATTATTCTAATTCGCTGATCTATATAGACTATAAGAGTTCCTGCTTATATCAAACGAAGGTCCTTAAGGCAGAGCAAAAGATTTGTGTCATTGGGTTGGGGTGCCCTAAAATAGTCGACTGCGGACGCATTGCATCGTAAAGTTGGTAAGCCATTAATTGATGCTAATTAATTTGGTATTTATTAATAATTTCAGAAATTGATTGCTGCAATGTACATTTGGTACATGATTGCGTAGAAATTACGAAGATTGAGATGGACTCGGTACACATTGAGGGGATCTGTGATGAAGCGGACAAAGAAGCAAAGGTTTGAAATTATTTTGCTTTGTTAACTGACTAATTTACTAGAAAATAAAGCAAAACATTTAGTGACTATAGTGGTATCTGGTACTTAATTCAGCGTATTGTTGAAGGCTCAGAGGTTAATGAAGATTATACAAATCAGTTCACAACAAATAAAATTTTCCCCAGTATAGAAGAGCTTGGTAAATGGGTAAAAGCGGTCAGTGTGAAAACCGGGAATTTGGTTGTTACAAAATCATCAAATATGAGTACAAAGGGCAACAAGGTACCAACTTATTATTTTTGTTGTGAAAGAAGTGGGACATATCGGCCACACAGGTCGGATATATCGGCCAAAAAATCAACTCGAAGCAAGAAGTGTTCATGTCCCTTCTACTTGAGGGCTAATGGTGTGGCAACAGATAAGTGGATTTTGACAGTTGTACGTGGAAATCACAACCATAAACCCGCAATGTACATCGAGCGACATCCAGATGAGAGGAGGTTCGGAGGGGGGAGATGGCCACGGTGAGAGACTTGTCAAATAGATTGCTTAGGCCAAGGGAAATCTTGAAATACCTGAAGGAAAAGGATAATGCAACATCTACCACAATCAACACTATTTATAAAGCCAGACAGAGGATGAAGGCAGGGGAAATGGCCTGGAGAGCAGAAATGCAGCTATTCCTTAATCTAGTGACACAGCGTAATTACATTGTGTATCATGAAGTGGACGAAGTGACAAATGCAGTGAGGACTATATTTTGGGCACATCCGCAGTCGGTTGAGTTATTATGAAAATTTACAGAGATTCTGGTTATGGACTGCGTGTTGAAGACCAACCGCAACAGGCCACCATTGATGGAGATGTATGGGGTGACGTCCACAGATATTCAGTTCGCATCTGCATTTTGTTACACGGAGGCCGTACATGAGGAGAACTACTTGTGGGCCTTGGAGAAGTTGAGCTCTTTGCTACATGGATACAGGATGCCACGTGTAATTTTGACAGCACTGGAGCCAGCACTTATGAATGCCATTGGCCATGAATTTCCCCTTGCGGTGCACCAATTATGTAGAATGCACATATCCAAAAATATTGCCAAAAATTGCCCGCCCTCTTTTGAAGATCAAGAAAAATGGTTAGGTTTCATCTCTAGCTGGAATTTATTGGTAGGGGCACGCAAGGAGGAGGAGTATGTTGCTAAACTGAAGGCATTGGAGACCGAGTACAAAGATTACACAAGAGTCGTGAGCTATGTGAAGACATCTTGGTTGGACAAGTACAAGGAGAGGTTTATTTCTGTATGGACAGATGGCAATCTACACTTTGGAAATGTCAGTACCAACAGAGCGCAGACCAAAAGAGCCCAGACTGAACATTCTAAGCTTAAAAAGGCATTGGGTTCATCGGCCTTCAGTTTATCCGCTTCTTGGCCAACCATACATGAATCATTAGAGGGGTAGCATATCGAGATCAAGGCATCATTCGAGAAATCTAAGATCATGTTGCAACATAATGTGCATGGGTTCTTGTTCAGGGAGCTGATAGGATTTACAACCGCTGCGGCGTTGAAGATAATGTCTGTGGAAGCTGATAAATTTGACCCTATGGGAACGGACCAATGCACAAGTGATTGTCTAGCTAGAATGATTTATGGTGTACCATGTGCCAATGAGATTGGTGAATTCACAAGGGAAAATCGCCACATTCCCTTAGATGCCGTAAATTCTCATTGGAAGCAGCTAGACATGGAGGCTAAGACGGAATTGATGTCTGAAGAAGATGGGCTTATACATGCTGAATTAGAGCGCATACACAAGATCTATGCTCAACTTGATGGGCCGATGAAGCAGGAGTTGTTAATTAAGTTGAAGGAGCTAGCTACCCCAGCGAAAAATCTGATTACAGAGCCGCAAGTTAATGTCGTGTTCAATGGAAGAAGAAAAAGGTATATTAATTTGACAAATGAAGATACAGCCACCCCCATTCATCCTGCTCATTTTGATCATGTCTTAGCCGATGCGGCTAGTTGCTCTGCTCAAATTCTAACTGAAGTCTTATCGAAACAAGAAAGCGTCGGCCGTGTCCAGCCGAGACGGTCCCAAAGGATCAAAAATACGTCTGCCCCAACAATTCCTCCTCAACTTGCTAGAAAGAAACCAACTGTCAAAGCCGCGACATCTGGCAGTATGACTGTGGTTTCTGGTACAGTTTCATTTGCCTCAGCAAATTATGAAGCTAAGGACGCTAGAGCCGTTCAAGGAGGCATACCTTATCTTGATCAATTCCCCGCTGCAATCGCCAAATATATATCGAACGTCACAGATGTGAAACCAGATGGGAACTGTGGTTACAGGGCTATATCTTCACATCTAGGGATGGGAGAGGACCAGTGGAAGGTGGTCAGAAGAGAGTTGCTTCAAGAGCCGCGTAACCACTATGATGTGTACTCAAAGGTGATGGGTGAGGAAAGTGCACAAGAACATGTAGTGTCAATTAACTATATGGGTGACCACCCCTGATGCAATATTGGATGACATTCCCTGAAGTTGGACATATAATCTCAAGTCGTTATAACTGTGTAATACATCTGATGTCAATGCAACAATGTCTTTCATTTTTTCCGTTAAGATCAGGACCAGACCAAGGTATGAAACGTGGTCCCTTCACCATAGGTTTTGTAAATAATAATCACTTTGTAAAGATTCAACTTAAAGATTGAATCCCGGTCCCACCGGTAATAAGGCATTGGAAGGCTAACCGCCTGCCTGCGACCAAAGGATGGGTGGAAGGCCTTGAAGAGAGGATGCGACAATTCGAGACATTAATCTATAAAGATGTAGGAAAATCTCCCACTGTACTTACTGTATCATCAGATGGTTGAATGTATAATTTTGTGCAAATGTAGTGTCTGAGTTTATAATGAAAGAATATACTGAAATTTTTGGGATTTTTGTAAAAAATTTATGGGATTTCTGCACAATGGGAACTCAACGCGCCATCATGTCTTTGCTTGTTATGCGCGTTGAATATTTATGTTATGGGATACAGTTGCTAAATTCGCACAACTGGCATAATTTTGCCCGTTGTGCGCTTTGAGCAATTTATGTTACAGCATTAAAAATTTGCTCACCGCGCACAACGGACATAAAGGAGAATGCTAAGAGTTGGACTCATAATTGTGTGCTTTGGTATGTTATTGATGTTGAAGACCGTATACTGCATTAAATGTGTTATTTATGTTGCATGAAGTGATTTCCACCTCTGCGTATTCTTGAATCTTTGTCTCCTTGACGATGGTCTACTTGAATTTATGGCATAAGTCCAATATCCCAGGTTCGTTTAAAGGAAAACTCTATACGTAACAATCTCGATGCATGTAGAGGCTATGTGAATGCTGCAGAAAATGACTCCAATGAAACACACTGACAAATCAGATTCATCCATACACATCAGGTAAAAGGTGGGACCGGTGTGAGTAATGAGAAAAAATTGTATATCTGGTACACTATGGTGCTAAGCTCAATTCCAACACAGTTCACGTGCACTAAGTATATTCCCGGGCAACTTCGATATTTCACACCATGCTTGTCCATTTCTGTGATGGATGTATGCTAATAGTTTTAATAGCCACAAGAAATTAAGCAATCGGTGTACGAAGATCGCTAATGGTTGGCAAACAGATATTTATACTAACAAGCGGTAAAAGACTGCACCAGACGGTGTTCATTGCCAATTGAATGTTCGGGGTTCATTACTAACGCATAAACCATCACATGTTCACCTCTCAAAATATAAAAAACATTTGGTGTACTAAGATACCACGATTCACACAGACGCCTCGCTGGAGGGCGCGTTGGTAGCCAAACCGTCCTACGTTTGGGCCGATCCTCCACCGGACTCCCGACCAGATCACTGACGCTTCCTCGCCTCAGCCTCATGCCTCACATCTGCAATCAAGTTTGGAGGAAGCGAGTTTCTCTCCAACTCGGCTATACGAGCCAGGAGACTGCTCTTCTCTACGTACCATCGCTCTTCGGAGCTCTTCCAAACCGCTGACATAGAGGCCGCCCGATCTTTAGCTTTCGCAACCTCCCACTCCGCCTGAGATCTGCGGTCTCTCTCTCTTTCATCAGCTACTCCTTCAAATCCTTAAGTTGAGATTCGAATGAAACCGCCTTTTTCCGCTCGGCAATCAACAATTGCACCACTCGGCGACGCAATTCCGCCCCGACCAATGATCTCTGCAGGGAATCATGGATAAGTAAGACTGTAAGAGTAAGGCAACAGCACAACGAGACGACATTAGTACTTAACCTGGTAACTGCCATAAACGACTGAGTTAGCGAGCCTTTCAATGTCAATTTGACCCAGGACACTTTGGTCAGTGGGAAGGATGGAGTTCTCCACCAGCCGACTGGCCGCCCCCCTATCCACCAATGCAGACTCGCCGTCCCAGACGGGGAAGAAGGGTCGGTGACGGTTCCCCCCTAGTACCTTCCGATGGAACGTCAGTGGGCGGATTCAACAGCAATGCCCCCTCGTACGTCGGGGGGACATAGCCTGCCGGAACGAGACCTCCCCTGGGCCACGTATTCCTTAGAGAAGTCTCAGGCAACTGCGGCCGCACATCCCCCCTGTCTTGAAGGGAACGGTTAACATCTACGTCACCGTCTCTTCTTCCCTCTGAAGACTGGCCTTGCAAAGTTTCTTCGTCCCACTGACACGATTTCTCAGCCATATCTGCAGTGAAGGCACAAATCAAGGCGAATTGTGATATATCCCCAAATTTGGCAGGATAAATATCCTCCACTTGACCGGACGCATGGCGGGGTTTTCTGGGGTCTTCGCGGGGTTATTTTGCGGTCTGCTACATTAATACTCCGAGTTTGGCGGCAACTCAAATTTTTTGCCGGGTCCGGCATTATGGGTGGCCATCTTGATTCTTGACTCTCTCGCTCATCTGTTTGTTATTACAAGTATAAATAAACGGAGGATTAATTACTGGGTGCGCAAGACGGGGCAAAATTTGAACCGTTGTGCGCGGTGAGCAAACATAATTTAGTCACGCGCAATATATGCGTAAATGAGGGATAGTTGTGCGCGGTCGAATATTTGGATTTATTATACGAATTTTCCTCATCGCGCACAAATGGAATTACTGTATACAGTTGTGTGAGGAGATATATTAAACGACTAAAATGTTTTACTTGTCACAATGGATACACATATTCGTTGATATGGTGCTTACGAGAAAAAATTTTCGCAAACAAAGTACCAGCAAATTCGGCAGATGGATGAGTAGATGACCGGTCGAATTCTTGTTTGTGGTCCCACCAACCTCTCACCTCATCCACCTCATCCATCTCTACGTACCATCGCTTTTCGTCTTATTAATAGTAACACATGAAAGTGGAGCCCACAGAGGGAAAGAGATAGAATTTTTCAACGCAGCAAAGCGAAACGACGCGAAACCTACTGCAAATTGCCCAGTTAACAACATTCGAACGCGAAGGTACACATATTGTTTAGCGGGCCCCACAATATATTCTCGACACCCCACTATCTAACCCCATTGAATCTAGTTTGTAGGGGATATTTTAACTAAATATGGTAGATGATGTGACATTTAATTAGGCATTTTTTCCCATATTTAGTTAACGTGAATTAAGCTATATTTGACGACTCCATACAAGTCTAAGCGGAAGTTGGCCGGTTATATCATCTCCAACCACACTGCAACAACACGCCAAATATGGTGTTTTCCCTCCATCAACCGCCCTGCAAAACTGGTATCATTTTGCCGGTTTGCTACAGTGCCATCCAAATTTGGAGAGTCAATGTAGCAACCTCCGATGTATAAAAAAACAGTGTAGCAACCTACATCCAGTTTTTGTATGTCTGTTTATTAGACTATACCTAGCACATTCATTATGATTCTGTTTGTTTATTTCGATCCCCCTATGGCATTATCCAAAAGGCGGGAGTAAAATAACAACAATCGTGCCAAATAAGAGTCTAAATATATATAAAATCCAAAAAATCATAAAACCACATTATAAACTTAGGTGATTAGAGGAATGAAAGTCCAATATCAACATTGAGATACACGAAGGAAAACTAACGTATCAAATCACAACACATATAGAATATAGCATACATGGAGACCATATCACAAAATTCACACATATATGATCAACAAATATAGTGCAGAATTAAAATTAAACCCAAATAAGAAACAAATGCAAACGCAATTATGTTTCAAGGGTTCGGATTACCCAAGTAACTTCCCGCCTTATTCCCGGTTATCCAACGTCCCTTCCACCCGGATACCTCCGGATACTCAAGTTAGAACCCTAACTTGAGGTTGCCTTTAAACCCACTTGTAGCAACCCTACAAGTGAAATCGAATACAATCGATTTCCTTCACTCCTACAACTTAGGAGTAAGCAAACCGCTCTCGCAAACCTAGCACAAAACCAAATAACGAAAGTTATGAAATTATGAAAGCAACACTTACAATCCCTTATGCCTTGAAGTAGAACTTGAAGGAGAAGTGTGTTGTGTGTTGAAGACTCTCTTGGAAGAGAGGAGAAAGACCTTTCTCTTGATTGCACATATTACCTTGACGATCACTACCGTTTGAATACACATCGCTTCTGCCTTTGCACCGGCCCCATTATATCAGTTCCCGCCTGATAATCATGAATACATGTCAATAGAGAGGACTACTGCCGTAAAGGTGGAGCCCGAGGTAATAGATCGGGTGCCAAGCCACTTAAGACTGGACAGATATACGTGCACCTCATGGGCATTTACTTTCCGTTTGAATACACATCGCTCCTGCCTTTGCGCCGGCTCCATTATATCAGTTCCCACCAGACAATCATGAATCCCTGTCAATAGAGAGGACTACTGCCGTAAAGGTGGAGCCCGAGGTAATAGATCGGGTGCCAAGCTGCTCAATGATGGACAGATATACGTGCACATCATGGGCATTTACTTTCCGTTTGAATACACATCGCTCCTGCCTTTGCACCGGCTCCATTATATCAGTTCTCGCCTGTTAATCATGAATCCCTGTCAATAGAGAGGACTACTACCGTAAAGGTGGAGCCTAAGGTAATAGATCGGGTACCAAGCCACTCAAGGCTGGACAGATATACGTGCACCTCATGGGCATTTACTTTTCATTTGAATACACATCGCTTCTGCCTTTGCACCGGCTCCATTATATCAGTTCCCGCCTGATAATCATGAAACCCTGTCAATAGAGAGGACTACTGCCGTAAAGGTGGAGCCCGAGGTAATAGATCGGGTGCCAATCCACTCAAGGCTGGACAGATATACGTGCACCTCATGGGCATTTACTTTTCGTTTGAATACACATCGCTCCTGCCTTTGCACCGGCTCCATTATATCAGTTCCCGCCTGATAATCATGAATCCCTGTCAATAGAGAGGACTACTTCCGTAAAGGTGGAGCCCGAGGAAATAGATCGGGTGCCAAGCCGCTCAAGGCTGGACAGATATACGTGCACCTCATGGGCATTTACTTTTCGTTTGAATACACATCGCTCCTGCCTTTGCACCGGCTCCATTATATCAGTTCCCGCCTGATAATCATAAATCCCTGTCAATAGAGAGGACTACTACCGTAAAGGTGGAGCCCGAGGTAATAGATCAGGTGCCAATCCACTCAAGTCTGGACAGATATACATGCACCTCATGGACATTTACTTTCTGTTTGAATACACATCGCTCCTGCCTTTGCACTGGCTCCATTATATCAGTTCCCGCCTGATAATCATGAATCCCTGTCAATAGAGAGGACTACTGCCGTAAAGGTGGAGCCTGAGGTAATAGATCGGGTGCCAATCCGCTCAAGGCTGGACAGATATACGTGCACCTCATGGGTATTTACTTTCCGTTTGAATACACATCGCTTCTGCCTTTGCACCGGCTCCATTATATCAGTTCCAGCCTGATAATCATGAATCCCTGTCAATAGAGATGACTACTGCCGTAAAGGTGGAGCCCGATGTAATAGATCGGGTGCCAAGCTGCTCAAGGCTGGACAGATATACGTGCACCTCATGGGCATTTACTTTCCGTTTGAATACACATCGCTTCTGAACGTGCAGTGGCTACTAAACATTAGATATTTATAGATCGGTTGCGAGACGCAATCGGTATGCCATGTAATGATGAAAGTACAACCGCCACCTCGTACAATTTCATTTCGGAGGTACGTAATGAAGAAAGGAAATGATTCTGCTTTCTTCTCAACATTGTCCACGTGTGGAAACTGGAGAATGAGTCAAGTAGAACCTCGGTTTCCGTGTAAGCCCTTCATTACGATTTTTTTGGCCATCCGAACGGATGCTTTACCCCAGCCGTCTGATGAGATCGTTTTAGTCAGTTCCACTTCCCTATGTAATCTAGCGACTAAGATTAAAATAACCAATCGTTATATATATGTGGAATCAGTAGACCAGGGGTTTCGCGGAAAATTTCATTCCTCTTCCCTTTGGTCTGTCGTTTCGTTTTCTTCTTCATCTCAACACTCTCGCATTTCATACTAGGGTTTCTTCATGCCGCCAAAACGATCTCGTGAGTCGAGTTCTTCTGACTCTTGGGGATTTAGTGATGATGATTCACCGTCACCTGAACACGATGATCCCCTTCCCTGATCGTTCCCAGCCAATAGACCCATTCTGCGTGATTCGCTTTCGCTTGGTCCAACTCAAGGTGAACACAATGTGCTGTTGCCTCCTCTTGGGTTTCCTCCTTTACATGCAGGTTCATCAGTTCAATCTCTGGCTGAAAAAGCCCCACTCGAGAACAACAGTAACGGCCTCCTCACTATGGTTGGGATGTCTCGCCGTCAGGACTCCGTTCTGCACAACCTCCGTAGCAAACTGGAGGAGCTTACTACGTCTGTCTCTGTACTTACAGATGAACAACGTCAGCTTAAGGATATACTTATAGGCAATGTAAGCCCCGCATCTGCTCCTTCATCCTCCTCCCATCAGCCGGTGAACTTTACTCGTAGATTAGGAGAAATTGAAACACATCTCTACAACACCAATCTGGCGATCTCACTTCTGCGTAGCGACTTCGACACTATGATGCTCATAATGTCGAACATACAAGAGAAGATGGAGACTCTGGTGCCCTCTCCTAGAGACATCCGTACTGTTGCCCCACCATCACCACCACCTCCTCCGCCTCCGCCTCCAGGTTTTTGAGGTGGCCGGGCCTTTGGCGCACAAGCCTTTCTCTTGTCTTATAATGTATTTTTGATCATCGACGGAGAAGAGTGTTTGTGGGTAGATATTCTTTGGTGTTTTATGTCATTATGTACGAAATGTAGTTTCAAATTTGTTGTGGTATGTACATTATAACGTATAAATGTTGTAGTATGATAGAATTCAGACCTTAATACACTGTCATTTAATTTGATACAATTGCATGACATTACGAAATTGATATATGTGATATATACATCGATGCTTACTTGAATCAATGTCCGAAATTGAAATTACCTATTTAAAAACTTTTTACCGATATATGATTTATCCAGCACGCACAACGGGCTTAAATTGTGACCGTCCTGATATGCGTTGTGATAAAACATTTACGTTTGCACACAATTACTCAGCGCGCACAACGGTCACATAATGTGTTTGACCGATGTGCGGGCTGTGAGCATACCCGTATCTGATTATCCATAATTACTCAGTTCACACAATTGCACATAATTGTAACCTTTTTGCGCGCGGAGCCAAACTATTCTATATCACAATTGAGGGAAGCTTTTGAATTTGTCCTATGTGGCAGTGTCATGTCAAGTTTTGGGGGGAAATATCTTGGATTGAGAAAATATGTTGGGAATACACAAAGCATTGTAGAGAAATTAGTTGGGAGAATACAAAAGCTTTTCTTTTTTGAAATTGGTAGCATTAGCACTTAAGTCTTAATACCATTCATTCAAAAATGACCCAAAAAACCGAGACCCAAAAAAATGAAACCCAACAAAAAACACACACAGAAAATGAAACTCAATGAAATATAACTTTATTTCGGCTGAGCTTATTTCGGCAGACTCAAAAAATTTGAAACCCAAAAAAACACAGTGAAAGTGCATTCAAAGAGGCGGGCTGAGCTTTATGGTCGTCAACCTGTCTGACCAACCCATTCACGCAGAAGGCGCCCTCGCCGAAGTCGCCCGCTAATTTTTAGACGCTAATTTGTTGTTCTGCATCGAAGGCAGCCGCACCTAATTTATTGTCCCTCGCCGAAGACGGCCGTGCCTCTAAATTTTTTTACGCTATTTTGTTGTTCTTTTCCATTTTGGCTGTAGAAATATTTTTTTGGGCCAAATATTTTGCACCGTTCCCGCAGGCAGGGATTATGGCTAGTATGCAATTAAAACGACAATATTTCATCGCAACCAAACTTCAGATGACATGACCGTTGTGCGGGCTGAGCAAAACTGTATTACATAATCCATTACCCACAATTATTCATCCCGACCTGCGCGGTGTGTAAATAGGTATACCTTTCGGAAACATAATTCAGCTCGCACAACTGCTAAAATTTCACCCACCTGTGAGCGATTTGTAAAACTGTCGTAACTAAAAAATCACAATAATTAAGAAAAATCACAAAATCGGTGGAGATTTAATGTTCAGACTGACATGCGAAATAAATATATCCACAGTGAAGAAAATAGATCGGGTCGGTTGATTGATGGGTGTAGATACATACTCCTTCCCCTTTTGTATTTAGGTCATGTCCTTTTGGCATCTGTATTTACGACACGCACACCCGACGCTGACGACACGCACACCCACACTTTCCTCTCCTTCCCAGTTTCGCGTGTTAACAGCTATCGTGTTCATGGGGAATTATTTTTGCTCCGTGCACAATTTGCACGGGAAATTTCTAGTATACATATAAGTGAAAAGACAACACATATCGTACTGTTTATAGAATAAGACACCATATATCTTTGTGAATGATACTCATGTGTCACGCTGTTGGATTTGATGGTGTCCCATTTTGTAACGTCCCATTATGAGTAACATTGTACAAACATAAATAATTTTCTCAACTTGCACAACAGCCATTATTTTTCCCGTTATGCGCGTTGAGCAATTTTGTTATTGGCCATCAAGTTTGCTCAACGCGCACCGTAAAGGCCAAACCTTCTTGGGAACATCATCTGGCTGGTAACAATATGTTGTAGATTCACTCGTCTTTATGTCCAATACAATATCACGAACAGTGACTCTACTGTAGTCTATCGTCCTCATCAATGGGCCAGTCCAATTCGTCTATAAATAGCCACTCTTCCCACTAGACCTTGTCAACCACTGCACTTCTTGATGATAGTATTCTAACTGATTCTATTTGTTTCTACTTCATACAATATTTTTTCTTCACAATGCTAAATATATCCCGTTGTTCATCACTGCTTCGTCTTCAACACACAAAGATGAACAATATACTACCGGCAATTGACATGTACTGGAAGATGTTATTTGCTCCTTCATATGTTCTACTACAGCAGCGGATTCTTCTGAGAAGAAGCAACCGTGATATATTTTTATATCAGTGCCTAAACGTAAAGTTGCATGTCTTTGTACCCTATTTTTTACTTAAATATGCTTTTTATCGTTCATAATTAATGCTTCTTCAACGCATACAGTGGCATGTGCTGAAGAATCCAGATCAGTCAACTTCGTTAAAGGAGTGGCTACGTATACCGTTATGGACGATCTGGATGCTAGTGATGATGGTGCGTGCTATTGGAGCTGATCATAAATGCCATCTTGCTTGAGCTGTTCAGCATAACTATCTGAACAGTTTTGCGTAGTGGGATTCAATGTACCATTAGGATATTCCCGTGATTGAATTTCATACCAGTTCCAAACTGTGAAGTTGCAAAAAGTTTAGCTGTAGTTTCAACTTTGTTGTGTAATGTACAGAATAATGCATAAATGTTGTAGTATTTTGGAATTCAGACCCTAATACAATGTCATTTTATTTGATACAATTGCAGAACAATACAAAAATGATATAGGTGATATATATGTCCGACACTGATATTACTGAGCAAAATTGTTTACCGAACTATAAATTACATTTATGCATTATGTACATTATAAAGCATAATGCTGTAGTTTGTTAGAATTCAGACCTTAATACTATGTCATTTAATTTGATACAATTACAGGACAATACAAAATTGATATAAGGTGATATATACATTAATGCTTACTTGAATCAATATCCGACATAGATATTACTGATCAAACACTGTTCACCGAACTATAAATTCCCCAGGGCGCACAACAGGCTCATGCTATATGTTGTGATAAACTATTTACGTGTGCACACAGTTACTAGCATGCACAACATTCACATCGATTTGTTTGACCGCTGTGCGCGCTGAACAAAACCGTATCTGGTTATCCACAATTACTCAAATCACACAATTGGACGTAGATGTGACCCTTTTGCTCGCAGAGCCAAACTGTATGCAATTAAACACAATAGACCATCGCACACAACAGTCAGATGCCATGACCGTTGTGCGTGCTGAGCAAAACTTTATTACATGCTCCATTACCCACAGTTAATCATCACGTCATATGGGCAACATAAGGTAAGGTTGCGAGCACTGATCAAATTACACCCACCTGGGCGCGTTGAGCAAAACGGTCGTAACGAATAATTACTCTGCGCGCAAAACGTTCAATAAAAAATCCCAAAATATAAAAGAAACACAAAATCGGGGGAGAATTAAATAATGTTCAGTCTGACATTATTTAAAAAATCAAAATTGAAGCAAATTTGATGCGCAGCAGTTGATTGACGGGTGTAAAGACATTTAAGTGATAAGAGAACACATATCCTACTGTTTACATAATAGGACAGCAAAAATATCTACATTTCTTTGATTTGTTAAAAAAATATAAATTTTGGATATATAATACAACGCGCACAACGGATCAAAATACACCCAACTGTGCGCGTTGAGCAAAATGGACGTAACGAATAATTACTCTGCGCTCACAACGTTCAATACAAAATCCCCATAATTAATAACTTTAGCGCGCACAACGTTCAATAAAAAATCCAAATAATAAAGAAGAAAAACAAAATTGGGGGAGAATTAATTAATGTTCAGACTGACAGGCCAGTTAAAAAAATTACCATTGAAGCAAATCTAATGCGCAACAGTTGATTGCTGGGTGTAAAGACATTTAAGTGATAAGACAACACATATCAGACTGTTTACAGAATAAGACAGCAAAAATATCTACATTTCTTTGATTTGTTAAAATTTGATCCTTAGTGCAGGGTATATAAAAAGGTATACATTTAGAAAATATAATACATCGCGCACAACGGATCAAAATACACCCAGCTGTGCGCGTTGAGCAAAACGGTCGTAACGAATAATTCCTCTGCGCGCACAACGTTCAATACAAAATTCCCATAATTAATTACATCAGCGCGCAAAACGTTCAAACATTTAAGTGATAAGACAACACATATCTGACTGTTTGCAGAATAAAACAGCAAAAAGATATACATTTCTTTGATTTGTTTAAATTTGTCCCTTAGTGCGGTGTATATAAAAAGGTATACATTTAGAATATATAATACAGCGAGCACAACGGAACAAAATACACTCAGCTGTGCGCGTTCAGTAAAACGGTCGTAATGAATAATTACTCTGCGCGCACAACGTTCAATACAAAATCCCCCTAATTAATAACTTCAACGCGCACAACGTTCAATAAAAAATCTCAATAATAAAGAAGAAACACAAAATTTTGGGAGATTAATTACTGTTCAGACTGACATGCCAGCAAAAAAAATCAAAATTGATGGAAATATAATGGCAGCAGTTGATTGATGGGTGTAAGGAAATTTAAGTGATATGACAAAACATATCTGATAGTTTACAGAATAAGACAGCAAAAATATTCACATTTCTTTGATTTGTTAAAATTTGAGTCTTAGTGCGCACCGTGCGGGGTATTTAAAAAGGTATACATTTTGGATATATAATACAGCACGCACAACGGATCAAAATACACCCAGCTGTGCGCGTTGAGCAAAACGGTCGTAACGAATAATTACTCTGCGCGCACAACGTTCAATACAAAATTCCCATAATTAATATATTCAGCGCGCACAACGCTCAATAAAAAATCCCAATAATAAAGAAAACACAAAATTGGGGGAGAATTAATTAATGTTCAGACTGACATGCCAGATAAAAAAATCAAAATTGATGCAAATATAATGCGGAGCAGTTGATTGATGGGTATAAAGACATTTACGTGATAAGACAACAAATATCCGACAGTTTACAGAATAAGACAGCAAAAATATTCACATTTCTTTGATTTGTTTAAATTTGAGTCTTAGTGCGGATTGTGCGGGGTATGTAAAAAGGTATACATTTTGCATATATAATACAGCACGCACATCGGATCAAAATACACCCAGCTGTGCGCGTTGAGCAAAACAGTCGTAACGAATAATTACTCTGCGCGCACAACGTTCAATATAAAATTCCCATAATTAATTACTTCAGCGCGCACAACGTTCAATAAAAAATCCTAATAATAAATAAAAAACAAAATTGGGGGAGAATTAAATAATGTTCAGACTGATGGGTGTACAGACATTTAAGTGATTAGAAACACATATCTTACTGTTTACAGAATAAGACAACTTATATCTATGTGTATGATACTCATGAGTCACGCTGTTTGATTTGAGGTGGTCACATCGCTATAAATGGATTTATGAGTAATATTGTATAAACATAAATAATTTGCTCAACTCGCACAACTGCCGTATTGTTATCCGTTTTGCGCGTTGAGCAATTTTCTTAGGGCAATCAATTTTGTTAGCGGCAATTTCTGTAGCCCATAATAACCCAACTGTAGTCTCAGCCTCATCCATGTGGACCATACCCAGTCCAATTCGTCTATATAAAGTGATTCACTTCCCTTTAGACATCGTTAATAACTACTCCTCTCGATGACAGTGTTCTATATGGTTATACCTATACAATAAATATTCTTTTACATGCTAAATTTTTGTTCTTACTAATGAATGCTTCGTCTACGACACACAAAGATGGCCAGCCAATAAACTTGCGTCAATTACCGTGATGCTGAAATTGAATTCGTCAAATTTATATGGGCATCAAAGATGGAGTCTGCTACTTTAGATATCATCAACGATGGTGTTGGCTCCTTCAGAAGAAGCACACGATGTTTTCGAATGCTTCACATTGCCATCAGCCTGAAGGTGTCAACAAGGTATCGGCTCTCAAACTGCGCAATCTTCTCCGAAACTGTGCATCCTCATTTCTATCCATGCTAAGAAGAATTTCTTACGAGTGCCATTATTGCATTTCATACCAGTGCTAAAATGTGAAGAATCTCTATTGGAGCTGCTCATAACTGCAATATCCACAGGAGACACGGTCACGGCATGAGAACTTGTCGTATGAGCAAAACTTTATTCAATTGCTCAAAGTTAATCAGCCCGCCCTGCGTCCAAAAGTAGTGACCTTTGTGTCCACTAAGCAAAAATATTTACTATACTGTGATTTGTCACAGTTACTGTCTTCTGATATGATGCTGTATGTTTTTTTGGAAAAACTTGGACAAGCACCGCAAGAGTATCGGTGTATTTAGATTTTTCTCTTTGCTAATCGAAACCAGATGTTTTTTTGCCGTTGTGCGCATTGAGTATAAAAAGGTAAACCTTCAAGCAATTTTTCTCTTCGCGCACCACCGCAGTCGAATACTATTTGGAACAATGTCTGGCTGGTATCCATCTGCCATATATTCACAAGCACGAACTGTTAATCTACGGTGTTTCCATCCTCATACTTGGTCAGTCCAACTCGTCTATATATGGTTTCCATACCCATCAGACCTCATCAACCACTATCCCAGGTGAATATAGTTCCTTTATCTGATTCTCTCTGATTCTTCTAATACAATGTTTTTTCTTCAAATTTGTAATTTTGTTGTTGTTCATGAGTGCGTCGTCTACAGCACACAAAGATGGCCAATATACTAGCGGCAAGTGCCGTGATGCAGAAATTGAATACATCACCTTTATATGACGGCGAAGATGTTATTTTGCTCCTCTTCGCATGATCTGTTCATCTTCATTGCAAACCTCACATGAAGGCAAAGATGTTCTTGCAACCATTACAGCTTCATTCTCGTCCATGCCAACTTGCAGATATTCTTTGACCCTTCGTAAGTTCCGTTCAGATTCATTGCATACATAACTGCTTGATGATAACAACAGTTCTATCTTATATCTATCTAAGTCTAATTATATTTACTTTTTTATTCTATCTTTTCCTAGGGGAGTTTGTACTTGCTGGTATCCCTCCTGCTCCCAAGGGTGTTCGAAGTGTCATTGTTTGCCTTGAGATTGATGCCGACGGTATCTTGAATGCCTCTGCAGAGGAAAGGACGTGTGCAGAAAAATAAGATCACTATCACTAACGATAAGTGCCAGGTAGACCCAGGAGGAGATTGAAAGGATGTTCCTTGAGGTAAAGAAGTATAAAGCAGAAGATGCAGCGAAGAAAAGAACGGCAGAGATGATGTGTTATGTTCATTGGAATGCATAAATGTTGTAGTATGTTGGAATTCAGACCTTAATACAATGTTATTTAATGTGATACATTTGCAGCCCATTACACAGACCTTAATACAATGTCATTTAATGTGATACATTTGCAGCCCATTACAAACTTGTGATTGGTGATATATACATTGATGCTTACTTAAATCAAATTCCAACAATGAAATTTAATGGGAAAAATTATTGAAAGTAATATACTAAGATTTACACAACGTGCACAACTGGAAAACGGCGTGAACGTTATGCACGTTTAGAAATTTTGATCGAGGCCAACGATTATGCTCATCGCTCAGCACGTCAGTGGATCTTTATTTGGGAACAGCATTTGTGTAATACAAACAATAAATACCCGAGGTACAAGATTATTCTGTATATTCACGAGAAATCGTCTGTTGACTTATATTTAGTAGAAGTGCTACTTTTGTTTATACCAGCTTCCATTTACCCCAGGACACTAATTAATCATCCCACATAATTTGTCACGACCCGCTTCCCTAAAATGGAGGCGAGACGTGAAAAGGTCCGCACGAGAGTGGAGCTGTGAAGCCCCAAACCCGATAAGCGTCCACAATACATAAATAGGTCCCTGTAACCACAACAGAATAGCAATAATAACACAAGGAGAGACTGAAATAAAATTCCACATCTCACAAATTGTCCAACATCAACAAAAGTCCAACATCCAGAAAAGCCACCAGGCTAAAAGAAAAGAGTCTAAAGGCCCAGAACAAGGCCAACAAAAGAAACGACAACTACAAAGCAAAGTATAGGTGCCACGCACCGATAACAGAACAACTGTCTAACAAAAGTAAAACACACGAAGACACTAGGACTAGTCCCCAGTGTCCACGTACTCCGCGTCAAACACAAGCTCGGGCTCGGCGTCGGCAAACACCTCGTCCTCAACGAGGTACTCGGGCTCAGGATCTAACATGTGTCACCCAAAAGAGTAAAGGGGCACATGTCAGCAAGTCTAAAAAGACTTGGGCAAGGAAACTGAAAGTGAGGCATCTAGCAACCTAGCAGTTTAGCATGCATGACATGGCAGTTATAACATGAGTGCACAATTAAAAACATGGCAAGACAATTTGTACAAGAGAACAATCATCGGGACAAGACAAGAGTAGCCAAGCTACTATCAATTCAATCAATTTACATTTTTGTAGGTGTTTACGCCATTCGCTGAATGGCATAGCATTTCAGACCGATCGGCACTAAACACTACCCAATATTCACACGATATGGAGCCTGGGGTCCCTGCAAATTGAGCTCATCTAGTGAGCCTAGGGTTGCCCCGCCATTGAACTCGCATTCTTAGTTCACAATTCAATGTATCGAGCGTTGGGGTTAGCAACTCATTATGCTCGCTTCTGGTCACGAGCCAGGAACACTAGTATGGCGTAGGGAACACCTAGCCGGAACACGCAATTCGAGCATTGGCTATCAACCAACACATGGCCCGCTTCTGGAACACGAGCCAGGAACACAACATTGTAGCGAAGCTACGCAATCACTGCAATATCTAAAGAATGCGAGGTCATGACATTTTATTTGCGTACCGTTAATTAAATTAAACGTGACAGGCGAAATGCAATGACATGACATATTCACGTACCGTTAATTGAAAGTAAACATGACATGGTAATTGTGCAACATGCTAAAAGTCGGGATTAGCTTCGTTGTCAAGCTAATTCCCCAATTTGCGCCTAGGCGAGTATCATTTCGTCGCCTAGCCTCTTTTACGCCTACAACATGCAAATGGCCTAAAACATGGCCTAAACCCTAAGTGGCAAGTTTCACTTGCCTAGCACCGGGGATCGACGATCACTTCGTCACTCGGATGCTATCTACGAGGAAATCGCTGTTTTGGGGGAACAATCAACAAATACATGAAATAAATTAGGGTTTTCATAAAATTATAAATAAGCTATGAAAACAACGGTAGAACGATTTCTTACCGAGAGAAGACGGAAGGAACACTCCGGGGAACCCTAGGATCAAATCTGGAAGAAATTGGAGAAGTTTGGGGAAACTAGGGTTTTCGGGGATTTGGGGATGTGATGGATTTCGGTGAGATTTTTGGGGAAGATGAGAGGTAGATGGGGTAGATGGATGGTTTGGATGATGGATTTAGGGCTTGGAATGAAGCAATGGAGCTTGGAGGAAGGTGGGGGATCAATGGGGGCGATTTTAGGGTTTAGGGTCGAGTTGGAGGGGAAGAAAACGTTTGGGTTGGGTATTTATAGGCTAAGCTGGCGGCTAGGGCAAAACTAGGGTTTACCGCACTAGTTAGTCGGTCAAAGAACAACCACTGACCGACTAGTTTGACAACTAGTCGGTCGGTCGACCAACGCAGACCGACTAAGTGTAAACAGTAGCTACAGGTGAAATTAGGATTCTATAGTTAGTCGGTCCATGAACAAATACTGACCGACTAGTTTGGCATCTAGTCGGTCGATGAACGTTCTTAGACCGACTAAGAGTAAACAGTAGCTACAGGTGAAATTAGGATTCTATAGTTAGTCGGTCCATGAACAAATACTGACCGACTAGTTTGGCATCTAGTCGGTCGATGAACGTTCTTAGACCGACTAAGAGTAAACAGTAACTGATACAAAAATAATATGATGAGTTAGTCGGTTCAAGAAGCATTGCTGACCGACTAGTTTGCAACCTAGTCGGTCAACCAACGTTCTTAGACCGACTAACGATAAACAGTAACTCCTGAGAAATTTAGAAAGCAAACTAGTCGATCCAAGAAGGATTGCCGACCGACTGGATCGTCATCTAGTCGGTCGGTGGCCCTTCTTACACCGGCTAATGAGCACAGAAAAGTACCGATACGGAGCGCGGGGCCCCGGGATCGATTCCTAAGACTCCTAGGCTTGATCTAATAGTTAGATACGACCGTTATGAAGTCCGTCACGAGCGACACACTTCGAAATCGACAATCCTAAGGAAGAAGCGAGAAAGTACGACGAATCGATCGAAAATGAAATCTACGGAGACGAAAACCACACAAGAGGAGAAAATCCACTAAAACATATATTATATTATATTATAATCAGATACAAGAAAAGCAGTCGTTACATCCTCCCCAACTTAAGAAAAAATTCCGTCCTCGGAATTTCCAAACACTCACGAGTCCGGAAACAAAAGTGGGAAACGCTCTCGCATCTCATCCTCATTCTCCCAAGTAGACTCTCCAGGTGAACCGTGTCGCCACATCACCCTCACAAGATTGACAATCTTGTTCCGAAGCGATTTCTGACGCCTGTCCAGAATCTGCACGGGACGCTGGTCATACGTCATATCGGGGCGAACGGTAATCTCCGAAAAATCCACCGCATGAGACGGATCGCTAATGTATCGACGAAGCTGCGACACATGGAAAACATTGTGAACTCCTTCCAAAGATGGCGACAAGGCCAAGCGATAAGCTACCTCGCCAACCCTCTCCAAAACGTCAAATGGTCCAATGTATCGCGGGCTCAACTTCCCACGCTTCCCAAAACGAATCACACCACGATTCGGGGAAATCTTCAAGAACACATGGTCGCCCGGCTGAAACTCCAAAGGACGACGTTTAGCATCCGCCCAATGCTTAAAACGGTCCTGAGCAATCCTCAACCTCTCCCGAATATTCCTGACGATATCCACGGCCTCCACGATCATCTCAGGTCCCAACAACTCCCGATCACCAACGTCATCCCAACTCAATGGCGATCGACATTTCCTCCCATAAAGAGCGGCGAAAGGCGCCATGCCAATACTCGCCTGGAAGCTGTTGTTGTAAGAGAACTCCACCAAATGTAGATGGTCCTCCCACGAACCCTTGAAATCCAACATGCACGCCCTCAGCATGTCTTCCAAAATCTGAATCGTCCTCTCGGACTGGCCATCCGTCTGCGGATGGTACGCCGTGCTGAAACTCAGACGCGTACCCAAGCTCTTCTGCAAACTCTGCCAGAACTGAGATGTGAACCTCGTGTCTCTGTCAGACACGATACTTACGGGGACTCCATGAAGTCGCACAATCTCCTGCACGATTCACGATACATCACTATCCAAACTAGGAAAAGGAAATAAAAACGGAGAGTAAAAGAATTTTACCTCCATATATCTCCTCGCTAGCGCCTCAGTGGACTGTCCCACTCGGAATGGAATAAAGTGCGCGGATTTGGTCAATCGATCTACGATCACCCAAATCGCGTCATTCTGCTTCGGACTCCGAGGTAGTCCAGTCACGAAATCCATAGTGATGTGTTGCCACTTCCACTCCGGAATCGGAAGCGGTTGTAGCAACCCGGCCGAACGCTGATGCAACGCCTTCACTTGCTGGCAAACCAAGCACTTGGCTACACTCCGAGCCACGCTCCTCTTCATACCATGCCACCAATAATTCAGACGAAGATCCTGGTACATCTTGGTGCCACCAGGATGCACAGAATACGGCGAGCTGTGTGCCTCCACCATCAGCTCCTCTCTGATATCCCCAGCAGGCACACACAACCTGGCTCCAAACCTCAGCGAGCCATCCTCATGAATCAAAAAGTCAGTCCGCAGACCGGCTTCCACCATCTCCCGAATCCTCACCAGCTTCGGATCCTCAGCCTGGCCAGCCTTAATCCGATCCACGATCGTCGACTGCACCTGCATGTACATCAACGACGAAGCCTCTCCAGGAAGAACAATTTCCACTCCAGACTCGCAAAAATCCTGCTGCAATCTCCACTGCGAGGTCAAAATCATCACCGCTGGCAGCCTACTCAAAGCATCTGGAACCACATTCACCTTGCCAGGGTGATACTGCAAATCAATATCATAATCCGCCATAAGCTCCAACCATCGACGCTGTCGCATGTTGAGCTCCTTCTGAGTGAAAATATACTTCAAGCTTTTGTGATCGGTGAAAATCTTCACTTTCTCACTCAGCAGGAAGTGCCTCCAAATTTTAAGAGCAAACACCACGGCAGCCAACTCCAAATCATGCGTCGGGTAATTCTTCTCATGAACCTTAAGATGACGAGACGCATACGCCACAACATGCCCGTGCTGATGCAACACGCAACCGAGACCCTTGCCAGAAGCATCGCAAAAGATCTCAAATCCACCGCTGCGATCAGGCACGACAAGAATAGGGGCACTCGTCAACCTCTCCTTCAGAACACCAAAAGCACCCTCACAATCACCCGACCAAACATAAGCAACATCCTTCCACGTCAACCTGGTCATCGGCTCAGCAATACGGGAAAAGTCCTTAATGAATCGCCGATAATAACCAGCAAGTCCAAGAAAACTCCGAATCTCAGATGTTGACGACGGAACAGGCCACTCCCTGATGGCCCGAATCTTCTCGGGATCCACAGAAATACCATCTCCAGTCACCACATGCCCGAGAAAAGCAACTCGATCCAGCCAAAACTCGCACTTCGAAAACTTAGCATACAACCGATGCTTCCTCAAAATCTCCAACACCGTCCTTAAGTGCGAGGCATGCTCTTTCTCTGACTTCGAATAGATCAGAATGTCGTCAATAAAGATAACGACAAACTTATCCAAAAAGTCGTAGAAAATCAGGTTCATCAGATTCATGAAAACTGCGGGTGCGTTAGTTACGCCGAAAGGCATAACCACGAACTCATAGTGTCCATACTTCGTCCTGAACGCTGTCTTCGGAACATCTCCCTTCTTCACCTTCAACTGATGGTAACCACTCATCAAATCCAATTTAGAAAACACCCTCAAACCTCCAAGCTGATCAAAGATATCATCGATGCGAGGCAACGGGTATTTATTCTTAATGGTCACCGCATTCAACTCCCGATAGTCCACGCACATTCGACGCGAACCATCCTTCTTCTTAACCAACAACACCGGTGCTCCCCACGGAGACACACTAGGATTAATATAACCCTTCTGCAAAAGCTCATCCAACTGCTTCCGCAACTCTTCCAACTCTGCAGGTGCCATACGATACGGCGCCTTCGAAATCGGCTGCGCACCTGGGACAAGATCGATAGAAAATTTCAAAGCTCGATCAGGCGGCAAACCAGACATCTCCTCGGGGAAGACGTCGCCAAAATCTCGCACCACGGCTGGCCACTCCAACTCCATCTGCATAGCCACAGCCTCCACCGGCCTGGCCCGAAATCTGACAGGACCAAGCGAACTGCTACCACGACTGAACTCAAATACTGGATGTCCGGGAATCTCGAACACCACCTTCTTCCTCCGACAGTCGATCGTAGCATAGAAGCTCGCCAGCCAATCCATCCCAAGAACTGCATCATAGTTGATGATGTCGTGGACAATGAAATCAGCAAAAAGCTCATGTCCACAGACCACCAACGAGCAAGAATTGCAACCACGATGCACCGAGACCACACCATTCCCTGTAACGATATTCCAACTCTTGGGGAGAGGGGACGTCGACAAGGAATGCCTCTCCACGAAGCTCCGAGAAATAATGCACATCGATGCACCAGAGTCAAAGAGGACTCGTGCAGGAAACGTGCAAACCAAAATCACACCTAATCAAGCAATTAACAATCAAACCCTAATCTAGCAAACAACCATGTTCAAGCAAACAACATAATCTAGCAATCAAGACCAAATAGGAAAGTAATAGCTAGAATGAGGATTACCTGCGATAACCTCATCCACAGCCGCGCTCTCTGCAGCGGTCATTAGAAAAGCCTGCCTCCTCGGCGGAACAGCCTGCCGAAAAGCCTGCCTCTGCGGAACAAGAGCTGCTCCACGTCCAACAGGAACAGGCGCTCGCTGTTGCAACGGCTGAGCTGCAACAGGAGCCCTCCGCAGCGGATCCGCATGCCGACAATCCTTCGCGACATGAGAAGCATCACCGCAAACCAGACACTGGCCCAGAAACTTCCGACACTGATCCTTGACGTGGCCAGGCTTGCCGCAGAAATGGCAGATCTTCGGAATAGACCCTCCTGGCCTCTTAAACTGAGCAGACTGGTTAGGCCTGAATCCAGGTCTAACCACAGCTCTTGCCTGCTCCACAGGCCTCTTCCCAGCACCAGCCACAGACCCTCTCCTCTGGTTCACGAGCAGCTCCTGCCTCTTGGCAGCGACCAGAACCTTCTGATAAGACTCCCGGTCAGAAGAGGTCACAAAACTCTGGAGCTCTGAAGCAAGCCACTGCAGGAACCTCTGAGCTCTCTCCTCAGCGTCCTGCACCATCTTCGGTGCAAACCGACTAAGCCTCATGAACTCCTGGTGGTACATGTCCACCGACGAGTTCCCTTGCTTCAAATCGATAAAACGCTGCAGCATCTCCTCCTTGGCAGCCTTCGGAAAGAACTCACCCTCAAATCTGGCTTTGAAGGTAGCCCAAGCTATCGGCTCCACCAACAACTTCTCTTCAGCATCCCACCAATTCCTGGCGTTATCCTTGAGCTGCCTCTTCGCCAAATCAACCCATCCAGCCGGGGTGATCTTGGCCATCTTCAGATTGTCCTCGACGTTCCGAATCCACTCATCGGCCGCCAGAGGACCCTCAGAACCATCAAAATATGCTGGACCCAGCTCCCGAAATTGCTTCGCTCCTGGCTCAGAGCGAGGAACATCCGGAAGAGCCCGGGCAGCTCGAGCAGGTGGAGCATTCTGGACTTGCAAAAGCACGCCCTGCTGCACTTGCATCATCTGCAACATCATCCGCATCATCTCACCGCTGGTGGGTTCCCGCTCAGGCTCCTCATCATGAGGGAGCGCACCACTACCCCCACCACGGGTGAAACGCCTTCCTGCCATCTAATGACACGGAAAACAAATCAGATTAGACTCATAGCTTATGGCATCGGACGTCGAACTTAGTTTATTGGACATTCAAATATTATTATTGCTATTCCAAAAATCGCAGTTACAGAAGGGGACCTGTATGGGCCACCACAAAAACCTGTCACGACCCGCTTCCCTAAAATGGAGGCGAGACGTGAAAAGGTCCGCACGAGAGTGGAGCTGTGAAGCCCCAAACCCGATAAGCGTCCACAATACATAAACAGGTCCCTGTAACCACAACAGAATAGCAATAATAACACAAGGAGAGACTGAAATAAAATTCCACATCTCACAAATTGTCCAACATCAACAAAAGTCCAACATCCAGAAAAGCCACCAGGCTAAAAGAAAAGAGTCTAAAGGCCCAGAACAAGGCCAACAAAAGAAACGACAACTACAAAGCAAAGTATAGGTGCCACGCACCGATAACAGAACAACTGTTTAACAAAAGTAAAACACACGAAGACACTAGGACTGGTCCCCAGTGTCCACGTACTCCCCGTCAAACACAAGCTCGGGCTCGGCGTCGGCAAACACCTCGTCCTCAACGAGGTACTCGGGCTCAGGATCTAACATGTGTCACCCAAAAGAGTAAAGGGGCACATGTCAGCAAGTCTAAAAAGACTTGGGCAAGGAAACTGAAAGTGAGGCATCTAGCAACCTAGCAGTTTAGCATGCATGACATGGCAGTTATAACATGAGTGCACAATTAAAAACATGGCAAGACAATTTGTACAAGAGAACAATCATCGGGACAAGACAAGAGTAGCCAAGCTACTATCAATTCAATCAATTTACATTTTTGTAGGTGTTTACGCCATTCGCTGAATGGCATAGCATTTCAGACCGATCGGCACTAAACACTACCCAATATTCACACGATATGGAGCCTGGGGTCCCTGCACATTGAGCTCATCTAGTGAGCCTAGGGTTGCCCCGCCATTGAGCTCGCATTCTTAGTTCACAATTCAATGTATCGAGCGTTGGGGTTAGCAACTCATTATGCTCGCTTCTGGTCACGAGCCAGGAACACTAGTATGGCGTAGGGAACACCTAGCCGGAACACGCAATTCGGGCATTGGCTATCAACCAACACATGGCCCGCTTCTGGAACACGAGCCAGGAACACAACATTGTAGCGAAGCTATGCAATCACAGCAATATCTAAAGAATGCGAGGTCATGACATTTTATTTGCGTACCGTTAATTAAATTAAACGTGACAGGCGAAATGCAATGACATGACATATTCACGTACCGTTAATTGAAAGTAAACATGACATGGTAATTGTGCAACATGCTAAAAGTCGGGATTAGCTTCGTTGTCAAGCTAATTCCCCAATTTGCGCCTAGGCGAGTATCATTTCGTCGCCTAGCCTCTTTTACGCCTACAACATGCAAATGGCCTAAAACATGGCCTAAACCCTAAGTGGCAAGTTTCACTTGCCTAGCACCGGGGATCGACGATCACTTCGTCACTCGGATGCTATCTACGAGGAAATCGCTGTTTTGGGGGAACAATCAACAAATACATGAAATAAATTAGGGTTTTCATAAAATTATAAATAAGCTATGAAAACAACGGTAGAACGATTTCTTACCGAGAGAAGACGGAAGGAACACTCCGGGGAACCCTAGGATCAAATCTGGAAGAAATTGGAGAAGTTTGGGGAAACTAGGGTTTTCGGGGATTTGGGGATGTGATGGATTTCGGTGAGATTTTTGGGGAAGATGAGAGGTAGATGGGGTAGATGGATGGTTTGGATGATGGATTTAGGGCTTGGAATGAAGCAATGGAGCTTGGAGGAAGGTGGGGGATCAATGGGGGCGATTTTAGGGTTTAGGGTCGAGTTGGAGGGGAAGAAAACGTTTGGGTTGGGTATTTATAGGCTAAGCTGGCGGCTAGGGCAAAACTAGGGTTTACCGCACTAGTTAGTCGGTCAAAGAACAACCACTGACCGACTAGTTTGACAACTAGTCGGTCGGTCGACCAACGCAGACCGACTAAGTGTAAACAGTAGCTACAGGTGAAATTAGGATTCTATAGTTAGTCGGTCCATGAACAAATATTGACCGACTAGTTTGGCATCTAGTCGGTCGATGAACGTTCTTAGACCGACTAAGAGTAAACAGTAGCTACAGGTGAAATTAGGATTCTATAGTTAGTCGGTCCATGAACAAATACTGACCGACTAGTTTGGCATCTAGTCGGTCGATGAACGTTCTTAGACCGACTAAGAGTAAACAGTAACTGATACAAAAATAATATGATGAGTTAGTCGGTTCAAGAAGCATTGCTGACCGACTAGTTTGCAACCTAGTCGATCAACCAACGTTCTTAGACCGACTAACGATAAACAGTAACTCCTGAGAAATTTAGAAAGCAAACTAGTCGGTCCAAGAAGGATTGCCGACCGACTGGATCGTCATCTAGTCGGTCGGTGGCCCTTCTTACACCGGCTAATGAGCACAGAAAAGTACCGATACGGAGCGCGGGGCCCCGGGATCGATTCCTAAGACTCCTAGGCTTGATCTAATAGTTAGATACGACCGTTATGAAGTCCGTCACGAGCGACACACTTCGAAATCGACAATCCTAAGGAAGAAGAGAGAAAGTACGACGAATCGATCGAAAATGAAATCTACGGAGACGAAAACCACACAAGAGGAGAAAATCCACTAAAACATATATTATATTATATTATAATCAGATACAAGAAAAGCAGTCGTTACATAATTGCTCAGCATGCACAACTTGCAACAGAAATGAAAGTTGTTCGCGCTAAGCAACGCTTTCTACAATTACCGAGTTTTGCTCATCGTGCACAACGGTGTTATTTAACAATCCGTTGTGCGCTCGGAGCTAAACTGTATACAATTACACAGTACACACAATTACTCATCGCGATCATATACGGAAGGTCATTCTCCCGCCAGTCTCGTCCTTGGTGACGAGGCCGTGTCGGTCGTCCAATAGGGTTCCCGTGTGTCGACCTGGAATCAGGGGGAGAGGAAGTAAACGCTCTCACTCGGCGTCTGTTGCAAAAATTCCCTTCATTAAATTCTGAAAAAAATTACATATGACTCGCTCGGGAGCAGCAGTCTTACAAAAGTAACGATTCGTAAAATTTAGGAAGACGACGCACCGTCGGCTGTAAAGAGGTCCTTTATCGCTCTCGCCACCCTTTCCATCTTGGCGGTCACCCGAGCTTTGAAAGCGTCGACCTCTTGCTACTTCTCGAGAAGCTTGGCCTGAAGGTCAGCAACCTCCTTCCTCGATGCCTCAAGATCAGCTTGGAGTTGAGATCGCTCTCTACGCCACTGATCTTCCAACTGCTTCTTGGTGCTTGACAAGGCGGCGAGGCTGGATGTCGCCTCCGAGGCCGCCCAATCCGACTTGCCCTTGGCGGCCATTATCTTCCCCAAATCTTCCTCCAGCTTCTTCACCTGAGCTCTGAGCTCAGAAGCCTCGTTCTCGGCATCCGCCACCCGCGCTGCCCCTCGATCAGTTCACAGGCCCTGCGGCGTAGACCTGCCCCGAAAATGGTCACCTGCAGATGGCAACAATCAGCAAAACCAGAAGGGAAAGCAAAATTCGGAATGCACATTGGCAACGAACCTGAAGGCCACTGCGAACGAAGCAGTTGGCCATCGTCTCAAGGTCGACCCCATTCAGGAAATCGACATCCCTTGGCAGAGTGACATTCTCCACCAGACGAGCCCCCATCCCAAAGTCCAGGAGGGCCGACTCGGCCGTCCCCATGATGTACGGTGGCCGATAGGTCTCCCCGTGAATCTCCCCATGATGGCCAGACCCAATGCGGTTCAACTGCAGAAGGTGGCCGAACTCTGGAGATATGGGGCCGACGGAAGGGACCGGAGGAACAATGTCCTCGTATGGCCACCCGTCGTGTGGCGTGCTGGAGGACGATGCACCCCCAACTCGAGGATCATAAGGAGCCGCCTTCAAAGACCACGTAGCTTGACTTGAGGAGCATCCAGCCTCCCCCAAATCCAACATGAGGTTCCCCGATTCCTCTGATTCCTCCTCTTCCTCCTCTTCCCTCTTCCTCTTACGTCCTTCTTCATTGGCCCGCTCCATCGCTGAAGTAACCTCTCTGTATGCTCCTCCCGACATTTTTGTTTCTGGAAGAAATAATAAGATGATGAGATTTCCTCAGAGCGCAAAAGCCATTGGCCTCACCTCCAATTTCTTTTATTACGCAAACGAATGGACAAGATGATCGACACGTGTCGGAATTTTGGCAAAAACAACGGTTGAGATAGGCGAAAGGTTTTGGAGGCCTTAATCCAAATTTGATGCTTCGAATGCCGTGCCCTATTAAAGGAAATTACCCATCATTCGGCCTCGATCCGCGTTATTAATCGAGAACGAATCACGGGGGCCAATGTTGAACCCATGTACGGTGCCCGAAAAGGCATGGGATAATTGCTCATCGCACAAAACGACTCAAACCCTATAATTGCTCTCCGCACACGCCCACTCAAAACTCACAATTGCTCACAGCACACAACCATTTTTTTCCCATCCACGTTTACATGTGAAAGGGTAAATTTATTATTCGTATCACCGTTGCATAATTGTTAAGAAATTCCATGTCACTACTAGTCCTTACATAAAGTTTGGAAATGGTGCATGTCAGCAGGCAGAGTGTATGTCAGGGTATATACATCTACTGTAGTAAAGGAAGTAACAACTATACTTATGAACATGTGAAAGCGTGCATGTGCAACAGGCAAGGTGTACAATAATGGATCAACACATGCAACAGGCAGAGTGTATGTCAAGACTGAGGTGCATTCAATCATTGAGATACAAAAAAAATCAATTCAAAGTGTCAAATAATACATCTTATGCATATAGTCCTCATCTAAGGGTGTTAGTGTTATGATTTGTTGTATGATGAGAGACTTGTACTTTTGCCCTTCTTTTTTCGAGTGAGTTGTGAATATGAAGATGTTGGTGTATGTATAAGATGTATCAATGTATCATTAAACTGGAATATTGTGTTATTTTCTTAGTGTTTTTATCTGTGATGGAATTTTACTTGTACTTCCCTGCAAGTGCGTACTACCTGTAGTGTTCTTTTTGCTCTCTTCTTTTCTTTCTTTCTACGTAAAAACACTCGTCTTTTCGGGAATACATGATAAGGGTTCGTAGTTATCGGATATCCCGGGGACCGGGTCTCATTGAATGAAGGCCAGTCGAACGAATTCACCCGCCCATGGGGAGTGGGATTTGAAGTGCCGCCTCTGTTAGACTTTGACACGTGTCCCCTACTGACGGCTTGGATTCGAAGGGACCTTCAGTATAAAGCCTTTCTCCTTTTAAATTCTGCTTTACCCATTGCTCGTTACCCTGATTTTCATCTTTTTTGCTCAGATGGCGGGTCAGGATTTCAGTCAAGACGTTCCTAACGTTCCTCACCATCTGCCCTTGGGCACGGCCGAACCTTTGCCCTTCGTGGCGAATCAAATTGATTCGCCCTCCGGTCTCGACCTCGGAGAGGGGGACGTGGTGGCCGTCGAGCAGGGTTCCCGTGTGTTAACCGGGAATGAGGAGAAGAAGAGACGCTCTCACTCGTGGTTTGAAGGTCCCGAGGGGAAGAAGAAGAGGAGTGAGAGTGGTCCAGCTGTCCTTCCGAGTGACCGCTCCTTCAGGGAGAAACTGGCAGACTCTCTGGTATGGCATATCCAGCATGTCGGACCCTTTTTTCTTCAACGACTATTTTGTTGATGGCGACATTCATCCCTTCGGTCTTGCAGGTTTACCCAGTTGCTGTAGATGGTCTTGAGGTAGCCTTGGCACAGGAACGCCTGAGGGCTGAGGCGGCTGAGCAATCAGCCAAGGAGGCCCACCAGTTCAAACTGAGAGTTACAGAGCTCACCTCGGAGGTGGGATGTTTGACGGAGGCTCTGGCTGTCGCCAAGAGTTTGGCCAAGTATGCTGAGGATGCACTGTCCATCTCCTGAGAGGAGCATAGAAAGGCGAAAGGCGCTCTTTGGGCCGATATAGGCGACCTGCGGGAAGTGGCCCATGGTCGGATCGTAGCTGAGGTCCAGAGGGATTATGGGGATGTCCTGGCTCCGAAGATCGCGGAGTCTATCTGTGAGGGATTCTGGGCGTTCTCGGCCATTTTTGCTGCTCAGATCAAGAGGTCCTTCCGGGATGGTTTGGCAGCGTTCGAGGCACGGGGCCGAAGAATGCTTCCCCGACCTCCGGTTGTCCCTGGTCACCTTACTGGTTTGGGAGAAGACGAATCGCCTGGGGATGCCTCTTCGCGAGTTCCTGCATCATATGTGGATCGAACCCTTTTCTGTTTCTCCTTTTTGTTCGTTGTACTTGGAGTTATTTTTGATCAATGGAAACAATTTCTCGAATGATTTCTTGACAATTGGCGTGACCTGTTGTAACAGATAAATTATAAGATATGAGATCGACAGCAGCATATAAATTTCTCGAATGATAGGCATCATCCTCATACTCTCATTATTAAAACTTTGGGTATAAAGTTTTAGTTTGTACCCGCAGACCTAGGAATTCAAAGCCACACTAGCTGCATTTTGAACTAAAATACTAGATAAATCATTTTTCATAGATACAGCTTTCAAGAGATTCAGTTTTCAGCACATTTAATGATGGGCTTCATTACATAAATGCTTTTCATACCACTGCCACTTTTTCTTTGGTGATGAGCTTGATAACTGAGCCCAAAGGCATGGCCAAAAGGCTGAAGAGGAAATTGACAAAATCTTTGCCCGCTTCAGCGAACAATACTCTCTTCATCCTCTTGTCTATGAAAAGCTTCAACCTCAGTTGGGTGGCCATCTTCACTGCTGCAGCAAACCGGTGATGGTTTGTTTAAGCTATGGTATCTGGTTGTTTGGGAAGGGGTTGCTTAATATGGTCAGAGTAATATTTGAGCAATGTTACTTCTTTCTCATGCCTTTCACAGCACTCGAAGTGTTGTGGTTGAATATAATTTGTAGGTATGGAAGCTATTTATAGACGAATTGGACTGCCCTTGGATGAGGATGAGCCTATAGTCGAGTGTAGCATTACTGCTTCCTCATGACTGATAAACATCACTCGAAGTGTAGAGGTTGAAGAGGGCTTGTGCGTAGGGAAGCCATTTTATAGACGAATTAGACTGCCCTTGGATGAGGATGAGTCTACAGAAGAGACCACGTGAGTCTACAGAAGAGATCCCGTGAGTCTACAAAGCAGTGATCGTGAATATACATAAGATTTTATTCATCGCGCACATCTTCCAAAATTATTTGCTCTCTGCGCACAACGGCCATATTCTTGCCGGTTGTGCGCGTTGAGCTATTTTGTTTACTTAACGCGCACCACCACGGTCATACATTATTGGGAACAACACTGGTTGCTATCAATCTGCTGTAGATTCATGGGCATTCTTCTATATAATCATAAGCAATTTGCTGTAGACTCACGGGGTCTCTTGTGTTGCCTCCCAGTAACTCTACTGTAGTCTCATCCTCATCCAATGGCATCCAAAGTCGTCTATAAATGGCTTCCCTTCCCACAAGCCCTTGTCAACCACTACACTTCTTGATGATATTATTCTATCTTATTGTATCTGATTCTAGTTATATGATATTTTCTCTACAACATTCTATTTTTTTCCTTCATCACTGCTGCGTCCTCAACACTCAAAGATGGACAATATACTAGCGTCTAGTGACGTGATGCAGAAATTGAATACATCACATATATATTGATTCGAAGATGTTCTTTGCTCCTTCATATGTTCTGTTTGTCGGCATTGAAGCTATCACCTTCCATGCACACCCGTTTCTTCACTGCTTGTTTATGTTCTTTGATACTTCATTGCAGACATCACTGCTCGATGATAATAAATGTTCTATCTTATTCTAAGTCTACCCGTATAATATTTTTACTTAATTATGCTTTGTTATGTGTTCATCACTAATTCTTCTTCAACGCAGACAGGGGGACGGATGGCCAAGATACAAAGAAGCAAGTGACGCTGATGCAGCTGATGGAGCAGCTCATAAATGGCAACAAAGTTCAAATTTTTTTCATGGTGGGAATCCCTGTATCCCTAGTATAGTCTAGTGCTTTAATTACTTAGTCGGGCAAAAACTGTGATGTTGCAAAATGTTTAGATGTAGTTTCTACTTTGTTGTGTCATGTACATTTGAATGCATAAATGTTGTAGCATGTTGGAATATAGATCTTAATACAATGTCATTAAATTTGGCGCAATTGCATCACATTACAAAATTGCGTGATGCTAACTTGAAGTACCCACAATTACTCGGCTCGCACCAACGGCAACAGCATTGCACGTTGTGCGAGCTGAGCACAACTGTCTACGATTACCAACATTTACTCAATGAGCATAACTGTCAAAGTTATTAACCATTGTGCGCGTGGAGCTTAACTGTTTACAATTACCCATATTACTCAGCGCGCACATCCGTAACATTATTGAACGTTGTGTGCGCTTATTACGAAGCCTGTAAAATTACCAAGTTTTGCTCAGCGCGCACAACTGGTAAAAGTTGTAAACGTTGTGCGCGCGGAGCTAAACTGTATACAATTACCCACCATTACTCATCGCGGATAGCTACATGCCTCATTCTCTTGAATCTTCATTCTCTTCAGCTCTTCTGCTTCTACTTCTTACTCCTTAATCCCATTAATTTTCTTGACAATTGTCAGGTTCTGCAGCAACAGAGAAATTATAAGATATGAGATCCGCAGCATCGGATATAGGTCTCGAATGATAGTCATCATCCTCATATGCTTATAACCAAGACTTAGTGTTTTAATGTTCAATTTGGACCCCCAGCCCTATTAATTCAACTCCACGATGGCTGCATTTTGGACTAAAAATATAGGAGGCTGCCGTTTTCAGATGACCATTTTTAAAGAGAACCAGTTTACTTACAACCCATTTACACTGATATATCCATGACAAATGCATGTAGTATATTTCTTCCAAGCTGATACAAAATTGTTACCTATAGGATATAAAAATGTCGACCTTCATATCACAGCCTTGTTAAGTCATCGGGCGAAGATTTTTCCTACAGAGATTATGGAGCAATGATGTTACAATAATTTATACTAGTATATAAAATAGTAACCAGCTGTGCTCATATATACCTTATTTCTACCAGCTGTGCTCATACGACAAGTTCTCATGTCATGACCCTTTTCTGCACAAACACTGCATGTCCTTGTTCTTGTTTGACTTTGTTCTTGTAAGACTTGTATTCCAGACGGAATCCTTGACGCCACTCGTGGTCGGCCTTTAGTTCTAGCTTTTGTAGGATCATGAATAATGACATCATTTACTCCCACTTCTTGTTTGATAGGTGCACTGGACCCCACCTGTGATCTTGGCTCTTCAGAAGCAGTTTGCGCTTTATTAGTCATATTATGCTGGACCAAAAAACTGTTTGCCCACCCAAAGACGACATCAAACAGAAGGTGATCTCTTGTTACCGCCTCCACGACTTTATCGAATGATGAACGAAGTCTCCATGCTTGAAGTGGAGTAATTTGAGTTAGACGCACTCCGTGTACTGTGCTAGTCAACGAGGCCCCAAGACTCATGATGCTATGTCTTGCATTTAGAGTCCACCTGGGTAAAATATATCTCTCAGGGATGGCTTGCATATCATACTTTTGCTTCATCATATATAAAATTTGCGTGCATAGCAAACCTTCAGTCACAGCCCTTGCACACGTACACCTGAACATTCCCTTAGATATATTGCATTGAACATTATGCACGTAGCTATTTCCATCAATCCGCATAGTTACTCTATACGTGCTCGTATCCCCATCTGTGCTCACCCTTTCGTGCCAACAGTATAAAGTATTTTTGAAATGATTTTGAAAAATGGAAAATATGTTTCTAGTATATACCTTTGCGGCATGAACCTCTAACTCATGCATGCCGCTAAATTCTGGTTTGTTTCGCATACAAAAAGTATCTTCTCTCTCCTCTTTGTCTCGCTGAAATTTTACATCTTTATCATATTGATCAATGAACTCGTATAATGGAGTCATACAGTTTACGTATCCATCAAAATACGCATTCATGCTTTCACTCCTTTGGCTGGACGCCATGCCTACACACAAAACAAGAAATGAATACCATGTGCTGAGTTTATTTTGATCATATGTTTTTACACCAATCTCTATCGTATTAACATTCATACCCGCAAAGAAAGTATCCAGTAGGTACGCCTTAATCCAATGCTGTGCTTTCTCATGCATCGTATGCAACCACTTCCAGGCTTTCATTTCATTTTTTTGTTTTTCTGTCAATGGCTCCCGAAATTCCGTTTGGTACTTCTCCATTAAGATGCGCCAACAATTCTCAGCTTCTTCAACATTTTGACTGTTCTTACACTAGTTTGCATAGTCTTCTTCAAATTCAGGGTTATAAGAAGACTGCAATGAACGTAGATGCTCATCTTCGTGCAGACTGATATGCCATATGCAATACCTGTGTTTTGTATTTGGAAAAACTCTTTTGATTGCATTGCATATTGCCGGGTCTTGATCGGTGATGATAGCTCCTGGTGCTTTATCCCACATACATGTTAACCACTGTCCGAATAACCACACAAAGGATTCTTCCTTCTCATCAGCAAGAAGAGAACATCCAAATAAAATAGACTGTTTATGATGATTGACACCTGTAAAAGGTGCAAAAGGCAACATGAATCTATTTGTCTTATAAGTGACATCAAATACAACAACATCTCCAAACTGGCTGTATGATGTCATCGCCCTTCCATCAGCCCAAAATATACTCCTACATACATTCTCTTCATCATGCTCAATAGCATAATAGAACTGAGAGTCTGTAGCTTGCCTTTTAATAAATTGTTCTATTACTCTAATGCATTCCTTCCCAATGTTGTTCTTTCTTTCTACTCTCCCATGATCAATGCATTGTTGCGTAGTAATATTGACATTACTACTACTCGTGGCATTTAGAATCCTTGCAATCTTTGCAGGTCCTACTCCACAGCCACGCATTTGATCAACTAAATTCCTACATGTTCTGTCCATATGCGATCTTTTATGTGACCGTAGCATCTGGATCTTCGCTGGGCTTTTTATCAACTCATGATTATGATCATCATTAAAGGAGTTTATGCGCCATACTCCATCGGTGATTTTATGAACTGTCATTCGAGTCATACAGCCTTCTCTCTTGTTTTTCCTTCGATTAACGTCCCTCCCTATCTCACTCTTATCTTTTAAGCTTTTATACCCTTCTTTATTGCACGTATACTTTCTCCTCGTGGTATTGCCATCTTTTCCCTTTCCCGTAGATCCCTTTCGGGTTGCAAAACCTTTCATTGCTGTATATGTATTATAAAATTGATACGCATCTTCTTCTGTTTGAAATGTCATTCCAACATGTGGGCTGCCTTTTTCATTATCACTATGCCTATCCTCTTGATATACGATGTTTGCACTGTCATTTTCAGCTTCAATCTCATTTGGCATCTCCTGATCATGCACAAAGGGTTCACTCTCTTCGATTTTCATTTTCTACATTAGAAACAAGTAAAAATATCAGTAATATTGACGCAACATGACTGCTATACATGTCTATCCAAGTATCAGTAGATCATCATCAGCATGTTAGTTGAAACCACACTACTATTACTAATCATGTTAAAACCTTGCGTATTATATCTATTCTTTTTCAATCTGATCTAATTGTTACCATCATATTTGATTACCGGATCAAATCCATCAAAAAATCAAACATATCAACCGTTTTGCGCGGTGGGCAATATTATGTACGCCATTCGCTCTATGTTGTTGTGCTATATGAGCTCCTTCGGTAAGTTTTGATGGACATCTCATATTGCTCAACGCGCACAACGGGTGATATGTTTGAAGGGTTGTGCGCGGAGAGTAATTTCCATCGCAACACTTCGCTAGTTTGGAAATTACTCACCGTGCAAAACGGGACAAAAATTTAGCCCGTTGTGCGCGGAGAGGAATTTCAAGCACTAATCGTCCAAAGGTTGGAAATTACTCCCCGCGCAAAACCCTTCATAAATTTATCCCATTGTGCGCGTTGAGTAATATGAGATGTCCAACAAATTAGGGATGACGATCCTTACCTCGATGGAGGAGAGTAACAGGGGAATCAACGAGAGTGTGATGGCCTGGATTTGGGGGCGATCTTAGGCGTGGGCTGTTGAAATCGAAGACCTTGTGCAAAACTGGGGATCTACTCCAGCTTCTGCGTTTTGCGCGGGAGTGAGCAAAAGAATTGGTGGCGATTGCTCCAGCTTCTGCGTTTTGCGCGGGAGTGAGCAAAAGAATTGGTGGCGATTGTATTTTATTACAAAAGGGCTTAAAGTTAATTTAGTACAGAGGCGCATTGAAAAGAGCTTAAAGGGCGTTTTGGTAATTGCACCAAAAGGTCAGATATTACCATGATCGCTGATCGGATCGGATGGTCAGGAGGGGTCGAGCGCATGAATCCCATCTCAGCACGAGCGCAGGCGCATTTTACCCATATATATATATATATATATATATATATATATATATATATATATATATATATATATATATATATATATAAACGACGACATGAGTACAAGTCATATGAACATCACCATATCCATCAAAAAGATCAAAGTTACAACATGATAATCATATATCATCACTACACAAAATATTCATCATACATACACCACTCAAGAACAAAAAAAATCTACGAGTGAGTGTCTCCATGTGCAGTAGCAGAGGAAACTTTCTCTGGATCAACGGGGGTATCCTCTGGAGGAGGAGGAGCAGCAGCAACACCCTAAGTAGCAGCTACGCCAGGGTGCAAGATAATCTCAGTGATAATATGAGGTGGAGGCTGACGAGGCTGAGGAGGAACAAATCGCCTGAGGTGCTCAGGAAAGGGCATACCCTGATGCTGAATGACAAAAATGCCAACTCATAGAGACCAGAAACCATCTCAAACAGAATGTCATGAGATGGAGGAACAGAAGTAGATGGCTGGTTAGCAGGAGGAACCGTGGAGGAAGACGGAGCAGAAGTGGATTTCCTCTTCTTAGATGCAGACTGCAGAGCCGAAGAGGACTTCGACTTTGCAGAAGCATCGAGAAGAGGAGCAAAATTCAGGGGCTCGAATGGAGTCAAATCAATCCCAAAATGACGAAAAACGAATGTGAGAAGACCACCATAAGGAATGTGGGAGGAAGCAGTAGTAAACTCGATCTTGTCCATCCTATCAAGGAGGACGCCGACCCAGTTTACTGACATGCCAGAAAAGATCGCATACATACACCTAAGAATCTCCTGGGAAGGCTGATCTGAAGATCCATACTTCAGCAGGATGTTGGACTTCACCACAAGGTGAACAGTCCAACCCCTCGTCGAGAACATGGATGATCGAACACCAGAAGAAAGAGCAGAGGGTATCTCACGGAACATGTCCCGGAGGACAGACTGATCAAGCTCATCAACATCTGAAATGGAAATATCAGCAAGAAGGAATCCAGTGGAGGGAATCCTAAGAATGGTCCCTAAGAGAGCGGGATCAATGCAAATGGGGGTCCCCTGGACAACAGTGTCAATAACTCCAGTGGTAGCATACTTACCGCGAATGCGGTTAGCATAGAAAATCTTAACCAAAAATGGATAAGCACGAGGAGACTCGCTCTGAGAGAAGCAAAAGAGGTCAGCCAAGCGAGTAGAAGAAAGGATCTCAGATAATCTCTCAGCGGTGAAAGCAAGAAAGACAATGAATCGCTCTCTAAGAAGTTTGATCCCAAGGAGAGAGTGAAATTTTGCCAAGCACAAATCATCTCGGCAAATGGGAATGAGGGGATCAGCAGGTGGCACGACATGGGTTTCTTCTTCGGAGCTCTACACAGAGGGTGAAGGAGGAGCCTCAGCGCAAGGCTCATTGATGCGAACACCAATGGGCTTGTGCTGACGCTTGACGATGCGCTCAGCTTCAGATGAAGAAGACCCAGAGGAAGGAGAATAACCCCGCGAAGAGGAGCGAGAGGGAGAATCGGCCTTCTTGGTTCGGGCCTTATAGGGTTGTTTGTTTTTGGCAGTGTGACGTCCCCCGCTTATGCGTGCTAGATGTGTGCTATAATACGATTGGGGGCGTGAGATTTAAATATTTGTAACCGCAAGCGCACGGTGTTGTAGTGTGGCTTGAGGGTCGAACTCAGGGAGGCGTGGATGTGCTTGTGTCAAAGAGGATCAAATTCACCCCATGGGTGAGCTAGCCCGGATCAAATGATGGGTTGTCACGGTAAATGGAATGCAAGGTATAGACAATATAAAGGAAAAAAACCCGGGACTTTTGTTTCCACCCTATCGTGCGATTCTCGCCGATACGGCCTACGGGTAGGATAGCGATCGGAATTAGGGTCTAATTGTGAAACGTTGCCTCTAAGAGTGGTACCAGCGTCACATGGGCCCGATATTCCGGTCGATGACCAGGATGATACGCCGGACTTCCCGGGTTCGATCAGTGAGCACTCCCGTGTCCATTAACACTAATCGGCTCCGGGAGCACTGAGCTCGCAACGATAACTCCCAACGTCTCATCCTGCCGCTCCCGCGTGCTAGGATTCGACGTCTACGCTAAGGGCGCGAGCTATGGCTAGGGAGTTAACCGCCAAGTTTATTCCCCCTTGGCCCAACGGTCAAAGGCGGTCTTTTTCCCGCCGATGACAATAAAACACCCCGCGTAACCGGTAGATTCCTAATCCCTATTGATTTCCTAGCCCTATGGATGCATCGGGGAGACCCCACGAAGGGGTTTCCACCAAAATCCCAGATTCGGGAACTACTAACACATATTTACTAAAAAGCGATCTAAACGAAAATGGACCGTCAAAATCATGATCAGGCAATAGAAATGCAATGGTAGTAAAGCAATTAAGATAATACTAAAGTTTGACAAAGATCTGAGAACTTACAAAACCTGGGAAATTACAGCCGTCGCAAAATGAAGAAAACAGTAAAAAATAACCAACTCCCGTTTCTCAAAGACCTAGGGGTCCTATATATAGAAAAAGATATCACCCGATCGGTTGACAAGTCAACCGATCGGGTGATCTGCTTCAAAATTTGGCAGTGAGATGCGGGACTTCACCCGGTCAGGATGAACCGGTCGGTTGAAGCATGGATGTGACCGATTGGATCTTGGTGCCATCGGGTGAGGAGACCGGTTGGATCTTCGTGTCTTGGCTTTGGAGATTCAGCTACAGATGAACCGATCGGGTGAAAGTCACCCGATCGGTTGGCAATCAGCTTTGAATTCCAGAGAGCTTTGGGCTTTTGAACCGGCCTACGAACCGACCGGGTGAATTCTTGTGAGCTCCAAGCTGTGACCAGGCGGTGCACGCGTGCATCACCCGATCGGTTGAAGATGACCAACCGATCGGGTGAGGGGCTGAAAGATGATATCATCGTCGTTTGACCCCCTGGATCACACATGACTCCTCCCGTTGCTCCAGGGACTCGCGATATCGTTGTTTTATGTCCCCTATGCCAGTAAACTCCTGCAAAATATGGAAAACACGGAAAAGTGAAAGAAAACAAGAAAACACGAGAAAACGAACATAAGACGGTGATAAATAACGGGAAAACACGGAAGAAAACGTGCGCAAATATATGAAATATAAACGCACGTCACAGTGGTAGGCTTTGGAACCCTAGGGCGTTTAGAAGCAGTCGCTTTCCCCTTGTTCTTGGTTTTGGGAGCCATTGCACAATCAAACGAACAGAGGGGAGATCGACAGGAGATATGAACAAAAATTGCACAAGAGAGACAACGAACGAAAGAACCAACGAGAGGAAATTAAACCTAGTCGAAAGGCACGAAGAGATAATTGAGGTCAGAGCGACGCAATCGACAGATGAGATGACGAAAAATCACTGGAGGAGCGATCGACTGAGGGTTTGAGTCGAGGAAGACGAAACGGTTTCAATCGGATGAGAGAGAAAAAGTCGATCGAAATGAATTCTCTCGATGAAATATCGAAGGGGCAAATGAATCTGGACCATTGGATTAAAGAATCGACGGCTCAGATCAAATGAGCGAACCGCCACAATAGGAGACAGTCGACTATGGAACAATAGTCAGTCGACTGGTCGAAGTGATAAGAGATAAGCTTAGGTTGACAAACAGTCGACTGTTGAGTAACTTGCAGTCGCCTGTCTGTGAGACAGTCGACTATATTATACTCCTTAGTCGACTGAAATAGAATCAATAAAATTGATGATAAAACAGAGACTACTGACGAAATTGACAGGCGCCTGATGACTAAAATGCAGTCACCGGTTGATCCAACAGTCGACTGTAAATTTGTCATCAATCGCCTGGGCGAAAGATACACTCTGCTGACAGAGAAGATAGAGTAGGGCAGTTGATTGTCGAAGGAAAGACAGTCATCTGTCCTGGTCCAAAAATGCACAGTGAGGTTAAAATCCAGAGGACATGCACAACTCACCCTAGGACCTATACTCTACCATAAACTCATCATAAAATCAATATCAAACGATAAATAATTTATAACATAAATCGCTTAAAACAATCTGAAAACTCATGTAATCAAAGAAATCTCAATAGCCTTTCTTAAAACCAATATATGATATATCAAATGAAGAGAGGCAACATGATGATATGAGTTCAAAAGATGTTATAACAAGTAAATTGAACTCCTAAATTTTAGATTTACACATAATCCCTAATTCTCCATGCAACCTCACACATGATTCTTCTTTAAGAGGTTTTGTGAAGATGTCGGCGATTTGTTTTTGGATTTCAATGTACTCTAAAATGATGTCCTTCTTAGCTACATGATCATTGATAAAGTGGTGTCTCACATCTATGTGTCTGGTATGGGACTGATGTACCGGATTCTTGGAAAGACAGATAGCACTTTGGTTATCAACCATGATAGGACAAGTATCACAATTGACATCATAGTCTTTAAGAGTGTCTCATCCAAAGAACTTGTGCACATGCAAGACCCGCGACAATATATTCCGCTTCAGTCGTGGACAATGATACCGAGTTCTGTTTCTTGGAGAACCAAGAGACTAAGGAATTCCCTAGGAAATGGCAAGTGCCACTAGTACTTTTCCTATCGGATTAACATCCGGTAAAGTCGACATCACTATATGAGATTAACTCATATGTGCTAGATTTAGGGTAAAGTAACCCATAATTTAGTGAATGATTGAGATAACGAAAAATTTGTTTAACTGCAATCAAGTGTGAGTCTTTAGGTCTATCTTGATATCTTGTATACAAGCATACGAAAAACATGATATCGGGCCTACTAACAGGTAAATAAAGTAAGCTACCGATCATACCTCGATATAGACGAACGGCTACATCTTTTCCGTTTTCATCCTTGTGAAGATGGGTTGTCGTACTCATGTGAGTCCTTTTGCTTGAAGACGATTCCATCCTGAATCGCTTGATAAGCTCCCCTGTGTACTTGGTTTGGTGTATGAAAGTCTCATCCTTCATTTGTCGAATTTGCAATCCAAGGAAATAGTTGAGCTCACCCATGTGGCTCATCACGAATTCATCCTTCATGGACTTAGAAAATTCTTGACAAAGATTAAAGTTAGTAGAACCAAATATTATATCGTCTACATAAACTTGAATCACTAGGATGTCATTTTCATAATCCTTTGTGTGTTGAATCAACTTCACCCATTTTATAACCTAAATCCAAAAGAAAGGTCTTGAGTCAATCATACCAAGCTCTAGGAGCTTGTCTCAACCCATACAACGCTTTCTTAAGTTTGAAAACATGGTTTGGAAATTTTTCATGAATGAAACCGGGAGGTTGAGAAACATACACTTCTTCATTGACAATACCATTTTAAAATGCACTTTTAACATCCATTTGAAATAATTTGAAATTCTTATGATATGCAAAAGATAAAAGCAATCTAATAGCTTCTAATCTAGCTATGGGGGCAAAGAATTCTTCGAAATCGATACATTCCTCTTGCCGGTAGCCTTGAGCTACTAATCTTGCGTTGTTCCTTGTGATGACCTCGTTCTCATCGGTCTTGTTCTTGAAGATCTATTTGGTCCAAATAACTTGATGACCACTTGGAAGAGGAACGAGCTCCTAAACTTCATTTCTCTCGAATTGCTTTAGTTCTTCTTCCATTTCCACTATCCAAAAGATATCCTCACTAGTTTCTTGGATGTTCTTTGGCTCAATGGTATAGACAAAAGCGCAATGAGAGAATTCTTCAATTCTAGACCTCGTTCGAACACCCCACCAATATCTCTAATAATTTGGTCATGTGGATGGTTACGAACGGTTGGGTAAGCTTTGTATATTCATGTATTACTTGGAACATCTTCAACACTCTCATTAGTAGTGTTAGTCTCAATAATTGAATCATTAATCTTGACATTACTAAGAGAATCACATATAGCATCTACACTATCATCAATAACATGAGAAAAATCAAAATATCCATAAAATGATACGTGTAATGATTCCTCGATCGTTGAAGAAGTTTTGTTGTATATCCGGTAGGCTTTGCTACGTGTAGAATATCCAACAAAAATTCTTCATCGGATCTTGGCTCAATTTATCTAAGTTACCAAAGGTTTTCTTGATAAAACATTTTGAACCAAAAACTCGAAAAATTTAACTTGAGGCTTATTTTCATAAAATAACTCAAAACAAGTTTTGTTCGTTCGGGGTCTCACTAGGATCCTATTGAGCACATAACATGTCGTGTGCACCACTTCTGCCCAAAATTGTAGTCTAAGATGACTATCATGGAGCATAGTCCGAGCACACTCAATAAGAGTCCTATTCTTTCTCTTTACAACACCATTTTGTGGTGGTGCCCGAGGAAAAGAAAAATTGTGAGTTATCCTAGTGTCATCACAAAACTTTGTAAAAGACTCATTCTCAAATTCTCCTCCATGGTCACTACAGATAATGATAATGGTGGATCCTAAAAGATTCTGAATCTTCTTTGCAAATATGGTAAACTCTTCAAAATATTCATTCTTATTAGTTAAGAATGAAACCCAAGTAAATCTAAAGAAGTCGTCAACGACAACTAATCCTTAATGAGCATTGCCTAAAGAAGCGGTTCTAGTTGGCCCAAACAAATCTAGATGAAGTAGTTCTAGGGGCCTCTTAGAAGTAATGCCTTCTTTAAGCTTAAAATATGATTTACTAAGTTTACCTCTTTGACATGAATCACAAAATTTTTTCTTACTAAAAGCAATTTTTGGAAAACCTTTGACTAGATCATGCTTAGCTAACTTATATAAGTACTTGAAATGAACATGACCAAAATGGTTATGCCATAATAGTTGTTAATTTGTATTAGCAACTAAGCAATGTTCTACGATTTTAGGCAAGCTCAAATAATAAATATTTTATGCCTAATACCGGTAAATAAAACATGTGAATTACAATCAACAATTTTACATATACCCTCTCCAATGTTAACCTTGTAACCTTGTCGCAAAGTTGACTAATGGAGATAAGGTTGTGACATAAACCACTAACTAGAAATACATTAGTAACTAAAGGTTTGGAGGGGTTTCCGACTATACATACTCCAATGATGGTTCCCTTTTGGTTACCTCCAAAAGTAACCGTTGCACCATTCTTGATGCTAATCACTTCGGAGAGTAATGAAGGATCTCCCGTCATGTGTTTGGGGCAACCACTGTCGAGAATCCGTCCTTTCCTTTTAGAGCTAGTTTGACCTTTAAAGCTCTCTTTCTTTCTCTTGGGTACCTACATAGTATACCATAAGCTCATGGTACCCAATTTTTGTTGGGTCCAAGGGGATTAGCCCTTTGGAAGCCAAGTCCAAGTGGACTGTCGCTTCCCAACATAATTACCATTATTAATAACATCACAAAAATAGGAATCAACATATGCATTCCTATCATTTAAGCTAGTGATCTTAGGACCCCAAATGGTGTATGTTTTGGGAGTCCTTTTCTTAGTTGCATGCATAGTTGTTAGATTTCTATGTGGTGCATGCTTCTTAAGAACATGGTCTCTAGCATAAAAATCAGGTGATGGATGTGCATTGGACATATGAGGATTATATGTATGCTTGGGAACAGGCATGTTGTATGAAGCATATGGGTCATGTATGGCATGTGGAGGATGTGCATACATACAAGAATGATGCGTATGAGCATATGGGTGTAAAGGAGCACGCACATGAGGATTTCTCATTTGTGGATTTGTACGTGTCCCTAGGTGTGGAGCATAGAAAGTGTCATGACTATCCACTTGTGAAGTGGGAGATTTCCTATGTGAATGAAGGTTTGTGTACATGTAAGCATAGCTTCCCTTTTGGTTTCCACCCTTAGTGGGTTTCTTGCCAAAAGGAAGAGACGGTGAAGTGGTGACTTTCTTAGTAGGTTTGCTACTTATAGTGTCTTTGACACCACTTGTGAATGCACCGGAGGATTGCCTCACAAAGTCTATAGTGACACCACTATAGGAGGTGCGAGCATTGGATGCATTTGCTTCCATAAAACCAAGACAACCACGATGTGTGGCCGGAAATTAGTTTGCCAGTAAACCGTCCATTGTCCTTTTACCTTATTAGATCTCACAATACGGGAGGACATGAGCTCATATTTCTCCTTAAGAGAAGAAATGTTGGTGTCCAAGGTGGATACCCGTGCTTTGAGCTCGTGCACTTGGGTTTTAAGAGAATCATTCTCTAGACCCAATTGTGTGTGTCGTGAAACTACATCACTATTATCCTTAGGATGTGTTTGATCTAGTTGAGATTTGAGGGTATTCACCTCATTTCTCAAAGTGACATTTTGATAAGCTAAATTCGCTTTCTCAAGGGTTAAAGTATCAACAATGGTGTCATTATTGATAATGCATGGAATGGATGGATTGCTAACATTCAATTTCTTTAAACTAGTATATCTAAGCATTAAAGGTCGATACCTAGCAAATAATTCTTCATTAGCCATACACAATTCATCCATAGTTACCTCGGTATCATCCATGTCGGAATCACTTTCATCGGAGGATGAATCTTCTCAGGCCATGAAGCACGTGTGGGCACTTTCACCCTTCTCATCATCGGATTCGCTTGATGAGTCTTCACATGAATCATCGAATGTACATACTAGTCCTTTCTTCTTGTCTTTCTTATTCTTGTCGGACTTATGGTACTTCGGAGCCTTCCACTTCTCTTTGTTTCGTAGCATTGGGCAATCCTTCTTGATGTGTCCTGGCTTATTACACTTAAAGCAAAGGGAGATAGAGTGATTAGTAGAATCAAATCTAATCTTAGATGGAAATTTACCTTTTCGAAAGAAGAGTTGGAACTTCTTTGCCATTTGGGCCATTTCACCGAAGTCCATCTCATTTTCTGATTCTTCACTATCGGAGGATGAGGAATTGGCGTTAAATGCCAAAAATGCCAAAGCTTTCTTCTTGGCCTCCGAAGGGTTCATCATAGCTCGAATCTTTAATTGGTTCTCCCGTCTTACTTCATAAGACATGCGAGTCCCGATAAGGTTCACAACTGTGTAAGTCTTCAAGTCATTGACCTCCTCGATGGCGATGGCTCTTCTTTCCCATTTGGAGGTCATTCCCATTATGATCTTCCTTACATTATCTTGTTGGGAATAGACTTTTCCAAGAGCTTTCAATTCATTAGTGATATCGGTAAAACATCTGTACATCGATACTATGCTTTCATTTTGCTGCATATGAAACATATCGAAGTTTTGCACAGCAACATAGAGTTTAGAAAGTTTTACCTTGTTTGTTCCCTCATGGGTAACGACGAGATGGTTCTAAATTTGATATGCACTCTTACATGTACATATCTTGTTGAACTCATCTGGGTCCAATGCATAATGAAGAGCGTTCATTGCCTTTGCGTTGTTGACTTCGGCGGATTTCTCGGTACCCATCCATTTTTCAAAATCCTCTTCGGTGGGCTCGACGTATTCCTTATGGAGGGTTCTCCAAAGGGAAGCACTCCTTAGGAACGTCTCCATCCGGCATTTCCAATAGCCAAAATTCGTACCATTGAAACATGGAGGACGCATCGTTGATTTTCCTTCGAAAACTTTGGACGCTCCATCACGATCGTGATTGTTTTACGAAGTCGGTGGAGGAACGTTGTTGTTGTTGGATGCCACATCTATAAACTTGCGCTTTGATACCAATTGTAAGGACCCTGGCTATGGGAAAAACACTAGAAGTGGGTTGAATAGTGTTTATGCAATTTAAAAAGATAGTTACACCAATTTAAATTCCTAACCAACAAATAATGCGGAATAGAAATAAACCCAAATTGAAACAAATGCAAACATAAGGATGTTTCAACGGTTCGGATTACCTGAGTAACTTCCCGACTTGTTCCCGGTAATCCTACGTCCCTTTCACCTGGTTAACAACCAGATACTTAAGTTAGAACCCTAACTTGAGGTTTCCTAAAACCCCACTTGTAGCAACCCTACAAGTGAAATCGAAATACAAGCGATTGACCTTGACTCCCACAACTTGAGAGCAAGCAAACCACTCTCACAAACCGAGAGTAAATCAAATAACGAAAGTTATGAAATATGAAATTAAGCAACACTTACAATCACCTATGCCTTGAAATAGAACTTGAAGGAGAAGTGTGTTGTGTGTTGAAAGACTCTCTTGGAAGAGAGGAAGAGCCCTTTCTCTTGACTGTACCAAATTCCTAGAAGATATCGCTTTAGTTCTAGGTTGGAGAGCAAAAGATTGAAGATTGGAATTCTAGGGCTTTAGGATTTGAGAGCATTGATCTTGAGAGAATGAAAGCTTGAATATGTTAGCAAGAGAGTTGGTAAATCATTAGCCTCTCAATGGAACAGTAGAGGCTCCTTTTGTAGGTTTCTCAAATCACTCAAACGTAATCAGCAAAAACCCGTTTGAAATCCGTGAGGAAAAACTCAACGGATAGAATCTGGGCCCGCAACAGTCGACTGTTGAAGAATTCACAGTCGACTACTGCACAATCAGAGAGGGTAGGTGAGAATTCATAACTGTAACTTACCATGTGGACAGTCGACTGGTGAGGCATAGATAGTCGACAGTTGAACCAACAGGCGACTATAAATCCTACTACAGGCGACTGGCCGTAAGTTGGGTAAGTTGATGAAATCTGAAAAACGTCTGGGAGAACATGACAGACGACTGCTGAAGAGAAGACAGTCGACTGTTAATTTGAACAGGCGACTGTAATTCCTTCTACAGACGACTGTCAAAACCCTGAGATTTTCCAGAGAGTTGAGTCATCAAATAGGCTCAAGGACAGATGACTGTTGTAGCATTGACAGTCGACTGTTCCATTAGACAGTCGACTGTAAATCCAACAAAAGTCAGCTGGCCAGAGTAAACAGAGAAATATATTTTGGGCTATCGAAAGACAGTCGACTGTAAATCCAACAAAAGTCAGCAGGCCAGAGTAAACAGAGAAATATATTTTGGGCTATCGAAAGACAGGCGACTGATTAACAGAACACAGTCGACTGTCACTTGGACATGTGCATGTGAATCATTCATAAGTCGCCTGTGAGAGTTAAAGCTGAGAAGCCCAAAACTAGACTGAAAAAGTTTGTGCATAACAAGCGACTGTAGAAAAAAACACAGTCGACTGTTTTGAGACAGGCGACTGTAAAACATTCAGCAGTCGACTGTTATAATCATGAAATGCAAAATCTAGCTAGAAATAAATTGGAGTCTAAGGAAGGTTGATCTAATGATATCCTAAGACTGGAATGAAGATGTGTCTGGGTGCTCCCACAATGTTCTACTTCTAAGCTACATACTAGAAGAGAAATAAGAAAGTTACATTTAACGAACTCTCTCTTCTAACCAATGCATGAGCTTGAAGTCTTCTAGGAGCTTCAGTCACCATCTACGATCATCCAATCCATTTCATTTGCTTTCAATGATCTTTGAGTGTCATCCATTGCAAGTAGATCTTTATAATAAGCTTAGGCAATGGAATAACTGCAAAATAGGGGATTAGTCACAAGTATTTATATTTGCACATCATTAACACCAAGTAGGGAGAAGTCCAATACTCAACAAATGTAAGTAGTAAAAATTATTTTAATATTTATTAAAATGTCGTTTTTCGCATACGACTCCAAAAAATCCCCAAAAATTACCTTAGGTTCGTATCGTCATGAGGATTACGAATACGAAGTTCATTTTTAGATTTGAGCGACAAAAAATAGGAATAAATCATTTACTTATTTTAAAATCGTTTTGAATACAGAAAAACGTTCACCTAGAAAACAGGTGGTTACAATCAGGCATCTGGTAGCTGCCCGTTTAAAGCCGTTGGACTGCTTGTTCATAGAATCGTTTTCTTGGTTTTTGGGCCCGAATTACAGTGTATTTATACCCCATTGTGAGTTTATTTTTGTCACCAATACACATCAGAAAAGAGATCATTCTTGAGCCAAAACAAAGAGAAAAGTTTTCACTCTCTTCATCTTTCTCAACCCTTAGAGCTTCTTTCATGTTGCATTGATCTTCAAAGCTCAAAGGAAGTCCATTGGTGCATCAAGCTCATAGCCTAGCAATTGGACAACGACACTTCTTTGCCTCTACACTTAAAGTTAGTAAGTTCATTTAATCCAGGTAATAGGAAGTGTGTATTTTATTTCATTTCATTTGTTGGAACCTAGCTTCCGGGTTGTTGAAGTGTTCTCTATAGAAAGAGAGGTGATTCCCTTGGAATGGGGTTTGGAAATCTTGGAGTGTGCTATCTTGGAAAAGGTAGGCTCTTAGAAAAGAGCGGCTATGGAATAGAGTGAAACTTGCTTGGAAAAGTGTGAGTTGTATTGGGTTGGCTTGGAAAAGCCTTATAGTGGAAATACACAATACACTTGAAAGAGTGTGGGACTGGAGTAGGCTTAGCCGAACCAGGATATATTGTTGTGTTTGCGTTTGTTGTCCCTTGTGATTATTGCTAATTTATCTTACTTTTAATTCTGCATTTGCAAGAATAGTTTAATTAGCTCATTATTGTGCCATTACACTATTCACCCCCTAGTGTGTGTTGCCTAGTTGCATAGGTCCTAACATTACTGTGGTAAGAGGTCGGGGAGGGGTGGAGCTCAGAAGTGGTATTTCCAATCAAAGTCTAGGGATAAGTGTATAGGCCCTCCTCGCAAGGACTTAGCGAAGGACCAATGTGCCTTTTGTCGGGAGAAAGGACATTCGATCAGAGACTGTCCAAAGGTAAAGAAGAAGCACAATGCAACCAAAAATGTTGTTAAAGGCATTGAGATTGAAGAATGGATATTAGTCAGTGCTTTGAAGGGTGTGAAGTCAGATAGTTGGGTGCTTGATTCAAGATGCTCCATTCATATGATGCCACAAAGAGAGTACTTTATGACCTTCCATGATGGTGATAAGAGTACAGTCCTACTGGGTGATGACCGACCTTGTAGCATAGCAGGCATCAGCACAGTTCAGAGGAATATGGGCGACGGTGTTACATGAAACATCGATGAGGTATGATATGTTCCCCACCTAAAGGGTAATCTCATATCGCTATGTTCACTTGAAGCCAAGTGCTACCGAGTGACAATGGAGAATGGAGTTCTGAGGGTGACCCGATGAGCTATGATCCTGATGACGGAGAAGCATAAAGGCAACCTTTACTATTTGGATGGGTTGGTCATGACTGGCACAACAGCACTGACCCATGCGACCGATAGAGACGACTCATTAGTCTAGCACATGCAACTAGGGCATGTTGGAGAGAAAGTGATATGAGCTTTACTATTTATAACTGTAAGCGTATGTCGTCGTTGTAGTCCTAAACGGGTTGTCTGCAGGGGGTTGTGTGATCAAGTATTAGCTAATCCTAGGCTATGGTTAGCTACGTGAAGATTATGTGGAATAAAAGAAATAAAATAGAAGAAAGGGCTCTAGGGCTAGGTAACTCTCTATTATGGGTTGAACACAGGGATGAGATCATCATATGGCTATCAATAGATCCTAAGATGAGGGTGTCATTCGTCGGGTTACCATCTACCCCCATTTCTGTGATGCAATGATAGGGCAACCCAATTATCATCTTCCCCAACTTCTATGATGCTATGATAGTACCTTGTTAGATCCTGTGGATGGCAAACAACACTATAAGGGGGTTGAATGGTGTTGTGCAAATCTTTTATGTTTGTTGGTTAGCACAATTATAAACCTTCTAATGTTGCCTAAGAAACCAAGTAGAGTGATCTATGCTTGGTTCTTAATCAATAAGTCAATCTTATAAATAAAGTTGATCAGAGAAATAACACAGCTGGTAGTCGACTCCCTATGAACAGTAGTCAACTCTCAGAGAATTTATAAGCACAACTCTGCTGAGTGATAAGATAGATAAGATTACAAATAATACAAATATTATATCTTTATTCACAGCAGATAAAAGAGAGTTAATCTTTGCAATAGATGTACAACAATCAGCAAATAATAATGTAAGAGCAAAGATAAACAAACACAGAAAGAATCAAACGCAAATACAAGGATTTTTATCCTGGTTCCCCACAACTTGGGTACGTCCAGGCCACGACCAATCCGGTACGATATTTTCACTATTGCTTTAGCAATACAAGTACATAACTCCACTCGTTAGGATTTCCCACACACCTAGCCCTGACCAGGATTTTCGACTGCAACACTGCAACACCTAGACTTGTCTAGGATTTCCAACACCCTTACAACAAAGGGTAAATTACAAAATAAAAACCAATATCCAACTCACCACAATATTTGGTGGAGTTTGTATTCGTGGAAAAATAGAATTCAAAATATGATCTTAGATCACACAAAGATATAAATTTTATTCTTCGTGATCTAGATCGTTGTTTTCAAAACCCCTTTTAAATAAGATCAAAATAAAGAACAAGGATTCTAAAAAAACTATTTTGAAATAGCCAAATTAAAATTGATCTAAAAAAGAAATAAGAACTTCAAAATAGAGATCAGAAAATACTAACAGATTTGGCTAACAAAAAAATGAGAGCTGAAAAAAATGAGAATGAGAGATCTTAGAAATTTCAGCACAAAATAGATTTGAGAGTTGTAGAGTTGTTGTGTTGTTGAAATGATCTCTAGAGTCCTCTATTTATAGGTTTAAATGAGAGGATTTGAAATTCAAATTAGGTTTGACTTTTGCCCCGAAATTTAAGGAAGCAATGAATTGGAGAGGCAATCAAGCAAGTCAGAAAGTTGAATTTCGACAGCTGGTAGTCGACTCCCTAGGAGTGGTAGTCGACTCCCAGAGTGTTTCAGAAGAAGAAAATTTTCCATCTGGTAGTCGACTCCCACTCTTTGGTAGTCGACTCCCAGAGCAGTTTTTTCTGAAACTTAGCTAGCAAGAGAAGTAATTAACTCCAGGGTGTAATGGAGATTAATTAGTAAGCTAAGCAAAAGCTAGCAATTGCTCTCAAGAGTTTTGAAATGATTTGAAAACATTTTAAAACATTTTAACTTTGAAATCATTTTGAGTGTGTGTTATAATTACTTTTGGCTTTAACATAATCCTAAGAAAGACACAACTCACACACTATAGACTTAAGGCGAGTCTTCACGAAGCTTGGTAAGATGATGACTTGAATGCGAGCTTCTCTATGAGCTTCTTCTCCTTTTTGAGCCTGAGCTTCATCATTGACTTTGCAACATCGTCTTTGCCTATTAAGCAAAGTTTGCGCTTCTTCGGAGTATGCGTAAAGCTTTCATTCGTTGTATAACCTGCATACTTAATTGTAGTGTAGTTACTACACTAATATCATTTGGCGTGCTCATCATCAAAACCACTTAGGGGTGGGATCTAATTTCCCATCACTCTCCCCCTTTTTGATGATGACACCCAATGAAAAATGAAGTAAGATAAATAATAATGATATAATAGAATCACTTACTCCCCCCTGATTTGATGCGGTACTCCCCCTGCATTAAAGCCGGTTAGTACAATAAAAGTATTCAATATCATTTTTGCATTTCAGTATTTTTCTCCCCCTTGTCATCATTCAAAAAGATGACATAAAATATTCCATCAAAGATCAACCATCAAAACCACTGACATCATTTGGTGAGTAAAACAAATGATATAAAATATTGAAAATATAATATGACAGCAAAAATAACTTACGTTCCCCCTGCAGAAATGCATGAGCACAGCTATGGAGAGGTTACTCCCCCTGCGTTAAGGCTGATTAGCAATAAGAAGAAATGTGAACATATTCATATTATATTTCTTTTTCAAGTGTGGAACAATATCGTTTTACCATGAAACATGATTTTATATGCATTGTACTTTTCTCCCCTTTTGTCACATCAAAAGGTGTGACATGAATATAATCCAAGCGTTAAAAATATTCGTGACACCAAGTGTGAATGAAAAAATTACATGGAGAGAATAATATGCATACTATGTGAAAGTGATATTTAATAAATAGCATGTATTAAACATTCATAGCATGCAATATTCAATGACATAAAAACGTCTCAATATCACCTTTATGCATATATTTCAATTTAACATAAATTGAAGCTTGAATTAAAAGAAATCATACTTGCTCCTTATATAAACATGCATTAATCTCATGGAGGTGTTTCTCTTTCGGTATTAAAAGCAAGCAACATTTAAACATAGAATATATCCAAAAACAACAATTGTAGTTAATAAGAATATTCAATTCCAATATGCAATTTCTAACATAAAACATATTAATGATGAATAAAATCAAATATCATGCATAAAGAATGCATAACAACCAAGTATAATACAATCTTTTGCTATCCATGAACAAATAGAATATTATTCATTTAGGATGACTCAATAGTAATTGTTTTTTTTAATATTTTGTGTCACGACCCGCTTCCCTAAAATGGAGGCGAGACGTGAAAAGGTCCGCACGAGAGTGGAGCTGTGAAGCCCCAAACCCGATAAGCGTAAATAAAACATAAGCAGGTCCCTGTAACCACAACTGAACAACAATAATAATACAAGGAGAGACTGAAATAAAAACTTCACATCTCAAATATTGTCCAACATGAAAATAAGTTCAACATCAAGAAAAGCCACCAGGCTAAAAGAAAAGAGTCTAAGGCCCAGAACAAGGCCAACAAAAGCAACAACGACAAAGTATAGGTGCTACGCACCGATAACAAAACAACTGTCTAACAAAAGTAAAACACAACGAAGACACTAGGACTGGTCACCAGTGTCCACGTACTCCCCGTCAAACACAAGCTCGGGCTCGACGTCAGCAAACGCCTCGTCCTCAACGAGGTACTCGAGCTCAGGATCTAACATGTGTCACCCAAAAGAGTAAAGGGGCACATGTCAGCAAGTCTAAAAGACTTGGGCAAGGAAACTGAAAGTAAGGCAACTAGCAACCTAGCAGTTGGTATGCATGACATGGCAGTTATAACATGAGTGCACAATTTAAAACATGGCCAGACAATTTTGTACAAGGGAACAATTATCGGGACAAGACAAGAGTAGCCAAGCTACTAACAATCTCAATCAATTCACATTGTTGTAGGTGTTTACGCCCTTCAGCTGAATGGTTCATCATTCACACCGATCGGCACTAAACACAAATCACGTTTCACTGTTGTTTGTAGATGTTTACGCCCTTCGCTGAATGGTACAACATTCAGACCGATCGGCCCTAAACACTACCCCACCCCCAAAGAGTTTACGCCTTACAACTGCAGTTGTTGATCAAACAGACTCCCAGTTGAATGGCCGCTTAACTCTTACCCCCAATACCCACACGAAATGGAGCCAGGGTCCCCGCGCAATGAGCTCAGCTAGTGAGCCTGGGGTTGCCCCGCACATGAGCTCGCATTCTTAGTTCACAATTCAATATATCGAGCGTTGGGGTTAGCAACTCATTATGCTCGCTTCTGGTCACGAGCCAGGAACACAAGTATTGTAGCGATGCTACGCAATCACGGGATCATCAAAAGAATGCAATGACATGACATGTAATTTGCATACCGTCAATGGAAAGTAAACATGACATGTTAATTGTGCAACATGCTAAATGTCGGAACTAGCTTCGTTGTCAAGCTAGTTCCCCAATTTGCGCCTATGCGAGTATCATTTCGTCGCCTAGCCTCTTTTATGCCTACAACAAGCAAATGGCCTAAAACATGGCCTAAGACCCTAAGTGGCAAGTTTCACTTGCCTAGCACCGGGGATGACGACCACTTCGTCACACGGATGCCAATCTACGGGGAAATCGCTGTTATGGGGGAACAATCATCAAACATCATGAAATTATATTAGGGTTTCATAAAAATATAAATAGGTTATGAAAACAACGGTAGATCGATTTCTTACCGAGAGGAGGCGGAAGAAACACTCCGGGGAACCCTAGGATCAGATCTGGAAAAGATTGGGGAAGTTTGGGGAAACTAGGGTTTTGGGGGATTTGGGGATTTTGATGGATTTGGTGAGATTTTGGGGAAGATGAGAGGTAGATGAGTGGATGGAGGGTTTGGATGATGATTCTAGGGCTTGGAATGAAGGAATGAAGCTTGGAGGAAGATGTGGGCTCAAGGGGGAAGATTTTAGTGTTTTGGGTCATGTTGAGGAAGATGAAATCGTTTGGGTTGGGTATAAATAGGTTGGGCTGGCGGCTGCCCAGAAATTAGGGTTTCAACACTGGTTAGTCGGTCAAAGAGCAACCACTGACCGACTAGTTTGGCAACTAGTCGGTCGGTCGACCAACGCAGACCGACTAAGTGCAAACAGTAACTCCTGAACGAAAATAGGATTTAGAGTTAGTCGGTCCATGAACAAATACTGACCGACTAGTTTAGCATCTAGTCGGTCGATGAACGTTCTTAGACCGACTAAGAGTAAACAGTAACTCCTGAGAAATTTAGAAAGCTAACTAGTCGGTCCAAGAAGGATTGCCGATCGACTGGATCGTCATCTAGTCGGTCGGTGCCCCTTCTTATACCAGCTAATGAGCACCAAAAGTTCCGATACGGAGCGCGGGGCCCCGGGATCGATTCCTAAGACTCCTAGGCTTGATCTAATAGTAAGATACGACCGTTATGAAGCCCGTCACGAATGACATACTTCGAAATCGACGATCCTAAGGAAGAAACGAGAAAATACGACGAATCGATCGAAAATGAAAGCTACGGAGACGAAAACCACGCATGAGGAGAAAATCCACCAAAACATATATTTTAATATAGATAATCCAATCGCACGAAAACCAGTCGTTACATCCTACCCACCTTAGAATAAAGTCCGTCCTCGGACTTTCTAACTATAGCTACATCTAGTCACCCTAGTAATTACCCTCAATCAATATCACATCACAATTTCAACCAAGTACATTTATTTCAAGTGCTTATATATATACTCTAGGTGGTCAATTATTAACACCACGGAAGTAAATACATTTTCACGCACCTAGTACCCTTATACTTATCACAATCAAACAACTCCATTCACGTATTCAAATCATTCATATAGGCAAGTTTATTCCATATAGCTACAAAACACTTATTACACACTATGTGAAAATAACCAAGTCTCTTACTTATTTGAAAATAATTTCACACTAGAAAATACCATCGGAAACTACGCGTATGAATAACTATCTATGGACATGACAATAAGAATACTCTAATCCCTATACCTCCTAGTATACGCCAAAACAACCAACATGCGAAATCACACCATACAATTGTTAAAACAAGTTCACTATATCTAACATACATTCATCATCGTTATGATTCCACCATTTATAATCATTCAAATACATGCACACATTTCACCGTATTACCACTTCATATATATAGTCCTATAGCTATAATTACGACACGCCATACATACCATAGTCACCAAATCCTATAACTATCACATACTCACCCGTGCATGGTGCACACCCACACACGCTAATATTTCATTCATATATATATACCAATCACACCACTATATGCTTAGCACATCTACGCACCTAGTTAGCTAGTGCACATATACTCACGCAACCAAGTCCTTAGTGAAAACTATACCACAAGACCAACTCACATAACTATATATTGGTATGGCCACCCACAATCGTGTGTGTAATACAACCGGCACAAACAATCCTGACACTATACATACATCATTCATCACTATACACTAACCACATGCAATACACCAATGTACATAGAGTGTACCCACCCAGCTTGAGTGAGACTCAAAATCATAGCGGAATAATTCCATATACGTAACATAGCATCCATATATATATGCCAATACTAGCCAATGCATACACGTCTACCAACATAACCACATACATATCTAAATGCCAAACACCCTTAATATCTAACCAGGTAATATCACATATTTCAACCACTTCATATATCATGATATTCTTACAAACATCAGCACACCTATAATTACAATACTCTCCCTAATAAAATTATTTACCCATAGTCACACCCAAGCATCGTATATCTTCATACCATACCCATCCACCCATAATTGGCACACCAATACACTTACTTCACCCATTAGTCAAGATATGCAATAGCCGTGTATACCTCACGGTATACACGCATACGACAGCCACGATAGTAAGCAATACCAATCAAAATTATATTCCCGCTACCATATATATATCACCTACATACTCACGCAGAAATTTCATAACTACACGCGTCTACGCACAATACGTAACTACGTACGAGCACACACTCACACGTACAACACATAGGTCACATAATAGGCCTACCCACTTTAACTATACGTACACCCATTATTATCACACCCAGCATACATATAGTTTCACCAATCATATTATTTCAACCATCATAAGTATCTCCAACTACGTACACACTATTCAGACATTCCAATACAGAATCTTATATACATAGACGCCCCTAGAGTGGCATAGCTATCCTCGCACATATCCATAAATATTAACACACTTACAATTTCATAATATCACGAATAACTCTGAGTATGTATATATCACACAATAGACAACATCACCAAAAACACTAGAAGTATAAAACGGTCATATTTTGAAAAGTTGGGGTTCCCCTTCATATAAACGATATTTGAGGATCGATAAAATCACTTGTTCGAAATAAGTTTGAGTTGAATGCTCATAATAAGAGGAAATGATTTATTGGCTTAACGGAAATCATCATGAAGGGAAGTAAAGCGTTCATACGCACATTAAGGACGTAGTTTTAGAAAATATTATACGGCAGTGATTTAACAATGTTGGCAAAAGTCTTGAAACGAAATTTAATTAACGAAAGAATTCTAAATTCATGCCAAATACTTTCAAAATCTTTAAGCCAGGAAAAACTCAAATAATCAATATTGAAACCACCTTTTAGTGCAACCGGGATTTGCCAAAAGAAACCGTTTTACACAAAGCTCTTAACATACGAGCTAATGAGCCTAATACGGATATATGAAAACATTCGAAATTCAACTTAGTTTAGAAATTATTCTAAAAGCATGTGTGGTGGACGGAAAACTCAGTAGTAGGTTTGTCAAAATTTGTAATAAGCTTTAAAACCAAATTATGGAAGGTCTAGATCGTGAGAAAGTTATGAAGACGTAATTCTTTTCCCAAAAATTGTAATAGGGGAAATGTTGAACATATCCTAGGTTGGTTGAAAGCTGGAATCATGTGTAACTTGAAAAGTATATTAAAGGAAACGTGATGAGTCAATTGTATGGCATACGTAAGATAAGGAAAATTTATAAATCGAATTGGGCAAAAATAAAGATACAGTTCAGGATATAATTTATATAAGAAAGGACAGTGTATTTTCATGGGTACGGAAGGTATAGAATGGCAAAACACAATGGGTTAGTATTCCAAATTTTCGACAAAAGCTTTAGAGATCTTTAAGTCAACGAAGGAGCATGAAGTATAAATTTATAAATATTAAAATTTCAAACGAATTTAAACTTAGGAAAAGGAAGTCGAAGGGATACCTTCAGAAAGGTCAAGATTTACAACAGAGAGGTCCGAAAATATTTTACGGCAGAGCTTAATATAATATTTCGGTAAAATTTTGAAATTCAACGAATGAAATCCGATCAACTATAGTGTGAAAATTTAAGCCCATGCTAAATGCTTACAAGTTTTAAAACAGAAGAGAACTCCAATTAAATATCATTTAAAATACTTTTTAGCGGGGCCCGGATTGCCCAACAACTGATTTACACCAGACCTTAAAGTACGAGTTCAATGAACCTAGAACTGATATATGAAAATAATTGAAGTTCTACTTATCTTGGAAGATATTCTAAAGTAATCAAAATAGTAGTAAAGCTCTTAAAACCAAAATACGAGAGATATCGGTTAGCAGAAACTACGAGATTAAAATTTCAACCAATAGACTTCAAAATCTACGAAGAGAATTTTAACTCGATCGAATAGGAAGGAATTAAATATTTAAGAAAGAAAGGGGCCATCAAGAAATGCTTCTACACGAAGCATCAGGATGCAATGCACATTGACGCACCAGAGTCAAGAGGACTCGTGCCAGAAACGTGCAAACCCAAATCGCACTCAACAACCAACCCAGCAATCAAACTCCATTCTAGCAAACATAACGTATCCAAGCAACCAAACATATTCTAACAAACAGGACTGTCAAAAGGAAGAAAGCAACCAGACTGAGGGTTACCTGCAATAACCCCATCCACAGTCCCAGCCTCGACTACGGCCATCGGGGAAGCCTGCCTCCTCAGCGGAAAAGCCTGCCGAAAAGCCTGCTTCTGTGGAACAAGGGCTGCCCCACGTATAACAGCCACGGGCGCCTTCCGTAGTTGAGCTCCGACTGGCGCCTTCTCTAGACGCTTAACCCTCGGACAGTCCTTTAAGGTATGCGCCGCGGCGCCACAAATCAAGCACTGGCCCAGCCTCCGCCTGCATTGTTCCTTCTTATGACCAATCTTGCCACAATGGCGGCACACCTTCTGACTCGGCCCAGCTTCCGGTGCTTGCTGCTGCGGAACTCCATCCGACGCCTTTTGCAGCCGATTTGCATGCCGACAATCCTGCGCCGAATGAGAAGCACCACCACAAACTAAACACTGACCTAGAAAGCTTCTGCACGACCCCTTGAGGTGCCCGGCCTTGCTGCAGAAATAGCAAGCCTTCAGAGCAGATCCACCACCAGCTCGGGTCTGACGTCTTCTAGTCATCTAGCGCCAGAGAAACGGGCCAAAATTAGACTCACAGCTTAATGACTCGGATGTCGAACTTAGTTCACTGGACATTCTAATATTATTATCGCTATTCTGATAATAGCAGTTACAGAAGGACCTGCATGGGCCACCAACAAAACCTGTCACGACCCGCTTCCCTAAAATGGAGGCGAGACGTGAAAAGGTCCGCACGAGAGTGGAGCTGTGAAGCCCCAAACCCGATAAGCGTAAATAAAACATAAGCAGGTCCCTGTAACCACAACGGAACAACAATAATAATACAAGGAGAGACTGAAATAAAAACTTCACATCTCAAATATTGTCCAACATGAAAATAAGTTCAACATCCAGAAAAGCCACCAGGCTAAAAGAAAAGAGTCTAAGGCCCAGAACAAGGCCAACAAAAGCAACAACGACAAAGTATAGGTTCTACGCACCGATAACAAAACAACTGTCTAACAAAAGTAAAACACAACGAAGACACTAGGACTGGTCCCCAGTGTCCACGTACTCCCCGTCAAACACAAGCTCGGGCTCGACGTCAGCAAACGCCTCGTCCTCAACGAGGTACTCGGGCTCGGGATCTAACATGTGTCACCCAAAAGAGTAAAGGGGCACATGTCAGCAAGTCTAAAAGACTTGGGCAAGGAAACTGAAAGTAAGGCAACTAGCAACCTAGCAGTTGGTATGCATGACATGGCAGTTATAACATGAGTGCACAATTTAAAACATGGCCAGACAATTTTGTACAAGGGAACAATTATCGGGACAAGACAAGAGTAGTCAAGCTACTAACAATCTCAATCAATTCACATTGTTGTAGGTGTTTATGCCCTTCAGCTGAATGGTTCATCATTCACACCGATCGGCACTAAACACAAATCATGTTTCACTGTTGTTTGTAGATGTTTACGCCCTTCGCTGAATGGTACAACATTCAGACCGATCGGCCCTAAACACTACCCCACCCCCAAAGAGTTTACGCCTTACAACTGCAGTTGTTGATCAAACAGACTCCCAGTTGAATGGCCGCTTAACTCTTACCCCCAATACCCACACGAAATGGAGCCAGGGTCCCCGCGCAATGAGCTCAGCTAGTGAGCCTGGGGTTGCCCCGCACATGAGCTCGCATTCTTAGTTCACAATTCAATATATCGAGCGTTGGGGTTAGCAACTCATTATGCTCGCTTCTGGTCACGAGCCAGGAACACAAGTATTGTAGCGATGCTACGCAATCACGGGATCATCAAAAGAATGCAATGACATGACATGTAATTTGCGTACCGTTAATGGAAAGTAAACATGACATGTTAATTGTGCAACATGCTAAATGTCGGAACTAGCTTCGTTGTCAAGCTAGTTCCCCAATTTGCGCCTAGGCGAGTATCATTTCGTCGCCTAGCCTCTTTTATGCCTACAACAAGCAAATGGCCTAAAACATGGCCTAAGACCCTAAGTGGCAAGTTTCACTTGCCTAGCACCGGGGATGACGACCACTTCGTCACACGGATGCCAATCTACGGGGAAATCGCTGTTATGGGGGAACAATCATCAAACATCATGAAATTATATTAGGGTTTCATAAAAATATAAATAGGTTATGAAAACAACGGTAGATCGATTTCTTACCGAGAGGAGGCGGAAGAAACACTCCGGGGAACCCTAGGATCAGATCTGGAAAAGATTGGGGAAGTTTGGGGAAACTAGGGTTTTGGGGGATTTGGGGATTTTGATGGATTTGGTGAGATTTTGGGGAAGATGAGAGGTAGATAGAGTGGATGGAGGGTTTGGATGATGATTCTAGGGCTTGGAATGAAGGAATGAAGCTTGGAGGAAGATGGTGGCTCAAGGGGGAAGATTTTATGGTTTTGGGTCGTGTTGAGGAAGATGAAATCGTTTGGGTTGGGTATAAATAGGTTGGGCTGGCGGCTGTCCAGAAATTAGGGTTTCAACATTGGTTAGTCGGTCAAAGAGCAACCACTGACCGACTAGTTTAGTAACTAGTCGGTCGGTCGACCAACGCAGACCGACTAAGTGCAAACAGTAACTCCTGAACGAAAATAGGATTTAGAGTTAGTCGGTCCATGAACAAATACTGACCGACTAGTTTAGCATCTAGTCGGTCGATGAACGTTCTTAGACCGACTAAGAGTAAACAGTAACTCCTGAGAAATTTAGAAAGCTAACTAGTCGGTCCAAAAAGGATTGCCGACCGACTGGATCGTCATCTAGTCGGTCGGTGCCCCTTCTTATACCAGCTATTGAGCACCAAAAGTTCTGATACGGAGCGCGGGGCCCCGGGATCGATTCCTAAGACTCCTAGGCTTGATCTAATAGTAAGATACGACCGTTATGAAGCCCGTCACGAATGACATACTTCGAAATCGACGATCCTAAGGAAGAAACGAGAAAATACGACGAATCGATCGAAAATGAAAGCTACGGAGACGAAAACCACGCATGAGGAGAAAATCCACCAAAACATATATTTTAATATAGATAATCCAATCGCACGAAAACCAGTCGTTACATTTTGAGTCATAAATAAATATCCAAGCATTCATTGATTTTAATAGAAAGTATGATACCAAGTGTTATATCAATACCACGTATAGATAAAAAAATAATAGGCATGGATTCATATGTTATCATTGGTCATATTTCACAAGATGAATTGCATAAGCAAAAAATGTGAACAAGTGAAATGTGAACATGTTGTGTCATTTAGAGAATAATTCTATCATGAATTTTTATGACATTGTATCTAAAAGTAGGCATTACGATAGATGTTTGAGCATGTCAATCATAAATGTAATCAAGCATATGTGACTATTAAAAGATGAACTCCAAAAGAGTTATAGCACAAGATGTCACAAAATAAGTTTAACTCAAAATCGATATCACATATCAACATATGCATGTCTTAGCATTTTAGGAATATGTCATGATCATTTGTCCATAATTTCAATATCCCATATTCCAACTTATCAACTGCATAATTTATACTCAAGAATAACATCATAAATAATGTTGACATAAAATATATAGCAATGTGATGATTTTATGAGTATAACATCATCAAATATACATCAATCAATAATTTTAATATTTTACCAATGTGTGACATAATAGCATGGCATGATAATTCTCACACTAAAGATGATGTGCCAATAATTATGTGATGACATATATCTTTTCTAGTGATCTCATGTGTTGAATAAAAATTATATCATGTCATCAATTAAATTTTCATATATCAAGTGTTGAAAATGTCACGTGTTACATGATGCATATGATTACAAGTCTGAAACATATTATAAATAAAATTTCAGTGTTCCAACTTTTAGCTCCTCCTACAAATGAGCATATCAGATGTCAATCTCTTTCTTTGAGTGACATTCTCAAGGCATTGAAGGGGTTGGCTCCAATTTGTAAGTATTACCTGAAAAATAATACTTTTTGGTACCAGTAATTTTTAGGGTCCTTGGGGTCAGTCATAAATCATATTTAATTTCTTCATAAAAGAATATAAGATTATGGTCAACTATATTTAATTCTATTTTATAGTTTGAATATCAACAAGAATAAATTATAGGCATGCATACATAAGTATGATAGACAAAAATTATTTCATTATTTTATACGAGGGTATCAGCAAAATAATCATGTAAGCACATGCATACCCGAATTCAAAGCTTCAAATAAAACTATCCATTAGGAACCCAAATCCTATTTGCATTTGACTTTCCATGAACAAATGAATCATTATAAAATCCATGCATGCTTCTAATCAAATTATAAGCATAAATATTTTTATCAAGCAAGCCTAAGTGTTTAAGCACCTATATCATATTATTTCTAGCATGGTTGTAACGGCCGGTACCCACTATTCGTTATACAGCTGTGCGTATAGCAATTTCGGGTACCTGATTGGTTTTGTTGCTTTGTATGTGAGTCGTGTTGTGAGTTGATATGGCCGTATCACCTTGGTTGCATCCTTAGTAAGCCAACCCCCGATGTGTGCCCAACTTGAGATTATCGTCGCCTTTGAACCCCGTATCATTTATACGCGTTACATGCTCGTAGCCTTGTTCATGCACGTATTTATTCTAGACCTTGTCTGTTACCGAACCCTATAGTGTGATATGCCGTTGTGACCCTCTTCGAGAGTATATAAATTGTGGTGTTAATTGGGAACGTCATTTCACGGGTCGTCCTCCCATGATTTGACTTTATTTGACGAGACGTCACGATTTTCACTTTTGACGCGAGGCGTTTTTATTTTTAGTTTCGCTTCTCGTCATCGAAATTGTGATCCGTCTTCTCTGTCTTCTTTCTCTCGTCATCTCGGTCACCCCAGTATTTATCTTACGATTTTTGGACTTTGTTTGACCTACCTCTGCTTTTGCCCAACTTAAATATTATTTTAACCCTAAGTTTGATTGGGCTTTTGACTCTAATAAAATTTATTATAGATTACATCTTATATAGCCTTGTTTTAGCCAGCCCATCTTAGCCTAGCCGTAAGCATCAGGTAGGTGTGAGAGAGAGTAAGAGTATTGGGTTTTAATAATTTTATAACAACTTTGAATTCAACTAAAGCCCAAACCCTCACATCTTGCTGCCGCAACCCTAGCTAGTAACCCTATGAACCAATACCCATTCCCTCACATGGGCCTGCACCCTATATCTAAATGTTTATAATTAATAAACCCTTTGTCTAGGCCCAATATAACACCTACTCCTATGAACCAATACCCATTCCCTCACATGGGCCTGCACCATTTTGCAGCATCCGCAAGCCTTCTCGCGGCCACTACCCACCGGAAACCGCCCCAAGCACCGCCTCTGCCCGCGAGACAGCCGCCCGGCGCTGACAGCAACAGCAGGCCGTGGGCCTGACTGCGACGCCGCCTGAGGCTGTCTCGATCACCCCCTCGCCTATCTCTGGCCAAGCACCAAGATCCGCCGGCCGGTGCGACCTCCGGCGATGGCTGCTGCTCTTACAGCAGCTACGGTAGCCGGCCCTTCTCCACAGGGCTTCTGACCAAGGCCCTCACCTCCCCTCGTCGGTGCACGGAGGGTCACCACCCTAGCGACGCTGGAGCTCCGTTCGACCTCCCCCGTCAACCCACACAGCGATTCCGCTGTCGAAGCCGCCGGAACCCTCACCCCATCATCTACCTGCAAGCTCTGTGAGAGCCCTTCCATCTATGGGTTAGAACTAAAACTTGTAGATATTATATCACTTTGTTAATATTGATGTGTAACTTGCCTTCCAGGAATTTAACAGTAGGTTTATACCCAAATACCTTTAGAGCTTTCATATACATTATTATGTGGTTAGGAAACGTAGGCCTTAACAAATATTAGTGTTATCTCATATATTTATGGCGACAATGTATATTTTGTTATAACCATTAATAAACTTCTTATAATTTCTGTACTTTAGGTACGTTATTAGGATATTTCAGATGTGGAAGTTAAACATTTGGTATTTTGAATTAGTTAACATGTTGGATCCTTAATATTGATGTGTAACCCAGTTCCAGGATAGAAACCTAATTAAAATTGACTTATTAGACGTCCCAGGTTGTCTAATAATTCCTTGTTCCTTCGTAACGAACTCATTCATGCTCTTGATTTTATCACAGAGTATCCGTCTTCCCATACCGTACGCGCTACAGGAATCCAACCCCTGACGTCGCTACCCGACGTCAGAGTAGCTCTCGCGTCGTGTTGAGGTAAGTCACTCTCCGTAGGAACCCACACCGCATGTTAACAAGATAAAAACTGTAATTTTATGGTGTTGGTTAATTCACTAATTGAAGATAATGAATACGGGACTGTAGGTTGGTGTGATGATTGATGTTTGGGCACGTAGGCAGAACTGGACTCCTTGATCTTGTGACTTGCAGCACGTCAAACTTGCAGGCAAGTGAAACTTGCCAACTCTTGCTTAGGGCCATGTTTTAGGTGACTTCCTTGTTTTTAGCGTAAAAGAGACTAGGCAGTGAAATGATAGCCGCCTAGACGCCTATTTGATCTAGTTTGACAACGAAACTAGATCCGTCACCTCATTTGATCTAGTTTGACAATGAAGCTAGATCCAACCCCTTTAAAATTGTCTGTTCATGCATTTGTAAACTGCCATGTTTAAATTCCTTACATGTATGCTTTACTACTTGCCATGTCATGTCATATATGCATTGAATGTTGCATTCGTAGCACACGCTACATACGTGTACTTGCTTGCCCAGGCTAGGTGCACCCCTATGCCATCATGAAAAACACTTCCTGGCTCGTGATTCAGAAGCGAGCATTCCCGTTCGGGGATAAGGCCCTGGCTCGATACACGTGGAGGGGTAGGGTTGAGCGACCACTCAGCTTAGGAGTTGGCCCGATCAGCCACTCTAGCTGTAAGGCGTGAACTCTGTGCACGACATGAAAATGTGACTTGTGAATAATATTAGTTGCTACTCTTGCCATGCCATGCTAGACACATGTTGTACTTTACTTTACTTGTTGCACTTATACTTTAACTGCCATGTCATTACATCATGCTAGAATTGCTAGGTTTCTTTACTTTCAATTTCAGTTTCCTTGCACAAGTCTCTTGTAGACTTGTTGACATGTGCCTCTTGCTCTTTTGGGTGTCACATGTTAGACCCTGAGCCAGAGACCGTAGCTGAGTACGTGGTTGTTGCTGACGCTGAGCCTGAGTCCATGTCTGCCCAGGAGGAGTTTTGTGGACATCGGTGACCATTCTTAATGACTTTGCTGAGATTCCTTTTGTTTTAGGTTTTCTGTTAGTTGTCGGTGCGTGGCACCTTTTCTTGTATGTTGTACTTTTGTTGGCCATGCTGGGGCCCTTTAGATTCTTTTCTTTTAGCCTGGTGTCTTTTCTGCGATGTTGGAATTTATTATTATGGATATTCTGATATTCTCTTTTGTCTCATTTCCTTATTATTATCTTTGTTTCGTTTCGCGTTGCCAGGACCTTCTATTTAAAGTTGATTGACGCTTATCGGACTTGCAGCTTTGTAGATTCAAGTCTGAGCGGACCTTTTCACGCTTCGCCTCCATATTTTTGGGAAGCGAGGCGTGACAGGTTTTGTTGGTGGCCCATGCAGGTCCATCTTGCAACTGCGAATTATCGAAACAACGATAATAACTATGGAATGTCCATTAAATAAATTGCAACATCCGAGTCATAAGTCTTGAGCCTAGTTCTAATCGTTTTCCTATGTCACTAGGTGGTAAGAAGACTTAGTTAGACGTCTGTGCTTGCTAGTTAGTGGTCCCTGATTGTTAGTTAGACTCCCTGCTAGGAATTGATTTAATTTTCTAGGAGTTACCTTAGTGGTTCTTGTCTAACTCCGACCATAGTAGACTTCTAGAATTCCTCTAGTCGTTCGCTTGGGTTCATCGATTTCGGGCCCAACAAAACATGATCTTTCTCCTATTAGGACCCTTTGGAGTCTTAATGTAAAGTTTCTCTTGATCTTCGGTCGACCCGGTAATTAGAACCCAGCTTCCACCTTTTTCCCCGACCATTACACTTTCGTGTTATCGACCGTAGAACTCCATCGTAGTAGTTTCACTAAATTATTTTCCTTCAGATTTACGTTTTATTTGAATCACTTCCTTCCTTTCAAATCACGTGAATCTACATGTCACCATCGTCAAACGTTGAATTACTCCATTACTACCCTGATCATTCGATAAATATTTTCAATGTTATCTATTTTGAAGTTCTTTTCCAGTTTAAGTTATTTTTTCGATTTCCCTTATTGAAAGATTTCGCTAAGTTTAAATTTTATTTAAAACCTTCTACGTATGTATTTAAATTTTTCACTATTCGATTGAGTTAAAATCCTTTCGTAAATTTTGGAGTTTATTGGTTGTAATTTTTAATTACTATCTCGTAGCTAATTGCTAACCAATATTTCTCGCATCTTGATTTTAAAAACTTATTACTATTTTGATAGTTCGATATACCATCTTTTCTAAACTACGAAAATCATTTTATCCTTTTACCATATATACTTTAGGGTAAATAGAATTTCAATTATCTCTTTATATATATCCGACCTAGTTTCGTTATACACGTACTTTAAGGCCCTTGTATAAAACAGTTTCTTTTGGCAAATCCTGGTTCCTCCAAAAGTAGTTTCAATATTGATTATTTTAAATTTTTCCCTCGCTTAAAGACTTGGAAAGCATTTAACGTGAGCTTAAATTCTTCAGTTAATTTAATTTCATTCTTTGAATTTCGAAAATTTTTGCCGAAATTATATTAAATTACTGCCGTATAATGTTTCCTAAGCTACGTCCTTAATGTTCTTGTGAATGACTTACTTCCTTTTTATAATGATTTTCGATAAGCCAATAAACCATTTTTCACTTATTATATCTATTCGACTCAAACTTGTTTCGAACAACTTGTTTTATCAACCTCCAAATATTTTTATACATATGATGACTCCAACTTTTGAAGTACAGCAGTTATCAAATTCAACGTATTTTAGCTTATGTTATTTACACTATTTCCTTCTCTAACCAATAAAAGTATCACTACATCTCCCTTTCCTCTACCGAAACATTCACAAGTGAATCGCTGTTTCACCTAACCAAGCTGTCTCCTTGTATTCGTCCTATCGAAACACGTGCTTATCGATCCTTCCCTCGTCACGCTATCGACCTCGATCTCCCTCCATTGCTTAGGCTTTAGTGCTCGTCAATAACTGTGTCAACTCTAAATTGTTAGTAGGCCCTTGGACCTTTGTGATGTTGTCGTGGTGCATGTACCTAAATTGAGTGTGTGGGCTTGAATGCGTGTACTCCTGGTAGTATATTAATGATTGCCTATTGTGTGATATATACATACTCAGGGTTATTCATGATGTTATGAAGTTATATGTATGTTAGTATTTATAGATTTGTGTGTGGTTAGCTATACCATTCTAGGGATGCCTGTGTATATAAGAATTAGTGTTGGAATATCTAATGGGGTGTTTGTAGTTAGAGATACTTATAATGGTTGAAATAATATGTTGGTAAAGCTATGCATATGTTAGGTGTGATAATAATAGGTGTACGTATAGTTAAGTGAGTAGGCCTATTATGTGACCTATATGTTAGTACGTGTGAGTATGTGCTCGTACGTAGATATGTGTTGTGCTTAGACGTAAGTAGTTATGTATTTGACTGCATGAGTATATAGGTGATATACATATGGTAGTAGGATATGGTGTGAATATATGTTCTACATGTGTGTGACTATACGGTGAATGCATGTATTAGGGAGGGTATTATAATTATACGTGTGCTGATGTATGTAATATTATTATGGTATATAAAGTGATTGAACTATGTGGGTGTTACCTAACTAAATATTAAGTGTGATTGACATATGGTATGTATATGGTTATATTGGTAGATGTGTATACATTGGAGTGGTATTGGTATAGGTATAAATACCGTGTTACGTATATGGAGTATTCTGATATGTGTTTCGAGTCTCACTCAAGCCTGAGTGGGTATACTCTAAGTATATTGTTATGTATGTCTGTAGATTGCATATAGCGATGTTTGATGTATGTATAGTGATAAGAGTGTTTGTGCCTGGTTGTGTTACGCACATGATTGTGGGTCGCTATACCAGTATATAGTTATAGGTGTTGGTCTGGTGGTATAGTTATTTATTAAGGACTTGCCTGTGTGAACGTATGTGTGCTAGCTAAACTAGGTGTGTTGATGTGATAAGTATATAGTGGTATGATTGGTATATATGAATGAAATGTTAGCGTGTGTGGGTGTGCACCATGCACGGGTAAGTATGTGCTTAGTTATAGGTAATGGTGACTATGGTATATGTGGCGTGTCGTAAATACAGTTATAGGACCGTATATGATGTGAATATATGATGAAATGTTTGCATGCATTTGAATGACTATATATTGTGAAATTGTAGTAGTGGTGAATGTATATTAGATATAGTAAAACTTGATTTAAGTAATGATATGGTGTGACTAAATTTGTTGATGTGTTTGGTATTGGATGTATACTAGGAAATATTATGGAGTAGTATACCCATGTTTGTTTTGTGCATAGGTAGTTATCTATACGTGAAGTACTACGATTGTATTTGCTGGTGTGAACTATTTAATTGTTTGTGAGTATGTGCACCATGGTATGTAATTACTGTTTAATAGTTATATAAGGATGTATGCGACTATAAGAATGATTGAAATAGGTATATGAATTTGACTGACTATGATAGGTGTAAGTGTGTAATGTGCGTGAATATATACAGGTTAGTGGAGTTATTGTTTGAATACCTAGTGCAAATATAAGTACTTGTAATGACTATACCTGGTTCAATTATAGTGTGAGGTAATTGGGATAGCTACTAGTATGGCTAGAGTTATATTTATAGTTAGAAAGTCCGAGGACGGACTTTATTCTAAGGTGGGTAGGATGTAACGGCCGGTACCCACTATTCGTTATACAGCTGTGCGTATAGCAATTTCGGGTACCTGATTGGTTTTGTTGCTTTGTATGTGAGTCGTGTTGTGAGTTGATAGGGCTGTATCACCTTGGTTGCATCCTTAGTAAGCCAACCCCCGATGTGTGCCCAACTTGAGATTACCGTCGCCTTTGAACCCCGTATCATTTATACGCGTTACGTGCTCGTAGCCTTGTTCGTGCTCGTATTTATTCTAGACCTTGTCCGTTACCGAACCCTATAGTGTGATATGCCGTTGTGACCCTCTCCAAGAGTATATAAATTGTGGTGTTAATTGGGAACGTCATTTCACAGGTCGTCCTCCCACGATTTAACTTTATTTGACGAGACGTCACGATTTTCACTTTTGATGCGAGGCATTTTTATTTTTAGTTTCGCTTCTCGTCATCGAAATCGTGATCCGTCTTCTCTGTCTTCTTTCTCTCGTCATCCCGGCCACCCCAGTATTTATCTTACGATTTTCGGACTTCGTTTGACCTACCTCTACTTTTGCCCAACTTAAATATTATTTTAACCCTAAGTTTGATTGGGCTTTGGACTCTAATAAACTTTATTATAGATTACATCTTATATAGCCTTGTTTTAGCCAGCCCATCTTAGCCTAGCCCCAAGCATCAGGTAGGTGTGAGAGAGAGTAAGAGTATTAGGTTTTAATAATTTTATAACAACGTTGAATTCAACTAATGCCCAAACCCAAACATCTTGCTGCCGCAACCCTAGCTAGTAACCCTATGAACCAATACCCATTCCCTCACATGGGCCTGCACCCTATATCTAAATGTTTATAATTAATAAACCCTTTGTCTAGGCCCAATATCACACCTACTCCCGTGATCTCTTAGCATGGCCTTTAAATATTAGCCTAGGGTTCTTTTTGCCCTCACAGCAAGAAACGAGCTGCCGCCCTAGGCTAAGCTTCCTCCCGCAAGTCCCAGCAGCCGTAAACACTTACGCACGCACCATTTTGCAGCATCCGCAAGCCCTCTCGCGGCCACTACCCACCGGAAACCGCCCCAAGCACCGCCTCTGCCCGCGAGACAGCCGCCCGGTGCTGACAGCAACAGCAGGCCGTGGGCCTGACTGCGACGCCGCCTGAGGCTGTCTCGGTCACCCCCTCGCCTATTTCCGGCCAAGCACCCAGATCCGCCAGCCGGTGCAACCTCCGGTGATGGCTGCTACTCTATACGACAGCAGCGTCAGCCGGCCCTTCTCCACAGGGCTTCCGACCAAGGCCCTCACCTCCCCTCGTCGGTGCACAGAGGGTCACCACCCTAGCGACGCCGGAGCTCCGTTCGACCCCCCCTCCCGTCAACCCACGCAGCGATTCTGCTGTCGAAGCCACCGGAACCCTCGCCCCATCGTCTACCTGTAAGCTCTGTGAGAGCCCTTCCATCTATGGGTTAGAACTAAAACTTGTAGAATATTATATCACTTTGTTAATATTGATGTGTAACTTGCCTTCCAGGAATTTAACAGTTGGTTTATACCCAAATACCTTTAGAGCTTTCATATACATTATTATGTGGTTAGGAAACGTAGGCCTTAACAAATATTAGTGTTATCTCATATATATATGGCGGCAAGGTATATTTTGTTATAACCATTAATAAACTTCTTATAATTCTGTACTTTAGGTACGTTATTAGGATATTTCAGATGTGGAAGTTAAACATTTGGTATTTTGAATTAGTTAACATGTTGGATCCTTAATATTGATGTGTAACCCAGTTCCAGGATAGAAACCTAATTAAAATTGACTTATTAGACGTCCCAGGTTGTCTAATAATTCCTTGTTCCTTCATAACGAACTCATTCATGCTCTTGATTTTATCACATAGTATCCGTCTTTCCATACCGTACGCGCTACAGGAATCCAACCCCTGACGTCGCTACCCAACGTCAGAGTAGCTCTCGCGTCGTGTTGAGGTAAGTCTCTCTCCGTAGGAACCCACACCGCATGTTAACAAGATAAAAACTATAATTTTATGGTGTTGGTTAATTCACTAATTGAAGATAATGAATACGGGACTGTAGGTTGGTGTGATGATTGATGTTTGGGCACGTAGGCAGAACTGGACTCCTTGATCTTGTGACTTGCAGCACGTCAGACTTGCAGGCAAGTGAAACTTGCCAACTCTTGCTTAGGGCCATGTTTTAGGCGACTTCCTTGTTTTTAGCGTAAAAGAGACTAGGCAGTGAAATGATAGCCGCCTAGACGCCTATTTGATCTAGTTTGACAACGAAACTAGATCCGTCACCTCATTTGATCTAGCTTGACAACGAAGCTAGATCCAACCCCATTAAAATTGTCTGTTCATGCATTTGTAAACTGCCATGTTTAAATTCCTTACCTGTACGCTTTACTACTTGCCATGTCATGTCATCCATGCATTGAATGTTACATTCGTAGCACACGCTACATACTTGTACTTGCTTGCCCAGGCTAGGTGCACCCCTATACCATCATGAAAAACACTTCCTGGCTCGTTATCCAGAAGTGAGCATTCCCGTTCGGGGGTAAGGCCATAGCTCGATACACATGGAGGGGTAGGTTGAGCGACCACTCAGCTTAGGAGTTGGCCCGATCAGCCACTCTAGCTGTAAGGCGTGAACTCTGTGCACGACATGAAAACGTGACTTGTGAATAATAGTAGTTGCTACTCTCGCCATGCCATAATAGACACTTATTGTACTTTACTTTACTTTTTGCACTCATACTTTATCTGCCATGTCATTACATCATGCTAGAATTGCTAGGTTGCTTTACTTTCAGTTTCAGTTTCCTTGCACAAGTCTCGTGTAGACTTGCTGACATTTGCCCCTTGCTCTTTTGGGTGTCACATGTTAGACCCTGAGCCAGAGACCGTAGCTGAGTACGTGGTTGTTGCCGACGCTGAGCCTGAGTCCATGTCTGCCCAGGAGGAGTTTTGTGGACATCGGTGACCATTCTTAGTGACTTTGGTGAGATTCCTTTTGTTTTAGGTTTTCTGTTAGTTGTCGGTGCGTGGCACCTTTTCTTGTACGTTGTACTTTTGTTGGCCATGCTGGGGCCCTTTAGATTCTTTTCTTTTAGCCTGGTGGCTTTTCTGTGATGTTGGAATTTATTATTATGGATATTCTGAGATTCTATTTTGTCTCATTTTCTTATTATTATCTTTGTTTCGTTTCGCGTTGCAAGGACCTGCTATTTAAAGTTGATTGACGCTTATCGGACTTGCAGCTTTGTAGCTTCAAGTCTTAGCGGACCTTTTCACGCTTCGCCTCCATATTTTTGGGAAGCGGGGCGTGACAATTGTGTACATTGTGAGGTTTGTGTACAAAATGTGTTCTTTGATGTGCATTGTGTGCAACATTTTTGTGTGCTGTGTTGCGAGCTATAACATGAGGTTTGTTGTGTGCATTATGTATATTGTATCTTGCATTTTTACCTTAAATTAAAGCATACTTTTTGGTATGCGCAACATTTATATTTCTACTCATATCTTTAGATGTAGAAGCTTGAGCATGAGTAGATCTATCAACAATATTTATAGGAGCATAAGAACAAGAAGAAATAGAACTATTTTTGATACAATCAAATTTTACAACTAATTCTTCATGCTTTATACGACTAGAAGCAATAATATTTGCAAGTGAATCTATCTTATCGTTTAAACATGAAAGATACATAGCATGTTCATTTTCAATAATTCACGATCAATCAATAATGCATCATATTTTGCCTTCAAGGAATTATGATTATGTAATGAAATATTACTATAATAATTTTTAAAATCATTATAAACATCCGATAAGCTACCATGTTTCTTAGATTAATCATCATGCAAAGCATTTTACTTTTAATTTAAACTTTTGTATTTCTTATTCAATCTTTCGAATTCTCTATACAAGTTTTCATATGCACTAGCAATGTCAAAATTATTTTCATCATCAGAACTAGATTCACATACCTTTTACTTATTGTTTTGATAAGCCATCATGCACATATGATTTGTGGGTTGCTCTTCATCTTCTTCATCACTTGAGTCATCCGACTCTGAATCGTTCTCTTCTTCGTTAAATTTGCTCTCTTCTTCGTTGGTGTTGGTGGTGTCGAAAACTCATTCATCTTCAACAATCTCCTTTCCATACTTTACATCATCGGATTTGATTGTCTCCATAGGTGTTTGAATCCCTTTTGATCTTGATCCGAATCTTTCATCCAATAGGTTGAGGATTTGGTGTGCAGTTTCAGCCCCTTCTACAAGATCTAACATTTTAGTAGTTAAACCAGTGTAAAGTAAATGCATTACCTTTATGTTGTTGAAGTAGGCTTCCTCTAGATCAGGATTCCATTGGGTTTGAGGAATGGTTGGAATCTCATATGGTTCTTTGAGGGACCTTGCGTACTTTAGATCTTGTACCTCCAAGAAGATCTCCATTCTCCTTTGCCATTGAGAATAGAAGTTGCCGTCGAAGATTGGTGGTTTATGGATACTGTACTCGGGAGGACAGAACGTTGTTGATGCCATTGCCTTTGACCTTGCTTTGATACCAAGTGTTAGATCCTGTGGATGGCAAACAACACTAGAAGAGAGGTTGAATGGTGTTGTGCAAATAGTAAATCTTTTTCGTTTGTTGGTTAGCACAATTATAAACCTTCTAATATTGCCTAAGAAACCAAGTAGAGTGATCTACGCTTAGTTCTTAATCAAAAGTCAATCTTATAAATAAAGTTGATCAGAGAAATAACACAGCTGGTAGTCGACTCTCTATGAACAGTAGTCGACTCCCAGAGAATTTATAAGCACAACTCTACTGAATGATAAGATAGATAAGGTTACAAATAATACAAATATTATATCTTTATTCACAGCGGATAAAAGAGAGTTAATCTTTGCAATAGATGTACAACAATCCACAAATAATAATGTAAGAGCAAAGATAAACAAACACAGAAAGAATCAAACGCAAATACAAGGATTTTTATCCTGGTTCCCCACAACTTGGGTACGTCCAGACCCCGACCAATCCGGTATGATATTTCCACTATTTTCTTAGCAATACAAGTACCTAACTCCACTCGTTAGGATTTTCCACACACCTAGCCATGGCCAGGATTTTCGACTGCAACACCTAGACTTGTCTAGTATTTCCAACACCCTTACAACAAAGGGCAAATCACAAAATAAAAACCAATATCCAACTCACCACAATATTTGGTGGAGTTTGGATTTACACCCAAATTCTATAGCCAAAGTAATAACAAAGTGTATTCATGGCTAAATAGAATTCAAAAATATGATCTTAGATCACACAAAAATATGAATTTTATTCTTCGTGATCTAGATCATTGTTTTCAAAAATCCTTTTAAATAAGATCAAAATAAAGAACAAGGATTCTGAAAAAAAAACTATTTTGAAATAGCCAAATTAAAATTGATCTAAAAAAGAAATTAGAACTTCAAAATAGAGATCAGAAAATACTAACAGATTTGGCTAACAAAAAATGAGAGCTAAAAAATGAGAATGAGAGATCTTAGAAATTTCAGCACAAAATAGATTTGAGAGTTGTTGTGTTGTTGTGTTGTTGAAATGATCTATAAAGTCCTCTATTTATAGGTTTAAATGAGAGGATTTGAAATTCAAATTAGGTTTGACTTTTGCCCCGAAATTTAAGGAAGCAATGAATTGGAGAGGCAATCAAGCAAGTCAGAAAGTTGAATTTCAACAGCTGGTAGTCGACTCCCTAGGAGTGGTAGTCGACTCCCAGAGCGTTTCAGAAGAAGAAAATTTTCCAGCTGGTGGTCGACTCCCACTCTTTGGTAGTCGACTCCTAGAGCAGTTTTTTCTGAAACTTAGCTAGCAAGAGATGTAATTAACTCCAGGGTGTAATGGAGATTAATTACTAAGATAAGAAAAAGCTAGAAATTGATCTCAAGAGTTTTTAAATGATTTGAAAACATTTGAAAACATTTTAATTTTGAAATCATTTTGAGTGTATGTGTTATAATTACTTTTGGCTTTAACATAATCCTAAGAAAGACACAGCTCACGCGCTATAGACTTTAGACGATTCTTCACGAAGCTTGGTAAGATGGTGACTTGAATGCGAGCTTCTCTATGAGCTTCTTCTCCTTTTTGAGCTTGAGCTTCATCATTGACTTTGCAACATCGTCTTTGCCTATTAAGCGAGGTTTACGCTTCTTCGGAGTATGCGTAAAGCTTTCATTTGTATAACCTGCACACTTAATTGTAGTGTAGTTAGTACATTAATATTATTTGTTGGCTCATCATCAAAACCACTTAGGAATGGGATCCAATTTCCCATCATACCCATTGTGAGACCAAGCCTATTGTTGTAGGTCATCGTCATGTGACGGGTGCATGAAGTTTACAGTATTTCCTAATCCTAGCATCATTCAATAGCCAAACAATTTATTCAACCCATATTCAATTCCATAAATCAAGATCTATCGGATCCTAGATAAAAACTACCAACAAAACATTAAGAGTTAAGATATTAACATAAATAATAATAATAATAAACCAATAAAAAATATAAAATACGAAATAAAGGGAATGAAATACTTATCTCAATGATTGCAATACATGTAGTTGTCAATTCCAATCTTACACCAATGAGAAACATATAAAAACCTAATCTAAACTATTCCTACTCCTAGAACTAATTACAAATAAGAAAAGGTATGAAAGCTGGATGAAAAACGAGTCTAATGCTCAGCTCCCCTCGAAAACGACTCTCCTAATCCTTAAATAAATTCCAAGAACCCTAGCAGATAGGCAGTAAACCTGACCCAACATGGCTGTTTGAAAATTGAAATGGTCGTGTCGGTGCTGCTTGAGGCTTTGCCTTCAAAAGGTCATTCAAAAATCGTTGTTCGACACGGTCGTATGGATGGCCATACGACCGCGTTGCCACAGAGCTTCAGAACTGTTGTTGCCTTCTCTTTTCTTCTTTTGACTGATCCGGTCATGTGGATGGCCCCACGATAACATCAATTTTGGCTTCAGCTCCTCCGTAACATGGCCTACACAACCATTTCAAACGGTCGTGTGGGGGTTCTTTTTTGGCTCTAGGTTGTGATATGCCACATGGCCGTTTGTGGTGACACAAATGGCTGACACAAACGGTCGTATGGGACCTAAGATCCTTCATCACTCCTTCATCGAAATGGTTCCCGTCGCTCCTCCGATCGCTCCCAAACACTATGTACTCGCTGTTGGGTACAAAAACTCCACATTCTGACCTGAAACACACAAAAGAAGCTCAAGAGTAAAAAGAAACTAAAAGTGAAAGAAACGACATGAAAAGCATGGCCGAGTGGTGTGAAATGTGAGGGAAAAATATATGAGAAACATATAAAATAAACACGCATCAATATCCTCAAGACTAAACTCTTCCTTGTCCTCAATGAAGACAAGGAGAAAGTAGAGATTGGAGGAATGCAAGCCTGCACAGAAAATGTTATCAGGAATTTCAAAATGTAGAGCATTCATATACATGGGTGAGTGGGGAATTCCGATTTCGAAAGTTATAAACATATCACTTCCTCTCCACCAATCAGTACATAGCATAAGGTATCATTTTTAGTAGAAATAGACACATAATATGCAAGATCATGGTTATGCTCAAATCCTAAGGTATTTCCTCTATCTCGCGCTAGGTTATTAGAATGAAAATTGAAATTATGCAATGATCGAGAGGAGAATTAATATTATATGATTTCATGCAAGTCTTTCTAGTAGATGGCTCTTACAACATGCTGTCGTCCTGGATTAGGTGGGTTGGTAGCATTGCCCATGCTTTTATTTCTATATTTAAAAATGATCTCTCTCTTCTTTTTTCCTCTCTTTTTTCTCTTTTTTTGGATCCTAGTTTGTACGTGTAAGAAGCGTTGGGTCAATGGCTCCCGGGTGAGACGACCTTAGGGCATTGGGCCAAGAAGGACCCCTCAAACCTACTAACTCAAACCAACTAAAAATCTAAATACCTATGCACTCCCCCAAACTAAATCTTTCGGAACGAATCCCCAATTCTTCTTGACGCACGAGGACCCAGCTACTCGATGTAGCTGGAAGAACTGTGCATATTTATATTTTTTTCTTCTTTTTCTGTTTCTTCTATTTTTTAAAGCATGGGCAAGCTAGGCAACTCCACTCATGAGTACTGAATAGACGTGTTATTATCAAAATCTTATTGGATTGCAAATCATTATACTCAACTAAGACTTTCAAGATTCATGTATAAGATGGATTCCCAAAGTAAAATATAACATAGGCCTGTTTAGAGTACTTCTATCCTAGAAAATGAGAGCATAAACATAATAAGCATAGTATATGAGATCTCAGACCAAAAACTAAACCTAAAGCATATATCACAATTGATGTCGAGAAACTGAACAAACAACAGTGCATATAAAAACCTCAACATCGTGAAACTCTCGACATAAAAACACATATATAAAAATGGATGCAACACATATATACATGTGCATGCAAGTTGATGTGGAGATGCAAGTGTGTGTGTGCGCGCGCGCGCGTGTGTGTGCATGCGTGTGTGCATGTGTGTGTTACACACACATGTACACAAAAAGGAAAAACAAAAAGTGAGGGAGATAAATCAAAAAGAAAGTAAATGAATGGAATGCTCCTCCCCAAAGCTAGAAGTAAGAATTGTCCTCAATGCTAAATGGATGTGAAGATAAGAGGAAATATGCGAGGGTAGGAGGTGCAAACGGGTGAGAGGAGGCATCCCCCAAGCCAGGATAGTGTTGTGCCCTATATGTGATGGAGAAGTGGATAACTAGGGCAAATGCAATGCAGGGGAGGGTGAATGGTGAAGGGATCAAGTAGCGCCATCCTTTGGTGGTGGTGGGGGTTGTGGAAGTGGGATGGGTCTGGGGTCGCAGATGATGTGAAGGTCAACGAGGCAGTCATATATATCATGGATCATCAAATGCAAGTTGTAAAGTGTGGACATTGTGACGTCCATGCTGGACAACAAGTCTCGAAGACTCTCCTCCAAAATGCAGATACAATCATCTATAGTAGCAGGTGGGGTAGTGCCGGAAGTATAACTAGTTAGGATCCTGTAGATAGCAAACTAAACACTAGGAGGGTGATTAGTGTTTCAAAATAATTCGGACAAATAAAATTAACTCCCTCTAATTTTTGCCTAGATTGCTTGTTAGAGTAACCTATATAAGAATATAATCAACTCAATCTAATTACTTGCAATGATATTGAGAAATGCACAATGGAAATTTAAATCTTAATCTGTAAGTAATAGAAACAATCTCAGAGAATCAAATGCAAACACATAGTAGTTTTATCCTGGTTCACCCACTCTATGGGGCTACGTCCAGACCTCAACAATGTTGGGAATTCTACTAACCAACTCTCTTAACCAAGATAGCAATGACTCACCAAGAAGGCTTACACTTGCCTAGTTCCACTTGCTAGGTCATCCAAACACTATAACCACCACCTAACACAACTTGCTAGGAATTTCCAACTCAAATAAACTCCTCCAACAATGGAGAGTATTACACAACTTCTTACCAATGCACTTACCAATAAGCTTTGAAGATGATAGTGCTCACAAGAATACTATAGCCAAAAGAAATTGGAGCTGAATGTGGCTAAGAAAATTCCCTATTAATTCTTTGAAAGATGAATATTAAAACAAGAAGCAAGGAAAAACTCAATTCATTAATTTCTCTTTGAAATAGAAGATTAAAACAAGAGGGAATCAAATCTTTAATACCAATAACTTTTGCTTAAAAGCTTTTGTAATACAAAAATTTTCTTGGCTTGAAAATGAGAGTGTGTGTGCTTTGAATTAGCTTTGAAAGCTTAAAAAATTTGATCATTCATCACCCAAACAAATTGTGCAACTCCATATATATATAAGCTTCATAACCGTTCAAAGATTATCTCAAAAATACCCTTGCAACGACTCTCCAACGGATTGAAAACAAAATCCCGTAAAATCTGGAAGTCCGTCTGACAGTTCAAAGTAGTCAACCATTGAAGTGAAAGTAGTTGACTCCTTTGCGACCGACTTCTTTTCATCCAGCACCACCCACTTCCACTCCCATACAAAGTAGTCGACTCTTTTGAAAAAGTAGTTGGCTAGTTTTCATACATATGGGTTTTTAGCTTTTAAAACTTTGGAAAATTATTTCAAAATATTTTTGAAATATATGTAATCATTTAATAAGTTTCAATAAGCCATATGTGTGTGTTGCTCCAATTCTAAGGCCTACAAATAATCTAAGACATGAAAAGAGAAATTACATCAAAATACCATCTTGGTCTTCTTGATGCACTTGAGTACTCTTCTCTTAATCTCTTAGCTTCTCATAGCATTTGGCCTTGGCTTGAGTTCTCACATAAACTTTCTAAGTCTTTCTCTTGAGTCCTTCTTGGTTAAGCTCATTGGCTTCATTTGACTTTTGTTGACTTTATGAGATAAGACTTCTTGTCACGGTCTGTTTTCGATCGTACGCTTTTCGTGCACGTACTCTTGTTCGTGCACGTATTTATTTTGGATCTTTCTTGTATTCGAATATTATGGTGTGATATGCCGTTGTGACACTCTCGAAGATGTGGAATTAATTTGGAACATCATTTCACGGGTCGTCCCCCATAAATTGACTTTGTTTGAAGAGGCGTCGTGATTTTCACTTTTGTCGTGAGACCTTTTTATTTTTAATTTCATTTCTTGTCGTCAAACTCGATATCAGTCTTCTTAGTTTTGTTTCTCTCGTTAACATGGTCGCCACGGTATTTTCTCATAATTATCGGGTACCGTTTGACCCACTTGCGCACTAGATTTCCCATTAATAATCTATTAGGCCTAAGTTTAACATGTTATATTTCTCTAAGCTAGTCTCCCCCAATTTTTCCCCTAAACCGTACCCTACCCTCTCACACTCTCTCTCCCAATTACCCACAACTACCCAAAAATATCTAGTTGTATAGCAATGGTATCACATCCTTACGTAAGAGAACAAATCTCTCTCCTTCTATTCACCACCCAAAATTTCTAATACCCTTAACTTCACTTCTCTCCCAACTCCTTAAGTGCACCCCAATTCGAACTTTATATAGATAAAACCTACCCTATTAAATAGCAGGCTATTGCAATTCACGCAAACAAAATTTCCCAGTGCCGCCATCTCCTTGCTATCTTCCGACTTCATCTCCCCGACCTAGCCCTTTTCTCCCCTACGCTACCCCGGCCACCCCCCGCCGTCAACCACCTATCCCCGCCGACTGGCCTCTCCGCTCCGACCTCCGACGCACAGCAACACCGCTGGTGCCCGCTCCTCCATCTCCAAGAGCCCACAGCGCCGCCCCACGCTCGGCAGGCCCCTCCGACGTCCCCGCGGCCTTCCTCCGGCCATTTTCTGCCGAAGAGCACCTCCTAGGGCACTGTCAAGAGCAGCAGCCGTTGCTCTTCGCTGCAGAAGCATCGTTTCGTGCGGCAGTTGTTGTAGGACCCCCCGTCGATCTTTCTCTCCGGTGACCCTGTTGGATTCCATCGATAGCCGCTCTAAGGCGTCGACACCAGTTGTGATCGTCTCCCGTGTGGCAGCGACGCACGGCAGCCCCCAAGGTGTTGTCGACCTTCCCCTTGCACCGCTACGACTTCCATCTAGCCGCTGTCCACGCTTAGCAACGTCCCGCTAGCCGTACTCGACCCACGACGACTCCCGGAAGCTTCGTGGGATCATCCCCTTGTTACGGTTAGTAACGTACATGATAACACATTTTACAACTTTTGTTATTAGTCTGGAATCGTAAATACATGATGAACGGACTTATGATTGGGTGTTTGCATGCTAGTAACCTTAATAATCGATTTTTAGCTAACGGACGTAATATATTGATGTTAACTAGATTGTTCGTAGGGCTGATAACTTGTTTACACAACTTCTAGCTAATGTTAGCCTAGGTTGCATTGATGACATGATGTATGTTTATTCGTATTAGCAACTTAACGTAGTTAACATGTTAATATTTTAATGATCATTAATATTGTTGTGTCACCCATCTTGGATTAGAAAACCTAATTAAAATTGGGATATTAGACATTTTAGGTTGCCTAATAACTTTTGGTTCCGTCAAGAACTTATCGAACCCGTGTCTTATCAGCAGAGAACTGTTTGTCCCAAAAACGTTCGTGATACCGAATCCAACCCCTGACGCCGCTATCCGGCGTCAGCATAGCTCTCGTGTCGTGTTTAGGTAAGATCTGCCCCGTAGGATTCAACAATTGCCTGTTAATCAACTAAAATTTGGTAATTTCTGATGGTTGTGTTTCACTAATCAAGAATAATAAATTGGAACTGTAGGCTGGATTGCGTTGTGAGCACATAGGTAGACTAGGACTGCTTGAGCAGAATCGTGACTTGGTTATTTCATGCAAGTGATACTTGCCAGTAAATGTTTTAGGCGATGTTTTTAGGCCAATTTGCTTGTTAGCGTAAAAGAGACTAGACAGTGAAATGATAGCTGCCTAGACGCCCTTTTGATCTAGTTTGACAACGAAACTAGATCCGACACCCGACTTGATCTAGCTTGACAACGAAACTAGATCCGACACCCTACTTGATCTAGCTTGACAACGAAGCTAGATCCGACACTTTTACTTGCTTTCAATCATGCTGCCATATCATGTTTAATTTTCATTTAACGGTACGTACTTTAATTGCTCATCACATGTCATGTCATGCATCATGTGTTCTTCGTGATTGAGTAGCACACGCTACAAATGTTATTGCTATTGAGGCTAGGCACATGCTTTTGCGGGGACAACCATATGCCATATTGAAAAACACTTCCTGGCTCGTGATCCAGAAGCGAGCACAGTGTTGTTGGGAAACCAACGCTCGATACATGTGGAGGGGTAGGGTTAAGCGATCACTTGAGCGTAGAAGTGTGCCCGTACAGCCACTTCAGCCAAAAGGCGTAAACCCTGTGCACATTGTGAAATGATAATGCTCGTGAAATGATAATGTCCGTGACTCGTGAAAACAGTGTTTTCGTAGCTTCTGCTACGACGTGCATGCATGTCATCATGTCATCTTAAATTGTTGCATTCTTTAAACGTCTTGTCTTTTCATTATATTTAGAACTGCTAGTCGCTTTATTTTATTTGTATCCTTGCACAAAAGTTCTCTGTTTTCCTTGAGAGACTTTTGCTGACATGTGCCCTTTTCTCTTTGGGTGTCACATGTCTGGTTTTGAGCCCAACTTGTTCAGGTTTGTCTGCCGAGACTAGGTGACCATCTTCGTCTACTATAACTAGGGGTGTGTGCCATAGAGTGTGGTACAGGTGCCACCAGTCCCACAAAGGGACATATTTGTTTTTGATTTCGTATTAGTTGTAGAGGACGACAGGTTGCTGATGTTCAGTTCAAAGATTCCGGTCATGCCCTTAGTCTTAGCCGGTGACTCTCTTTAATTTTGTTTCGGCCATGCTTTAGGCCTTTCGTTCAGACTTATACTTTGGTGACTATTCTGTGATGTTGGAATTATTGTTGGATGTTTTGTTGGTGGATGTTCTTTTATCTGCTTCATTATTATTGTTGTTGTTTCATCGCAATGCAAGAACCTGCCATGATTTGTAATTTTTACAGACGCTTATCAGACTGCAGCTTCAGAGCTCCACGTCTGAGCGGACCTCATCACGTCTCTCCCTCCATTTTAGGGAAGCGGGGCATGACATGTTTTGTTTATGGCCCATACAGGTCCTTTTTGCCTCCGCAAAATACCGGAACAATAATAATGATAAACAACATCCAATTAAATATTCGAAACATCCAAGTCATGATTAAGTCTAATCTGAACATTTTCCTGTCTTATATAGTAGGAAGACTTAGGTAGATGTCCAGGTTTGATAGTCAGAGCCTTCGTCAAGATTAAGTTGTACTTGTCTTAGGTTGCCTTAGCAGTCTCTCACCCAGCCGTGACCATATTAGACTTCTAGAGCTTCTCTTTTAGCTATTCGATTGAGTCCGACAATTTTGGGCCCAGCAAAACGTAATCTTGACTTCTCTTAGGACCCGTCCCTGAGACCTCTATTACAGTCTAGTTCATTAGAGAGTCATAGTGTTAAGTTCCTCTTGATCTCTAGCCGACCCGATAATTAGAACCCCTGATTCTAACATTTTCCTGATCATTACACTTCGGTGTTATCGACCGTAGAATCCCATCGTAGCTTTTCCTGAATCGTATCCTAGGCATATTCATCACACGATCATATTCTTTGCCCTCGATACACGTGATCGTTTTTCGACAATTATTGTTAATTTTTCGAAGCTTCTCCGTTGCAAATATTGATTCTTCCAAAGTTATTTTCGATTTTCCTTACTAAACGTTTCACTCAGTTTAAATTTTGTTTTAACCCCCTTCTTATATATTTAAATTCCTTACTTTCGGTTGAGTTAAAATACTTTCTTAGATTTTGAAGTCGGCTTGGTCGTAAATTTTATTACAATCTCGAGACCGTTTTCTAACCTATATCTATGATATTTCGGTTTTAAAACTTTATTACCATTTTTGATAATTCAATATATCTTTCCTTCCATGTCTACGCTACTCAGTTTATTATTATTAATATTTTTCACTTACCGTACATACTTTTAGAGTATTTTCCTAAGCTAAATAGCACTTCAATATTTTTTTTTTATCAGGTCTATGTTCATCGTGCTCATATTTCAAAAATTTTGTATAAACCTATTTTCATTTACAACACGATCACTGCCTCACCTTACTCATTATTTCTTCGACTAAAAACTTTTTTCGTGTTTTCAAATTTTTCCAGTCTGCTCGTTTTTCCTACATATTTTCATAAGAATAAATATATACGACATCATATTTTACACCTGACTCTCTTTTGCCTATTTAATTATTTAAAGCAATATTTTTGTCTCACCCAACCAGCTATCTCCTTATCCTCGCCTCATCTGAACTCTCTCTCTTCGATCATGTTCGTTAAGCTTTTGGTTTCGGTTTTCTTCTTATTGTTTAGATGCTAGTGCTTGTCGTTTCCTGTGTCAACCTTAGTATAATAATGAGCCTATTGATTTTATTGCGATGTCGTTGTGGTGCATGTATAAGTGGAGTGTGTGGACCCATGTGTGTGAACCCCGACGTATCACTCATGTATGGGTGTATTCCCCTATAGTATATTAATGTTTTTCGCTTATGTGATATATATATACTCAGTGTTAGTCATGATGTATATGAAGTTGTATGGATGATATTAGTTATGTATGTGTGGGTAGCTATAACACTTTAGAAATGCTTGTATATATATTGGAAATTGTATTGGAGTATATACTAGTAGTGTATGTAGTTTGAAGATACTTGTAAATGCTTGATGTGTGTGTGTGTGTGTGTGTGTGTGTGTGTGTGTGTGTGTGTGTGTGTGTGTGTGTGTGTGTGTGTATTAGTAAGTCAGGTGAATGTTAGGTGTAATGGTATAAGTGTACTTATAGTTAAGTGTGTAGGCCTATTATATGACATATATGTTAGTACGTGTAAGCGTGTACTCGTACGTGGATATGTATTGTACTTAGACGTAACTAGTTATGTATTTGTTGCATGAGTATATGGGTGATATACGGATGATGATAAGGTTATAATTTTGTTTGGTATTGCTTGTCTTTACGGAATTTTATGCGTGTGCATGTATAATGTGAAGTATATACGATTATGGTATGTCTTAAACTATGTATGGATAAGTAGTTGTGTCAGTATACTAATTATATGTAAATGGCTATGGTGTGAATATATGTTACATGTATGTGACTATATGACGAATGCATGTATTAGAGAGTGTATTAAAGTTATATGTGTGCTGATATTGGTAATATTACTATAGGGTGAAAAGTGTTTGCATCATGTGGGCTTTACTTGACTAAATATAGTGATTGATATTATGGTATGTATGTGGTTATGTTAGTGGATGTATACATATTGGAGTGGTATTGGTATACGTATATATACCATGTTATGTATATAGTTTTTCTGATGTTGGTTTTGGTGTCTCACTCAAGCTTGAGTGGGTATACTAAGTATATTGTTACATATGTCTGTGGATTGCATGTAGTACTATGAGTGTAGTAATGGATGATGTATGTATAGTGATAGGATTGGTTGTGTCTGGTTGTATTACGCACATGATTGTGGGTGGCTATACCATTGTATAGTTATAGGTGTTGTTCTTGTGGTAAAGTTATTTACTAAGGACTTACGTGTTGAATGTATATGTGCTAGCTGAACTAGGTGTGTAGTTGTGCTAAGTATATAGTGGTATGGGTGGTATGTATGAATGATATATTAGTGTGTGCGGGCATGCACCGTGCACGGGTAAGTATGTGCTTAGTTATAGGTATTTGTGACTATGGTATGTGTGAAGTGTCTTGAATATAGTTATAGTACTGTATGTGGTAAATATATGATGAAATATTTGCGTGCATTTGAATAGCTATATCTTTGTGAAAATATAGTAGTGATGAATGTATATTAGATATAGTAAGCCTGATTTAATATTATATGGTGTGATTACATGTGTTGATATGTTGGTGTTGGATGTATACTAGGAGATATTAGGGAGTAGTATATCCATGTTTGTTGTACGTAGTTAGTTATCTATACGTAAGTACTAGGATCGTATTTGCTAATGTGGAACTATTTGTGTATGTATATGTACATTGGTTGTGATAAATGAGTGATAGTTATATAAGGATGTACGTGACTATATGAATGATTGAAGTACGTATATGAATTTGACTGACTGTGATAGGTATAAGTATAGAATGGGCGTATATTTATAAATATATACATGTTGGTGGAATTAATGTTTGACTACCTGGTGCATATATAAGCACTTGTAGAGACTATATCTGGTTTGAAATATAATGTGGTATGATTATGGTAGTTACTAGAGTGGCAAGATATATTTATAGTTAGAAAGTCCGAGGACGGACTTTATTCTAAGATAGGTAGGATGTCACGGTCTGTTTTGGATCGTACGCTTTTCGAGCACGTACTCTTGTTCGTGCACGTATTTATTTAGGATCTTTCTTGTATCCGAATAGTATGGTGTGATATGACGATGTGACACTCTCGAAGAGTATTAATTTATGGAATTAATTTGGAACATCATTTCATGGGTCGTCCCCCCCACAAATTGACTTTGTTTGAAGAGGCGTCGTGATTTTCACTTTTGTCATGAGACCTTTTTATTTTTAATTTCGTTTCTCGTCGTCAAACACGTGATCAGTCTTCTTAGTTTCGTTTCTCTTGTCGACACGGTCGCCCCGGTACTTTCTCATAATTATCGGGTACCGTTTGACCCACTTGCGCACTAGATTTCCCATTAATAAGCTATTAGGCCTAAGTTTAACATGTTATATTTCTCTAAGCTAGTCTCCCCTATTTTCCCCTAAACCATACCCTACCCTCTCACACTCTCTCTCCCAATTGCCCACAACTACCCAAAAATCTCTAATTGTATAGCAATGGTATCAAATCCTTACGTATGAGAACAAATCTCTCTCCTTCTATTCACCACCCAAAATTTCCAATACCCTTAACTTCACTTCTCTCCCAACTCCTTAAGTGCACAAAAATTCGAAATCTATATAGATAAACCCTACCCTATTAAAAAGCAGGCTATTGCAACTCACGCAAAAAAAATTTCCCAGCGCCGCCATCTCCTTTCTATCTTCCGACTTCATCTCTCCGACCTAGCCCTCTTCTCCCCGATGCTACCTCGGCCACCCCCCGCCGTCAACCACCTGTCCCCGTCGACTGGCCTCTTCGCTCCGACCTCCGGCGCATAGCAGCACCGCCGGTGCCCGCTCATCCATCTCCAGGCACCCACAGCGCCGCCCCACGCACGGCAGGCACCTCCGACGCCCCCGCGGCCTTCCTCCGGCCAATTTCTGCCTGAGTGCGCCTCCCCGGGCACTGTCAAGAGTAGCAGCCGCTGCTTTTCGCTGCAGCGGCATCGTTTCATGCGGTAGTTGTTGTAGGACCCCCTGTCGATCTTTCTCTCCGGTGACCCCGTTGGATTCCACCGATAGCCGCTGTCCAAGGCACCGACAGCAGCTGTGATCGTCTCCCGTGCGGCAGCGACGCACGGCAGCCCCCGAGGTGTTGTCGACCTTCCCCTCGTGCCATTACGACTTCCATCTAGCCGATGTCCATGCTCAGCAACGTCCCGCTAGCCGTAGTCGACCCACGACGACTCCCCGAAGTTTTGTGGGATCATCCCCTCGTTACGGTTAGTAACGTACATGATAACATGTTTTACAACTTTTGTTATTAGTCTGGAACCGTAAATACATGATGAACGGACTTATGATTGGGTGTTTGCATGCTAGTAACCTTAATAATCGATTTTTAGCTAACGGACGTTATATATTGATGTTAACTAGATTGTTCGTAGGGCTGATAACTTGTTTACACAACTTCTAGCTAATGTTAGCCTAGGTTGCTTTGATGATATGATGTATGTTTATTCGTATTAGCAACTTAACGTAGTTAACGTGTTAATATTTTAATGATCATTAATATTGTTGTGTCACCCATCTTGGATTAGAAAACCTAATTAAAATTGGGATATTAGACATTTTAGGTTGCCTAATAACTTTTGGTTTCGTCAAGAACTTATCGAACCCGTGTCTTATCAGCAGAGAACTGTTTGTCCCAAAAAAGTTTGTGTTACCGGATTCAGCCCCTGATGTCGCTACCCGGCGTCAAAGTAGCTCTCTCGTCGTGTTGAGGTAAGATCTGCCCCGTAGGATTCACCAATTGCCTGTTAATCAACTAAAATTTGGTAATTTCTGATGGTTGTGTTTCGCTAATCAAGAATAATAAATTAGGACTGTAGGCTGGATTGCGTTGTGAGCTCATAGGTAGTTTCGGACTGATTGAGCAGGATCGTGACTTGGTTATTTCAGGCAAGTGATTGCCAGTAAATGTTTTAGGCCATGTTTTTAGGCCAATTTGCTTGTTAGCGTAAAAGAGACTAGACAGTGAAATGATAGCTGCCTAGACGCCCTTTTGATCTAGTTTGACAACGAAACTAGATCCACACCCCACTTGATCTAGCTTGACAACGAAGCTAGATCCAACACTTTTACTTGCTTTCAATCATGCTGCCATATCATGTTTAATTTTCATTTAACGGTACGTACATTAACTGCTCATCCCATGTCATGTCATGCATCATGTGATCTTCGTGATTGAGTAGCACACGCTACAAATGTTATTGCTATTAAGGCTAGGCACATGCTTTTGCGGGCACAACCATATGCCATATTGAAAAACACTTCCTGGCTCGTGATCCAGAAGCGAGTACAGTATTGTTGGGAAACCAACGCTCGATACACGTGGAGGGATAGGGTTAAGTGATCACTTGAGCGTAGAAGTGTGCCCGTACAGCCACTTCAGCCAAAAGGCATTAGCCATGTGCACATCGTGAAATGATAATGTTCGTGAAATGATAATGTTCATGACTCGTGAAAACAGTGTTTTCGTAGCTTTTGCTACGACGTGCATGCATGTCATCATGTCATCTTAAATTGTTGCATTCTTTAAACGTCTTGTCTTTTCATTATATTTAGAACTGCTGGTCGCTTTATTTTATTTGTATCCTTACACAAAAGTTCTCCGCTTTCCTTGGGAGACTTTTGCTGACATATGCTATTTTCTCTTTGGGTGTCACATGTCAGGTTTTGAGCCCGACTTAGGTGCAGAGGACGACAGGTTGTTGACGTTCAGTTCGAGGATTCCGGTCCTAACCTTAGTCTCAGCCGGTGACTCTCTTTACTTTTGTTTCGACCATGCTTTAGGCCTTTTGTTCAGACTTATACTTTGGTGACTATTCTGTGATGTTGGAATAATTGTTGGATGTTTTGTTGGTGGATGTTCTTTTATCTGCTTCATTATTATTATTGTTGTTTCGTCGCAATGCAAGGACCTGCCATGATTTGTAATTTTTACAGACGCTTATCAGACTGCAACTTCACAGCTCCACGTCTGAGCGGACCTCATCATGTCTCGCCTTCCATTTTAGGGAAGCGGGGCGTGACACTTCCTAACATCATAATATCTTCACATTTAAATGAATTCGATTAGTAATATTAATCACTTGTTGATCACCATCAAAACATCATTAGAGATGTTCAATACTTAATAGTCTCCCCCTTTTTGATGACGACAACACTGTGCTATAAAATTTACTAAACACTAATAAATCTAAAAAGATTTACTTACTCCTCCTACAACCTGGCATGTTAGGATAAGTATATGAAGCATAATTTCATATTCCATTTCAAAAAATATATATGTGACCAAAGTTATTTTCAGTCAAGCTTTAATAATTCAATATAGAGTATCAATATAAAGTCTGACATGGTTCATGACACACCATAATTTAATTTTTATATGCACACATATTTCTCCCCCTTTTCTCATTCAAAAGGAAACATATAGAGAGTTATATTTGCATGATTCAGATCATATTAATTTGTGTCAAAAGTGAATGCACACATCGAAATTCTCAATGGAAATCAATAATGTAATGAGAACCAACCAAAAATGATAGGCTTCCATGATGAAGACCTAAAGTGTATGGTTTAACAATGCTAGGTTCTCATTAATCTATAATTTAGATTAAGAAATTCTATTTTTCCCTTGATATCAACAAATATGAATTGTGATCAACATGAATTATGAGTATAAATAATGAATATCAAAAGAGTAGTCTCGATTATGAGATAAAGCATGTGATATTCATAAGGTTTAAACAAAAGCTCAATGTAAACATATTTCATAATTCGCATGTGGTGATCATATTCTCTGTATACGATACCATTTCCAAAATGTATGTATGGAGTGTAAATCATAACAAAAAAATAATATGCATCAAGTTGAATCAATTTAAAAAAAAATAAGATTTCTCAATGGGTAGTCGGCTAATCTGGGAAAGTAGTCGGCTACATTCCTATGAGTCATCAAATCTATTTTAGTTTTATAATCTTATCAACGACTATAAAAATTTCAAATTAAAATTTTCTATTTTTCAGTTGATATCAACAATATAAATTTAAACATCGATATGAGTATTTGAGCATGTAGAATGAGATATCATAAAGATAATCACAAGGATTTTAAACATAGGATATCCATGAGCTCAAAACTCTTAAATCAATAAGCTATAAACTTTAAGATGTGACAAGCATGGCATATTCATATGAAGCAATATAGGTGCCATTCACATTTATCATGTCTAAGCATATTCTTTAAGAATTGTTGTCCACATCATTAAATATTCAATCATACGGCATAAATGAGGACATAATGCATAACTTGAGCCAACATTAGTATCTGTAAGATATTAAGCTTAAATTGATTAACATAAATCCATAACCATGGCATAAGAAATATATAAAATAAAGCATACCATGTCCGTAACCAAAAGTGTGTAATCAACACACACTGTAGCAAATATTACAATCCTATTGTCCAAACTTAATTAAACATTCATCCAACTAAGATTGTTCAAGACATAAATATTACAAACTAAAAATTTCCATGACATAAAATAAACCAAAAAGCATAACGTAACATAACATAACATAATAGAGCATAACATAATCCATTACTTAAGCCATAGTAAAGTCTAACTAGATGGTCCTTCTCCTCCTCCTCTTCTTCCTCTAAGCAACTCCTTTATCTTTGTAATCTCGTTGTAAAGGGCATCAATCTTATTACAACCTTTCTTGTCAAGCTTCTCAAAAGCTTGATTCATCTCATCCTTCAATTCCACCTTTAGTTCATGAAGCATTGAAGTGAAAGTTGATTGATCCGAGGGTTGTGCAATATGATGAGGGGGTGAGGCTTCATCTTTATAGTCATATTCACAATCATCACTTTCATCTTCTTCCTCTTCCTCTTCTTCTTCTTCTTCTGGATTGAGGCTAAGCTTCATCCTTGTAAGAGCATTCCTATTAAAGGGTTTAATGAGGTCAAATCTTTTAGTCTCAAGGTCAAAGTTGACACCATGATCTTTGAGGATGATAGTGAGGTAGTGTCCATGTGTAGGTAGATATGTGCCCTTGAGGCAATTTATCCTAATAAGACATCTTGTTCGTAAATACAAAAGGTAATAATTGTCATAGTACAAATTCTATGAATCAATTACTTGGATGATTTCCTTAGACTAAAAGTGAGGTCATTACGTATCTAGATGGAGATCTCGATTGTAAGAAGTAAATGACCGTCTAGAACTTAAGTCTTAAAGCGTTCGTGGTCATAGATGTGTCGAGAATAGGATATCAGCGCATCAGACAAACCATTGTGTTTTTGTCTTACCCTGTAGGGTAATGATGATCTCATAGTCATTCGACATGGCGAAGTTGAAAAGAAGACACAGGTGCTCATTAGAGAATGAGTTCACTAAACGACCCAATTAAGAGTTATTAAATCGATAAAATTTAAATAAACCGTCTTTAATAACTCGATAGTGATGATATGCAAGTTGGTCCTTTAGACCTGAAGTCTTTGTACAAACCTGTTTATGAATAGTGTCACTTAGATCTATGATCTAGATTCGAGGTCAGGTCTGCTGAAAAGTCTTAGGTTGGGTGACACCTGAAGCATACGACGTAAGTGATATACTCATATTTTACATGTTTTATCGCATATCTTCATGACACATTTCACCCTCAAAACCCCCATTTTATACGCTTTTGTGCTATTATTTGGAACAATATGACTTTCGGAGCGTTTATTCCATTTCAGGGATTTGGAGCGATATTGGATCAATTTGGAGTCAATAAGAAGATCGACGACATGAGAGCACCAATGAGACTCATGATGACATGCTCAAGGTGCCAAAGAAGAATACTGGAGCAAGAAAGAGGCAAGAGATAAGGTCGCTCGATCGAACTATGATGCGGCGGAGGAATCGAGTGACCCGAAGTGCTGGAAACAGGACAGCCGTGAACTATTTCTAAATTTGCTATCATCTGGGATTTTTCACTATTTTTTGATATTGTTCCCAGATAGTATACTTCAAGACGGTCCCAAACGCCACCAAGAACGCGCCAATCGGAGGTCGGATGGGCCTTGGAGAATTTCTGCAGGTTGATGGTGCAGTGCTAAAATTGTTCTCAGCAGCCTACTTGGTCGAGCAGTACACTACTCGGTCCGTGTAGTGCAATACTCGACCGAGTAGTGTGCAAACTCAGCTGAAACATGTTTTTAGCTCCTAATAAGCTGGACAACAACCTGCTCGGTTGAGCAGTTGATTACTCGACTGAGCAGGGTGATTTTTTGAGCTCCTACTCACCTCCTTTTCGGCTATGCTCGACCGAGCAGTTGAGTGCTCGACCGAGCAGCTGTATACTCGACCGAGCAGCTACGTTCTCCGTCCGGGTTGGCAAAGCGACATATTTTGGAGAAGCTCGATTCCCTGTGAAATCCGACCGAGCAGGAGGGCTGCTCGACCGAGGGCTGCTCGACCGAGCATGCCTTACTTGACCCGGGCAAACATTTGGACGACGTCTCTGACTTTTTGACGGCTCGACCGAGCAATTTCCTACTCGGACCGAGTCATCGTGGGCACACGCGTGCGTCCAGATCACGATTTTGTTTGGCGAGGGTTTTGAAAGGAAAAGTTGGCAACCGTCACTGGGGAGTTCTGTACAGGGAGTTTTGTAGAGAGTTCTGTACAGATTTTTTGGGAGACTTTTGTATACTTTTGAGAGAAGAGAATTTTTAGATCTTTCTTGGGCTTTTTTGGAGACGATCTTTTGGGGAGTTTGGCTATGCCCTAGGCCCCTTCTTTGTATCAAAATAAGTATTTTTGTCTCTTTAATTCTATTTTTGTTATTTCTTTGTCATTATTGATTGAATTTCTCGTTGATGCATGCTAGGATGAATTCTCTTGCTATTATTGAATCTTCTATTGTTTTCCCTATGATGCATGTGTAGTTCTATCTTGGGCTAAGGGATTAGCCCATGGATCTTAGGATTTGATGTAAAGTTGGGATTTTTTATGATGTGTTGGTATAAAAGGGGTTGTATTTTGGATGATCTAGCAAGATCCCTAGGAGAATTCATACTGAGATCGTGCCCATGGTCGGTGTAATCGATTAGCTTAAGGAATATCCTATTGATTTAATTAGGGAGTTAGTGGATTCAACCGAGGCACGTGACCATACCCGGCTCGTGCCTTGAGGGGATCCACCGATGAACTATACCACTAATTGACGGCTACTGCCACTGCGTCAATAAGAGCCACCAAAATACCTCGAAGCTCTAACCCACGAGAGTGGTACGAGTTGAGAGCGTTTGAACCATGAGAGTGGTGAGAACTTTGTAGATCCTTAATGCACGTATCGTATGCGCCTATCGCAAGAGCGGGGTTAATGCGATATGTTAGATTCATGATGCCTGGACGCATGAATTCACTTTCCAGATGATACAAATCCCCAATTAAACCAATGCAACGTAAGAGTCCTAGCCTAGCGTCGTCATCCGACGGTCCAACTGATGAGTCCTAAAGCCCTAGTCTTTTCTTTCTTTCTTTGTGTGGACCCACTTATTTGTGATATCGAGTGACACGACCTTCGCATCCATCACCATTACAACACTCCATACTCCATATCCACCAGTAAACCCGTAATTCTAACTCAACCTAGGAGTAGATAGGTAGTATAGTACCGCTTCCCCGTGTTCGATACCCGCTTGCCATTATACCGTGCGCTTGCGGTTAGACGACATCGTTTCGGAGTTGATTCTGGCTCGATCAAGTTTATGGCACCAGTGCCAGGGATTTATCTACGTGTAATTCGTGCCATTACTAGGTCGATCTAGAGTTACATTCTAAACGTATCAAGTTTATGGCGCCGTTGCCGATGAGGCGTTTCGCCATATTATCTATTTACCACAATTAGGTTGATTAGATTGCGTTAAAAAAATAAAAAAAATTCACATATAAAATATAATAAATTGGTGAGAGATTTTTTCCCACCACATGCTATTATTATTATCTTTATCTCTCTTTGTACCACTAACGTCTTTTCCTGGTTGTCTATTTTTCTTGATCAAGTACAGTTGATGCAGTAATGGTACTTTCAAAGACGTGACCGGGGTCTATACGATCATATATATACCTCGCTACATTCTATCAAGCTGAGGGAGACTCCTTCATAGCTGCATTGTGCAAGGTCGAAAGAATGTTAGGGATGTTCCATACGGAGTCAGACCATGCGTGGGATGGTTCCAGGCTGTTTAATATCTTTGCTGGAAGACTAAAGGGACCCTCACGTGAGTTTATGAAGAGGATGCAAGTGGGAAAGTTCAATAATCTGCAGTTGGCAGCAACCTTGGAGCAAATGATAGATGATGCTCGATCTATCGGTTCGCTAACCAGTTACGGTAAGCAAATCATCCGACCAAGCATTCATCGATTTTGTTATGGCTAATGTCTCTGATGCAGGTACTATCATAGATGAAGTGTATGCTTCACTTGAAGGTGATCATATCCACCTTTACACCATTAACACTCCACAAATAGAGACATCTGAGATGTCAGAGAAGGACACATATATGGACTTATTGAAAAGCATCGTGGACGCAGTTCGATGCACCGGTCCATTAACGATAACGACAGGTGACCCTTTTGAGCTTGGATTTCAAAAGTTTATTACTCATCGTATCTTTTCCACAGGCACAATTGATGATGGAGTCTGCGCTCTAGTTGAGGGGCACAAGACCCACTTTTATACCGTGGCCTAGATACAGGAGCCCATAGAGCCGCCTGCACCTACTATTAAGAGGGACAAGCCACACCATCCAGTTCCTCGAGTTCCGGGACAGAAACGAAGACATAGGCATAAAAAGGAGAAGATGAAATTCACTTTGCCTACCATACCATAGGAACCCGAGGAGGAGGCCGAAGCAGTGCATCGTGAGGAGGCTGAGATATATTTATTTTACATATTACATGCGGAGCCAGAGACTTTCGCCGAGGAGGTCGTGCTTTGGAACGAGGACATAGCCATTCATGAGGATCCCGAGCATCACCCTCCTCCTTCAGAGCTTCTGCAGCCACCTCGTCCTTCCACTGACTTGAGGACCACCTACCAGAGCTTACTACCCCCCTTCAGGGATATCTCTTCACCCCCTTGCCCTTTACATTTGATTCCCCTCCCTTGTATGATGTTTATTATGATTCAGATTTAATGACTCATTGTACCTTTTGCAGAATACACATACATATGATTAAGAGGTACAATGGGACGTATACGATGAGGAGAGCAAGGGTTAGCACATATGGATGCTGTTAAATATGATCAGGAGGAGCGCTGGGATGAGTCTGACGATGATGAGGAGCATCCTGACGAGACCCACTCCATTATGCCAAAGTTACTTGTGGAACCAGAGGAAAAAAACGAGGAGTTGATCGACGTGGTGCATCAGAGTAGAGATTTATTTCCAGGGAAGTGTTCTCAACCATTTTTTATTTTAATACTATTGTTGATGACCCTATCTGGAATACATTTATTTTGGGGAAAAAATTATCCACATCAGATTGATGCGGCTAATCTCTTGCAGGGTACAGGTGGAGTCATTGGAGAGATGCTGGGAGCCGCATTGCTAGAATCTGATGGAGCACGTGGAGATAGGCACCTAGCGGAGCCACGAAAAGTGCAGATAGAGCAGCTGCCTGCACAGACAACGAAATTGGACCCGTCTTTTGCTACAAGTGGTGTCAATCCAGTAGTGTAGTATTTTAAGCTTTCAATAATCACGAATCCTCTCGGCAGCGAGAGGACCGTATAGGATTTTATATGATTTTTTTAGTTTAATAAATTCACCCCATATGATGGCTCCAAAATCATTTGCACCCTGAACCCATTAATTTTATTAATTACCCTCTTCATATTTTGATATGTCCCGCCATTTTGCTAACTACTATCGAGCATTTCTTTCAAGTGAATACTCACTTTCTTATTCGTTTGACTTGATCCCGCTTAGCGAAGCCGTGATTTTTTTGATCGAGTCATTCGAATAGGATTGTTTGGCATAAGCTCGGGGGAAAGCGCTCTCATGCATCATTGCATGTGCTTGTAGTTGCATTAGGATTTCAAGTCATTCATTTCATCATTTTTCATTCACCCCCTTCCAATTTATCGTTGTTCCTCACTTTTCTCTTTTTATGATCACATTGAGGACAATGTGAAGTTTAAGCTTGGGGAGTGCATTTCCATGTCATTTAGTTGCATTTTTTCTTTATTTTAGGATGTTTAGGATTTTTCAAATTTTTGCATCGTCTTTTTTGTTTTTTCCATCTTATTTTCCATTTATGTGTGTTCATGCATCACATTGCGTGCATGTTTTTCTTTTATTTATTTCTTCTATTTTTATTTCTCTTTCTTCTTCTCTTACTTTTGCTAGATATGTTCCATGTGATGTTTTATCTTATTCGTTCACCTCTCTCACAACGCTACTTAGAGAATTTCATTACCCTAATCCTTATAAGCACTTGAAAATATTCTTTTGATGGTCTATCTAGTGCGAATGCATGAAGCTTATTGAAACTGAATATTTAGAGTAGTATTGTAATGGCCTATTTCTGTATATACGTAATTTGTACGTATTTAATTAGAGTAGTGATTTATTAGAGTATGATTTTATTATTTTCGTAACTCGAGCACGCGATTTAGCGATCATGTATTTTATCTCCTTTAACTTGTGATTGACGTTGGTTGCAGGGGCAAGATCGTATTAATCAAACACATCTTCACCAAATCGATATTCATTAATCAAATCTTAGACCTAATAATCCAAACCGATCTTGATCTAAAATTCTAACCGATTCTCTTAGCCGAGACCCACTATCTTAACAATATCGATTTTCCTAAGTCAACTGGATCCCCAAATCTAAAAATCCTAACCGAGCCGATTCCCCTAACTAATCTTAAGTTGATTGGTCAAACCAGATCTAAATCCTAATATTTCTAAATATCTTAACTAAAATGTTTATCATGATCACATGATGTCTTAATGAGTCTTATATTAATACTCCAAATCAAAATGCTAACTATCCGTATCGATCTTCACCCTTAACCCTATACAAATACATGCTAATAAATTCTAATATGTTTAATAATATCTTAATATTTTAATATCTAAATATCCTGACTTAAGATTTCCCTTAATCTTAATTAACAATAAACATTTTCCCGAAATCAAATACTAAATCCCATTATATCTTAACTAAATCTTTTAAATCAAACTCAATCGGCCGTTAGAATCTTTTCTGTTATGTAACCTCCCCACTAAGCCACTAGGCCATCACATTTGCCTTTTCCACAATCCATGCAACCGCTCACGTTCCATCCTGGCATCTCCACGTCCCCGTACACGTTCCCCTCTTCCCTTTCTAATCTCTTCTTTATATAGCCGACCCCCTATCATCTCGCAAAACGAACCCATGCAGCTCCCCCTTATTTTATAGAACAAAGGCCTTCACCGCCACACGCCACTCCGCCAAGCACCTCACAGCCCTCCAGCCTCTTCGGTTCCGCCTCCCGTCTTCGACAACGCCAACCCCTCAGCCTCCTCGATGCAGCCGAAAACCAAACTCATCGCCATCCTCTCCAAGCACCTCACCGCTCTCCGGTGAGCCCAGTACCCGTTTCGGCCTCCCACCTCCCTCTTCTCCCGACCCCAATGTCCATCCTACCACCTCGCCCTCAACCGCAGCCGCCTGAAAATGCTAGCCCACCACCGAACTCGCTGCAAAACACATTCCCTCCGTTCACCCCGCACCGTCGCTCTAGCCCGCCAACTCTCTTTCCGACCTTCGAAACCCAAAACACTTCCGCGCTCAGGCCACACCGCCCGCAGCCTCCTATTCCTCGACTTCCGATCATACTCCCATGTCTCCGACCACCAACACCCTATGCGAAGCCCTGGCCTTCCCCTGCTTCACCCAAAACAGAGGAGCCCCTACCCCGACCTCCAATGCCTGCACCATTGCCCGTGACCCGCCTGCAGATAAACCCATCTACGGCGCCCATCGACCTCCCCATCAGCGCAGGCACCTCAGAAACCCACCTCCTTCCCCACTTCGATCTTCACTTTCTGACAGTGCCTCAGCCCCCCGTTTGGAACCCAGATCACCCCGACCACAACCCCGCTCGTCGCCACCTCAAATCTCCGACCTCCCCATCGGTTTCCCCTTCCGGCGATCAGCGAACCCCCGCAACCCATCAACCGCACCTGCAATCGGCACAGCCCGCCTGTGCTCCCCTCAGGCCGTGCCTTCGCCTTCTCCCAGCCCGCCACCTGCAAGAGCCCGTCTCCCCTGTCTTCCCCCAAGTCCCCGACAACTCGACCCAAACCCCCGCCTCCTCTTCGATCAGCCCGACTTCCCTCCGACTCAGTGTCTGTCGCCATCTCTTTCGATCCCAAGCCACCTTCGCCACAAATCCCGACGCCGACGATCCCCATCTGCCGCCGTCAGATCCGGCTTCCTCGCGTCTCCGCCTTGCCCCTTGAAGATCCCGCGTCCGCCTTTGATCAGCCTCTACGCACCATCCGAGCCCTCGTCGAAGCTTCACTCTACATCGAGAAGAAAGAAGGGGGAAGATGACAGGTAAGAGAGAGAAGAGTTGTAGATTATATTATAATGAGGATAGTTTATTATTTATTATGATGCCTTTAGTTTTGTAGTTTTAATAAATAGTATCTTAGTAAGTTGAGTATTAACAATTAGCATTACTGCTCTATGTCCACATTCGGATTAGTGTTTTGACATGTGTATAGCTACAATTTCACCTAGATAAGTTAGTTTATTATAATAATTAATAAGTAATGTATGCTGGTTACCCCACTTGACCAATTCTTAATAGTAATCAGAATTGTAACCATGTAAGTTAGTAATGTTAGTTAAGAGAGGAGATGTTTTTAAATCAATAATAATAATATGGTAATAAGCTAGAATTTATTTTTCAATCCTTTAAACTTGATATCACGTATCCGTTGGCACAGATATATCACGCTCCTTGTACATCCGCTCGGATACCCAAATTGCGTCGCATTAGGCAAGTGTGCTTTTACATATTTTATAACCATTCCAGTTAAATTGCTTAACCTGAAGTATTATGTTGTGCAAGTGTACATTTACAATTTTTGATATCGCTACCTTTAAATGATGAATCAAGAACTTCTAGTTTACCCTATGTCATGTTACACATCATGTTTGCACACTTTTGATTGAACGGTTATTGATGGAATGCATAATGATAGAATATATTGGAATGCTTGGAATCGTGAGATTGTGGATTTGTGCGCCCAAGAGGCAAAATCGTGACTTTCGTGAGTGTCATGTGAGTTGACAACATTGTGCTTGTAATACGACTAGGCTAGCTCGTGTTCTGGTAAACTTTTGGGGGGAGTTAGGGTTGAACTGCTACTAAGCGTATGTAGGGGTTATGTCTTCAAGAACACCACATATACGGTGGGTTAGTATTAATCGCGATTATACCCCCGTGAGGAGAATGACTTACTCATCACGTCTTAAAGGCGGGAACCCTAGGAGTGAATAGAAAACACGGACATAAAATTACAAATTGCCAAGTCATTACTTTATTTCAACCTGTTTAGAACTGCCATGCCATTTAATGTACACACTACACTTGCAACGTTATTTGATGTACACACTACACTTGCCACGTTACTTCTGTACACACCACACTTGTCATGTCTACTGCTGTACACACCACGTTTGTCATGTTATTGTTGTACACACACTTACCATGCTTTGCTGTACACATTACACCTTGCCATGTTCGTTACTTGTGTACTACACCTCGCCTGCTTACTGCTTTGCACACTACACTTGCCAGTGCTCATATGTTTCTGACGTTGCCATGCTTTAACTAATCTAAATTCAATTTTGTTACTCGTATTTCCATGAAATCTTTTTGAAAACCTTGCCGAGGGTCAAGTTTCTTTTATTTTCTAAATCTTGTCGAGCTACCCTCGCAGACGTATATTTCCTTGTCTTGTGAAATATACGTCAAGTCTTAGACAGATTTGCAGAGGAGTTTGCTTAGTGATTGAGCAGGTTGACCAGAAGTGCCTTGCCGCTAAGTTCCTTCGCTGAGGAGCATTTTTGCCTTCACATCGTGTTTGTACTTGTTGTCTATTTCAATATTTTGTATGGGCTTATGACCCTCTTTCATTTCTTTCATTGTTGTAAACTCTCTTGAAATTTAAGATTGTAATAAATAATTATCTGTGTTGTTTGGGTCGCATGCAAGAACCTGCAAGTGTTATCACAGACGCGTAATGTGCTTAAACCAAGGAGGAAGGAAGAAAAAGTTTCTCCTTCTTGTTTTAAGCACATACGTTCCTTCGTCGCGTCCTCGCTCCCAAGTATAATGGGAAGCGGGGCGTGACAGGTTTCAGTGGTTGCCCATGCAGGTCGTGCTAAGCAAAATACTTCAAACAACATAGATAAGATTACAATCTTGATTCTCAAGAACATCTCTTTTAGAATTCTCTATCACATCCCTGTTCACTAAGAAATCATACTCTTAGGACTTCTAAACGATTGTTGGCCCAATAAGTCACCCCTCGGTCTTGAAATCATATTCGACATTTCATTCTTTCGTCGACAAACATAGAAATATCTTGTAGTTGATCCATAATATCCTTCTCGATTCATGTCTACTTCATCATTCTTGAATACTGATTCGTTTGATTTCCCATCGTGACATCTAGTCATCATACTTTTTGGGTCTTCGTTGGCCAAGGATCATCTCCATCTTTCCTATTTTTGCAATCTCATTTGATTCTGGCGGTCATTATACCTCCCCTCAGCTTTATTAAATTCCGAGGACGGAATTTTTATAAGGTGGGTAGGATGTAACGGCATATTTCTGTATGAACGTAATTCGTACGTATTTAATTAGTGTAGTGATTTATTAGAGTATGGTTTTATTATTTTCGTAACTCGAGCACGTGATTTAGCAATCGTGTATTTTATCTCCTTTAACTTGTGATTGACATTGGTTGCAGGGGCGAGATCGTATTAATCAAACACATCTTCACCAAATCGATCTACATTAATCAAATCTTAGACCTAATAACCCAAACCGATCCTGATCTAAAAGTCTAACCGATTCTCTTATCCGAGGCCCACTATCTTAACAATATCGATTTTCCTAAGTGAACTGGTTCCCCAGATCTAAAAATCCTAACCGAGCCGATTCCCCTAATCTGATCTTAAGTTGATTGGTCAAACCAGATCTAAATCCTAATATTTCTAAATATCTTAACTAAAATGTTTATCATGATCACATGATGTCTTAATGAGTCTTATATTAATACTCCAAATCAAAATACTAACTAACCGTATCTATCTTCACCCTTAACCCTATACAAATACATGCTAATAAATTCTAATATGTTTAATAATATCTTAATATTTTAATATCTAAATATCCTGACTTAAGATTTCCCTTAATCTTAATTAACACTAAACATTTTCCCGAAATCAAATACTAAATCCCATTAGATCTTAACTAAATCTTTTAAATCAAACGCAATCGGCCGTTAGAATCTTTTCTGTTATGTAACCTCCCCACTAAGCCACTAGGCCATCACATTTGCCTTTTCCACAATCCATGCAACCGCTCACGTTCCACCCTCGCATCTCCACGTCCCCGTACACGTTCCCCTCTTCCCTTTCTAATCTCTTCTTTATATAGCCGACCCCCTATCATCTCACAAAACGAACCCATGCAGCTCCCCCTTATTTTACAGAACAAAGGCCTTCACCGCCGCACGCCACTCCGCCAAGCACCTCACAGCCCTCCAGCCTCTTCGGTTCCGCCTCCCGTCTTCGACAACGCCAACCCCTCAGCCTCCTTGATGCAACCGGAAACCAAAATCATCGCCATCCTCTCCAAGCACCTCACCGCTCTCCGGTGAGCCCAGTACCTGTTTCGGCCTCCCACCTCCCTCTTCTCCCGACCCCGATGTCCATCCTGCCACCTCGCCCTCAACCGCAGCCGCCTGAAAATGCTAGCCCGCCACCGAACTTGCTGCAAAACACATTCCCCCCGTTCACCCTGCACCGTCGCTCTAGCCCGCCAACTCGCTTTCCGACCTCCGAACCCCAAAACACCCCGACCTCCGCGCTCAGGCCACACCGCCCGCAGCATCCTATTCCTCGACTTTCGCTCATACTCCCATGTCTCTAACCACTAACACCCTATGCGAAGCCCCGGCCTTCCCCTGCTTCACCCAAAACAGCGGAGCCCCGACCCCGACCTCTGATGCCTGCACCATTGCCCGTGACCCACCTACAGATCAACCCATCTCCGGCGCCCACCGACCTCCCCATCAGCCCAGGCACCTCGAACCCCACCTCCTTCCCCACTTCGATCTTCACTTTCCGACAACGCCTCAGCCCCCCGTTCGGAACCCAGATCACCCCGACCACAACCCCGCTCGTCGCCACCTCAAATCTCCGACCTCCCCACCGGTTTCCCCTTCCGTCGATCAGCGAACCCCTGCAACCCATCAACCGCACCTGCAATCGGCACAGCCCGCCTTTGCTCCCCTCAAGCCATGCCTTCGCCTTCTCCCAGCCCGCCACCTGCAAGAGCCCATCTCCCCTGTCTTCCCCCAAGTCCCCGGTAACTCGACCCAAACCCCCGCCTCCTCTTCGATCAGCCCGACTTCCCTCCGACTCAGTGTCCGTCGCCGTCTCTTTCGATCCCAAGCCACCTCCGCCACAAATCCCGACGCCGACAACCCCCATCTGCCGCCGCCGGATCCAGCTTCCTCGCGCCTCCTCCTTGCCCCTTGAAGATCCCGGGTCTGCCTTCGATCGGCCTCTACGCACCATCCGAGCCCTTGTCGAAGCTTCACTCTGCATCGAGAAGAAAGAAGGGGGAAGATGACAGGTAAGAGAGAGAAGAGTTGTAGGTTATATTATAATGAGGATAGTTTATTATTTATTATGATGCCTTTAGTATTGATAGTTTTAATAAATAGTATCTTAGTAAGTCGAGTATTAAAAATTAGCATTACTGCTCTATGTCCACATTCGGGTTAGTGTTTTGACATGTGTATAGCTACAATTTCACCTAGATAAGTTAGTATATTATAATAATTAATAAGTAATGTATGCTGGTTACCTCATTTGACCAATTCTTAATAGTAATCAGAATTGTAACCATGTAAGTTAGTAATGTTAGTTAAGAGAGGAGATGTTAATAAATCAGTAATAATAATATGGTAATAAGCTAGAATTTATTTTTCAATCCTTTAAACTTGATATCGTGTATCCGTTGGCACAGATATATCACGCTCCTTGTACGTCTGCTCTGATACCCAAATTGTGTCGCATCAGACAAGTGTGCTTTTACATATTTTATAACCATTCCAGTTAAATTGCTTAACCTGAAGTATTATGTTGTGCAAGTGTACATTTACAATTTTTGATATCGCTACCTTTAAATGATAAATCAAGAACTGCTAGTTTACCCTATGTCATGTTACACATCATGTTTGCACACTTTTGATTGAACGGTTATTGATGGAATGCATAATGATAGAATATATTGGAATGCTTGGAATCGTGAGATTGTGGATTTGTGCGCCCAAGAGGCGAAATCATGACTTTCGTGAGTGTCATGTGAGTTGACAACTTCGTGCTTGTAATACGACTAGGCCGGCTCATGTTTCGGCAAACTTTTGGGTGGGGTTAGGGTTGAACGGCTACTAAGCGTATGTAAGGGTCATGACTTCAAGAACACCACATATACTGTGGGTTAGTATCAATCACGATTATACCCCCGTGAGGAGAATGACTTACTCATCACGTCTTAAAGGCAGGAACCCTAGGAGTGAATAGAAAACACGGACATGAAATTACAAATTGCCAAGTCATTACTTTATTTCAACCTGTTTAGAACTGCCATGCCATTTAATGTACGCACTACACTTGCCACATTATTTGATGTACACACTACACTTGCCACGTTACTGTTGTACACACCACACTTGTCATGTCGACTGTTGTACACACCACGTTTGCCATGTATTGCTGTACACACACATACCATGCTTATTGCTGTACACATTACACATTGCCATATTCGTTACTTGTGCACTACACCTCGCCTGCTCACTGCTTTGCACACTACACTTGCCAGTGCTCATATGTTTCTTACGTTGCCATGCTTTAACTAATGTAAATTCAATTTTGTTACTCGTATTGCCATGAAATCTTTTTGAAAACCTTGCCGAGGGTCAAGTTTCTTTTATTTTCTAAATCTTGCCGAGCGACCCTCGCTGACGTTTATTTCCTTGTCTTATGAAATATACGTCAGGTCTTAGACAGGTTTGCAAAGGAGTTTGCTTAGTGACTGAGCAGGTTGACCCGAAGTACCTTGCCGCTAAGTTCCTTCGCTGAGGAGCATTTTTGCCTTCGCATCGTCTTTGTACTTGTTGTCTCTTTCAATATTTTGTATGGGCTGATGACCCTCTTTCATTTCTTTCATTGTTGTAAACTCTCTTGAAATTTGAGATTGTTATAAATAATTATCTGTGTTGTTTGAGTCGCATGTAAGAACCTGCAAGTGTTATCACAGGCGCGTAATGTGCTTAAACCAAGGAGGAAGGAAGAAAAAAAGTATCTCCTTCTTGTTTTAAGCACATGCGGACCTTCGTCGTGTACTCACTCCCAAGTATAATGGGAAGCGGTGCGTGACAAGTATTTAGTATGCTTTCATTGGAAACACACCAAGATTCATGCATCACTAGAATATCGGAAGCCTTACTTTCATCTCTTATTCGCATTGTTATTGCATGCTTGATATAATTGAAACATTACTGCTTGACATCACCACTCGTTAATATGATTAAGGATACCCCTACTATTATACGAGTTTAGTTGATGTATTATTTTACAGAACCGTTTGTGCGCACTTTTGAGTGAATCGAGCGTTATATCTATTTCTTCTCCACATATACCTTATATTCTCTACTTGTCACTTGATTTCACTCCCCAAAGCTATTTCTACCGCATCCATTCCCAAAAATTCCCTACAAAAGAAAAGCTTGCTCCAAAAGTCCTAAAAGCCAAAAAGGGTCCAAAACCCAAAAATACAAATACTATTGCTCCTACAAAACTTCAAAAAGAAAAAAAGAGGGAAACAAAGCTCAAAATTCAGAGAAGAGCTCAATTTTCATCACTTGGAGAAATACATATACTATTGGAAAAACCAAAATAAAATTCCAAATCCACAAATACTTCTTTGGATGCGGCGCCTCAATTCAAGCTTGGGGGAAATCTTTTGACCACATGTGTGAGCATGACATTAGAGTGGAGTCGTGCATGAATGAGAAAGTTTGATAATGCTAAAACTTAACGAAACAATTTAGTTACGGAGATTTCTTATGATTTGATATGAGGATGTGTATGTCTTGATTTTTATTCAATTATTTATTGCATGCTTTGTGTGAATTTCCATGCTTCAGTTATATCTTCTGATTGAAAAGTGTGTCACCAATGTTATGCATATTCGATGCTATGAAACATAGGATGTTGATATAAACTAAATGTATGAATACTAGAGAGATCCCTTTCGTTCATTCTTAACTCTCAAGTACTTCGTTTATATAAGATATGAAATCTCTGTGGTAGTGTTAGATTTACTTTCTGAATCATTATAATATATGGTGAATGTTGATGAGAGATTAATCTAGCGACCCTCTTTTCTTCGTATTCCTTTTTGTTTTCTTATTTTTACCTCCTGGATAGCTTCGTATTCGTCTTCTTCGAGGACGAGTAAGAGGTAAGCTTAGGGGATTTTGATATGCTCCTATTTTACATGTTTTATCGCATATCTTCATGACACATTTCACCCTCCAAACTCCCATTTTATACACTTTTGTGCTATTATTTGGAACAATATGACTTTCGAAGCGTTTATTCCATTTTAGGGATTTGGAGAGATATTGGAGCAATTTGGAGTCAATAAAACGATCGGCAACGTGAGAGCACCAATGAGACTCATGATGACATGCTCTAGGTGCCAAAGAATAATACTAGAGCAAGAAAGAGGCAAGAGAGAAGGTCGCTTGATCGAACTATGATGCGGCGGAGGAATCGAGCGACCAGAAGTGCTAGAAACAGGACAGCCCGTGCACTATTTCTAAATCTGCTATTACTTGGGATTTTTTACTATTTTTATGATATTTGTTTCCAGATAGTAGACTTCACGACGGTTCCAACGCCACTAAGAACGTGCCAATCGGAGGTCGGATGAGCCCTAGAAAATTTTTGCAAGTTGATGGTGCAGTGCTGAAATTGTTCTCAGCAGCCTACTCTGTCGAGCAGTACACTACTCGGTCCGAGCAGTGCACTACTCGACCGAGTAGTGTGCAAAATCGGCTAAAACATGTTTTTTAGCTCCTAATCGACTGGACATCAACCTGCTCGGTTGAGCAGTTGATTATTCGACCGAGCAGGGTGATTTTTTGAGCTCCTACTCACCTCCTTTTCGGCTATGCTCGACCGAGCAGTTGAGTGCTCGACCGAGCAGCTGTATACTCGACCGAGCAGCTACATTCTTGTCCGGGTTGTCAGAGCGACATATTTTGGAGAAGCTCGATTCCCTGTGCAATCCGACCGAGCTGGAGGGCTGCTCGACCGAGCAGCCGGACTACTCGACCAAGCATGCCTTACTTGGCCCGAGCAAACATTTGGACGACGTATCTGACTTTTTGACGGCTCGACCGAGAAATTTACTGCTCGGACCGAGTCACTGTGGGCCCACGCGTGCGTCCAGATCGCGATTTTGTTTGGCGAGGGTTTTGGAAGGAAAAGTTGGCAGCCGTCACTGGGGAGTTCTGTATAGGGAGTTCTGTAGAGTGTTCTGTACAGATTTTTGGGGAGACTTTTGTATACTTTTGAGAGAAGAGAATTTTTAGATCTTTCTTAGGCTTTTTTGGAGACGATCTTTTGGGGATTTTGGCTATGCCCTAGGCCCCTTCTTTGTATCAAGATAAGTATTTTTATCTCTTTAATTCTATTTTTGTTATTTCTTTGTGATTACTGATTGAATTTCTCGTTGATGCATGCAAGGATGAATTCTCTTGCTATTATTGAATCTTCTATTGTTTTCCCTATGATGCATGTGTAATTCTATCTAGGGCTAAGGGATTAGCCCATGGATCTTAGGATTTAGATGTAAAGTTTGGATTTTTATGATGTGTTGGTATAAAAGGGGTTGTATTTTGGTTGATCTAGCAAGATACCTAGAAGAATTCGTACTGAGATCGTGCCCACGGTTGGTGGAATCGATTAGCTTAAGGAATATCCTACGGATTTAATTAGGGAGTTAGTGGATTCAACCGAGGCACGTGACCATGTCCGGCTCATGTCTTGAGGGGATCCACCGATGAACTATACCACTAATTGACGGCTACCGCCATTGCGTCAATAAGAGCCACCAAAATACCTCGAAGCTCTAACCCACGAGAGTGGTATGAGTTGAGAGCGTTCGAACCATGAGAGTGGTGAGAATTTTGTAGATCCTTAATGCACGTATCGTATGTGCATATCGCAAGAGCGGGGTTAATGCGATACGTCAGATTCATGATGCCCAGACGCATGAATTCACTTTCCAGATGCTACAAATCCCCAATTAAACCAATGCAACGTAAGAGACCTAGCCTAGCGTCGTCATCTGGTGGTCCTAGTGGTGAGTCCCAAAGCCCTAGTCTTTTCTTTCCTTTTTTGTATGGACCCACTTGTTTACGATATCGACTGACATGACTTTCGCATCCATCACCATTACAACACTCCATACTCCACATCCACCAATAAACCTGCAATTCTAACTCAACCTAGGAGTAGATAGGTAGTATAGCACCGCTTCCCCGTGTTCGATATCCGCTTACCATTATAGATGCGTTTGCGGTTAGACGACATCGTTTCGGAGTTGATTCCGGCTCGATCAAGTTTATGGCACTGTTGCCGGGGATTTATCTCCGTGTAATTCGCGCCATTACTAGGTCGATCTAGAGTTACATTCCGAATGCATCTATAAGTGAAAGACTTAGACGGGATTCATCACTTCCATTAAAGGGAAGTTAGTGTCACAAACTCAGTACAGTTCTTTGTGCTAAACCTCGATCGGGGTACGTTGTAGGATGTACAACGTGTATATAACAAAGACCGCTGTATACTGACAAATGCTGGCTAGTGGGGTTGACGGTTAACCATACCGTAGGCCATACAGCGACACAATTATGGCGAAGGGACTAAAACTGCGGTATTCATCACTGACATAGTCAGAGTGATCCCAACGACACTTTTGTCGTTGGGTCAATCACGTAAGTATGATTCTTAAACAGGGACGCCACCTGCTGCTCATGGTTACTGTCAACTTGAGAATTCGAGTCCCAACCTATAGTAGGGTCAGGCTCTATAGTCTCACACCGAGTAGTATCCATGTCTTAGTAATAGGAAGAACTTTAAAGAGGAATGCATTCCATGCAATGGCATAATTTAGTTCACAAGTCGGTTGTGGGATTAAAGTTAAAAGAGTTTAGCGAGGACTTCCTGAGGAATCCACAGGAAGAAACCACGTTAGAATCAGAGCTCAAACGAGCCGAGAAACACAAAAACAGCAGAAAGGGGCCAAATGGGTCAGACCCACTTTGGAAGGCAGGCCCACCCGCAAGGGAAAGCGTTGTCAGCCCACTTCAGAAGTAGGGCCCACCTGTTAAGGCGGGCAGGTGTGCCCATTGTCGCAGCGGGGCGAGCCCTCTTGGCAGGCTGGCGTGCCCGCACGGCCCAGCGGGGCCTGCCCGCTAAGCGGGCAGGTGCACCCGCTGCGCCCGATTGCGAGCACCCGCCCACAATGGGGGCGGGTGCACCCGCAAGCCTTAGCAGGTGCACCAGCAACTTAAGGGTTGTTTTCTTATGGTTTTTTTGAAACCCTTGACGACGGCTAAGAACTACGATTTTTGCTCAACATTGAGCAATTGTTTGAGGGGTCAAACGAAGTCGGAATTCGTCGCCGTTTGTTCCTACGCGTTCACCATTTGAAGCTCTTCGAAATGAAAAGTTGTATCGTCTCTGAAGCTCAATGATGAGGGAGATTTAATTAGTTGAAGTTAGGCCTTTGAGAAAGGCTTACTAACTTAATTAAATCCCTCCTTCACTAATTAGTCCAACATTGCTTATGCGACGAGTAAGGGGGTCCGGCTTCCTATATAAATAGAGGTGCACACCCCTTGGAAAGAATTGCACCAAGTATCCGATTCGAGAAGCTCCTAATTTTTGAGCACGCTCGATTGATGACTTAATTATTCCTCCTCTTTCTTCATATCCTCCAATCGAGTCCTAGCATGACAGCGAGGAGGTTTGGATCTGATCCAGAAGTCTCTAACGTAGATCTGATCAAGTGAAATTGTCACGCCCCGCTTCCCAAAAATATGGAGGCGAAGCGTGAGAAGGTCTGCTCAGACTTGAAGCTACAAATTTGCAAGTCCGATAAGCGTCAATCAACTTTAAATAGCAGGTCCTTGCAACGCGAAACGAAACAAAGATAATAATAATGAAATGAGACAAAAGAGATATCTCAGAATATCCGTAAAATAAGTTTCAACATCACAGAAAAAGCCACCAAGCTGAAAAGAAAAAGAGTCTAAAGGCCCACACATGGCCAACAAAAGTACAACGTACAAGGTAAAGGTGCCACGCACCGACAACTAACAACAAAGCCTAAAACAAAAGAAAGCTTAGCAAGGTCACTAAGAACGGTTACCGGTGTCTGCAAAACTCCTCCTGGGCAGACAAGGACTCAGGCTCAGCGTCAACAATAACCACGTACTCAGCAACGGTCTCTGGCTCAGGGTCTAACATGTAACACCCAAAAGAGCAAGGGACACATGTCAGCAAGTCTACAAGAGACTTGTGCAAGGAAACTGAAAGTAAAGTGAACAACCTAGCAATTCTAGCATGATGCAATGACTTGGCAGTTATAGCATGAGTGCAACAGGTAAGGAAAACAACAAGTAAACTAGCATGGCATGGCAAGTGTGGCAAAACTATTAACATTTACAAGGATTTCTCTAGTCACGTTTTCATGTCATGTGTAGAGTTTACGCCTTACAGCTGAAATGGCTTACTTTCACACTGAGTGGCCGCTTAACTCCGCCTAAACCCAGAGTTTACGCCTTACAGCTGCAGTTGCTGATCAGGCAGACTCCCAGCTGAGTGGCCGCTTAACTCTTACCCCTCCCATGTGTAAACGAGCCAGGGCCTTACCCCCGAACGGGAATGCTCGCTTCTGGATCACGAGCCAGGAAGTGTTTTTCATGATGGCATAGGGGTGCACCTAGCCTGGACAAGCAAGTACAAGTATGTAGCGTGTGCTACGAATGCAACATTCGACTGGGATGACATGTAAGATGCAATGCATGGCAGATAACAGTTTAAGTGCGTACAGATAAGAAATTTAAACATGGCAGATACAAATGCATGAAAAAGTTAAAGGGTTGGATCTAGCTTCGTTGTCAAGCTAGATCAAATGAGATGACGGATCTAGTTTCATTGTCAAACTAGATCAAACAGGTGTCTAGGCAGCTATCATTTCACTGTCTAGTCTCTTTTACGCTAAAAGCAAGAAAGTGGCCTAAGACATGGCCCTAAGCAAAAGTTGGCAAGTTTCACTTGCCTGCAAGTCAAACGTCTGAGAAACACCATCTAAGAGAGTCCAAGTCACAATTAACCTACCTGCACAAGTCCACCGGACTAAAGTCCATATTATTAATATTGATTAGTGAATTTAAAACATTTAGAACACTTTAAAAACATCAATTTTAGTCTTGATTAACAGGCAATAGGTTGGGGGTCCTAAGGGTGCAAAAGCGTTACCTCAACACGACGTGAAAGCTACACTGGCGTCGGGTAGCGACGCCAGGGGTTGGAATAAAAGATCGCGCTCCAGTCCAGATTCCAAAATAGATTCCTCGCTGGAAAGATCAAAACAGCAACCGGAGCAACGAATCCAGATTCCAAAGCTAGCACGTGCGACGACGGGCTACGACGTATCGCAACGTCGTAAACGGTAAATCCACGGAGAGAAAACACCTAGGTGGGGCCCACAGTAGTCCTAGGGACCAATGGGGGACCCAAAATACCTTTGGAGAACTTGGGGGGCCCACGGTGGCAAGCGGTGCGACGGATGCGGGCTTGCGACGATTGCCCCTCGGTCGGACACTAGCCGGTGCAGGGGTCGGGCTCGGTCAGACACGGTGGACGGGGCTTGTGCAGCGCTTGGGTCGGTCGCAGCAGCGGGTGCTGAGAGAATTCTCGGTCGGTGCTGGAGAACGGGCCGGTCGGGCACTTGGGGCGGGCGTTGCAACGTTGCAACGTTGCAACGGAGCGGATGCGGGCGTGAGCAGGGGATTCTGTCGGTTGGTGCGGGGCGAAGCGGGCGGACGGTGCGGGCTTGCGAAGCGGGGGCTTGCAACGGTGCGGGTGCGGTGCGGTGCGGAGAAATCTCTCGGTCAGATCGAGAGATTCTCTCGGTCGGACACAGCGATGCGGAGCGACGGCTGCAGCGGGCGGCTGTGCGAAGCGGGGAGCGCTTGGTGCGGGCGGGGGCCTCGGTCGGTGCGGGGAAACTGGGGTGATTTCTTCGGTCGGTGCGGGGGATGGTGCAGCAACGTTGCGACGAATCGTCGCAAGTGGGTTTTTGGGTTTTGGAAGCGGCTAGGGTTATTTTCTTGCGAAAATAGGTCTTCCTAGGAGTTGTTTATATAGTGTAGAGGGGTTGACTTGGTCTAGGGCTAAATCTAATAGGATTAGGAGTTTAAAAATATTTAAAATTCAAATCTCTCTTTCCTAATCACATAGGGATTGAGTGCGGCCAAGATGGGGGCTAAGATTTGGCTCAAAAATTGTTTAAAACGTTTTAAACTTAATAAACTTTTATTTGGCCGAAAATTAATTTAAAAATTGGTATTTAAAAATATTTAAAGCTTTGTTAAAAATACAAAATAGGTCAAATAAGCTCCAAAAATTGTGAAATAAATACCGGGGTGATCGTGATGACGAGAGAAAGGTAACTAAGAAGACGGATCTCAATTTTAACGTCGAGTGACGAAACTAAAAATAGAAACGTCCTACGTCAAAAGTGAAAATCACAACGTCTCTTCGAATAAGATTAAATCGTGGGAAAACGACCCAAGAAATATCGTTCCAAATTAGTGCCACAATTTAATACTCTCAGAGACGTTCACGACGACATATCACACCAAAGTGTTCAAAAGCAAGCAAAGTCTAAAACGAACACGTGCACGGTCAACAGCACGTGCACGAAGAAGGTACGATCGGAAAGCGACCGTTACATCCTCCACACCTTAGAATAAAGTCCGTCCTCGGACTTTCTAACTATAAATATAACTCTAGCTAGACTAGTAGCTATCACAATCACATCACACCATAATTCACTCAGGTATATTACAAGTGCTTATATATGCACTAGATAGTCAACCAATAACTATGCTATCCTATATATATTCACGCACATATTTCAATCATATGTATACATCCTTTATTTAACTACTACTTACCTAGCACAAAACAATAGTTCAGTTATTCACATAAGATTAGCCTCATGCTAGCAATACAATCCTAGCTCTACGTATAGATAGCTACCTATGCACAAAACGAACACGGGTATACTACTCCCTAATATTTCCTAGTATACATCCAACACATCAACTCATGTGATCACACCATACCATTATCAAATCAAGTTTCACTATATCTAATATACATTCACCACTACTATAGTTTCACAATATATAATCATTCAAATGCATGCAAATAGTTCACCATATATTCACATCACATACGGTCCTATAACTGTATTTACGACACGCCACATATACCATAGTCACCAATACCTATAACTAAGCACATACTTACCCGTGCATGGTGCACACCCACGCACGCTAACTTTTCATTCACGTATACCAATCGTATCATTATTTAACTAGCACCTACACACCTAGTTTAGCTAGCACACATACGTTCACACGGGAAAGTCCTTAGTAATTAACTATACCACAAGACCAACACCTATAACTATATACTGGTGTAGCGACCCACAATCATGTGCGTAACACAACCAGGCACAAACACTCCTATCACTATACATACATCAAACATCGCTATATTCAAACTACAGACATACATAATAATATACTTATAGTATACCCACTCAAGCTTGAGTGAGACTCAATACACATATCAGAATATTCTATATACGTAACACGGAATTTATACATATACCAATACCACTCCAATATATATACGTCTACCAATACAACCATATACATACCATAAGTCAATCACACTTAATATTTAGTCAGGTAATACTCACATAGTTCAATCACTCTATATACCATAACAATAATACAGACATCAGCACACGTATAATTATAATACACTCCCTAATACATACTCATTCATCGTATAGTCACACACATGTAACATATATATTCACACCATAGCCTACTACCTATAATTAGTATACTAACACATCTACACATACATAATTAAGATGTGCAATAGTCGTGTATACCTCACGGTATGCACGCATACAACATCCCGTAAAAGCAAGCAATACCAATCAAAATTATAATCCTACTACCATATGTATATCACCTATATACTCATGCAACAAAACATAACTACTTACGTCTAGGCACAATACATATCTACGTACGAGCACGCACTCATACGTACCAACATATGGGTCACTTAATAGGCCTACTCACTTATCTATACGCCCACCTATTATTATCACCCTTAACATACACATAGCTTTACCAATCATTTTATTTCAACCATTATAAGTATCTCTAACTACATACACCACATTAGATATTCCAACACTAATTCTTATATACACAGGCATCCCTAGTATGGTATAGCTAACCACACACAAATCTATAAATACTAACACACAAACAACTTCGTAATATCACGAATAACTCTGAGTATATATATATCTCACAATAGGCAAACATTAATACACTATGGGGGAGTACACTCATTCAAGCCCACGTACACAACTTAGGTACATGCACCACGACAACATCACAAGGTCCAAGGGCCTACTAACAACTTAGAGTTGACACAGACATTGACGGGCACTAAAGCCTAAGCAATAGAGGAAGATTACGGGTCGAAAGCGTGACGAGGGAAGGATCGATAAGCACGAGTTCAGATAGGACGAGTACAAGGAGACAGCTTGGTTAGGTGAAACAGTGACTCACTGGTGAATGTTTAGGTAGAGGAAAGGGAGATGTAGTGATACTTATATAGGATTGAGAAATGAAATAGTATAACATAAGCTAAAATACGCGAAATTTGAAAACTGTTGTACTTCAAAAGTTGGAATCCTCGTCTGTATAAAAATATTTGGAGATCGATAAAACAAGTTGTTCGAAATAAGTTTGAGTCGAATATTCATATTAAGAGAAAATGATTTAATGGCTTATCGAAAATCATTATGAAAAGGAAGTAAATCATTCACACGAACATTAAGAACGTAGTTTTAGAAAATATTATACGGCAGTAATTTTAATATAATTTTGGCAAAAATTTTAGAAATTCAAAGAATGAAATTAAAGTAACTGAAGAATTTAAGCTTGTGTTAAACGCTTTCAAATTCTTTAAGCCAGGGAAAAAAATTTAAAATAATCAATATTGGAACTACTTTTAGAGGAACCAAGATGTGCCAAAAATAAAACTGGTTTATACAAGGCTCTCAGCATACGAGCACAACGAGCCTGATACGGATATATAGAAATATTTGAAATTCTATTTGGTTTAGAAATTTTTCTAAAAGCACGCATGGTGAGCGGAAAGATAATAATAACTTAGTAGTAGAATTATCAAAATTGATAGTAAAGCTTTGAAACCAAATTATGGAGGGTCTAAATCAGGAGGTGGTTATGAAATAGTAATTTTAAAAAAATCTGAAATAGGGAAAACGATGAGCATAGAATCGACTTGCTGAAAGCGGAAATTCCATGTGACTTGAAAAGTATATTAAAAGTAAGCGTGATGTGTCATTCGAAATGGCATAAATAAGAAAAGAAAATTATAAGTCGAATTGGACAAAATAAAAGTACGATTCAGAATAAAATTAATATATGAAAGGAAAATGTATTTTCATAGGTACAAAAGTGTAGGCTGGGAAAATACCATAAGCTAGTATTCAAAATTTCGACAAAAGTTTTAAGAATTCAAGTGAACGAAGGAGTATGAAATATAAGATATATATATTAAAATTTGAACAAATTTAAACTTAAGGAAAGAGGAAATCGAAAAATACTTTCAGAAGATTCAAGATTTGTAACGGAGAGATTCGAAAATTGACGACGATCGTCATGAGGCGATCTCGTGAATCGAGGCAAGGAAATTGGTCGGATGATCATACATACATACGCCTAGGATATGAACCAGGAAAATCTACGGGGAAACTCCTACAGTCGACCAACCAAAGATTAAGAAACTACGTGCTAAGACTTTCTAAGGAGCTAGACGGTAATGAAATGCGTTCAGCTTAGTCCGAAATCGATGAACCCAAGCGAACGACTAAAGAAATTCTAGAAGTCTAACATGGTTAGGGTTAGACAAGAACCACTAAGGTAATTCTTAAGACGATTAAATCAATTCCTAGCAAGGAGTCTAACTAATGATCAGGGGCCGCTAACTAGCAAGCACGGACATCTAACTAAGTCTTCTTACCACCTAGTGACATAGGGAAACGATTAGGCTAGGCTCAAGGCTAATGACTCGGATGTTGCAATTTATTTAATGGACATTCCTTAGTTATTATCGTTGTTCCGATAATTCACAGTTGCAAGACGAACCTGCATGGGCCACCAACAAAACCTGTCACGCCCCGCTTCCCAAAAATATGGAGGCGAAGCGTGAGAAGGTCCACTCAGACTTGAAGCTACAAAGCTGCAAGTCCGATAAGCGTCAATCAACTTTAAATAGCCGGTCCTTACAATGCGAAACGAAACAAAGATAATAATGAAATGAGACAAAAGAGATATCTCAAAATATCCATAAAATAAGTTTCAACATCACAGAAAAAGCCACCAGGCTGAAAAGAAAAAGAGTCTAAAGGCCCACACATGGCCAACAAAAGTACAACGTACAAGGTAAAGGTGCCACGCACCGACAACTAACAACAAAGCCTAAAACAAAAGAAAGATCAGCAAGGTCACTAAGAACGGTCACCGGTGTCCGCAAAACTCCTCCTGGGCAGACAAGGACTCAGGCTCAGCGTCAGCAATAACCACGTACTCAGCAACGGTCTCTGGCTTAGGGTCTAACATGTGACACCCAAAAGAGCAAAGGGCACATGTCAGCAAGTCTACAAGAGACTTGTGCAAGGAAACTGAAAGTAAAGTGAACAACCTAGCAATTCTAGCATGATGCAATGACATGGCAGTTATAGCATGAGTGCAGTAGGTAAGGAAAACAACAAGTAAACTAGCATGGCATGGCAAGTGTGGCAAAACTATTAACATTTACAAGGATTTCTCTAGTCACGTTTTCATGTCATGTGCAGAGTTTACGCCTTACAGCTGAAATGGCTTACTTTCACACTGAGTGGCCGCTTAACTCCGCCCCAAACCCAGAGTTTACACCTTACAGATGCAGTTGCTGATCAGGCAGACTCCCAGCTGAGTGGCCGCTTAACTCTTACCCCTCCCACGTGTAAACGAGCCAGGGCCTTACCCCCGAACGGGAATGCTCGCTTCTGGATCACGAGCCAGGAAGTGTTTTTCATGAGGGCATATGGGTGCACCTAGCCTGGACAAGCAAGTACAAGTATGTAGCGTGTGCTACGAATGCAACATTCGACTGGGATGACATGTAAGATGCAATGCATGGCAGATAACAGTTTAAGTGCGTACAGATAAGAAATTTAAACATGGCAGATACAAATACATGAACAAGTTAAAGGGTTGGATCTAGCTTCGTTGTCAAGCTAGATCAAATGAGGTGACGGATCTAGTTTCGTTGTCAAACTAGATCAAACAGGTGTCTAGGCAGCTATCATTTCACTTTCTAGTCTCTTTTACGCTAAAAGCAAGAAAGTGGCCTAAGACATGGCCCTAAGCAAAAGTTGGCAAGTTTCAATTGCCTGCAAGTCAAACGTCTGAGAAACACCGTCCAAGAGAGTCCAAGTCACAATTAACCTAAGTGCACAAGTCCACCGGCCTAAAGTCCATATTATTAATCTTGATTAGTGAATTTAAAACATTTAAAACACTTTAAAAACATCAATTTTAGTCTTGATTAACAGGCAATAGGTTGGGGGTCATAAGGGTGCAAAGCGTTACCTCAACACGACGCAAAAGCTACACTGGCGTCGGGTAGCGACGCCAGGGGTTGGAATAAAAGATCGCGCTCCAAGTCCAGATTCCAAAATAGATTCCTCGCTGGAAAGATCAGAGCAGCAACCAGAGCAACGAATCCAGATTCCAAAGCTAGCACGTGCGACGACGGGCTACGACGTATCGCAATGTCGTAAACGGCAAATCCACGGAGAGAAAACACCTAGGTAGGGCCCACCGTAGTCCTAGGGACCAATAGGGGACCCACATTACCTCTGGAGAACTTGGTGGGCCCACGGTGGCAAGCGGTGCGACGGATGCGGGCTTGCGACGATTGCCCCTCGGTCAGACAGTAGCCAGTGCGGGGGTCGGGCTCGGTCAGACACGGTGGACAGGGCTTGTGCAGCGCTTGGGTCGGTCGCAGCAGCGGGTACGGAGAGAATTCTCGGTCGGTGCGGGAGAACATGCCGGTCGGGCGCTTGAGGCGGGCGTTGCAACGTTGCAACGTTCTAACGGAGCGGATGCGGGCGTGAGCGGGGGATTCTGTCAGTCGGTGCAGGGCGAAGCGGGCGGACGGTGCGGGCTTGCGAAGCGGGGGCTTGCAACGGTGCGGGTGCGGTGCGGAGCGGAGAAATCTCTCGGTCAGACCGAGAGATTCTCTCGGTCGGACACGTCGATGCGGAGCGACGGCTGCAGCGGGCAGTTGTGCGAAGCGGGGAGCGCTTGGTGCGGGCAGGGGCCTCGGTCGGTGCGGGGAAACGGGGGTGATTTCTTCGGTCGGTGCGGGGGATGGTGCAGCAACGTTGCGACGAATCATCGCAAGTGGGTTTTTGGGTTTTGGAAGCGGCTAGGGTTATTTTCTTGCAAAAATAGGTCTTCCTAGGAGTTGTTTATATAGTGTAGAGGGGTTGACTTTGTCTAGGGCTAAATCTAATAGGATTAGGAGTTTAAAAATATTTAAAATTCAAATCTCTCTTTTCTAATCACATAGGGATTGAGTGCGGCCAAGATGGGGGCTAAGATTTGGCTCAAAAATTGTTTAAAATGTTTTAAACTTAATAAAATTTTATTTGGCCGAAAATTAATTTAAAAATTTGTATTTAAAAATATTTAAATCTTTGTTAAAAATATAAAATAGGTCAAATGAGCTCAAAAAATTGTGAAATAAATATCGTGGTGATCGTGATGACGAGAGAAATGTAACTAAGAAGACGGATCTCAATTTCAACGTCGAGTGACGAAACTAAAAATAGAAACGTCCTACGTCAAAAGTGAAAATCACAACGTCTCTTCGAATAAGATTAAATCGGGGGAAAACGACCCGAGAAATGTCGTTCCAAATTAGTGCCACAATTTAATACTCTCAGAGACGTTCACGACGACATATCACACCAAAGTGTTCAAAAGCAAGCAAAGTCTAAAACGAACACGTGCACGGTCAACAGCACGTGCACGAAGAAGATACGATCGGAAAGCGACCGTTACAGAAATCTTCTTTGACAAGTGGTTGACTTGGAGGCAGGTGTCGGCTCGCTTTGGGTGGATCGGTTCGAGGGTGCAAGGCGGCTCAGCTTCGGGGAGCGAAAGAAGGTGGTTCGGTACATCTTGACTACACCAAGGCAAGATTCCGGGAATGTGATTTAGTAGCTTCCTAGTTTTTTTTAATTATGTCGCAGTAGCTTAGATCCCTCTTGGGGGAGGACCGATCCACCTCAAGTCGGCATAGATCCTGGCTAAGAGTCTGGCTTCCTTAGGGCTTCGCTAAATTGTTTAGCGTTTTATTTTTATTTCCGATGTTTTGTTATGCTTCTGTAGTCCGGTCGACTTAGGACGGGCATAGATTAGAGCCCTAAGGGTCCGTCAAAACCCTACAGTGGTATCAGAGCTCTAGATTTGCATGATGATCTTAGACTGCGATGTTTTTTTAAAAAAATTATGAATGCTTACTAAATGCATATAAAGATTTTAACTTTATGTGATATCATTAGAAAGAACCCCTTCTTTTAAAATGTTTTTTAAATTTTTTTTAAAAGCATGAAAATTTTTAAGAAATATTTTAACTTTATGTAATGATGTTAAAATAAGACTTCTTATGGTTAGATGCTTTTAATGAAAATTTTATGTGATAAAATCCTCTTAGCAAGCATTCTAATGTTTTGTAATGATTTTAAATACAAAGGTTTGTAATAAAAATTATTTGATAATTTTTATGAAACCATTATTTTATTAGATAAAATGTTTTAAGTTTTAAAATCATACTTTTTAATTTAAATGTTAAATTTTAAAGATTGCATGTTAGTTATTTATTTGATATATGTTTTAACATGTTGTTCTATTTAATTGTTAAATAGTTGAACCCTAATTTTATACGATAATGATTAGCGTAGTTTATGTTTAATGGCAATGATTTATAATTTGATTATTCATGAACCTCTTAGATTAGCCATTAATCACTTTAAAAATTTATAAGATGAATTTTTAAAAATTGTGACATGCTATGTTTAATGAATCTTTACAACCTTTAAACCTAATTCCTGATTAGGGTAGTCCTTTAACGACGATTATTATTTTAATCATTTCAATAATAATTTTCATTTAATGGCTATACTTTAAAAGTGTTGAAATTGATTTATTAAAATCCTAACGATGATTAGGGTAGCACGTTGAACAAATGAACCTTATAGTTGATAAGGATTTAATAAAAATTATTAACAAATCCAAATAAATTCTGAATTTTAAGGATTCCACTAGTTGATAGGATTAATTAGTGTTAATAAAAGCCTTTTAGTTTACGGCACGCATATATAAATGATAAGTCTCATTCAATGGGACATGATATCGGTCAATGTACTGGGCTAAGTTTGTTAGGTCACCCTAGCTAGACTGGGGGTTAGTGATCCTGGCTTAGTCAATTCCATGGCCATGTCCGCTGAACTGCAATGAGACGAATCATGATTATATGACACTCTGAACTATACTTAAGTCTAATACGTTAATAATCTTTTTCAAGATAAAACGCAGCCCTCCTTGTTTTAGGGGTTGGCAACTGTAGGACCCGTGTTCAAATTGTTGAGCTACACTCAAGCTGTGGCATGGCAACCTTGTAGAAACCAACTTCTTAAATACTTATGATGTAATCTTAACTTGACCCAAACCGTCGTGTCGTGAAAACACTGAGCGACGGCTTAAGTTAATCTAATGATGTAGTCTAGATATGACCCAAACCGTCGTGTCGTGAATACACTGAGTGCCGGCGTAAGTTAAGCTAGACGCGAAAACAAGGGTCCGACTAGGCTAGACATTATGATTTGGATGAGCGACACTCATGATCACAAATGGTTAGGGGTAAAATCTATAGTGAGTCATATGTGATATGATTCATGAAGAGTTCATGTGCCGACTACAGAGTCTAACAACTTGTTGAGCTACACTCAAGGTTGTCAGACTCAGAGTAGTCGGATCCCTCTCCCATAAATATTTTATTATAATAAATTGTGTATTATTATGGCTTAAAAATTCGTTTAAAATAGTGGGAGAATATAGTTTTATAAAAACCTCTTAAACTATACCAGAACATATGCTAATTCATTTCTATTAATAATGCAGTATGGAGTCGGGTCTAAAATTCATTATCGAGAAGAACGTGCTAGATGGGACAAATTACAAGGATTGGCTTAGGAACATAAAGTTGGTCCTCTCACTAGCCGGGATTGGATACATGCTGATTGAAGATGCTCCGAAAAGCCCTGAAGAGGATGACACCAACGAGGAGAAGAATGCCTAAAGGCAGTACCAAAGGGATGTAGAGAAGGCAAGGTGCCTTACTCTGGCCTCTATGACCAATAACCTGCAAAGGAAGCACGAACATATGGATGTTCGTAGCATGCTTCTGAATGCTGAGGAGTTGTATGGCAAGCGTTTCAGAGTTGCCAGGTTTGAGGCCACGTGCAACCTTTGGGGCACTAAGATGACGACGGGCCCTGTGCAAGATCATGTTATTAAAATGATCGGCTATATAGAGTATATGACCCAACTAGGATTTGTCCTCGAGAACGAAATGAGCGTGGACATAATCCTGAGATCACCGACTTCAATTCATTCATTATCGGTTTCATAATGAACAGTACTAAAGTAGATCTTCGAGCCTTAACATGCTCCGGTAGTTTAAGGAGACTGAGAAGAAGCCAACTTCAGCGTTGGTTTTAGGCACTGCCCCTTCCCATCAGCTAAGGGCAAGGGAAAGAAGAGGCAGGCCCCTCAACCTTCGAAAGAAAAGAAGGGGAAGAAGAACAAGGGGGCACCGTCGAAATCTGAATGATTCCACTGCCACAAGACATGCCATTGGAAGAGGAATTGCAAGGTCTATCTTGCGAAAAAGAAGGGGCATGGTGATGCCTCTACCTCAAGTACAAATCTCATTTAAAGAGGAAATAAATTTCCATAAAAGTTTTGCAACATGGTATAAGATACCCGTATGTCTACTAAGACATCGGTATACTGTCTACAGGTGCATGAACCAAAAGGATGGAGGAAGTTCCTACACGGTCGGCATCGGAGTAATCGTTACGGCTAGGGCCATCTAGGAACTTCGAGTTATCAAGAAAAGGGCGATACCTTTTATTTTGAATAAATGTATCGAAATGTTGTTTTAAAACAATGATTGAGCGATTGTCGCTCATAGATTTTTTGGTGAACAAGCTTTATTTCATTCTGGATGAAATTATGGATATCTTAGGAAAATATGCTCTGGTTAGTAATGTGATTTGTTATGAATGGCTGGTTAAATTGCTATGTATGGCTACCTGTTTTGGTGTATATTTTTCTGAGCTGTCATGAATGTTTTTAAGTTAATGAGATTAATCTGAGCTGTCGGTAAATATATGTAAATATATTTCTAATCCTTAGTAACTAGTAAGTCCCATAGGCCCAGGAGAAGTAGGATGTTGTGGAGTCGGTACCTATCGTGGGCGAAGCTCGTAAGCTGGCCCCGAAGTTTGAGAAGTCTATCGAGGGCAAAGCTCGTAAGCTTGTCCCAGAGTTACAGGAGGGGAGGGTGCGAGCCGTCGTTCGTTCCTTGTCCCACCCAGCGACATTATCAAGGGCGAAGCTGTCAAGCTTGCCCCAGAGTTGATGGAGGGGAGAATGCGAGCTGTAGCTCGTTCCTTAACCCACCGACGATCCTATCGCGGGCAAAGCTCGTCAGCCTACCCCGGAGTTGAGGGGAGGGGAGGGTGCAAGCCGTAGCTCGGTCCTTAACCCACCAAGTGCCTATCGAGGGCAAAGCTCATAAGCTTGCCCTGGAGTTGAGGGAGGGGAGGGTGCGACCCGTTGCTCGTTCCTTGTCCCACCCGTTGACACTATCGAGGGCGAAGCTGTTAAGCTTGCCATGAAGTTGAGGGTGGGGAGGGTGCAAGCCGTAGCTCGTTCATTAACCCACCGACGATCCTATCGAGGGCGAAGCTCGTCAGCCTACACCGGAGTTGAGGGTGGAACATGCGAGCCGTAGCTCGGTCCTTAACCCACCTAATGCCTATCGAGGGTGAAGCTCGTAAGCTTGCCACAGAGTTGAAGGAGGGGAGGGTGCGAGCCTTCACTCATTCCTTATTCCACCCGGCAACCTTATCGAGGGCGAAGGTGTCAAGCTTGCCCTAGAGTTGAGGGAGGGGAGGGTGCGAGTCGTAGCTTGTTCCTTAACCCATCGACGATCCTATCGATGGCGACGCTCGTCAGCCTACCCGGAGTTGAGGGAGGGGAGGGTGCAAGCCGTCACTCGTTCCTTGTCCCACCCAATGACACTATCGAGGGCGAAGCCGTTAAGCTTGCCCAGAAGTTGAGTGAGGGGAGGGTGCGAGCCGTAGCTCGTTCCTTAACCCACCGACAATCTTATCGAGGGTGAAGCTCGTCAGCCTCCCCTGGAGTTGAGGGAGGGGAGAGTGCAAGCCGTCACTCGTTCCTTGTCCCACCCGACGAAACTATCGAGGGAGAAACTGTTAAGCTTGCCCTAGAGTTAAGGGTGGGGAGGGTGCGAGCCGTAGCTCGTTACTTAACCCGCCGATGGTCATATCGAGGACGAAGCTCGTCAGCCTGCCCCAGAGTTGATGGAGGGGAGGGTGCGAGCCGTCGCCCGTTCCTTGTCCCACCTGGAGACCCTATTGAGCGCAAAAATGTAAATCTTGCCCCGGAGTTGATGGAGGGGAAGGTGCGAGCCGTAGCTTGTTCCTTAAGCCACCAGGCGATCTATCGAGGAAGAAGCTCATCAGCCTGCCCCATAGTTTGAGAATATTTGAGGAGAGCTGAAATTTCCAAATGGAGATGGCGATATTTGAGAATAGACATAGAAAATGATAGTTATATTTACAAAACTGTAGATAACATAGGAGTAAATGCTCATTGTTCCTAAGGCGGGCTAGTTCGCTGCCTTCCGTGGTTGATCGTCGACGTCCTCCTTATAGT